>CM046447.1:60391279-61026279 GCA_025506515.1 Flaveria trinervia | reverse complement strand
GTGTGTGCGCGTGTAATTGTTTAAATAAGACATTGGAATTACTTTATAACCTTAATGACAATCAAGAAAAAACTGGTATCAACTGAAAAACAAAATAACTGCATGACTTTTTGTATGTTGAATAAGATAAACATTAATTTCTGGTTTCTACAAAAACAAAAGAAGAAAAGGAAAAATATCAACCTATTGTCAGCACAGCATAATGATCAAACTAAACGAGCAAGGTATCATTTGAAAGGGAATTTAGCCTAGTCCTAAAAGGTCGCTGGATGTTACTTAAAAAAATAAACTTGGCTCTACTCAACGTTATTTTTTAAATAATTCGAAATTATTTTGATTCTCAATCTCAAATATTATGTTTGATGATAATTGAAATCCAAAATATTAATGTATTTTCCCCTTTTAAAAGATATAGAAAACAACTTAATATTGTTCACAAGGATCAACACTTTGTCTAATGGAAGAGTATTTTAGGCATTCGTTAATGGTCTATTTAACATATATATACATATATATACATATTTATGTTATTTTTCGATTTATAATTTTTTTAAATATCATTTTATTAATTACAATTTTGCCATTGAAAATAGTGGTTGAGATTGGTTCCTAGAGTTCTCATAAAAAAAGTTAGTTCTCATTTAATCCCTCCCTTATATATACATATGTATATACATATATACATACCTATGTATATATATATATGTATATATATATTATATATGTATATAATATATGTATATATATATATATATGTATATATATATTATGTATATATATATATGTATATATGTATATATATGTATATATATATATATATGTATATGTTATATATATATACATAGGTATGTATATATGTATATATGTATATATATATATGTATATATACATATGTATATATATATATATATAATATATGTATATAAATATATATGTATATATATATGTACATGTATATGTATATATATTATATATATATATATGTATATAAATATATATGTATATATATATGTACATGTATATGTATATATGTATATATGTTATATGTATATATGTATATATGTATATATGTATATATGTATATATGTATATGTATATATGTATTATGTATATATATATATATATATGTATATATTCAGATTCAGATTATTTCAACATGGCTGGATAGTATGATTAAATTTTCTGCATTAATTGATCAAGGGAGTAAATGCTATTAATTAAAAAGACATTTACACTTAAATTCTTTATAAGGAATGACCAGCAATGTACCAAAGACAATCTCAGCAAAAGAAATTAGTGCTATCTTGCTTCATTTCTCTTAATCCTTGCTTTTGTCCAAGTTGTAGAAAGATGAATCCTAATGAGGTACGCAAAGGTTCACCTAATTTGATTTATCTTTTCATGAAAGATCTCTTGTTTTCATCAAAAATCAATCATACATTTTGGTAAAAATTGCGGCTGAATTCAAATAAAAGTGACCCTTTTGTGTACAACTATTACGTCTTGAGTTCAATGTATCATTGAAACAATGATGATTTTTTTTAAACTTGTTGCACTGTACATGAAGCCGTTTAAATTTCAAGGTTGCTCTGGCAACTATAGCATCTTCTTCCATATATTTATAACTAGATTGAACAATTTCAACCTGTTTATGAGATAAAAGGTCAATTAAAGTTGGATTTTATTGCTAACTGTTCAACAGATCAAAAAACAATAGATCAAAAGAAAAGGGGCCAGATAATTTAGAAGTCTCCTAAGGCATATTTAGGGTTTACAACCTCCTAAGTTGCTGTTCAAGAAAGTAAATCATTATTTTACATAATTATTTTTCAATCATTATTTTAAATATATAAATAAAAACTACAAAAATTGTTGGGTTAACCCTACCCATTTTGAACCTTCCAAAAAATTTTAACCGGTTTAATTTTGTCTGTGTAGTTTACTGCAGGCCCCTAAATGTGTCATACTCATCCTTCACATTGGCTTAGAAAGTTTTTGAATAAATAACCTAGTATTTTGTTGCTTACTTGCTTTTCATTAGCATTACACACTTCATGTATTTTTACGTAATTTTGCAAATGTAAAAGAAATCCATTCTCTTCTTTCTTGATTGTGAAATGGCCAGTTTCATTTATTAACTATGGTTCATTAAGTTGTGTTTCACAAATTTATGAAAGTATGCATCTTTCCTTATTAACAGTCATTGTTCTGTGGTTAATTTTGGTTCAATTAGAATCTAATACTGCTAATCTGTAATAGATTTCTCATCATGTACTTTCAGTTTAAGTCCTTTTCTACTGTAATTTGGCACACCATCAGCCATTGTGGTGTGTGACACTATGAAATATAAATTTTACTATGTGCAATGCTCCTTTATTTTATAATATATGTGGGCGCATATAATTAAAAAAAGGAAGATAATTCTAAGTAGGCAGTTAAGAACAGGGATGACAATTATTTTTTATATGATTGTCATTTACGAAGGATTCATCAGTATATTCAGTCAAACAAATTCTACAATAAAAAGGGATGAATACTATTGTATATCAGCACCAACAACACTGTAGAAGTGTAGAACCATGCATTGTAAATAATATTAAATCAATTGTAGCATATTGTAAATAATATTAAATCAATTGTAGCATAAGACAGCAAATAAGAACAGATACGTAGAAGGTTCAGGCAATGAAACGACATCTAGATGAATAAAAGCTTATGTATAATAAGCAAGTGAATATGTGACACTTAATATTATAAATGATTAGAAGCAATAAAATCCATAAGTTTTAGATTACCAACCTTGAGACTTAAGTATATGAGGTTCACCACTCCAACGCGGCATGCATAAATAGTTAGACACATGCAAATATGTGCCCATACACACATAACTAATATATTGAATATTTTAACCTTGTATCTTTCATGATCTAAAATCTCAGATTAAAATAGTTTTCGTTGTGTAGGAGGGTAACGGTGTATGGTGGTTCAACTTGTTTATGGCAAGGACTTTCTTTCTAGCGTGCGATGCGCATGCAAGCTTTAACAACCACCAAAATAAGTACTGCATTGACTGTAAAATGGCTGCATGCCAACATTGCATGGCAGAAGGAACTCATGCTGATCACAGGGTAATAACTATATACAGACTTGTGTACAAAGACGTAGTCTCCTTAGATCAGATGAGCAGATATATTGATTGCTCAAGGATACAGGTCCGTATACCTTCATCAGAAATTTCATCTTCATTATTCTGCGTACTGAACTGCAACTTTGGGTTAATCTAACTAACTTCAATTAAAACCGGACATTATGAAAATTCTAATTCGGTTATGTTCACGCTTTTGAAACCGGATATTTGTGCGTAACATTAATATTTTCCTTTTCTGAATGTTTTGGCTACTACTATGTTTAGTTAGTTAACTATTTTGTATTTTCTCTTCTGATATATATTAGCGGTAATCGAATCCTTGAATATTCTTGGTAACTAAACAAGAACACGAATAAATAATTAAGATTGAAACTTGATTACTAGCTCAGATAGATATGGATAATCAAAAAGATAGAATGGATTTCGATAGTATTGGTAAGATTTAATGATATACTATTAAATGTATATATACATAAATGATGGCAGTAAATGGCAGGTACCAATGCTTATGATATTGGCGCCAAATCAACCTTTTAAAACGGTATTACCAGTTTAGCCGTCATCATCAAAGAAATATAATAAACCTATGTTAAATCCTATCAATTACAGATATATAAGTTGCTAATATTAGATATTACGTTTATTATATGAGCCGACGGGTCCACTTAGGTTTCTAGGGTTTCTTATGATCGCTATAAGTTGTAACCTAACGATTCAATAATATCAATTCAGTCTATTACGATCTTACATATTAGATATAAGGTTTATTATATGAGCCCACGGGTCCAATTAGGTTTCTAGGGTTTCTTATAATCTTTATAAATTGTAACCTAACGATTCAATATATCAATTTAGTCTTTTATCATGTTACATGGTATAAGAGCCTTAGGGTTCTGGTATCGTCTTCCTTGCGCAACACACAAAAATAAAAACCTTAAGCCGTCGCCACCAAGTTTAAACCCTAGACAGGGCGGTGTGCCGGCACTCGCCGCTACCACCTAGTCTCACCTTCATTTTCTGTTTGTTGTTGGGTTTGTGAAAGCTTTGGGCTTGGGCCCATGTTTAGTTTTCTTGTTAATTAAGTTGTTAACCCTAATTAGTCTTTATATATACCATGTCATGTATTTGTAATCTTTGTACTGAGCAAATAAAGAAAACCCTAGTTGCAGCCCGTGGACGTAAGTCACACCGACCGAACCACGTTAAATCCTTGTGTCGTTATTTTCTATTCTGCGCGATATTCGTTTGTGCTCGTGTGTTGGTTCCGCTATGCCGCTTGATTCCTAACAAGTGGTATTACATGGTTATTGCTCATGGTATGAAGTGTGGTTCATTGTATATGGTTGAGGTACCTGCTGAGGGATGTATGACCGTCCCGGTTAAGCACGACAAAATCCGGTTCGCAAAATCCGGTGCTAAGAGAGTTCATTTTGCAAACGTGAAGTTTAGAGCAGGGATGTTAGGTGAACAAGTTCGAAAGTCTAAACCATTCAGGGGATTCAATGACAGTGGGAGCACGAAACGTGTTCCGGGTACAGTTACAAAGAACCATTGAGTTTTAAAGACTACGACTGAAAAATTCTCTCTTGGTGATTGTTTGCTGAATTTGGAGAGTGATAGTACTTGATGAGGGGTTGCTGCAACTAGGAGATGTGATGGAGTCTTAGCTTGTTCTTTGAGAACTGAAGGCTTGGAAGACTTGTTTAAAGATTACTGAAGTTACTAGACGACCGGTTGCTTTGTACTTGAATGGCGGGTTAGAATTGATCGCAAAGCCTTCAAGTGGGAGATTGTTGGGTTTGTGAAGGCTTTGGGCTTGGGCCCATATTTAGTTTTCTTGTTAATTAAGTTGTTAACTCTAATTAGTCTCTCTATATATATACCCTATCATGTATTTGTAATCTTTGTACTGAGCAAACAATGAAAACCCTGATTGTAGCCTGTATACGTAGGTCACACCGACCAAACCACGTTAAATCCTTGTGTCATTTATTTTCTATTCTGCGTGATATTCGTTTGTGCTTGTGTGTTGGTTCCATTGCGCCACTTGATTCCTAACATTTGTTTCTTAATTTTTTTAGTTCCCATTGAATAAAGCTTCGTTATTGATTGAATATTCAAACATGTTATCCATTATTTTAGTTGGGTCACCATCATTCTCTTAGTTTATTCTTGAATACGGCTTGCAAAATAAAACAATCCCTTCTTTTTCTTTTCTTTTTTTAATTCTTGGTGTTTTAGTGGCACTAAGGACCACGGTCCACGACCATCGATCTCACACTTCGATTTGATTGATTTTTTTTTCTATTTTATAGATCTACGGATCTCATCTATTGATCTACAGATCGAAGAGACCTCCGCCTGACCAAGTTCATCTGCCTTTCTCTTTGTCTTTTTTATATCTATAGATCTCATCTCTTGATCTCCATATCAAGAGATCGCCGCCTGGCCACAGTCACTGGCTTAGCATTTTTTATCTTTTATGTTCTCCATAGATTTAATCTCTTCATCTATGACTCCAAGTGACCACCGGCTACTAGCCTCAATACATCACCTACGACTACGGTCAGCAGTTCTCAACTTATTATATCAAAAATCAAGAACCATGAAGTATCAAGCAAACTATGGATAGCACAATCAACCAAAATATGATTGAGAAAATCAAGCATAATATTAATTTGTTGGCAAAAGTTTGGATATTTAAGTCAATCAAAGCATGTTTACCTTATTATTAGTTTTATGTTTTCCAATCTTAGCGTCCAGTTACTCCCACTTCTACTGCTCACGGGCCTAGTTAGCTCTCTACGGTTTCTTATGATCTCTATAAATTGTAACCTAACAATTCAATAATATCAATTCAGTCTTTTACCATCTTACAGCTAATACAAATAGATAGGCCACATTTAAGTTTAAAATCTTAACAATTTATGGATTATATAATACATGCATTTAATCTAATCAACGCAGAGATTAAAAGAACAAGAGTAAATTACACAGATCATCCCTGAAGTTTGCTCAAATTTCACCTTTCATCCCTTGGATTGAGAAATTATAGGTTTAGTTCTAAGGTTTGAAAAAAATACATGTTTTGTCCCTGGGTCTAACAGTCATTAGTTTTTGACGTTCAAATTTTAAAAAAACAATGACTTTACCCCACCTTGCCACCACCGTAGCCTTACCTTTCCATTCATAGGCAAACCTGCAACAAACATCAACCCACAAAAACAAAAAGACCCCACTTTCAGATTACCAAAATACCTCAACCTCTATCCTACCTTTTGTCTCTTGTGAGCAGACACATGGGTAGGCAGATGCATAGGTGGTGGTGGTGTGATGAAGCGATGGTAGAGATGGTATCGTGGTGCAAATGGGGGGTGTGGTGGTGGTGCAGATAGGGGTGTGTGGTGGTGGTGCAGATGGGGGTGTGTGGTGTTGGTGCAGATGGGGGTGTGTGGTGTGGTGGTGAGGAGTGGTGTTAGATTGGTGGATAGTTGGTAATAGTGGAAATGGATGTGTGGTGATGGTCGTGAGGAGTGGTGTTAGATTGGTGGATAGTTGGTACTAGTGGAAATGGGTGTGTGGTGGTGGTGGGGAGGAGTGGTGGTTCAATGGTGACGGTGGAGATGGATGTGTGTGGTGATGGTGGTGGTGGAGATGGGTGTGTGCGGTAGTGGTGGTGGATTGGCAGTGGTGGTGGATTGGCTGTGGTGGTGGCGAGGAGCGGTGATGATGGTGCAAATGTAGGTGGTGGTGTGATGGTTGAGATGAGGAAGAAAAAGAAATATGGGTAAGGGCTGGAGAAGAAAAAGAAGTGTGGGGTAGGGGTTGGGGAAGAAGAAGGGTAAAATGGTAAATTTACAGTTATTTAACGTCAAAAACTATTTACCATTAGACCCAGGGATGAAACGTATTATATTTTTTCAAACCTTACGACTAAACCCGTGACTTTTCAATCCTAGGAACAAAAGGTGAAATTTAAGCAAACCTCAGGGACGATGCATGTAATTTACTCAAAGAACAATTTTGGGGCCATCCACATTTACTCTATGGATACAGTTTTATTTTATGACTTTTAACTTTGTTTACCTCGTAATCACATCTAGATTATAGTACTTCATGTAATGTTCCAAGAAAAACACCCTTAGCTTATAAACTTCTCCCCGAGTCTTTATTTTTAACTTTTTTAGCTTGCTTGGTATCATCCTAGATACACTTATATGATTGATAAGAAAACAAAACCAAATGATATATGTGTGTGCATGTGTGCATGGTATGTCAGCTTAATTGGTATTATATTGCAGCCATATGCATCAAACGGAAAGCAAGTGCTAGCCTTACATCCCCTCCCCCACTTCAACTCAGGTCAGATCAACCGAGATCGTGCTTGCCGAACATGCACCCGAATACTGATGAACCCTAACATCTATAGCTACTGCTCAGTTGCATGCAAGGTAATACTGTTGCATGACAGGATCTATAAATGCAAGAAATTCTACAGTCAGTCATATCACAACTTACCTTATATTCATCATTACCTTCTTTCCATTTTAGCCATCGGTTAAACCTGCTACAGCAGACCACAGTGATGCTGGAGCTGGAAGTGGAGCTAGAGCTGGAGCTGGAAGTGGAGCTGGAGCTAGAACTAGAGCTGGAATTGGATCTGGATCTGGATCTGGAGCTCGAGCTGGAGCTAGAGCTGGAGCTGGAGCTGGAGCTGGAGCTGGAGCTGGATCTGGATCTGGAGCTGGCACACGTTCAAAGAGGAGTGAATCAAGAGCAAGGAAGCGTAAGGGCATCCCACACAGGGCTCCATTATTTTAATCCAGGTTCAGCTTGTCATTTTGTGACATTTACTGGGTTTGGATTATGGTGATGACCAAACCTACTTAGTGGGACTATTTTCTTATAAGTTTTTAAACATTTGTATGCATCAGTAACAATTCAGAACATGTCCTAGAAGATTGAAACTTGCTGATGAATTGGACTTTAGTAGGATTTTCTATTTTATAATCCCATCTCTAGATTCGAGTATTTTGTAAAAGTATAGATTTACCAAACAGGAAACTAATAACTTGCATACGTAAATATATAGATGTATACACATACACATGAGAAGAATACTTGTATAGAAGTATGCACAGATATACATACATACATACATATATACATATATATACACACACACACACAAACACACACATATATATACACATACACACACACACACATATATATATACACACACACACACACATATATATATGTGTGTGTGTGTATGTATGTATGTATGTATGTATGTATATATATATATATATATAATATATATATATATATATATATATATATCAGGATACTAAAAATTAGAGTAGCTAGTTTCCAGGTATCAAGGGATGATATGGTGGGTATGATATCTAAGCTTTGGCACTATGACGTTGTCAAAGAGTTTATTTTAGCTATATATATTTCAAAGTACCAATTTATTAGGAAATTTAACAATTAGACCGACTGACCGTATTATGTAGCAACTACAGTGCACAGTTGCAAAATAATATCAGAATTAACAGAAAAGGAAAAGACCATCACTATAAAAAAAATACAATTATCCTTACTACAGATACTTGATTATGCTTATGTAAATAAAGATGAAACCACTCATCATGGCGTATATAACTTTTGCTCTATACTTGACAGCTGAAATATCACTGGAACTGTGAATGAACCGAGCATTCATGAATTGCTCATGATATCCAACATGAAGTTCGTTTATGTTCGTTCATTTAATAAATAAACGAAGATGAACCCAAAATTTTGTTCATTGAATATAATGAACGAACATGAACACGTATTTTGTTCCTTTATTTTATGTTCATGAACATTTGTTTATGTTCGTTCATTTATGTACATTTATTTACCTTCATATATAATATGTTCGCATATTTACATGTTTTTGTAGATGAATTATGATGTCTTAGATTTGTTCCTTTGTGTTCATATATGTTTGTATTTATTCAATCATGTTTGTTTATTTGTGTTCGGTTGTGTTCGTTTACGTTCATGAACTATCTACTTAGCTTTTAAACTAACATGAACGAACACAAACATTCACATGTTCTTCATGAATGAACATGAACAAAAAATCGTGTTCGTTTATGTGTTCTTGTTCGTGTTTGTGTTCATGTTAAATGAATGAACATGAACATGTGTTCATGTTCCTTCGATTCGTTTACAGAACTACATATCACATACAAAAATTAGCATATTTCACTTACGGTATATGTTGGATTATCTTTTACAAGCTTATATAATCTACTTTTCCTCTAAGATTGTTTTTCCTACTTTCTAATAGACATTCTCGAATTCCAATTTTTGGAAGGTTAAGAATACGATAGACCATTTATATGTGAAAGCAAGGTTATCTACATACAAAATCATCTTAAGAAATAAGTATATATGCGGCAATATAATCTTTGGTAATTTATTGAGTTTACAATCTTAGCATCACTTTGTTAAGCACATACATTTATGTGTATGACTGATGTGGAATAATATATAACAGGATGGTCACCTGTGGTATTCAGAATGACCAAAATTTCCTCCAGGTAGCTGGTAGCAATGCTGCTAAATGAAAATAAATTCTAGTTACCACATTACTATACCTACGAATTTTGGAGAATGAATGTAAAATTGTTATAACAGTAGAGCAAAATCATAAAAGGGTCACAAGCCCAACATGAAAATGGTCACTTTTTTCAGGTACCAGTCGTACCACTATATTATGCCTATGAGTTTTGGAGAACGAATGTAAAACTGTTATAACAGTAGAGCAAAATCATACAAGGGTCACAAGCCCAACATGAAAATGGTCACTTGATACCTAATTTATGTAATAAATAGTAAAAGGTAGATGTGATTCCCCAGGTAGGGCCTTGAAAATCCCCTGAAAATGGTCACTTTATACCTAGTCATTTACCATCTTACAGGTGGGGCCTTGGTAATTCCCTAAGCACCTGGATGATAAAATCCCAGTAAAGTGGGCGTAGATCACACCGACCGAGCCGCTATAAATTTCATGTTTCATTTTCTTTATGTTTGTGTTCGTGTGTGTGTAAACATACCTATCGGCTACTTACTGATCTTTAGGGTTCGATACGTAAATCCAATGACAAAATTGGAAAAAATCTCAATCTCCTCGAGGTATGTGCCTCGGTTATGCCTTTGAATGATGTCACGTGAGTCAATGTGAAGCATTGTGGACTTACCTTGCTTAGGTGCTTGAATTGAAGTGTGACTTGTTTGTATTTAACTACATTACACAATGAGAAACCGAAAGCACAAAACCTAGCCTAGAAAACCATCAGCGTCATACCATTCGTTATTTTAACGGTACGTTGACAAGGATTGTGGAAATTATTGCTTATTTGACTTCAATGACTTTTTTATTTAATTGTCGTATTGCACTAGATCATAGTATATTTTCACTTTGGGGGTGTATTAAATTGTTAACTGAGTTTCATTAATTTGTTGATTGTGTTTTATAATTGGCGACTAGAGTTCATTTTAACAATTTATAGATATGTCCCAAATCGGAAACTATAAATAAGGATTAAAAGCTTGAAATCTAGTGAAGATGTTTAACACTAAAAAAGTGTAAATACCTATTAATATATGGTAAAAAATAACGACGTATAATTAGCATTATCAAACAATTCAATTTTGTATTTGGTACACTCATACATTTATGAGAAACTATAGATAACATAAAAAACCCCATACCTTCCCGAATAAGTGACTTGTAGTTGAGAGTCAAGAACACGAGGCACATTGCTTCAAATAATATGGAGAATAAGAGTGTCCTTAAAGAGCAATGATGAGTAACCGGGGCTTGTTAAGCTGCATGCAAACATACGTAATATATAGATATATAGCGTCTTAACCAAAGCTAATCTATGCATACCGATTTTGGGGTTTTATAGTTAACTGGGTTATCATTAACGCTCGTTTAAGATAAATTATCACGATGGCCGGTAAATTTTAAAATTACCAAATACAATACTATAAGGGTTTTGCCAGACATTAAATGACCTTAATTAAATGAAAACCAAGTCTAGAGACGTATTTAATAATATTAGTACGTTTTATTATAGTACTAATATTCACCTGAAAAGGTCGAATGTCACATTTTATCAGTGGATATTAACCCAAACTAGGCAACCATAGTTAAAAATGTTGTCGTACCCAGCCAAGAATGATTTCAAACGACAAGAATTTTATAAAAGTGCAAGTGTACAAGTGTATTTTCATACACAAAATTATTCTGAAGACGGATGGTGGGAAGATATCTATACTTACATAATTAACAAACGTTATCTATAGGTCTCATCAAGCAATGATACTTTTGGTGTCCTTTTACGAAATTACCAACAGGATACTCTTGTTATGCTTATAGATTTTTATTCCCCCGCTTCTTAAAATATATGTCAAGCATTTAACATATATAACTATTTACTATAACTAACAATTTAGTCTAAACAATTTAGTTCATTATCTACGAAGCATGAAAGGGCCAAAAGGGTGACGTACCCAATTCGGGTACATGTTGGGGATGGAAATGCATTCGAAATGTGTAGGGGCCGTTTCGTGAATGCTTCAGCTTCGCAAAGACTGCACAGGGATGTTTCTAACCCATTTCTTTTACTTTTCCTTTTAAATCTAAGGTTCTAACCCTTTAATATTCCAAAACCCATTTGAAAAATAACATATATGGCTTCTTATGAACACGTATAGTCCTTAACCGATCGTTTCTTCTATATCAATGCTCCGTCTATCAACACAGTCGAATACCTAAGGAACTTTTTTTTTGGAATTTGTTTAATACTATAATGTCTATTTTAGAATTTGATTAATATATTTTACTTTTTTATATTTTTTATTATCATACCTTTGTTGTAACTGTATCTTGAAATTTTGATAGTTATCGTTCCCCGTACCCATACCGTCCCTATACCCCACTCTCGTACCCGTTCCGGTGCTACATAGCTCGTTATGTATCGTCATTCGCCACAAACAGTGGTACCTACCAACATAAAAAAGCTTTTTAGCGACACACAAATAAAATGCGTCCATTGTCTAGCAAAATGGGTCAATTCGGATAAAATTTTATTGCTAATGACCTCGATGGTTAAAGTAAAAAATAAAAAGGGGGTCCATCGGTTTCAAAGTCTCTCCAAGTATATTGAAACTTTACATCTCCTTAGCTAGTCCGTTTAAAGGAAAAAACTAAAAATAGTAATTTATCATATTTAATACATAAGTAACAATACAATTAACTCTTTTTACGTGCCCCTTTTCGACCCTTTACCCAACCTGTTAATTTTTACTATGGCAGGTTACAATCACGAAAATATTTGTTTTAAAATATTATAACCATTATCCCCAACTGCTGTTTTTTTTGTTTTGTAGGTGCCTAACACTATTATGTGCCTAACCCTATTCCTAGCAAGGACTCGTTTTAGCTTGCAGAACTCACAGAAACATTCTAGGAAATCATGTGAACCGTATTCCATCGACTGTAAAATGGCAGCATGCAACTACTGCCTGGCAGCACAAATCCTGCTGATCACAAGGTCATAACCAATTACAGACATGTCTATAAAGATGCATCACCCTTGACGAAAGAAATAGGCATACTAATTGCTCAAGAATACAAGCACTCTTCTATTTATCACAAATGCAACCCTTAATGAACATAAGTAGTAAACATGTTTGTATTCTTCTACCAACCTATTCATGTTCTAATGCTCTACAAACACAAATTATAAACTGTGGGCCATATCAGTAACAGTTTCAGCTTGACCAAATGCCCAAACAAAGTCACCTTTCCAGCTAGTTAAACTAATATTATGATAACATCATCTATAGGACAGCATTGTTAGATGAATAACCATAAGCAACCCTCTATGATCAAAAGCACACCAAGGCACACGCCTTGGGTGCACCTTGCGACTTTGACTACTATGTCTATGAAACAACCAATGAGAACTTAACTCACTTTCCTTGTTCCAAATAAAAAAAATGGGATTTCCTATGTTACATAAAAGAGTAGTTGCATTGTAGTTGGTACACTAGCTTCACTGGCATATGATAGTCAATCCCTTGTTGCATATTGTACCACCAATTTGATCCTACGTACAATATTCTAATTGCTGAAGAAACAATATAGCAATTGGCCCTTCTATCAGCCTTAAAGATTATAATGATTTCTACATCAAGTTATACCAAATCTAGTCTTACAACTTCTCTTGATCACTGTTATATGTCTAGAAGACCTCGTTTTTAATGCCCACCTAAAACATAACTCTGATGTATGATGAAAAATATATGAATACCATATTTACAAAAGTCTCAATTACAAGTAACTTACATTACTCCTTCAACCAATGATTCACAATTTCTTTGATTAATTTCCAAATATGCACCTAAGTAGCTACATATCAGGAAAATTATTAAATGCATATAGACCTAATTTATGAATTTCCAAATTCTAACAAAACTAAATCTAGAGGAATACAGTTCATACTAAACAAAATCCATCAGCCTTCTATACAATAAAGTTCATGAACAGGGTTCCATTCAGACATTTTATCAAACACCTAATCTGCGAGTAAAACTACTAAGACTTGATTAAAATGATACATACCTTGATTTGAGTATGAATTTCTTACAATCAGTGAAAATAACTTCAAGATGGTACTCGACAACGGATTCATCATTACAGGAACAACCTTCCGAACAATAATACGGAGGGGAGAAAGGAAAAAAGAGTAGATGAACCGCCAATTGGATTCGGGGCTTTGATGTTGATGATATGCATATTAATCTTGCAATTAATAGTCTTTGCACAAAAGCAATTAATAGTCTATGCACAAAAGCAATTAATAGTCGATGCACAAAATCCATCAAAGCCATGTTTGGAATCGCTTGTTTTGGTTGAAGAAAAAAATATTAAGAGTTAATTAAAATGGTGTTGTTTGTTTTTTTATAAGAAAACGTTTGTAAGTTTGCGGATCATATTTGCAGATATCTGTAATAGAAGAGTTGTACCAAATGTCTGCAGTCTGTAAAAAAAATTGTTTGTGTTTTTAACATTTGTAAAATGCTGAAATATTCTGTAATTAAACTAAATCTATTTTTTAAACTTTAGAAACAACCAATACATTAATATCTAAATAAAAGTCATACAAATACATTAAAATATAAATAAAAGTCATACAACACTGCAATAATATTCATAAAACCATACGAATACATTTATAAATCGTTTATTCGACATTCTGAATTAACTGCACAGCAATTTCATCTCTTAACTGAATCATATATTCTCGATCTGATATAGTACCATGTTTTTCAACATCATTTTCTCCAGCATCAATGTGGATATCATAATTTTCAAAGGACACATTGGGTTGATTGTATTGTGTAAAAAATCATCGCTAAGACCCTCTTTCCTTATAAAATTATATAGCGCAAAACATGCAACGGTAATGTTTCTTTGTGTAACCAACGGAAATGGTGTTTTCCTCTTCAATATAGGGAATCGTGCTTTCAAAACACCAAACGAACACTCAATAACATTTCATAGTTTTGCATGTGCATGGTTAAATTTTTCTTTATTGGTCAATGCACGATTCCTACGAAAATCTCCAAGCCAATACCTTACATTACAATATGGAGCCATAAATCTTCGTATGTGTGCATAAGCGGCATCACAAAGATAATATTTATCTATGTAGAGATTAATGAAGAGGTTGATGCAACCTAAACATCTTTAGTCTTTCCTGCATGCTGCACAAGTGCATTAAAGAAGAAGCTTAGGAAGTTTCACACATGAAACAGAAAATACTCTAAGTGTGAAATCTTCCGAAGCCAAGACCAATATCTTCCGAAGCCAAACATGAAGTCTTCCGAAGCCTCAGAGACAAAGTCTTCCGAAGCTTCAACTCATGAAGACAGATTTCTTCCGAAGACTTTTAGTAACATGCTTTATCTGATGTACTGTTCCATAAAGCTGGACACCTTTCCGCTGTGCCTCTACAAGTCACCAACTTACATGGATTGGTGAAAAGGTCCATGCTTTTGGTAACTGTACATTGAGGTCTTGAGTCTGTAACTTTCTACTTTATGTACTTTATCCTTTTTTGTAATAGATAAGGATGTGAGCTATGGCATGTCATAGTCACAAGTCAAAAGGCAATCTGCCTTTTGACTCTACAATTGATTTTGTTTGTGTCTAGTCAATTGTATCCAGCCGGCTTTCAAAGTATAGCCGGCTATAGGATGTATTATAAGTATTTCATGTTCTTGTATCTTTCGAATATGCTTTGTAACACTTGTAATAGAACATAGAGAAGGCAATATACTGCATTCTTGAAAACCAAATACTTGTGTTCTTTGTGTTCTGTCTCTTGCATTACTTGTGTTCTTAGTATCTCAACACTTGGTTAATCCAGTTTACTGTTTGATTAAAGTTTAGTTAATCTCCTCTTTGTGTTGTTGTGTTGTAACTAACCCTTCAACAATCCTGCATTTGGTATCAGAGCTTTTCAGGCTTTTGATATAAGATCTCACCATCTTAAGATCCCTCGCACACACAAATACTAAAACCTTTCAAATGGCAGCCATTTCCAAAACTGATATGGAAACTGGAACCATGAACAAGTCCCCACTGATCACTCTTGATGAGTTTGATACCTGGTGCTTAAGAATGGAGGGTTTTATCAGGTCTCTTGATTCAAGAATGTGGGAGTCTATTGAGAATGGACCTTTCATACCCAGCACCCCTTCTGCTACTGGTGCTGGTATGATTCCCAAGGATGTGGCTAACTACTCTGATGAAGATAGGAAGAGAGTAGAGATAGACAGAAAAGCCATGACAGCTCTTCAAACTGCCCTTCCAAACTTTGTATACAGAGGTTTCAAGAAGTGCAAAACAACCAAGCAGCTGTGGGATGCACTGAAACTGATGTATGAGGGTTCTTCTGAAGCCAAGGAGAACAAGAAGGATCTCTTGAAGCAGTAGTTTGAAAACTTCACCTTCAAAACAGGTGAAACCATGACTCAGCAGTATTCAGGTATGTTGAGATTGTGGATACCCTAGTGGATGGAGGAGTTTCTCTTGAAAACAGAGACATTGTAAGGAAGTTCATGTCCTCACTTCCTAGGCAATGGACACACTATTATGTGGTGATCAAGAGAACTAAAAATCTCAAAACTCTTACTCTGACAGAGTTATATGGGATTCTCAGTGGCTACCAGATGGAGATGAACATGCAAGGTTCATCTGGCAACTCCAACAATCAGATGGGTTCAGCCCTACATGTGATTGAAAGGGATAGCATAGAACCCAAACATCATCTCTTATGCTACCATGACAACTCACCAAAGGGTCCTTTCATCACCTTCCCAGAGACACCAAAGGAGAACTACACTCAAGGAAGCCCATTCCAAGAGACAAGCTCTTCTCAAGCTTTTGTGTCTTCTGATGAAAGCTGTGACAACTCTCTTTTCACTCTTGAGGACCTGGACTGTATCCATCCAGATGATCTGGAATATATGAAAATAGTCCAGCAGATGTCTATTCTCACTCACAAAGCCAAGAAGTTCTACAAGATGACTGGAAGGAAGTTTCCAAGCAATGCAACCAGTGGAAAGTTTGGACTGGACAAAGGCAAAGTCAAGTGTTACAACTGTAACTTGATGGGCCATTTTGCCAGAGAGTGTAAGGCACCTAGAACAAATGGTGGCCAAACACAATCCAGACCAAACTACACTGACAAAGCTCTCCATAATGAGAAGTCAAAGTAGTAAGCTGTTGTTGCTGTTCAAGAAGGAGGCTTTGACTGGAGCTTTTAGGTGGAAGATGCTTCTCCAAACCAAGCACTAATGGCTGATCATGATGAAGCCAAGGTATTAGAACATCTCTGTACTCCTGAATGCATTGCTAAAGTTAACAGGTACAAGTCCTACAACTTGGAACTGAGATCTGACCTTGAGTCCTTAAACATTTTAAAATCTGATTTTAGAAAGTCTGAAAATGATTATAAGCTGAAAATAGAGGACTTAGAGAAAACCATTTTAGTTCTAAAACATGAACACACAGATTTTAGGACTCAAATCAAGGATCTCATAACCAAGTTAACTGAGTGCCAGGCTGAGCTTGTGATCAGCAAAGCCAGGGCAGAAAAGAGTGTTTTTGAAGAGGAGACCTTCAAGAACATGATATCCTCATCCCTGCACAACAAAGTGTGCTATCAAAACAGGTAGGGACTAGGATCTAATGAGATAGCTCCTCCACACACAATCTTGTCAGTAAGATCTCCTAGGTGTGGAACTTGTGAAGATGAGCTTCCTCTCATAGATCCCATGAGTGAAGAGGATGAAGAAGAGATAGTGAAGAATCCCTCTGAAAAGAGTGAAGAGGAGGATTCCAAGAAGGGCCACTATCCTTTTGAGGAGAAAGTAAAGATTGTGATGACCAAGTCCATGTGAAAAGACTTGATCAGAAAGAGCAAAAGAAAGGCAAGGAAGGCTCAAGAGATCAAGACTACTTTTGACTCTAAGCAGAAACAAGTTTTTATCTCTGTAGGGTTTAAAGTGGTAGGGACTGAAGACATCAACCAAAACTCTTCTGCTAAGAGTTCTGGTTCTTGTTCAACTCATCTCCGCAGCAAGAAGAAGACTGATCTGCTGTGTACCACTGCTGCACAGCCTGGACCATCAAACTCCAAGCACAGTCCTCAGCCCAAGAGGATTGTCTCATCATCTGCAAAGATGAAGGTGGAGAAGGGATGTGACCAAAATCAGTCCTATTCCAAAGAAAAGGCTCTAGTGAAGAAGAAAATGAATTATGTCATGTGTGAAAGTACCACTCACACTGCCAAGGATTGTCCCTTCAATCCTAAAGGCACTGTCCATATGACCAAAATAAAGGCTTCAAAGAGTTCTAAGAAGATTCAAGCTTCAGAAGGAAAACCTGTTTCTTTCGGAAGCTCAAAATCTAACAATAAGGCAAGTGTGGGAATTGGTTCCTCTACCTCCAGGTAAGTGTGCAATAGGCACTAAATGGGTGTTTAGGAACAAAACTGATGAAAATAGGCTTATTGTTAAGAACAAGGCCAGACTGGTTGTACAGGGGTTTTCACAAGAGGAAGGTATTAATTATAATGAAACCTTTGCCCCTGTAGCCAGACTGGAAGCAATTCGATTGTTTTTAGCTTATGCTGCTTATCACAACCTTAAAGTTTTTCAAATGGATGTCAAAAGTGCATTTTTGTATGGGAAAATTAAAGAAGAGGTTTATGTATGTCAACCACCAGGTTTTGAGGACAATAAACATCCTAATTGGGTGTATAAGCTTAATAAGGCTCTCTATGGGTTGAAACAAGCTCCTAGAGCCTGGTATGAGACATTATCAAACTTTCTTCTGGAAAATAATTTCACTAGAGGCTCCATAGATAAGACTTTATTCATTAAGAAAGCTGGGCAGCATAATCTACTTGTTCAAATTTATGTAGATGATATTATTTTTGCATCCTCTGATCCATAGTTGTGTGATGCCTTTACAAAGTTGATGCAACAGAAGTTTGAAATGAGTGCCATGGGAGAATTACAGTTCTTTCTGGGTTTGCAAATCAAACAAAAGGCTGATGGAATTTTCATTAATCAGTCCAAATACACAAAAGATATTTTGGAAAAATTTGATTTACAAAATTGTAAGCCCTGTTCTACTCCCATGTGCAACACCACACAACTGGATACAGATCAGAAAGGTAAAGTGGTTGATGAAACACTTTACAGATGTATGATTGGGTCCTTGATGTACTTAACAGCTTCTAGACCAGATATTATGTTTGCTACATGTGTTTGTGCTAGATTTCAGGCTGCACCTAAGGAGTCTCATTTGATTGCAGTCAAGAGGATCTTTAGATATCTGCAAGACACTCCATCTCTAGGTTTATGGTATTCTACTAGACATTCTGGTAAATTAGTTACTTTTTCTGACAATGATTATGCAGGGTGTAAGTTGACAAGAAAGTCCACCTCTGGAGGATGCCAATTCTTAGACAACTGCTTGATTTCTTGGCAGAGTAAGAAGCAGACCTTAGTTGCTACATCAACTGCTAAAGCAGAGTACATTGTTGCTGCAAGCTGTACATCTCAGGTACTCTGGCTTCAAAACCAATTATTGGATTATGGCATAACAGAGACTAAGACCCCATTGTTAATGGACAGCTCTTCAGCTCTTTGTATTGTCAAGAATCCTGTCCAGCACTCTAGGACTAAACATATTGAAATCAGACACCATTTTATTAGAGATTGTTTTGAAAAAGGTCTGATTGATCCAAAATTTGTTCCTAGTGCTGATGAGCTAGCAGACATTTTCACTAAGCCCTTGGATAGCACAACTTTCCAAAACCTAGTGTTAAGGCTTGGTATGCTGCAGCTAGAATAAGTGACAACTACTGATGATCTCAGCTCACAAGTACTGATGATCATTAGTTTATTATTGTCATATATATAAGTACTGAAGTTATTTTCCCTTCGGAAGTTTTCTTTAAACCACTAGAGCTTAACTTCTCAGTACTTAAGTACTTTATTTGATAAAACAATTGATGTAGTTACAACAACTGATGTAGCTACAACTACTGTTGTTAGAAATACAAATAAGTACTGATGTCCTATGAAACATCTGAAAACAGATGAAAACGTCTGATGAGTACGTGTTGAGGACAGTATGAAACAGCTGAAAAGCAATGAATTGACGACAACTACTGATGAGCCTTTTTGTCTTCAGTAGTTTCCCAACTGCTGTTTCTTTCTAAACAACTGAAGCAAAACCATGTCTTCAGTAGTTTCACAACTACTGATGACTAACACCAAGTCTTCAGTTGTTTACAACAACTGATGGTAAAACCAAAGTCTTCAGTAGTTTCCCAACTACTGATGACTAATACCAAGTCCTCAGTTGTTTCATCACCTGAAGTCAAAACTGTCTTCAGTAGTTTTATAACTACTGATGACTAAATCAGAGACTTCAGCTGTTTCAACGTCTGAAGGTTAAAACCAAGTGTTCAGTTGTTTTATAACAACTGCTGATCACACCAATACGGTCAGTCATTCCAAACCTCTGAAAGTTAATACCACGTCATCAGTAGTTTCAACAACTGATGACTAACACCAAAACTTTAGTCGTTTTCTAACCCTACCCTTTAAATACCTTATCCCACCTTCAGAGTTTTTACTTTCTTCTCTTCTCAAACCTAACGTTCAAAAACTCTGTAACCTCTCTTTACCAATGGCGACCATGCAACTAAAACCACGACACAACTGTGTCGCACATCTCACAAAATCGCCATACTGGACCAAGTTTCACAACGCCATTGATTTAATGGTTCAGTCACCTTACGAAACGGCTTTTCTGTTAAATCCCACCATATATGCCGAATCTCTTAACCAATTCTGGACAAACGTCACTCTTGTCTCTGAGGAGAATGACACAGAGTCTCTTCAATCGTTTGTCCATCGTCAAAAAGTGGTCATTACTCCAAACATTCTTCGCCAAACCCTCAATCTGGATGATGCCACTTTCCCAACTGGTTTTCCAAAGGGCACAATAGATCAATCATTTGCCCACCATGGATACCAGGGTAACCTGAGTGCATCTACCATATTGAAGAAACATTTCCAGGATGCCGAACGTCTCATCTTTCATATGGTAAATGTCTGCCTTGCCCCCAAGACTTCATCATGGGATCAAATGTCCACAAGGTGGCAACAGGTAATGTACTCCATCCTTGAGCAACAACTTTAAATTTTTCTGAAATACTATTTTTAGAGCTCAAGGATATGGCCCAAAAACAACTTGCTAACCGTTGGATATTATATCCTCGGTTCATATTGGCCATAATTGAAAACCAGCTTCAAGCTGAAGGACTTGTTGGCCTGGGAGTCCCTGCTACAGCTGTATTGCCTGAAGTATACTCCCGGCACAACTCTGACCAATCACTAAAAATGGCTGCCAAGCTACGCAAACGCACGCAGCTAGAACCCACAGCCACCACCTCCAAATCCAAAGTCCCCACCAAACCCACTAAAAAGAAGTCAAAAAAGGCTACTCAGGGAAATGAGTCCCCTGAGGATGCCCCTGCAACACAAACGCAGGCTATATCCACTGGTTATAACCCCCTAGTGGATACAAGGACTTCACCAGCCACAGCCGCTCAGGATTCCTCTCAAAAGGAGCCTGCAACAACCAAAGAAGGGGTACCCACTAATCTGGGATCTTCCTCATTTGAGGAGATTGCCATTGAAGAGCACCATTCTCCCCAGGTGCATACTGCTTTTACCCCATCTCCCACTGCAACCGGCCCACAAAGTCCTACTCTCATTATTGCAAACGTGTTGACTCAGCTGCATGCCTCTCCTCCTCCCCAACAAACACCAACAAAGGGGAAAACCACATCAATTGAGGAAGGGGATCAACATGCTTCTAACAGCCCACAGCACAAGGGTTTAACTGTTCTATCTCCTGGTGTGGATATGGAGACCAGAACATCTGGTGAGGCTGCCACCTCTTCTGAATCAGCACATGATCAGACTGAGGCTGGTAACATAGCTAAGACCTCACCAGAGGCAACAGCTGATGAAGGACATCGTCCTGAGGCTGGAAGTCCCCAGTTCCAAGAAAAAGGGGCACATGCTAAAACTGGTCTACACCCAGTGCATGTACATCCTGCTACAAGCAGGAGGTCAGGTGATTCAGCATCTGCTGATGATGACCTGGGCTTCTTTTATGATAATCTGGCCCAGAACACAATTCTTGAGGAAGAAGTCAGTAGACTACAAAGACTACTTGACCAATTCTCTCAAAAAGCAAGTCCATCTGCCACCAACATAAACCCACAGATGGCACCTTCACCTGAAGGTCTCCCACACACTCAGCCACTCAAAACTTCCAAGCCACCAGCTTCTATTTCTGGCACTGCTTCTCAGAGACAGAACCCCTCTGAGCAAACAGCTGCTATCTTTCAGCAATCCCTACCTCTCATCACCCTAATAATCACAGACATTGTGATCAAAACCATGGATGAGAGGCTTCCCTCAATCATACAACCCCTGGTGGAGGAGATTGTGAGCACAAGGCTTTCTGCTACTCAAACCCTTGCAACCAATGCAACCAAAAAGGGGGAGAGTCAGTCAGTGAAAGCAAAGAGGAAGAGCATAGAGGGGAAGAAAGAAAAGGAGACTGAGAAGGAAGAGGAGTTTGTGAAGGGAGCTGACATTGATCAAGTGGGTGAAAGTCACAAAGACTTTCATGTCACATATAAGAAGAGGAAGGCTGAAGGAAAAGAAAAAGAACTCGAACTCGATGAGATGATCAAAATGGCGGATGCTACACACAGTAAATCAATGGACTCCATTATTGATCAACTGTATAGACAGGGGTTCGATACTGCACAGCTTGACTCAGAGATTAGGAGACTTGAAGTTGAAGAAATTAACTCAAGATGGGCAAGTTATGATGCATTAGAAAGAGAAAGACTAGAGATCATGATCAGATTCATTGCAAAGTACCTTGGGAGATCATTGATCGAGATTAAGTCATGGACCAGGGACAGTATCTTGGCAATAACCACCAAGATCTGTTTGTTTGAAGCATACACTAAGGGATTGGTGATTGAAGCACTAAATGAGGCAGGTGCTGGGAACAGAAAGGAACTAGCAAAACACTCAAAAGCCTCACTCACTACAAGAATGCTAGAACAACCTGCAAAACCTCCCACTTCAAAATCACCACTACCACAACCCACTAAACCAATTCCTTTACCCTCAAAACCAACAGCCGATGATGCACCCAAGAAGAAGAAGAGAAGGGTGTTGAGGCTAGAAGAAGAAGAAGATGATGAGGAAGAAGATAGGCTGCCTCTTTCCGTAGTCCTAACTTTGCCTAAAGCCAAACCTATGCCCATCACTCCCACCTCACAGATGGAAGCTGTGAGAGTAAAGATATAAGAAGAACAGCAGCAAAAGCTTCATGATGATGAGATGCTGAAAAGCATAGACAAAACTTATGCTGCTTCTTCATCAATAATCAGTATGAAGAAAGAAGCTCTGAGATTGTACACCCTTGCTAACACATTTCAATATCAAAAGGAAAAGGTGAGAATATGGTCTGATCCTAGGGTGGCTCACAGAATTGTGAAGAAAGACATTCCTTCGAGATACAAGGGCCAAGTAAAAAGGATCGTAGATGAAGAGATCACAGTGGTCCTTGTAGTATCACCCTGGGAAATTGTAGAAGATTTCAAGAAGGCCTATGAAACTAAACAGCCACCCCAAAAGATGTTAGAGAACAGAGTAATTAAAAAGGGGTTAGTCTACAAGAGGCTTGAGAACTTCAAACAAAATGAGCTCAGTCTGTTACTTGAAGGTACTCACCCAGATGAGTTTGCATACAGACAGATGACAACAGTTGAGCTCAAAAATGGCAAACAGGCTAAGTACATTTCAACTGTATGGGCGTGAAGGACTGTTTGATGGTGGAGCTGAAAATCTTACCATGGAAGAACAAATTATGTTTCTCAGAGCATACACCAGAGAATCCTACAGGCTTATACATGGGAAGTAGATTTCATGGATAGGACCACAGCCCTGTGTCCAGTTTCCTAAAGTTAGGGCTCTTATCCATACTATGCCAACCAAATTTTAGAAATCTATTCCCAGGCCAGTGCTTAATTGGGTCATCTTCTTAGCTGATCAAGAAGGAAAAAGACCAATCTTATTGCCAACAATAAGTGGGACCTCAATAAAGTTAAGGTTTTGGCTGCATTGGTTCAGGGGGAGTTTGTTGGACCAAAAGTACCAATGAGCCGGATCAGAAAAACCTTAAGTCCCACAGACGTCACAACAACTGCTGAAGTCCACAACAACTGAAGACAAGTGCTAAAGACAAAGTCTGAAGACACAAGTGCTGAAGACAAAGTCTGAAGACAAGTGCTGAAGACAAAGTCTGAAGACACAAGTGCTGAAGACAAAGTCTGAAGACAAGTGCTGAAGACAAAGTCTGAAGACACAAGTGCTGAAGACAAAGTCTGAAGACAAGTGCTGAAGACAAAGTCTGAAGACACAAGTGCTGAAGACAAAGTCTGAAGACACAAGTGCTGAAGACAAAGTATCAGTCGTTGTCACAACAGCTGAAGAGGTCTTCTTCAGTAGTTGTGACGGTTTTCTTTCAGTAGTTTTATGTTTTTCTTTTCAGTAGTTTTGTAAAACGACTGAAGAGCTTGTTCTTCACTCGTTGTAGTTTCAGTAGTTTCGTATCAGTATTTTATGTTTTATACTTAGCACTCTGATATGTTCTCAGTAGTTGTGAACATTTTAGTAGTTTGTTAAGTTTTAGTTATTTTTGTACTAAATCTGCCAGATGTCACTATCCCGTGATATCAACAGTGATTGCACTCTATATAAAGAGTTTCAACCTAATTATAATCGGTGAATGATTGAGCAGAAACATTTGATATTATTGAAACATTCCTTTTCACAGAAATATATTCTCTCGTTACAACCGTATTTGTTCTTAATGCATACGAATATCAAATTCTTGCTATAATTTGTCTAATTCTTGTTCTTATTCCGCTGCGTTACACTCTAATCCATCAAACTTGAGATCACTGATCCTGTCAGGGAGGACAATCTACAACACTACAACCATTATAAACACCCATCTTTAGCTGGATAATGAGGAAGGTGAGTTGTCCTTTCCTAAAGAGTTGTCAACCACTCCTTTGAGTAGATGGGCTATGAGGGAGATTTCTCTGTAAAGACCTTCAGGAAAGGGAAGGTCTCCTCCCCGTAGAAGTATACTTCATGTGGTCATCCACAGCTTATCTAACAAGCATGGGGGTTGGGACAAGATTCCTGAGGATCTCTCCTTCATAGTGCATGGGATGGTTAAGGGGTCAAGTTCAGGTATTCTTAATTTGTTTATACAAACTTGCTTGCTAACTTAAACTCCTTAGAATATTATATGTTTCCTAGATATGTTCAACACATTCTCAACTGTGAACCGGGCTCACAGTTGAGGGAAACAAATAATGTTCTTAAATTGGGACAGATGAAGCCCGACATCTTTAAGATGTTGAAGAAGCCAATTGTTGGCTTCTCTAGGGTAGAATCAACCCTTGTCCCCAAAATGTTAGAGCTCATTGCTCAAGGTGACAACCTAGTAACACAAGCTAGTGTTGAACCCACACTTTCTACCTCTCAACCACCAAAGCAGCCACAAATCACCGTCACCTACAAAAGAAAATCCAAACGAACCCCTGCACAAGTTACTCAGTTTGTGCAAGCCCCCATACTATTACCCACACATCAGGAAGTGGACACTAGAGCTCCCACTTCCCTTGAGGAGCAAACCACTCCCATCTTTTCAAGAATCAGTGGTGTGGTTCTCATGCTCAGCCTGACGAGCTCAACTAGCCCATCAGCCTTAAGCCTTCACTCAGAGTCTCAACACTCTAGTGAACAACCTTCAAGGGAAAGTTACCATCCCCAGCCTTTAGATCTTAACCAGCCAATCCCCAGCTTTGACTTCTATGATAATAAGGACTTGGGATTCAGTGAGTATCATGAGTCTCTCTTCTCTTCCCCACTAAATAGAGATGAGTGTTCCTGCTTCTCCCTTGTCTAGCCCATATCATCTACCTACTACTGAGGTGGATCTTCCTGACTCTGCTCAGGAAGTCCATATGGAAGAGGCTCTCACTTCTGCAAGTGATTACATATTAAAGACCTCAACCATGACAACTTAGCCCACGATACTACTTCTGAAGTAGTCAGTGAGCAGAGGAAAACCAACAGCCAAGAACACCATGCTGGTGGTGAGACTGAGGATTTTGGTCCAATCATCTCATCCCTTAATGAATCTTCTGATGAAGAAGAGGGGAATCTGAGACTAAAGGTGCAAAAACTATAAAAAACATGCACCTATCTAGTATCTAAGGTTAGTCACTTGGACTCTCAGGTGACTACCTTACATAATAGGGTCAATTATCAGCAACTTGAGATTTCTTATCTCAAGGAGAAACTAGCTGGGAGACCTTTAAGAAGAGCTCAACCATGAACACAAGAACCTATGAATGTGATTGACCCAACTCCTAGCTCACCTATGTAAAAGGGTGATGCTACCAGAAAGGGGGAGAAAGTCATTACAGTCATAGAACTTAGGAGTTCTTCATAGAGCATGGACTTTGAGGACTTACAATCTTCACTTGCAACTGTCCATACTCAGCAACTTTCTCAAGTTCACATTGATGTGAACTCCATAGAATCTTTTATTCAGAGTCTTTTTAAGGAAGACATTCCATGGGTTGTGTCATCTCCACCTCAAGGAACTTCCAACTACATCATAGGGTGGATGTATGATGCTAACAGAAGAGCTCTTATTCTTCAAAGAGTTCAAGGGCAACAAGAAGTCTTCAATTTTCAGACTTTGGACTACTATGAATGTCTTGACCTTATCAACATGCCACTTGTCAATCGAAGCCAATCTAAACACACTGACAAGTTGGCTTAAAGGATTCAAGAAAAGATTACTGAAGAGTTCAGCCTTAGGAGGAGACAGAGGCAATCAGGCAATGTTATCAGTCAACTGGATGTTGAGGCAGACCCTAAGATTAGCTTCAAAGGGAAAACATTGATTGAAGGCCCAGTGATTGAACCTGAGATCCCTATCATACCTACAACTGCTTCAGAAGTCCATTCCCTTATATGAGAAGACATTATGAGAGTCTAAGTGATCCTGATCATCTAATAAAGAAAGGCATGGTCCCATAAGTATAATGAGCTTTGGAAGGAAATCAAACTGCCTTGTCATTGTTGATGATTTAACAAGATTTACATGGTCTTGTTTTTAAGAACAAAGGATGAAACTACTGAAACGTTAAAATCTTTTATTCTTAAAATTGAAAATCAAATTGATCACAAGGTTAAGATAATTAGAAGTGATCAAGAGATTGAGTTTAAGAATCCCGTTCTTGACTCATTCTGTAAAACAAAATGGATTGCCAGACAATACAGTTCTCTTAGAACTCCTCAACAAAACGATGTTGTTGAGAGGAGAAATAAGACACTGATTGAGGCTGCTCGGACCATGTTAGCTGATTCAAAGCTACCTCTAACATTTTGGGAAGAGACAGTCAACACTGCATGCTATGTGCAAAACAAGGTTCTTGTAGTTAAGCCATATGGTAAAACCCCTTATGAGCTATGGAACAAGAGGGAAATGTTCATTGGGTTTCTAAGGTCCTTTGGCAGCAGGTGTACCATACTTAACACAAAGGAGAATTTGGCAAAATTTGCTGAAAAGTCGGATGATGCTATCTTTGTTGGATATTCCTCCAACTCTATTGCTTATAGAGTATACAGCATAAAAAAGCAGCAATTTGAGGAATCATCCAACACTGTTGTAAATGAGCACACTCCTTGTGTTAGAGGGAATGACCCTGATCATATTTTTGATTTAGAATTGTTTCCCAACTATTCTAAACCATCTTATGAGAATGTTTCAACTGGAACACGTACTCAAAGTGTTTCTGATGATGATCAACTATTTGAGTTACCTAGATCTCTTTCAATTTCTCTAAGAGTAGCAGAAGATCAAGCTCTCACTATCTTAAGATCCTCAAAAATCATATGGTGACACTACACAACACCATGCAGATGGAAGTTGCATTTTGAAGGAACATGCAACTGTTAATATTGCCTCCTAACCAACAAATGATGATACTATTTCTCATTCATTCAATCAGTTCTCATTGAATGAGTTTGAAACAATAGCTGGTCCAAGTGTTGAAGCTCCTAAGCGAAATATGTCCACCTAGATCTATCTTTGCAACTGGAGGTGATTCCCAGGTTTAGGATTCCCAACACTCATCCAGCTGAGAACATCATAAAATAAGTCTTTTAAGGTTTAAGAACAAGGGGACAAACTCATAATGGGATGTACTCGTGCTTTTCGTCTCAGATGGAACCCAAGAGAGTAAAAGAAGCCTTAAAGGATAGCAGCTAGGTTGAGTCAATGCAAGAGGAATTGCTTCAATTCAAGAGAGAAAAGGTTGGAACCTATGTCCGCTACCATCTGGTCAAGTACCTATAGGCACCAAATGGGTATTTAAAAACAAGAAAGATGATTGAGGCTTGATAATCAAGAACAAGGCAAGACTGGTAGTTCCAGGATACACTCAAGAGGAAAGAATTGATTATACTGATGTCTTTGCAAAGTTGCAAGACTTAAGGTAGTGATGATCTTTCTTACTTATGCTATATCCAAGAAATTTTCTGTCTACCAACTTGATGTCAAGTGTGCCTTTCTATATAGGGATATAGATAGGGAAGTCTATGTGTGTCAACCTCCAGGATTTGAAGATCCATAGCACCCTAACTATGTGTGCAAGTTGGATAAAGCTTTATATGGGCTGCACCAAGCACCTAGGTGTAGTATGTGACTTTGTCTTAATTTCTCTTGAAGAATCGATACATTAGAGACACCATGGATAAGACTTTATTCATAGAGAAATCTGGGAAAAAAAATTTGCTCATCCAAGTCTATGTTGATGACATCATATTTGGTTCATCAAATGACCAAATGTGCAAATGAAGAAGAAATTTGAAATGAGTCCCATGGGAAAATGGACTTTTTCCTTGGAATTCAGGTAAAACAACGAAGGAAGGGTTCTTTATCAATCAATCTAAGTATGTATCTGACATCTTAGAAGATTTGATATGAAGGATTGTAAGCCAGCTAAGACACCCATACCAAAAAACCACAATCTTTGTCTTGATTATAAGGGTAAGGATACTTTACAAGTTCAATTTCACATACAAGTGGAAATTCCTACTACACATTGTCCTGCACTGCCTCTCAAACAAGTCAAGGGGATGGGATAAAATCCCATATGAACTAGGATGTCTAGTTCATGGGTTGGTAAGAGGCATTCGCTTTAATTAATCTAGATTTGTGCTAACCAATTTAATGGGCAACCTTCAAAGGGAGACATTCTATATGTATCCTAGGTTCATCCAGCACTTCATAAACTGTGAGTTAGACCAGAGCAAGCTTGTCTATGCAACTGCTCTGCCATTCCTTCACATGAAGCCGGTCATCTTCAAGATTCATAAGAGGATGTCAACCAACTTCACCGGAAGACACACTCCACTTCTTCCAGGTGTGATTGAGCGCATAGCTCCTGGTGACATCCCTGTTAACCTCATAAGTGATGAACCCACCCCAAAAACCACCCTCACAATGCTAACTATACATTCTCACCCCATCAAATACATATATAAGAGAAGCCCCCAATGAACCCTTGTTCAATCTACTCTGATTGAGCAAGCCTCACCGGTTCTATCCAAAAAGACTAGAGTGGAATCATGGGCTCCCACTCAGTCTGAAGTCCCACCATCCTTCACTATTGACCTTAATAAGTGATTTGAGCTTCCTTATTCTTAATCCCCTGAGCCCCAACCCAAGCTGAAAGCCCTTAGGGTGAGTCTTTATACTCCCCTGAGCAACCAAAAAGGGACAACCCCATCAAAGGCTCAATGCCAATAGACATTGACCAAAGTCCCGAGTCATTAGGTATAACTTCCATATCCTTTACTGACCTACTGATAAGAACTGATGGAGATTATATCTCTTCATGGCAATGAAGTTGATGCATAATACCCTCTTCTGGATCAACAGAACCTAGAGGGACTCTTATCTCTACCCCTATTAGCAAAAACCAACTGAGGTGAGTCCCATTGATGTGGAGGGAACTCATGTAGATGCAGCTACCACTACTAAAGGAGCTTCATTGGATCCTCAGGGTAATGGTAATATTTCTGAGTCTAAATCTACAACAACTGTGACCTATGATGCATCTGAAAGAGACATCATTAGGCAAGGGAAACCAGGGTGCCAAGAAACCACACCTGGTGGTGAGGATCATATACTAGGTATATTACCTCATCTCCCCGTGATTCTTCAAAAAAGGATGAGGGTCTGAAACTCACCATTCAAGACCTAATTTCTAAAGTCTCAAATCTTGAATTTAAGGTTAGACTTTAGAGGATAGGTCCGCCACTCAGCAACTTGAGATTGAAAATCTCAAGCTCAACTAGCTAAGAAATAGATTAAGATATATGTTAGGCATGTACCAATTCAAGTCTCACTAACCTCTTCCTCTATCTCATCTAGCTCTCAAGATGATGCTACAAAAAGGGGGAGACTATTCAGAGGCAAACACATGTGGATCCATACAGCCATGCTTTAACATCCCTAATTTCAAATACCCGGCTCATCAAGCAACATTTTTCCTGAGCATTTTCTAATTGTTCTTCAAATAGGTCAAAGGATACTCCAAGATCTGAACATGTTCTTTTCCATGTTCCAGCTTGATCTTCCATTGAACAACCAAGTCCTGATGTTGCTGTGGCATACTTTGGAGCTGAAGAGCTTAGATGTTAAATGCACCTTCTACCATTGTTAAAGAATTGTTCAACCTACGTCTACATGGAACCTGAGATTAATTTTGAAGGGGAATGGAACTGATGGCCCAACAACTAAAATAGTTGGGATAGAGAGTGCATTGCCATAGACTTCCGAATCATAAGTCAAACCTCAGAAGAACATTTCAATCTTCTGATGCTGAGATGGAAGTTGTGGAAGGACTATTTTTCCCTATCCAGGTGCTGTTATCATAGATGCAATCGTTGACTAGCATCTGAGGTAAACAGTGAGGAGTTTCTCAATCGAACCCCTCACTCAAACAACTCACACAACAAGCTCCAACCACCATCTCCAACCTGAATTTCATCCAGACCCCAAAGTTACACTTCTAGATGTCAAAAGGAAAGAGGAAGATGACTGGGAGAGCGTCAGATGAAGCAAGGTTAGAAAATCTTATTGGAAAGGTCATACCAAATGGAATTTTTAGTTGCAAGCAGCACAGCAACTGCAGTCAACCAGATGCTGTTAGTAACTAGAGAATGTGGAAATCATTGACAGGCTTGTCAATCTTGGAGTTGTCAGTGAAGAAGTGCTTATTGTCAGGATCAGCGATCACAAGTTTGATGTATTAGGATACAAAGCCGAATACAAACAAGAATTAGACAAATTGTAGCAAGCAATCGATACTTGTAAGCATTAAGAGCGCATACGGTTATAGGGAGAAATATATATTTCTGATTTCAAGGAATGTTTATAGATGTAGAATATTTCTAATCAAATCATTCGTTCATTCTGTTCATTCCTATCGGTTACAATAAGTTGTCACTCCTTATATAGAGTGCAACAATCACTGCTGTTATCACGGAAAGTGACAACTGGCAGATCTAATACAAAAATAACTAATTCTTAACAAACTACTGAAATGTTCACAACTACTGAGAACATATCAGCGTGTTAAGTACAAAATATAAAATACTGAAACTACAACGACTGAAGAACAAGCTCTTCAGTCGTTTTACAAAACTACTGAAACATAAAATATAAAACTACTGATATCACAACTACTGAAGAAGTACTCTTCAGCAGTTGTGACAAACTACTGAGGCTTCAGTACTTGATCTTCAGACTTTGACCTTCAGGTGTTCATCAGCTGATGACTTCAGTAGATATCATCAGCTGATGTCTTCAGTCTTTGTCTTCAGACTTTGTACATCAGTTGTTGATCTTCAGCACTTGTAAACTCTTCAGCTGTTGTACTTCAGTACTTTGGTCTTTCAGCTTCAGCACTTGTGTTCTTCCTGTTGTACTTCAGCACTTTAGTTCTTCTGTTGAGGTCTTCAGCACTTGATCTTCAGCTGTTGAAGTCTTCAGCACTTGTCAAACTACTGATGAGGCTTTCAGCAGTTGTTGTGATACCATGTGGGACTTGGAGGTTTTCTGATCTTGGCTCATTGGTTCTTTTGGTCCAACAAACTCCCCCTGAACCAATGCAGCCAAAACCTCTAACTTATTTATTATCCCACTTATTGTTGGCAAAATGTTGGTCTTTTTCCTTCTTGATCAGTAGAAGATGAGACCCATGTAAGCTCTGGCCTGGGAAGAAATCTCAAATATTTGTTTGGCAGAGTATGAATGGGAACTCTGTTTTGGGGAACTGGACACAGAGTTGTTATCCCATTCATGAGATTTACTTCCCCATAATGAGTCTGTATGACTCACGAACATAGGCCTCAAGGAGAACAACTTGTTCCTCCTGAGAGAGTTCTTCTGCTCCTCCTTCGAAGAAGAACTCTGGACCATAGTACTCTGATAAGTACTTCATGGTCCTGCCATTTTTCAGCTCCACCGTAGTTACCTCCCTATATACAATTCATCAGGATGGTTGCCTTCAAGGAGTAACTGGAGCTCATTCTTCTGGATGTCTTCAAGCTTTTTATATAGCAACCCCTTCTTAATCATCTTGTTTTCTAGTAAAGCTTGAGGGGTCTTCTTTGCTTGGTGAGCTTTCTTGAATTCATCAATGATTTCCCAAGGTGAGACTACAACGGCCAACATGATGGTAGACTCTATTGTTTTTCGTACCTGGCCGTTGTATCTGTGTGGGATAGTTCTTTTATGGATTCTAGAACTCACCCTGGGGTCTGGCCATACTCTCACTCTCTCCTTCTGATACTGAAAGGTGTGCCTGAGAGTGTACAGCCTTTGAGCATGCCCTTTCATGGCTTGAATAGATGATGACTGAGGAAATTCCTTGTCAACCATCTTCAACAGTTGCTCATCGTGCTGTTTCTGCTGTTCTTCTTCTTCTATCTTGACTCTGACCATTTCCCTTTGAGAGTCAGGTGTGATCATGGGTTGACTTCGGGGTTTTGGTAGCTTCAGAACAGCAGAGAGTGGCAGACTATCATCTTCATCCTCCTCTTCTTCTTCTTCTTCCATCCTCAGCACCCTTCTCCTCCTTCTGGGTACATCACTGGATGATGGTTGGTTGGTGAAGGAATTGGTTTTGAAGAATGAGGATATTTGGATTTTGGCTTAGAGATTGGTTGGGAGATTTGAGGGATAGGATCTGTTTGAGTGGGTGGAAGGGAAGGTTGATCCAGCATCTTTGTAGTTAGTTTCGCCTTTGTGAGTTTAGCCATCTCTAACCTTTTACCAGCCCCAGCCTCATCAAGGGCTTCCACAATAATCCCTTTGTTGAATTGCTCAGACAGACAGATTCTGGTGGCTATAGCCAGAATGCTGTCCCTGGTCCATGCGCGAATCTCCACTAACGATCTTCCTAAGTATTTTGCAATGAAGCGGATCATTATTTCCAATCTCTCTTTCTCAAGAGCATCATACCCTGCCCATCGGGTTTGTATCTCTTGTACTTCTAACCTTCTGATCTCACTATCCAGTGTGGCTGTGTCAACCCCTGCCTGAAGAGTTGTTCAATTATTTTATCCATGGATCGGCTGTGTGTAGTGTCAGCTTCTTTGACCAGCTCCTCCAAGGATTGTCTTCAGCAGTGTGATCATCAGCACTTCTCTTTCGCTTGTAAGTGAGCAGAGGTTGCTTTTCTTTTTCCTCCTCTTGGGCTTGCTTCTCTTCCTTCTTCTCCTCTATTCTTTTCCTCTTCTTTTCTTTCACTGCAGTACTCTCCCCCTTTTTGTTTGCATTGGAGAAGGGGTTTGTACCGCAGAAAGAGTCTTTTGGACAGCAGCATCAACCAAGGGCTGTAAAGTTGAGGAAAGCCTCTCATCAATGGCTTTAGTCACAATATCAGTGATTATGGGTGTGATGAGAGGGAGGGAATTTTGAAGTACAGCACCTATTTGCTCAGGAGGGTTCTGTTCCTGAGAAGTAGGGCCTGAAGCAGAGGCAGGTGGTTGAGTTTGGAGTGGCTCAGTGTTTGGGAAACCTTCAAGTGAAGGTGCCATCTGTGGGTGGGTAGAGGCAGATGGTCTTTCTCCTTGTGAGAGTTGGTCAAGTAGGTTTTGCAGCCTACTGACTTTCTCTTCAAGGATGTGTTCTGGGCAAGAACATCATAGAAAAAGCCCAGGTCATCATCAGCCGAAACTGAATCATCTGACCTCCTGCTTAGAGCAGGATTTACATGCACTGGGTGTAGACCAGTTGGTGCATGTGCCCCTTGTGCTTGGTACTGGGGACTTCCAGCCTCAGGACAATGTCCATCATCAGCTGTTGCCTCTAGTGAGGTCTTAGCAATGTTACCAGCCTCACTCTGGTCATGTGCTGAGTCAGAGGAGGTGGCAGCCTCACTAGATATTCTAAGCTCCTTGTCTACACCAGGAGATAGAAGTGGGAAACCCCTGTGCTGTGGGTTCTCAAGTGCACTGTGTTCCTCCCCCTCAATTGTAGAGGTATTCCCAGTAGTAAGTGGTTTCTGGGGAGGGGGTGAGGAGTGCAATTGAGTCAGCACTTGTGCAACTATTAAAGTTGGGCTGTGAGGGGCGGTTGTTTGGGGTGAAGGGATAGAAGCAGTGTGCACCTGGGGAGGTTGGTGCTCTTCAATGGCAATCTCCTCAAGTGAGGAAGATCCCAGATATGTAGGTGCCCCTTGTGTGGTTGCTGCAGGCTCCTGTTGAGAGGAAGCCTGAGCGGCTGTGGCTGGAGGAGTCATTGTATCCACTAGGGGGTTTGGACTAGTGGATATATCCTGCGTTTGTGTTGCAGGGGCATCCTCAGGGGACTCAATTCCCTGAGTAGCCGTTTTGGGTTTCTTTTTGGTGGGTTTGGTGGGGACTTTGGATTTGGAGGTGGTGGCTGTGGGTTCCAGCTGCGTGGGTTTTCGCAGCTTGGCAGCCATTTTGAGTGTCCGGTCAGAGTTGTGCCGGGAGTATACTTCCGGCAGAACAGCCGTAGCAGGGACTCCCAAGCCAACAAGTCCCTCAGCATTAAGCTGGTTTGTAATGATGGCCATTATGAACCGTGGATATAGTATCCAACGGTTGGCAGTTAGTTTTTGAGCCATATCCTTGAGCTCTAAAAATATTATTTCAGAAAAATTAAGTGGTTGTTGCTCAAGAATAGAATACATTACCTGCTGCCATTTTGTCGACATTTGATCCCAAGACGACGTCTTAGGGGCCAAACATACATTCACCATGTGAAAAATCAGGCGCTCAGCGTCATTAAAGTGTTTCTTCATGATAGTGGAGGCACTGAGATCGCCTTGATATCCATGTTGAGCAAAGGATAGATCTATGGTGCCCTTCGGATATCCAGCAGGAGAACTAGCATCATTCAGTTGAAGAATTTGGCGGATTATTGCAGGAGTGATGACTACTTCTTTGTTGTTGACGACCGACTGGAGGGATGGTGTGTTGTTCTCCCCAGTGGTAACAGTAACGTTCATCCAAAATGGTGCAAGGATTCGGCATGTATATGGGATTCAGAAGAAATGCCGTGTTGTATTGGGACTGAACCATAAGATCGATAGCAGTATCGAACTTAGTCCAGATGGGCGATTTAGTGAGGTAGGCAACACAGTTGTGTCGCGGTTTAATTTGCATAGACGCCATTGAGAAGAGGGAAGTTTTGGAGAGGAACGTTAGGTTTGAAGAAGATGAAGCATTGAGAGCTAAGGTTAGGGATATATATAGGGTACGGGTAAGAAAACGACTGAAGGATGTGGTGTTAGTCATCAGTAGTTTTAAACGACCGTTGACATGGTATTATCCTTTCAGACGTTGAAACAGCTGAAGTCGTGGTGTTAGGCATCAGTAGTTTAGAAAACTACTGAAGACCGTGGTTTTGACTTCAGATGATTGAAACAACTGAGGACTTGGTGTTTGTCATCAGTAGTTATGAAACTACTGAAGACAGTGGTTTTGTCATCAGCTGTTGTAAACAACTGAAGACTTGGGATTAGTCATCAGTAGTTATAAAACTACTGAAGACGTGGTTTTGCTTCAGTTGTTTAAAATGAAACAGCAGTTGTACAAACGACTGAAGAGAAAGTTCTCTTCAGCTGTTTTCGTCAATTCTTAGCTTTTCAGCTGTTTCAAACTGTCCTCAACACATTCATCAGTCTTTTTGGCTGATTTCAGTTGTTTCATAGGACATCAGTACTTATCTGTTTTTACTGATTGCAGTAGTTGTAACTGCATCAGTAGTTGTAACTACATCAGTAACTACATCAGTAGTTTAAACAGATAAGTACTTCAGTACTTGTGAGACATTTAGCCTTCAGTAGTTATAAAACTACTGAGGGTAAAAGAGCTCATCAGTACTTATATGTGACATAGGTACTCATGATCATCAGTACGAATTACTAAGATCATCAGTAGTTGTCACTTATTCTAGTTGCAGCATACCAAGCCTTAACACCAGGTTTTGGAAAGTTGAACTATCCAAAGGCTTAGTAAAAATGTCTGCAAGCTCATCAGCACTAGGCACAAACTTAGGATCAATCAGACCTTTTTCAAAACAATCCCTTATAAAATGATGTCTGATCTCTATATGTTTGGTCCTAGAGTGCTGGACTGGATTTTTGACAATGCAAAGAGCTGAAGCACTATCCATTAACAATGGAGTCTTAGTCTCTGTAATGCCATAATCCAAAAGTTGGTTTTGAAGCAGAGTACCTGAGATGTACAACTTGCAGCAGCAATGTACTCTGCTTCAGCAGTGGATGTAGCAACTGAGGTCTGTTTCTTGCTCTGCCAAGAAATCAAGCAGTTGCCTAGGAATTGACATCCACCAGAAGTTGATTTCCTGGTCAACTTACACCCTGCATAGTCACTGTCAGAAAAAGCAACTAATTTACCAGAATGTCTGGTAGAATACCATAAACCTAGAGATGGAGTGCCTTGCAGATATCTAAAGATCCTCTTGACTGCAATCAGATGAGACTCTTTAGGTGCAGCCTGAAATCTAGCACAAACACATGTAGCAAACATAATATCTGGTCTAGAAGCTGTTAAATACATCAAGGACCCAATCATACATCTGTAAAGTGTTTCATCAACCACTTTACCTTTCTGATCTGTGTCCAGTTGTGTGGTGCTGCCCATGGGAGTAGAACAAGGCTTACAGTTTTGTAAATCAAACTTTTGCAAAAGATCTTTTGTATATTTGGACTGATGAATAAAAATTCCATCAGCCTTTTGTTTGATTTGTAACCCCAGAAAGAACTGTAATTCTCCCATGGCACTCATTTCAAACTTCTGTTGCATCAACTTTGTAAAGGCATCACACAACTTTGGATCAGAGGATGCAAAAATGATATCATCTACATAAATTTGAACAAGTAGATTATGCTGCCCAGCTTTCTTAATGAATAAAGTCTTATCTATGGAGCCTCTAGTGAAATTGTTTTCCAGAAGAAAGTTTGATAATGTCTCATACCAGGCTCTGGAGCTTGTTTTAACCCATAAAGAGCTTTATCAAGCTTATACACCCAATTAGGATGTTTATTGTCCTCAAAGCCTGGAGGTTGACATACATAAACCTCTTCTTTAATTTTTCCATACAAAAATGCACTTTTGACATCCATTTGAAAAACTTTAAGGTTTTGATAAGCAGCATAAGCTAAAAACAATCGAATTGCTTCCAGTCTGGCTACAGGGGCAAAGGTTTCATCATAATCAATACCTTCTTCTTGTGCAAACCCTGAACAACCAGTCTGGCCTTGTTCTTAACAATAAGCCCATTTTCATCAGTTTTGTTCCTAAACACCCATTTAGTGCCTATTGCACACTTACCTGGAGGTAGAGGAACCAGTTCCCACACTTGCTGTTTCTTGAACTGAAGAAGCTCAAGCTGCATGGCATCAACCCATCCATTGTCCTTTAAAGCAATGTGATAATTCTTTGGCTCTTGCTGACTGATGAAGAGAGCATAGAAGCAGAAATTTGACAATTGACTTCTTGTTGATACTCCAGCAGTGATATCACCAATGATTTGAGACATAGGGTGATTCTTCAGATCTTGATACACAATGAGATCTGTGCAAGTGTTTGTAGCCGGCTCAGCAGCAACAGATGGTGATGGTGAATCATTTCCTTGAAACCAATCAGTGGATGGTAATTCAAAGGAAGTTGAATTCGAAGAGATCTCATCAGCATTTGTTGTGGATGGTGCTACTGGAGCTACAGGAACATCAGGCTAGCTGAGTCAGGCAGCTGATCACTAAACCTGAAGAGTGAGTACTACTGCAATCATCATCATCATCAGCAGTACCACCAGGTGGTGAACTGTTGACAGGAGCAACAGCAGGAGTTTGATAAGGAACATATTGCAGTATGTCCAAATCAATAACTCCACAGGACTTTGTGGAATCTTGTCCTTTGGAGATTCATTAACTTAACATGTAGAGTTTCTTCAACCATCTTTGTTCTGCAGTTGAAGACTCTGTATGCCTTGCAAGTAGATGAATAACCAACAAAGTACCCTGCATCCACCTTAGGATCAAATTTATGGAGTTGATCCTTTGTGTTGAGAATAAAACAGGGACACCCAAATGCTTTGAAAAATGAAATCAGAGGAGCCAAATGATGGAGAACTTCATATGGAGTCTTCATCAACCTCTGATTTACTAAAACTCTATTTTGCACATAACAAGCTGTGTTGACAGCTTCAGCCCAAAAGGTCAGTGGCAAACCTGAGTCAGCCAGCATGGACCTTGCAGCTTCAATGAGGGTCCTGTTCTTTCTCTCCACTACTCCATTTTGTTCTGGAGTCCTTGGAATGCTGAACTGCCTTTTGATTCCCTTTGAAAGATAGAAGTCATCAAGTGTATGATTTCTGAACTCAGTTCCATTGTCACTCCTAATACACTTGACTGGAAGGGAATACTGCTTCTCAATGTACAGCACAAAGTGAATAATCTTCTGAGCAGCCTCATCCTTTGAATGTAGAAAGAAAGTCCATACAAATCTGGAGTAATCATCCACAATTACCACAGACAGTATTTCTTCTTTGCCATGCTCATTACTCTCACAGGACCAAATAGATCCATATGCAGTAATTGCAAGCAGGCAGTGGACTTGGGCACTTCAATAGGAAGGAATGAGACTTTGTGCTGTTTTCCTTTTAAACAAGCAGTGCAGGTTTCATCACAGTGGAACTCCTTTATTGGTAAGCCTCTGACTAAACTATTGTGGGTAAGCTGATTCATGTTTTTGAGATTAACATGACCAAGCCTCCTGTGCCACAGTTTAGATTCTTGAGAAGAGGCTTTGGAAAATAGGCAAGGATTGCCTTTGAGATCTATCTTCTTAGAAAGATCTAAGGCATACACTCTTCCTGTCCTGTTGGCTTTCAGGAGAGTGTGATCATCCAACACCTTGTCAATCAAGTGCAAAACTTTGGATGACAGAATCCTACAGTTTTGACTGGTGAAAAGGGCAACATGGCCTTTATCACACATTTGACTGACACTCAAGAGATTGTACTTGAGATTTTCCACATGATTAACATCATCAAATTTGATTTCTCCATTGGAGACAAAGCCCTTACCGATGATGTACCCCTAGCATCATTGCCAAAAGAGACAAATCCCTTCTTTCCTTGAGAGTAGTCATGAAGAAGAGAGTTGTTCCCAGTCATGTGCATAGATCCCCCACTGTCTACATACCAGATGCTACTTTGGCATGTTGAAGAACCCTGCAAAAATAAACAATTAGTTAGTTTTAGAGACCCAAACCTTTTTGGTTTTGGGCCTGGTCTCATCAATAGATGGTAAACTAACAGGTTTATTTGAAACAACAGCCTGAGAGGAAGAAGATGGTGTAGAAGAGGAGTCCTTTGGCTTGGACCTCCTTTTCTGTGGTTTCAACATAGGAGAATCTAGTTGGTTAACTCTACCCAACAGATGTTGTACCATCATCACCAGCTGTGTCTGATTTTGTGATAAAGCTTTCAGCTCATCAGACACATTGCTAGTGGAGTTTGATAAGTTCCTATGTTGCACCTTTTTCTTTTGAGCACCCTCAGCTGTCACCTGTTTAACCCCTTCCTTTTGGATTTCTTTGATGACTTAAGGGTTACAGGTTTGATGTTGCTGATACAAATGTGGTCTCAAACTCAGTTTTCATTTTTACCATTTTCTCATTAATTTCTTCTTTTTGTTTGAGTTTGGAACCTCTTTTGTACCAACAATCATCTGTAAGATGATTGAACAAACCACATACTTCACATGGTTTCTTCTTCATCTTAGGTTGATCATCAACTAAAGAGGGTGAAGCAACAGAAGACTTGTTCTTTAATGCTTTGGAAGCATTGTTTGCTTTCTTGACAGCCTCTTTAGTAGTCTTCAAACTCTTTCTTTCTACTGCCAGTTTTCTTCTCTTCAGTACTGACAGCAGTTGAAGTTTGAACTTCAGGTGTTAAATCCTGCTCTCTAGTCCTTTCAGGACCTTCAGAATTAACTCCTGAGTTGATCAACTCATTAATCATGTGAATGTCAGCATTTGAACCATCAACATCAGCTGATAGGTTCAAAGAGGGCTTGATGACTGCTACTTCTTCTGATGTGCTGTATCAGAAGGTAGATCACATGATGTGATGGATTGGTTATCACTCTCACCATCAGATTCTACCTCTGCTCTTGGGGTAAAATCTGTAGGTGGAGCAGTGTGATTGTAACCAATTCCAAACTTCACATTTGAAGCAGATTGCTTACTAAGAAGCATTTCAAAACCTTTGCATGATTGTACCCATCTATCACACTCGACCTGGGTAACTGCAAGGGTTTCTTTGAGATCTTTGTACTTCTCTAGAAGTACTTCTTCTCTAGCCTTATCATCAATTATTTGGCAATTCAGTTTATAAATCTCATCATTTTTATCTTTGAGCACAAACTCAAACTCAGCTTTGTTTTTGGAAATTATTTGTTCTAGCTCAATGTTCTTATTAATTAGAGCTACATTTGCTTCTCTAATGGAAGCAAATGCTGCTATGCATGGTTCAGAACATAATTTGGCTTTTGCCTCAGAGGATACCTGTGATACCTGAGGTGTAGAGGCATTAGAAAATGAAGTATCAGCAGACTCCAAAGCCATAAGAGCTAGATTCCCAAAGGACTGTCACCACCATGTTGACCAGCACCTGAGAACAGTTGATCATGACCAGACAAGTCATCTGGTAAACTGCTCCAGTCAACAACTCCTGGGGTGAAGAAGCTGTGTTGTTGAGATTGAGGTTGTTGATGAGATTGGGATGCTGAGGTTCTGGTAGTGCATGAGGTTGTGGTGCCATAGGAACTTGAACTTGATTTGACTGTGGCATGTAATAACAAGGGTACGGATATGGCATTTGACCCTGAGGAACAAAATATGCCGAGATTGTTGTTGAGGATGATGACTAGAGGTGACAGGATGTTGCCCTCTGTGTTGTTGACTTTTGCCAGGAAAAGTCACAAAGGGTGCAGTGGAGTTAGATCCAGTTGATCTACACTCTCTTGCAAAGTGTCCAAGCCTTTGGCATTTGTGACACCTCAACTTGCTCTTGTCAAAACCAACTTTGGTTTTGCCAGAGAGTCCTGGGAATTTTCTTCCAGTTCTTTTATAGAACTTCTGAGATCTGATATTTATCAAGGCCATTTGGCTCAAAATATCCATCTCTTCTAAGTCATCATCAGCAATCCCCTTGAGATCATCCATAATGAACATAGATTGTCATTATTACACCCAGTAAACTGACCATCAACACTCACAAATGCAGAATCAGAAGTGCTTGAAGAGAAATTAATATGCTCATCATACTGGCATTCAGATGAAGCATATTCTGACTCATGACCCACCAAGGCAGTGTTGCCTGGTACAAAGTCTTCAGTGAGCTTTCCAGATGAAGACAGCTTTCTCTCTGTTCTATCTCTCTCTCAAACGTGAGCAGTTTCCCATGGAGTTGGGTGAGAGATAGTTTGTCCAAACTTGCACTGGAGCGTAGGACAATAGTATATGTGTCCCATCTCTCAGGCAGTGATCTGAGAAATCTGTTATTCATCTGAATATTGGTGTATTCAAGTTTGACCATTTTTAGTTCAGAGATCAAACAAGAGAATCGCTCATATTGTTGAGTCAGTGTCTCACCCTTTCTATGAGAGAATGTCTCATATTGTTGGGCAAGAATTTCTCTATTATTTGCCAAGACCTCATCTGTTCCTCCAAATTGTTCTTTCAAGGCATTCCAGAGGTCATGGGCAGTTTCATGATGCATTAGCCCAGAATAGATTTCATTTGGCAGTGCCATGGCCAGAATTCCATGGGCTTTTGCATCAATTTCAAGCAACTTCTTATCCTCATCTGAGTATTGCTCCCTCCTCTTCGGAACCATTTGATTGGTTTCCGGGTTATTTACCATAGGCGTGTGTGGACCATGTACCACTGATGTCCAACACCCTGCGCTGTTAACAGACAGGTGATGGAGCATACGTCTTTGCCATATGTTATACTCATTCCTAACCAGCATTGGTGGCTTGGTTGAGGAACCAGTATTGTGAGGATCATTGGAGGGAGTAGTCATTTTCAGTTCAAAAACAATTTAGTTCAAGCTTTTAAAAGTTTTAGACAGACCACAACAAACTCAATGAGAACCAAGAAAAGATCTCAGGATGAATGAGCAGAAATACAGAAAATTCAATCTCTATAACCGTTTCTTGCAAAAACAAAAGCTAATTCAATCAAACTTAGATCTTGAATAGCAGTTTCAATGATCAATTATTAGATCGATCAATGATTAACCGCTCTGATACCATTTGACAGGATCAGCGATCACAAGTTTGATGTATTAGGATACAAAGCAGCGGAATACAAACACAAGAATTAGACAAATTGTAGCAAGCAATCGATACTTGTAAGCATTAAGAGCGCATACGGTTATAGGGAGAGAATATATATTTCTGATTTCAAGGAATGTTTATAGATATAGAATATTTCTAATCAAATCATTCGTTCATTCCGTTCATTCCTATCGTTTACAATAGTTGTCACTCCTTATATAGAGTGCAACAATCACTGCTGTTATCACGGAAAGTGACAACTGGCAGATCTAATACAAAAATAACTAATTCTTAACAAACTACTAAAATGTTCACAACTACTGAGAACATATCAGCGTGTTAAGTACAAAATATAAAACTACTGAAACTACAACGACTGAAGAACAAGCTCTTCAGTCGTTTTACAAAACTACTGAAACAAAAAGTATAAAACTACTGATATCACAACTACTGAAGAAGTACTCTTCAGTAGTTGTGACAACTACTGAAGAAGTACTCTTCAGTAGTTGTGACAAACTACTGAGGCTTCAGTACTTGATCTTCAGACTTTGACCTTCAGTGTTTCATCAGCTGATGACTTCAGTAGATATCATCAGCTGATGTCTTCAGTCTTTGTCTTCAGACTTTGTACATCAGTTGTTGATCTTCAGCACTTGTAAACTCTTCAGCTGTTGTACTTCAGTACTTTGGTCTTTCAGCTTCAGCACTTGTGTTCTTCAGCTGTTGTACTTAGCACTTTAGTTTTTCAGCTGTTGAGGTCTTCAGCACTTGATCTTCAGCTGTTGAAGTCTTCAGCACTTGTCAAACTACTGATGAGGCTTTCAGCAGCTGTTGTGATACCATGTGGGACTTGGAGGTTTTCTGATCTTGGCTCATTGGTTCTTTTGGTCCAACACTTATGCTACCATTAGAGGACTTGATTGAGTTTAAGAAGGCAACCTGATACAAATTGAACGAAGAGAAAATGCAGCACCATTGGCATTAGAGGAAGAGAAAAAGAAGAAGGGAAGAGAGGCTGACTTGCAGCTAAGAAAGGAAAGGATACCTTTCCTGACCTCCAGGGGTTTCACTCCAGAAGAATTGTCTCCACATCATAATGATACGATGTTATGGCTCTTCAACAAAAAAGCAAGATCAAATGGAGAAGGAGAGAAAGAAAGTTGCAATGGAGAAACTAAGGGCGAAGAAGAAGAAGGAAGAAGCAGGACTCGCTGCTACCAGGAAGATATGCGATAAGGCCTGGATAAAGGACTATCTCCAGGCTCATGGCTTCTCTGGTAGGCAGGTGGGTCCCATGTCTGAAAAGACTCTGCAACGACATGTTAGTGACATCAAGGCAGACATTCGCTCAGGGAAAAGGAGATGTATAGAAGGGGATAGGGGATGACTTCAAACCAACCACCAACCCCAAGCACAACCTAAACCAATTCTTTCCCATTTCCCATTAAAACTAAACCCACCTCTGAACCATTCACTCCTAAACTACACCATCCTCCTTACCTATCCCATCACCACAACCACCTTACCCATCCTTAAATCTAAAACACTTCCCAAAATCCAAACACCACTACCTACCCAACAACCACTCATACCATCCCCTCAACCTTCCACACATCTATCCTTAGAAGAGTTTAAGGAGATCAACGCTTTAATGGTTGCTGAAGGCTCAGGACCCACCTAACCTCAGCAGTACCTGACATATTCTCAGTAGCCATGCTGCTCTACAGGACCCTACATCGCATTCCTAAGACTCCAAGGTCTCAACAGGCTTAACAAGGTTCATTTCAGGACAGCTGCGCCTTTGTCTCAGGAGGTGTGTACACTAGTGATCATCAGTATTGCTTTGATGATCTAGAGTGCTTTAGTCTAGATGATATGGAGTATGTGGACATTGTTCAACAAATGGCTTGCTGACTTACCGAGCAAAGAAGTTCTTCAAAAGAACCGGAAGGCAGTTCCCTCAAAACCTAACTAGCAGCAAGTTTGGGTTTGATAAAACAAAGGCCAAATATTAAAACTATAACCAACTTGGTCACTTTACTAGGGAATGTAAGGCTCCCAAGTCAAATCCAGGAACCTCACACACCTCGTTACATCCCTCTACACCTAAAGCCACTGGGAAGTCGACTGAAACAACAACTGTAGATCAAGAAGTTGACTAGAGCTTTATGGTATAGGATGCGACTCCTGCTCAAGCACTCGTGGATGGACCTGAATGACAATAAGGTATATGAACATCTCTATACTCCAGCTTGTGTTGCTAAGGTTCAGTTATATCAGGACTACAAGATGGAAATTAAATTTGATATTGAGTCTTTAAACATCTTAAAATATTATTTTAAAAGGGCTGAATCTAACTATCAGAAGAAAATTGATGAGTTAGAGAAAACTGTGTCCTTGTTAAAACATGAACATACTAACTACAAAACTCAAATGAAAGACTTAATATTCAAATTGATTAATGCTCAAGCCCAGCTTATCACAGTTGACGCACAAGCCAGGAAGCATACTATCTCAAAGCAAAACTTCCAAGCCATTCTTGTATCATCCTCTTACTCAAAACTTTGTTATCAAAACAAAGGTGGGTTGGGAACCAATGAAAATGCTCCACCACATTCTTATGAGTCTATCAGACAACCAAGGTATCGTACTGAAGAGTAAGAGGTTCTATCTGCTGACCCACCTTCTTATGATTCGATGAGTGATGCAATTAGAGACCATCACAGGGAAGAACTAGGTAAACCACACCCTCTTAGCAGTGATGACTAACCCTTACCACCAAAGCCTAAAGAAGCTGGGCTAAGGCAGCCAAAAAAACTGCTACGAAAGTGGCTGAATAGGTGGTAGGAACTTCTAATCCTGGAAAAGTGTGTAGTACTAGCACACCTATCCAACAAAAGGATCAGAAGACAAAGGGGAAAACTGGTGATAAAGACAAGAAGAATAAGAAACAACAGCCTTCAAGTTCCTAGAAGACTAACATTGCTTGCATAATGTGTGGTCTGCAAAACCACATGGCCAAAGATTGTTACTACAATCCTGCTAGCACATATTATGCAAACAATGTTAAAAGAGAAGGAGTCAGGGAAGGTTCTCATTTGGACCGTATCATATGGTTCAAGTGATGAAAAAGGGAAAGCTTGTTTCTGAAGCAAGGTTGCTTTTGGAAGAAAGTCTTTCTTCCCAAGGGAAAATAGCTTCGGAAGTTAAAGCTGTCAAGACTCTAAAGAACAAGAGAGTCCCCTTGAAACCATCCCAGAAGAAGATTTCTTCTGAAGAAAAGGTGGTGAAGACTTCTTCTGAAAAGAAAGAAGCTTCGGAAGAATGTCACGCTGCTCAACCTTCATTAAGCTCATCCTCAATGATCAACTAAGGGATGGAATGGAAGATCAAAAAAGAAGCTTCAACCCAAGCCTCTTCTTCATAAAAATCTATTGAACCCCATGCATAATTTTTGGTTCAATATCATCCTCATCATTGGAAAAGCCAAGACCAACAAGGCTTAGGTTTCTAATAAAAACTAACTTTTTCACCTTATGTACAGGGACATCCATATGACAAGAACAATAATGTATGGATTGTAGATAGTGGATATCGAGACACATGACAGGGAATAGATCTTTCCATTAACATATTCAACATTTTGATGGAGGTCCTGTTAATTTCAAGGTGAGGCTGGAGGATACATTTCTGGCAAAGGAAGTGTATCCAACGACAAGTTAAAAATTGACAAAGTTCACTTTGTCAAACAGCTTGAACACAACCTATTTAGTGTTTCTCAATTTTGTGATCAAAAGTATCAAATGCATTTCATAGAACATGAGTATATTATCCTCAAACCCAGGATGACCATTCCTCATGAATTGGTGCTTTTTAGATCTCCCAGGAAAGGGAATATGTACAAGTTAGATATGAATAATGCTTCCCCACTAGGTGAAGTATCTTGCTTTCTTTTCAAAGCTGATGGTGATGAGTCAACATTATGGCATAAACGTATGTGTCATGTCAATTTTAAAACCATGATAAATTGGTTAAAAATAACATGGTACATGGTTTGCATAAAAATGAATATTTCTTCAAAGATAACTGTTTTGCATGCTTGTAAGGGAAGCAACACAAAGTATCTCATAAATCCAAAGTTGTTAACTCTATCACCATTCCATTACATTTATTGCACATGGATCTATTTGGTCTCACAAGTATAATGAGCTTTGGAAGGAAATCATACTACCTTGTGATCGTTGATGATTTAACAAGATTTACATGGTCTTGTTTTTAAGAACAAAGGATGAAATTGCTGAAATGTTAAAATCTTTAATTCTTAAAATTGAAAATAAAATTGATCACAAGGTTAAGATAAGTAGAAGTGATCAAGAGGCTGAGTTTAAGAATACCGTTCTTGATTCATTCTGTAAATCAAAAGTGACTGACAGACAATACAATGCTCTTAGAACTCCTTAACAAAACAGTGTTGCTGAGAGGAGAAATTAGACACTGATTGAGGCTGCTCGAACCATGTTAGCTGATTCAAAGCTACCTCTAACATTTTGGGTAGAGGCAGTGAACACTGCATGCTATGTGCAGAACAAGGTTCTTGTAGTTAAGCCACATGGTAAAACCCCTTATGAGCTATGGAACATGAGGGCAACGTTCATTGGGTTTCTAAGATCCTTGGCAGCAGGTGTACCATACTTAACCCAAAGGACAATTTGGAAAAATTTGCTAAAAGTCGGATGATGCTATCTTTGTTGGATATTCCTCCAACTCTATTTCCTATAGAGTATACAACATAAAAAATCAACAATTTGAGGAATCATCCAATATTGTTGTAAGTGAGCACACTCCTTGTGTTAGGGGGAATGGCCCTGATCATATTTTTGACTTAGAATTGTTTCCCAACTATTCTAAACCATCTTGTGAGAATGTTTCAGCTGGAACAGGTACTCAAAGTGATTCTGATGATGATCAACTGTTTGAGTTACCCAGGTCTCGTTTAAGTTCTCCAAGAGTAGCAGATTATCAGGCTCTCACTATCTTATGGTCCGATAGTATGAAAATCTTAAGAGATGGTGAACCCTCAACCAATGGTCCACCTAGTGAGCCTCAAAACTCATAAGGTGACACTACATAACACTAGGAAGATGGAAGTAGCATTTTGAAGGAACAAGAACTGTTAATGCTGCCTCCTAGCCAACAAATAATGATGGTGTTTCTTATTCATTCAATCAGTCCTCATTGAATGAGTTTGAAACAATAACTGGTCCAAGTGTTGAAGCTCCTAATCAAAATATGTCTAACCTAATCTATTTTTGCAACTAGAAGTGATTCCCAGGCTTAGGATTCCTAACATTCATCCGGCTGAGAATATCATAGGAGAAGTCTCTGAAGGTGTGAGAATAAGGGGACAATCTCACAATGGGAATGTTTGTCTGTACTTGTGCTTTTAGTCTTAGATGGAACCTAAGAGAGTAGAAGAAGCCTTAAAGGATAGTAGCTGGGTTGAGTCAATGCAAGAGGAATTGTTTCAACTCAAAAGACAAAAGGTTTGGAACCTATGCCGCTACCACCCGGTCAAGTACCTATAGGTACCAAATGGGGTTTTAAAAACAAGAAAGATGATAAAGGCTTGATAATCAAGAACAAGGCAAGGCTGGTAGTTCAGGATACCCCAAGAGGAAGGAATTGATTATACTGATGTCTTTGCACCAGTTGTAAGACTTGAGGCAGTGAGGATCTTTCTTGCTTATGTTGCATCCAAGAATTTTACTATATACCAACTTGATTTCAAGTGTTCCTTTCTATATAAGGATATAGATAGGGAAGTCTATGTGTGCCAACCTCCAGGATTTAAAGATCCATAGCACCCCAACTATGTGTGCAAGTTGGATAAAGCTTTATATGGGCTGCACCAAGCACCTAGGCTATGGTGTGAGACTTTGTCTCAATTTCTCCTGAAGAATGGATACACTAGATGCACCATTGATAAGACTTTATTCATAAAGAAGTTTGGGAAAGACATTTGCTCATCCAAGTCTATATTGATAACATCATATTCGGTTCCTCAAATGACCAAATTTGTAGAGACTTTGAGAGCATCATGAAGAAGAAATTTGAAACGAGTTCCATGGGAAAAATGGACTTTTTCCTTGGAATTCAGGTAAAACAAATGAAGGAAGGGTTCTTTATCAATCAATCTAAGTATGTGTCTGATATCTTAGAAAGTTTTGATATGAAGGATTGTAAACTAGCCAAGACACCCATACCCAGAAACCATAATTTTTGTCCTGATTATGAGGGGAAGGATACTTTACAAGTTCAACTTCTCATACTAAGCCTCTCAAACAAGTCAGGGGGATGGGATCAATCCTATATGAACTAGGCTATCTAGTTCATGGGTTGGTAAGAGCCCTCCACTTTAATTACTCCAGATTTGTGATGACAAATTAATGAGCAACCTTCAAAGGGAGACATTCTATATGTATCCTAGGTTCATAAAGAACTTCACAAACTGTGAGTTGGACCAGAGCAAGCTTGTCTATGCAACTGCTCTAACAGTCCCTCACATGAGGCCGGTCATTTTCAAGATTTTAAAGAGGATGTCCACCAATTTCATCGGAAGACACACTCTACTTCTTCCATGTATGATTGAGCGCATAGCTCTTGGTGACATCCCTCCCATAAGTGATGAACCCACACCAACAACCACCCTCACATTGCTAACTCTACCTTCTCACCCCATCAAATACACATATCAGAGACGCCCCAAACGAACCCTTGTTAATCTACTCTGATTGAGCAAGCCCCTCCGATTCTATCCAAAAAGACTAGAGTGGAATCATGGGCTCCCACTCAGTCTGAGGTCTCACCATCCTTCACTATTGACCTTAATAAGGGATTTGAAATTCCTTAGTCTTAATCCCCTGAGCCCCAAACCCAAGCTGAATGCCCTCAGGGTGAGTGTTTATACTCCCTTGAGCAGCCAAAAAGGGACAGCCCCACCAAAGGCTAAATGCCAATAGGCATTGACCAAAGTCCCCTGTCAATAGGTATAACTTCCATATCCTTTACTAACCTAATGATAAGAACTGATGAGGAGATTATGTAGCCATCACCGCCATCACAACACTAATAAATTAAGAGTGACGTTAGGTACTTAAAGTTAAACTTCATCAAAAGAGCATGATGTTTTATCTTGATCTTGACAGTAAGGTTCCTAAGAGTGATCTATAAGCCTTTTGTAATTACTACAAATAAATGTACAGGATCAGTGTTAGTCTCTTAACGCAAGATTTGTCTGTCAAACTCACTTAAACACACTCGAATAATGAAGCAGAATCTCTCAATCAAGTTGATAATAGTATACTAAGTTAATGAACACAGAATGGTTTTCAAGATACTTGTATATATTACTTCTCAATTCAAAGTTACAAGACTCTTACAAGCATATATGAATGAGTTATATTGAGAAACTACATATATTACTATCTACAGCCGGCTATACTTAGATAACCAACTGAAACTTACAACTAGACAAATACTACAAAGCTAGAAGTTAGGTATCTAAGATAAAAGATTATCCTAGATTAGGTAGTCATGATAGGTTCATGACTTAACTTTTATCACCAACCAAAGCTAGTAACTATACTAACTGATAAAAGGTGAATAGTGAATAAAGTATGGTCAACTACATGGGTGTGAGAAAGCGCCATGCAGTATATCAAAGTTGACATCATGTGTTAGTCAGACCATACTATTATCCACTGGTTCATAGTTGTTTCTTCCAAAGGTTAAACGTCTTTGGAAGAATAAGTTATTTTGAATCCTTTTACACTTCGGAAGATTTAACTTCTTGCAAGACTTTTGCAAGTCTTCAAGACTTTGTTCTTCGGAAGTCTTTGCCTTGAATCTTCTAAGTGTTTAACTTCGGAAGGAGAACTTCTTAGTCTCGGAAGACAGAGTTCATCCTTCGAAAGTTCTTTATTTTTGAGCTTCGAAAGATCTTCAACTTAGCTTCGGAAGTGCAGATTTGTCTTCAAAAGCATTCATTAGTTGCACCCAAAATCTTCTAAGTGTTTTTGTGGTTGCACTAGCCTTGTCTAATCCAACAATATGTATTGGAATGTTTGGTGAAATAAAAGTATGATTTTTGTTCTACTTAGTGTTATTCTTAAACTAGTAAAAGACGTCGTGCTTCACGATGATATCATGTCTGAAATGAAAATTATATATATATATATATATATATATATATATACATATATATAATCTTCAAAATAATTTTCTAATAAATTGATACACCAATATTAGTTCACACACACAAAATTTTAATTAGTAACACAATAAAAGAGCAAGCACTTGAGGGATTCCTTAAAAAGATATTTGCTTTCAGTCGCTGACGATCAAAACAAATTATAGCTATCAAAATATTATCATAAGAACTAAGAATGTGAAATCTTAACAAAAAATAGTTTAAACTTTATATTATTATGCTCAAAACTATTTAATTTTATGTTGGCTATTAAAATAGTTATATTTGCATGATTTTCTTTATGATATTGAATGATGTTTAGTAAAAAGGGCCATGATGTTCTACCATCACTTTAAAAACATAATCATAGTGACTAATATAAAGGCGCACATTTCTTGGAGCATAAGAGTGTTATCTACATTTAATAAAGCAATTGAACCAACTTTCTTAAAGTCATCTTAAATTAAAATTCATTTTTTATCAAAGTCATCTTTACTTAAAGTCTCATTGCACCAAACATCACATATATACAACAAAACGAATGAACCATAAGGTAATCACATAATCAAGTTTCTAAAATCAAAGAAGTTGCAACAATCATGAATTATTTTAAACCAACCAATTTCTATATGTGTGTTATGCTCATGAGTTGTACTACCATGTTTTTAGATCCATATAATGATTTAATCTGAGGGACAGAAGTATGATTATAAAACAATGGCACTATGCACTTGAATTTAAACCCACAACAACCCATACGTCAACAAATATTTTTAGTGCCCTCACTCGTAAAAAAGAAGTTAACATGCCCACATATTCTATATTTGTCACCTGATCATCAAACCATTCAATTTCTGATAGCGAGTAAGTGTTATTTCTTCCATGAGTCCATATAACCACACAACCATCTTATATGTATGTAGATATTATTTTATATACAAGCTTAATGTTACATAAATTTGTAAAATTTGCATCTCCTTTGTGGATTTTTTTGGACTTGCTATACATATCATCAAAAAGGTGAATAAATCCATACCATTAAAATATGTCTTGAATTTTCAAGTTTCATTCTTATTGCTACCTTTATCTAACTAGGTACGAGAATGATATTCTCTGTGTTGATATGATATCAACAATGACCGAATATGATGATTGGAGTCGGTGATTATGCAGCGGAAATACACAATTAAGGATCATTGAATGTTGAAATATACTCATAAATGGTTTTGTATTAATGATGGTAAACAAGTTACAATAAATGCTAACGTTTTAACAAAATACAGTAACTTGATACCTCTGAAACATATGATAATTGAATCTTCTAATTTTCTAGTTGTCTCAAAAGTAGGATATTCTATTCTATTTATAGGTTGACATAAGGCCTATACAAAATGACTAGACTACCTTGAAACTATATATCAGAATTCTAGTCTAAGTACAAAAACCTAATCAGCATTTGGGACAAATGGAGAGATGTCAGCCCGAGTAGCTACGTGCCATCAGGTATGTCATTTCTTAATGTTAACCGGTATTATGTGCACATGCTATTTGATTTATGTGCTCTTAGTAGATTTAGATACTGATTAAATTAGGATAGGAAATGTTTAGGGTATGAAGAGTAAAGTAAGTGGCTAATCACAACCGTCGGCCAGGGTGTGACAGATTGGTATCAGAGCCATGGTTATAGGGATTTAGGTTATTAGAAATGGAATGACGTAGACTATAACTAAGTACCCTTACACATGAGTCCTCTCATATATGTTATATGTTTATATAGGATTTTATGTGCTTTATGTGTTTATACTTGATTATGTGATTATATGTGTAGAGACTAATGAAGAGGCTGATGCAACCCAAACATCCAAGGCTTAATCTGCTGCACAAGTTCTGAAGTAGAATGCTTCGGAAGTTTCACACACTCAACAGAAATATTCTAAGTGTGAAATCTTCCGAAGCCAAGACCAATATCTTCCGAAGCCAAACATGAACTCTTCCGAAGCCTCAGAGACAAAGTCTTCTGAAGCTTTAAGTTATGAAGACAGATTTCTTCCAAAGACTTTTAAGACATGCTTTTTCTGATGTACCTTTTTGTAAAGCTGGACACCTTTCCGCTGCACCTCTGCAAGTCACCAACTTACATGAGTTGGTGAAAAGGTCCATGCTTTTGGTAACTTTACATTGAGGTCTTGAGTATGTATACTTTCTACTTTATGTACTTTATCCTTTTTGTAATAGAAAAGGATGTGAGCTATGGCATGTCATAGTCACAAGTCAAAAGGCAATCTGCCTTTTGACTCTACAATTGATTTTGTTTGTGTATAGTCAATTGTATCCGGCTGGCTTTTAAAGTATAGCCAGCTGCAGGATGTCGTATAAGTATCTCATGTTCTTGTATCTTTTATTTATGCTTTGTAATACTTGTAATAGAACAGAGAGAAAGCAATATACTGCATTCTTGAAAACCATACTCTTGTGTTCTGTCTCTTACATTACTTGTGTTCTTAGTGTCTTATCTTGGTTAATCCAGTTTACTGTTTGATTAAAGTTTGGTTAATCTCCTCTTTGTGTTGTTGTGTTGTAACTCACACCCTTCAACGATCCTGCAATATGCTTTATGTGCCTATTCTTATACTTTGGATCTTATCAATGCACACACGAACTCTGAATCATATTCTAAGGCATTATGTGCCTAAATCAAATGGTTTTCAAAATGAGCTTTGAATTCTTATTCGTGGTTTTCAAATCTCGTCAAAGCCTATGTCTTATATCTTGAAACATGTAATGCTGGAAGAACGTGATGCTTGTATCTCGAGGTGTTCTGTCTAGACAAGGTATTCATATAAATCCAAATCAATCGATGGATCCGTTTACCCTACCTGGAACCCTTGGGGTGAGTGTCCGCTTATAGGTACGCATGTATTCTTAAGGTTGTAGTTGACATAATACTTTGATAAGTCAATGCAATGTCTTGGTTTGTAAACCGAACGTTACACTCGAAACATCCTATTATTTTAAATCATCTTATCTTTGATCTTTTCTTTTTGGATCTTAAAAAAATCATTACCCAATTCTCGTAACGACTTTCAATAATATTTCCGAATGCCTTCCCCTCAAAACCGCACTTATCCTGAAAATCTATAACAATGATGCTCATTCTAAATTGAATCTTTAATCTTAACAAACACGATTCTCGTACACTACACTAATATAACTTTGAAACCTCAACAAAATAAGTAAACAAGAATCAATCATCTAAGAACCCTATTAAAGTTATTTTCTCGTGAAGTTCCTTTTAAATTCATTATCCTACCCAAAAGCATCTTGAACTTATTTCTTATGTTCGTTAAGCCGAGTCCCGTATCGATCTAATATTTGGTGTTTCACTCGTGACAAAACGTTTCTAACCATCTTGAACCGTTTAATATACAAGCGTTTATCAACTAAAATTTCTAAATTAATAATCTTGTACCCTTTGCCAAGGAACACATGAAATCATGAATCATGAAATTGAACAAACTTAAGCATAGTAAAACATTATAATCAAACACGTTGAATTTAAACGCTTCCATGAGTTCACGTGAAAACGTGAAATCGAATCCAAGTCTCCTCATGTACTTGAAATTAGTCCCCTCATGATTAAATTTCGGGACGAAATTTCTTAAAGTGGGGGAGACTGTAACATTCGCCAATTTTCAAATTATAATCCGAACCCTAATTCATTTTGAATTTTCATATGATATAAATTTCTTTATTAAACTTATTATTTTAATGTATCATATGGATTATAAATGTAACCAACATTAAAAAATGATTTTTAATTTTCATTTGTTAAACCATTTAAACAAGTTATAATAGTTTTATAATTTATAAAGTAAAGTGTTATAAAGTTACAAATAATTGTCATTTATGAATTCTAACATGGAAAGAATAGTTATATATCAAAGTTTTTTTACAAAACTTATAAATTTATATAAGCTTATAAGTTGTAATGAGAATTAGATTTAATTTTAATTAATTAATAAATTATTTCTTTTTATTTATAAACTCTTTAAAGTTTTAAAAGACAAATTTAATTATAATTGGTTTAATAAGTTTGGGGCTAATTTTGTAATTTTTAAAACTTAATTCAAAAGGTTTTAAGCATAAAATAACAATTTTTAAAACCATAGGGACCGAAATTGTAAATTATATAAAAAAACAACCCAAACCGGCCCCACTCCCGTTTTTCTGGCTGCGAACTCCGGCCAAACTCCGACCACCTCAAAAATCATCGAATTCAATCGTTTCTTGACCCAAAAGCATTCGCAATTCCTCGTGGGACATGTTTCGAACTTGAATGCACTTATTTATCACATTTAAACATCGGTTTCAAAGTTTAATCGAAGGAATAACCGACAACTTTAATATTAGAGCCGTTCAATCATTAAATCTCACTAATAAACTAATTAACTCAACAAAAACGATCATTTGTTAACATTAATCGATTACAAACCTCAAATTCACCTTAAACAAATCCGAATACCAAATTCAATCAAAATCGTTCACCGCGACCTGCGATTAGTCGAACACCAACATCTGGACTTGAAACTCTAAAATTGATAGAGGCTTTCAAGCATAGAAACCTGTAGAAGCATCCTGTGAAATTAATTGGATTATTATTGTCGTTTCCAATCGAATCCCTTCACGACATAACCGTGATTTGTTCTACAATGTAAGGTTGACCATTTCAACTTGAACACGTAAGTATCATACATCAATACATTCGTTCTTACATGGGAAACAATAGCCCCAAACCTAATTCGGTTGATAATAATGATTTGGGGTTCAATTTGGGGTCTGATTGATCTAGGGTTTATATGAAATTCGGGATTGTTTAAGTTTTGTATTTAAGAATTAAAAATAGATACATATCACGGCTAAGGCCTTTAGTTTACTGGTTAAGACACTACACCTTTAACATAAGGTCCCGGGTTCGAACCTGGGCACCCTCATGTATTTTTAAGGCTTTTTAGCCCTTTAGTTAATTATAGAAAATTTCTAATAAATAATAAAAATGGTTTTGTAAACATTAAAAATTTTAAAGACCATAAATAATATTTTGTAATTTTTCTAAATTTTAATCATTAAAAATCTTTTTAATAAAACATTTTAAAGATTATTCTTAGGTTATTTATATTTAAATGGATTTTTATAATTAATAAATTATTGTTGGTTCAAACGGTTCCTTTAAATATTCATCATTTAAATCATGTTATTTTAAATGGAGATTATTTAAAACATTATAAATCAATATGTTAAATGAATAATTATTTAAATATTTATTTAAATAATTAGTTATTCACCTTTTCATTTAACCATGTTATATATAATTAGTTAATAACTTTATTCTTTAACTTTTATTTAAAATCTTGAAACTAATAAAACAATATAACTTTCTATTATTCTTTATTCTTATTTTAAGGTTTTGGATATTATAAAAATCATTCAAAGGTTTAAAAACTTTATAAAATAATATAAATAATTTTAAGTTATCTTACAAGTTATTTAAAATAAGTATTCAAGAACCTTTACCAAACCTTAAATAACTAATTATTATTTATTTCTTTTCGCGCATCATATTTAATCTTTATTAAATCAATAAATTAAACTATTGAATCATTCACTATAATTTTTATTGGTTCATACCATCTTCATTGAATCAAAACATAATTGATTATGTTACTATATTTTATTTAACTTAAATATTAAAACCCCCAAATTTCAAATGAAACCCTATATCATGTTTACTCTTGAACTATATCTTTATTTTAATCCTAAGACACTACATCTTAGGTTGAATCATGAAGAAAACGTTGGGATACTTTTATCTTCGTATTGTTATCTTAAGTGCACTTTAGCACCTGAGTTTTCATATAAGTTCTCCATGCCCACTTTTTACTTTATTTCACACCTTTTGGGGTGAAACATGTTAACTTTATCAACTTACACTTGTATACATCTTGATACTTGTAAATGCACATGCAATTCATCTTTACATTTTTGTCATGGTTATTTGTGTTATTGTAAGTCCTATATGAGATACATATTTTGTTTACAATCATTAACTATTGCTAGCCTGGCGACGTCTTAGATCTTTGGGTCTGACAAGCCTATTTGGTGCTAAAGCCAATGTATTGCCGACTCCTGATGACGTATGCTTGTTTATCATGGGAACCAAGTACACTTAGGTGGTGTTTGTTTTAAAAAAAAACCTCTTCCCCACCTCTTCATCTGCGCACATGTAGACGCGGGAAGAGGTTTTGAGTGCGCAAAGTGTTTGTTTTTTGAAAGACGTTTCATTAAAAAACGTCTTCCTGAGGTCTGCGTGGAGAAGACGTGGAATTACCACTTCTCAAACTCTTCTCACTTCTCCTTTAATCCCCCAACCCTGAAACCTTCACTCCTCTTTCAAACTCTTCAGTGGTTCAGCCCACCTCCCAGCCACAGAAATTCCGACAGCTCCGACACCGGCGAAGACCCGACGAAGACCTGCTGGAACCACCCTCACTCTCCGACGACTCCACCTTCACCACCTCCGCCGCTTTCACCGCCACTGTCCTTTTCTTCTTACCACGATCGATCTTCTTCCCCTCCACCAAATTCCGGTAGATCTCCTGCAACTTAGCGTTACGAAGGAGGTGGGAAAAGCTGAGGCGTGCGTAGTCCCTACGCAGCTTGTAGGCAGTTATGTCGTAAGCCAGCGCAACTTCCTCTGCTATGTCAAAGGTGCCTAACCAGAGCCGAGTCTGGTTCTTGGGTAAACGGATCTCGGTGACCCATTCCCTAGTGCCATTGCCTTACGCCCCTGTAGACCTTCGTGGGTTTGTATTGCTTCATGGGTACGGGCTTTAGACACTAGTAGGTATTGCTGTTGGGGAAAGTGATCTGAGCTTGGATCTGAGAAGGGGTTAGTTGGTTCAACCCGAATGATGAGATGGGTTGGTTGTGATTATGGTTGTAAAGTAACAGGTTTTGGTTGATTTGGTTTATAGTTAGTGATTTGGTTTAGTATTCTACGTTAAACAAACAAACAGTCTTTTTCTTGCAGACTGTAGACATTTGATCCACCTCTTCTGCTGCAGATGTCTGCAGATATGGTCCATAGACTGCAGACGTTTTCTACAGAAAAAACAAACAACACTTTAGCCAATCTTATAAACTTGTAATCAAGTCGAGGTTTGGTTGTAACTATGTGTGTTCTATAAACTTGCTAACTCATAACCATAGACATGAATTGGTACATGTAAACCTTATATATATACATATATATATATATATATATATATATATATATATTATATATATATATATATATATATTATATATATATATAATATATATATATATATGCGTGTGTTTAACCCATGGAAACTCACCAACTTTCAAAGTTGACCCTTTTATTTTTAACATGTTTCATGTTTACTACTTGAAGATCTCTTCATGCTCATATAGGACTTGGACTTAGTTAATTGAAAGTCTTATGTTGTTGTGTATATCTTTTTTGTGTTGTATTTATTTTACTGTCTTGTAATGTTTAATAAAAATGATATTTAATATTATTGCAACCTATTTAGTTCCATGTGCTATGAACAATCGTTTCAAATTCGTCCGCCTCGATGATTCCGCCGTCGGTCGAGGTGTGACAAAACTTGCATTTTGTTTTATTTTGGAATGTTGCCATGGTAGAAACTATAACTACCTGAGTCTTGAGTAAGTTGTAATTGGTTGAATTTCTTTCTTTGTTGTTGTTGAGAAGTGGAGGATGAAAAATGTTTTCCATTGGCAAAGGTTCCCATTTTCTCTTGTTGTCACTAGAACTAGATGCAACACTGCGTGAGGGCAGCGTGCCCTGCACGATGACCCGATCCCTCAACTTGTATGCCAATCGGATAGCCTCCTGAATAGTAGCTAGTCCAGTAGTGGTGACCATGCTTTGTATCTACGATACTAGTCCATCAATGTACCTCTCAACTTGTTTGTAAGTCGAGTTAATCATAGTAGGACACAAAGTAGCCAACTCGTGAGAATGATTTGTGTAAGCTTCAATCTCAAAAGCAACCATCCTTAGGTTCCACAATTCACTTTCTAGTTTTTGCACTTTATCCCTCGAACAATATTCATCCTTAAGTAAGTTCTTGAGATCTTCCCATGTTGTAGCATTTGTAGTCTCAACGCCTAACATTTCCACTTGAGTGTTCCACCAGTTTAGTGCGGCACCGTCCATCGTACCAGCAATGTACTTCACCCTACTCTTAGTAGGGCAGTTACAAAACTCGATCGCCGACTCCATTTTTTCAAACCAATGGAGCAATCCCACTCTGTTTCACTTCCCTTGAATGGATTAGGCTTGTAGTAGTATAAAGGACTTGTATGTGCAAGCTGGTGGTCCTGAAGTTGAATTTGATATTGTAATTTATGTTAGATTATGTAAAACTTTTAGATGTATTTCAAATGAGGTAAGGGAATCTTTGCTTACCAATAGGGTTTAGCTATGGAGGGTGATGGTTTGCCAGTGCCACATTAACATGTTGATCGATCAGTGTCGTCAATTCGGCAGGCGTCATGTTAATGCAACCTTTACCATGTCCACGGCCTCGTCCAGACATTCTTTAAAATTTCAACATACAGAAAAAAGCAAAATATCCAACATATTTAACTTCATTTAAGTATAAGTACTTAAAGAATTTAGCACATGCACAACTAATAGGATCAAATAATAATTTCTCTTTAAATAAATTGTAAGTACGTTTACAATAAATCAAACCAAATACTAAATCCAAAGAATCAGTTGGATGGGAACAACCCTTTCCTCTAGGTGTGAAGAAGAAAGAAAGTCTAAGAATCAAAGAAATAGATAAACTAGAGAATGAATGTGAATCAATGGATCTCGTACTATCCTTTGGCTCTTTGTCATGCTGCTCTTCAGGCTCTTCTTTAGGTTTCTCTTCTGGAACTTCATTTGCTTTGTTTTTGCTGAGGAGTGAAGGATGAAGATTGTTTTCCATTGGCAAAAGGTTCCCATTTTCTCTTGTTGTCATTAGAACTGGATGCAGCACTGCGCGAGGGCAGCTTGCCTTGTACGAAGGTGTTATCCATCTGCTTGAATGCCAATCGATTAGACTCCTAAATAGTAGTTGGTCTAGTAGTGCTGACCATGCTTTGTATCTCTGGTACTAGTCCATCAATGTACGTCTCAACTCGTTTGTAATCCGGGTTAATCATAGTAAGAGACAAAGTTGCCAACTCGTGAGAATGATTTGTGTAAGCTTCAATCTAAAAACCAGCCATCCTTAGGTTCCACAATTCAGTTTCAAGTTTTTGCACTTCGTCTCTGGAACAATATTCTTCCTCAAGTAATTTCTTCAAATCTTCCCATGATGTAGCATTTGCAGTCTTAACGCCCAACATCTAAACTTGAGTGTTCCACCAGCTTAGTGTGGCACCATCCATCGTGCCAACAACATACTTCACCCTACTCTTAGTAGGGCAGTTGCAAATCTCGAACACGGACCCTAGTTTTTCAAACTAACGGAGTAGTGCCACTGATCTTTAAGTTCCCTTGAATGGATTAGGCTTGTAGTCTATGTAGGACTTGTATGTGCAAGCTGCTTGTCCTAAAGTTGAATTAGATATTGGAATTGATGTTAGGTTATGGAAAACTTTTACATGGATTTCAAATGAGGTAAGGGAATCATTTCTTACCAATAGGGTTTAGCTATGGAGGGTGCTAGTTTGCCAGTGCCACAATAACATGTTGATCGATCAGCGCCGCCAATTATGCAGGCATCATGTTAATGCACCTCTACCACGTTCACGGCCTTGTCCAAACATTCTTTAATATTATAACATTCAGAAATAAGCAAAATATCCAACATATTTAACTTCATTTAAGTATAAGCACTTAAACAATTTAGCACTTGCACAACTAATAGGTTCAAATAATAATTTTTGATTAAATAAATTGTAAGTACATCTACAATAAATCAAACCAAATACTAAAATCCAATGCATCAGTTGGATGGGAACATCCTTTTCAATCTAGGTGTGAAGAAGAATGAAAGTCTAAGAATCAAAGAAATAGATAAACTAGAAAATCAATATGAATCAACATATCTCATATTATCCTTTGGCTCTTTGTCATGCTGCTCTTCAAGCTCTTCTTTAGGTTTCTCTTCTGAATCCTCATCAGGGTCTTCCTCAGGTGTAGGATCGTTCGCAATCTAAAGCACAACTATTTGTGCATCTAGTCTAGTCAATCTTTCATCATTCCCTATAGTATGAAGCTCTTGCTCAACCATGCACTTAGTAAGTTCCATCATGTTACCAACCAAGGCATGATGCCCACTAATAGCGATCGAGAGTCAATCAAGAAGTGTCTCTACCTGCAAGCGTAGCTGACACATCTCGTATTGTAGAGTTGAGTTGTAAGGCCCCGTTCCCGGGATGCTTACAGCCGGTAATTCATCACACATAAAACATATACTTTACATTTAATCATCAAAACATTGCAGCAGAAACATAGAACAAATGGCATTTCATTTCATCATAAAACTTTTGCAAAATAATGCATCGTTTGCCGGTTACAATATTCATTGTTGTATTACATCACAAAAGCCTTAAATAAATGGATGCCATCCAAAAGAGCTGAGCAGCCGCCTCGTGCCATCCTCAGCGATGCTCACCTGCCAACTGAAAAATGCATAAAAGTCAGTGTTGCTGAGTGAGTTCTAGTTTATAATAAAACTTACTTTTCTTCCATAAAACCATCCTTTCTCATAAAAACACATAATACTTTAAATTCGTTCTTGATCATACATCGTACGTACATACAGATAATATATTCATTATCTTCTTTAATCATTCATGACTCATTCTTTACTTATCTTTCCTGTCATCCATAAACCCTACCCTTCTGTTCATGGTACTGGACCTAGGCCTATCATAGACCTTCTATAACGGTACGTCGCATCTCGTGGTCCCAGTACCTAGAGTAAGATTTAGGTTTACTATGCAATACCTTTCTGTTCGTGGTCCTGGACCTAGGCCTCTCATAGGCCTTCTATAACGGAACATCACACCTCATGGTCACAGTACCTAAGGTATGAATGTACATGTACCATTGCCATAGGCAATACCTTTCTGTTCATGGTCCTGGACCTAGGCCTCTCATAGACCTTCTATAACGGTGCATCACACCTCGTGGTCGCAGTACCTAAGGTTTGAATGTACATGTACCATTTCCATAGGCAATACCTTTCTGTTCATGGTCCTGGACCTAGGCCTCTCATGGACCTTCTATAACGGTGCATCGCACCTCGTGGTCACAGTACCTAAGGTATGCAGCAATAGTTCTATGCAAATGGTCGATCACCTGGAAAGACCTCGATGTGCATGCCATGCCTACAAGGCTATCATTACTTTCACTATCTGTTAATGCATGCACTCATACCTCATGTTCCTCTTTCATTATCTTTCACTTTACGTTACATAATACTTCGTTCATTCATTATCATAACACATAAAGTCATGTGAAAGATATACATACATCATCATAAGGAACATAGACATATCATTCATACATCATCATGCAGGGCATCATACATACATAACATACATCATGCATAACCATGCAACATCATCATCATCATGCATAAGCATCAATCACAATACATTACATGCCCAACATACCATTTTTAACCTCAAAAGTCAACTTTCAAAATTCCGGGATTCTCCTAGGTCAAAGCCTACATTACTCTTTTTCTCCCAAAAAGTCAGAATTTTCTAAGTGTTCATCCGCATTTGCTATAGTTCATCCGCATTTGTCATACTCATTTGCCTAACTCATCCGCATTTGGTTTCCTTCATCCGCATTTGCTCACTTTGCTCATCAACATTTTCTATACTTAGTCAATGCTCATCTGCATTGACTTACTTCATCCGCATTGACTTACCTTGCTCATCCGCATTTCCCAGACTTAGGCAAATGCTCATCCGCATTTCATGCACTTAGTCAATGTTCATCCTCATTGACTTACCCATTGGTTAATGTTCATCCACATTAACCCTTTCCATCCGCATTTACTTCCAAACACTCAGGCAGATTTAAAAACTTAACAAGTGGGTCTAAAACATCAGATTCGATTACCATGCACCATTCATCAGGTTCTAAGCTTAAATCTTACCCTCTAAGCCTTAGAAACACAATCATACATCATCAAGCATGAACATAGTCACACATCACATCATAACATCATCATACACACATTCAAGCATACGGGTCCGAAACCCAACTATATAAAAACATACATTCATGCATTTCCAGCCCCAAAATCAGTTAAAAGCCAGTAAAAGAGGGATCCTAGAACTCACCTTTGCAGCTTCTGAGTATGGCTTCCTCCAAACTCGTTTGCAAATTGAATTCAACTACTAGAAACCCACTAAAAACATACCCCAAACACATACAAACACACATAAGCATAAACCCAAGGATAAGACCAGTCAAGAACACCATAAAAGCATGATTCTTACTTCGAACTCTTTCTTGTTCTTCCTTCAAAACCGAGAACTTGCTGCTCTTTCTCTCTCTAAAACCCGAAAATCAGAGGTGTATGTGACATATGGGCGGCCATACCACCTTTTACACTCACTTTTCAAACATTTTGTCCTTTTGGACACTTTTTTACTCGTAGACTTGGGTTTTATTCCTTTTTCTTCTTTTCTTTCACTTTATTCTTCTCTTCCTTGACTTTAAAATAACCGAGTGTTACAAGTCCACCCCCTTATATAGGTTTCGTCCCCGAAACCTGTTATTACTCAAAAAATTGTGGGTAATGCTGCCTCATCTCTTCTTCAGTCCCCCATGTAGACTCGGATCCCTTCCTGTGCTTCCACCGTACACACACAAGGGGAACCAATTTATTCCTCGGGCTCTTTTTCTTTCGATCAATGATTGCCACTGGTTGCTCCACATAGTTGAGCTGTTCGTCTACCTCGATATCCTCCAGTGGAACAATCATGCCTTCATCGGCTAAGCACTTTCTTAGATGAGATACATGGAACGTCGGATGAATTCCACTTAACTCATAGGGCAACTCTAATATATAGGCTACTTCTCCTACTCGAGCAATGATTCGAAAAGGGCCTATATATCTCGGGCTCAACTTGCCCCGCTTTTGGAAGCGAAAAATACCTTTCCAAGGTGAGACCTTCAACATAACCCGGCCACCCACCCGGAACTCAATTGGTCTACGTCGTTTATCAGCATACGACTTCTGTCTATCTTTGGCTTCCTTCATGAAGGCTTTGATTTTCTCAAGCTTCTCAGTCATAGCCTCGATTACCTCAATGCTTCCTAACTCTTTCTGACCAATGTCACCCCAACAAACGGGTGTTTCGCATCTCCTACCATATAGCATCTCGTAAGGTGGCATGCCAATGCTCGCATGATAGCTATTGTTGTACGAGAATTCAACTAACGGTAAGTGGTCATCCCAACTTCCTCCAAAATCAATCAGACATGCCAGAAGCATGTCTTCCAATGTCTGAATGGTCCTTTCTGACTGACCGTTAGTTTGGGGATGATAAGCCGTGCTAATATGTAAACTCGTCCCCATGGCATCGTGGAATTTCTTCCAGAATTTAGATGTAAACCGGGTGTCACGATCAGACACAATAGACACCGGCAAACCATGACGATTTTACAATCTCCTTCATGAACAGGTCAGCCAACCTCTCAGATGAATATGTCTCGCGGATCGGTAGGAAGTGAGCACTTTTCGTCAGACGGTCGACAATCATCCATATGGCATCGTACCCTTTAGGAGTACGTGGCAGCTTCGTAATGAAATCCATGGTGATGTGCTCCCACTTCCATTCTGGTATATCCAAAGGTTGGATCTTTCCATACGGCTTCTGGTGTTCGGCCTTCACTTGCAAGAAAGTAAGGCACTTACTCACATACTCCACCATGTCGCGCTTCATACCCGGCCACCAATAATCTTTCTTCATGTCTTGGTACATCTTTGTGGCACCGGGATGGATAGAGTATCGAGTCTTGTGAGCTTCATCCATTATCTTTACCCGTAGATCCCCAAAACGAGGAATCCATACATGGCCGAATCGGGTTCTAACACCGAGTTGTTTTCACCCAATTCCCCAACCAGACCTCTCATTCTTTCAGAGTTAAGATGGTCTTCGTTCAGTGCCTCATCTTGAAACTCTTTGACTTGCTTCATCACCTCAAAGGTCATGATCAGCTGATATGCTTTCACCCGAATCGGCTCAGGTCTCTCCTTTCGGCTCAGGGCATCCGCCACCACATTGGCTTTGCCTAGATGGTAGTGGATCTCGCAATCATAGTCTTTTATGAGATCCAACCATCTTCTCTGCCTCATGTTCAGATCCATTTGCTCGAAGAAGTACTTCAAGCTCTTGTGGTCGGTGAAGATGGTGCACTTCGTTCCATACAGATAGTGCCTCCAAATCTTTAGTGCAAAGACCATGGCCGCTAGCTCCAAGTCATGAGTAGGGTAGTTGGCCTTATGAACCTTCAACTGTCTGGACGCATAGGCTATAACCTTCCCTCTCTGCATTAACATGCACCCCAATCCCAAGTAGGAAGCATCAGAATAAACCACCAGATCATCGCTCCCATCGGGTAATGAGAGAACAGGAGCTTGAGTCAATCTCTCCTTCAATTCTACGAATGCCTTCTCTTGAGCTTGACCCCATACGAACTTCATGTCTTTTCGGGTCAACTTGGTTAGTGGAGAAGCGATCTTGGAAAAGTCTTGAATGAATCTTCTATAGTAGCCCGCCAACCCAAGAAACTACGAATCTCTGATGGTGTCTTTGGTGACTTCCATTGCATAACCGCCTCCACCTTCACCGGGTCCACCATAATCCCGTCGGGATTCACCACGTGACCCAAAAACTTAACTTCGCACAACCAGAACACGCACTTGGAGAATTTTGCAAACAACTTCTCCTCCTCAACATCTCCAAAACCTCCCAAATATGACCGGCATGCTCAATCTCACTTTTCGAATAAATCAGGATATCATCAATGAACACAATTACTGATTTATCCAACATCGGCCGACACACACGGTTCATCAAATCCATAAAAGCAGCTGGCGCATTGGTCAAACCAAAGGACGTGACAAGAAACTCGTAGTGACCATAGCGCGTGCGAAAAGCTATTTTAGGGATACCCGAATCCTTCACTTTAAGCTGATGGTACCAGATCGAAGATCTATCCTTGAAAGCCAACTGGCACCCTGATCGAACAAATCGTCTATTCTCAGTAAGGGGTATCGGTTCTTCACTGTCATCTTATTCAGCTCACGGTAGTCAATACACATCCTCATACTACCGTCCTTCTTCTTTACAAACAGGACCGGAGCACCCCAAGGAGAGATACTCGGTTTGATAAACCCCTTGTCAAACAGCTCTTGCAACTCCTCCATCAACTCTTTCATCTCTATCGAGGCCAATCGATACGGTGCCTTGGCAACAGGTTGGGCACCCGGTATCAGATCAATCTAGAACTCGATCTCACGGTCAGGTGGCACTCCTGATAAATCTTCTGGGAACACGTCTGGAAAGTCACACACAACAGGTACATCAAATAGTTGTGGTGTTGGCGTATCCACATCCTTTACATAGGCCAAGTAGGCACTACATCCACGCCTCATACACTTTCCCGCCACCGCCATTGAAATCACCTTCAGAATCGTAGTCACCCTATCACCATAAACCGTCACCGAACTACCATCAGGCATTGTCAAACGAATCATCTTCTTATGGCACACAATGTTTGCCTTGAAGTCTGCCAACCAATCCATCCCAAGAACCAAATCAAAACCACCTAAGGTCATCACAAACGGTCTAACAGGAAACTTATGACCTTCTAGCTCCACATCACAGCCCTCTAACATCTTAGAAATCCTAGTAGACTTACCTATGGTAGTTTCTACATCGAAGGGCGCATCAATATGTCTACTACTAACAAGCAACTTAGCACAGAAAGCAGCAGACATAAATTCTTACTAGCACCAGAATCAAATAGCAGGAAGCTAATGTTTGGTTCACAGAAACGTACCAGACATGACATCAGGGTCCGTTCTAGCTTTCTCCTATGTCATTGTGAATGCTCTGCCGTTCGCCTTGGTCCTTCACCTCCAGTTTTCTTCACCCTGGAACTTTCAGCCCTAGGCTTCTTACAATCCTTGTTCACGTGGCCCTCCATGCAATAGTGAAACACCAGACCGTACGACAGTCCTTGGCTATATGCCCTGGCTTCCCACGCTTGAAGCATACATTCAACCCCATCCTACATTCCTGCTATGTTCTCTCCCACACTTAACACACTTCCTTATACCGCACCCGATGCAACCACACGGCGGTCATCCACCATGCCTTCTTGTTACCCGTCGAAGCATACCCCCGACCAAACCTTTCCCTGCCAGTTTCGCTCACCACCACTTCTTTCCACCTTCTTCATCACCACCATCCTTCTCATCATACAATCTCCCTGCCAAATTGTTAGGATCTCAGCCCTTGTTTAATCGATTGAACAGATTAGCAGCGGATTAGCTCAGAATTAGACAAATTCAACAAGAACAATTGATATAAAACGATAAAAGAATTTTGTTATAAGAGAGAAATATCCGACAAAAGGAATATTGCATTAGGATTGTCGGCCTCAAAGGCACGATTACAGGTGAGTCATCTTTCCTTATAAAGAAAAGAATGACGTAGGCTGATGTCACTTGAAAGTGACATGTAACCGTTTTATAACTACTGATGTTTAACAACTACTGAAGATGTCAACAACTGACATCTTCTTACAAAGTTCCTAAGTGTTAAACATCTCATTTACAACTACTGAAAAACATAAAACTACTGAAATCACAATACTGAAGAAGTACTCTTCAGCAGTTGTGACAAACTACTGAGGCTTCAGTACTTGATCTTCAGACTTTGACCTTCAGGCGTTTCATCAGCTGATGACTTCAGTAGATATCATCAGCTGATGTCTTCAGTCTTTGTCTTCAGACTTTGTAATCAGTTGTTGATCTTCAGCACTTGTGAACTCTTCAGCTGTTGTACTTCAGTACTTTGGTCTTTCAGCTTTAGCACTTGTGTTCTTCAGCTGTTGTACTTCAGTACTTTGATTCTTCAGCTGTTAAGATCTTCAGCACTTGATCTTCAGCTGTTGTAGTCTTCAGCACTGTCAAACTACTGATGAGGCTTTCAGCAGTGTTGTGATACCGTGTGGGACTTAGAGATTTTCTGATCTTGGCTCATTGGTTCTTTTGGTCCAACAAACTCCCCTGAACCAATGCAGCCAAAACCTCTAACTTATTTATACTCCCACTTATTGATGGCAAAATGTTGGTCTTTTCCTTCTTGATCAGTAGAGAAGATGACCCATGTACGCTCCGGCCTGGGAAGAAGTCTCTGATGATCTGTTTGGCATGATATGGTTGGGAGCTCTGTATTGGGGACTTGGACACCGAGCTGTTGCCCCAACCATGAGATCTACTTCCCGTGTATTAGCCTATATGATTCCCTGGTGTAAGCCCTTAAAAACATGATTTGCTCATCCATTGTCAGCACCTCGGGCACACCATCAAATAATCCTTCTCGGCCATACACTTCAGATATGTACTTGGCCTGTTTTCCATTTTTGAGCTCAACCGTGGTTATTTGTCGATAAGCAAACTCATCTGGATGAGTTCCTTCTAAGAGCAGGTTGAGCTCTTCTTGTTTGAAGTTTTCAAGTCGTTTGTAAACCAATCCCTTCTTTATAATTTTGTTCTCTAACATCTTTTGAGGTGGTTGTTTGGCTTCATAGGCTTTCTTGAACTCTTCAACAATTTCCCAGGGGCGACACTACAAGCACCACAGTGATGTCTTCGTCGACAACTCTCTTCACTTGGCCTTGTATCTTGAAGGAATTTCTTTCTTGACAATCCGATGTGCCACCCTAGGATCAGGCCATATCCTTACTCTTTCCCTTTGGTATTGAAAGGTATTAGCAAGGGTGTACAATCTTAATATCTCTTTCTTCATACTGATCATTGAAGAGGATGTAGCATATGCTTTGTCAATGCTTTTCAGCATTTCCTCATCATGTTTTTGCATCTGTTCCTCTTCAATCTTTATCATTACATCATGCATTTGAGAAGCAGGAGTGATGGACATTGGTTAGCCTTAGGCAAAGTAATGACTGCAGAGAGTGCAGTCTGTCTTCATCCTCCTCTTCATCTTCATCAGGCCTCAGTACTTTCTTTCTTTTGGCTAGGTACCACTGGCAATGGTTTTTGAGGTAAAGGATTTGGTTTTGTGGGTTGGATGGTTGGTTTAGAGGGTAAAGGAGTTGTTTTAGTGGGTTGTGGAGATAGTGATTTTGAGGATTGAGGTTCAGATGTTTTAGCATTTTGGCTGTAAGGGAGGCTTTGGTAAATTTTGTCAGTTCTTTTCGATTCCCAACCCCAGCTTCATTCAATACCTCAATCACTAGACCTTTGGAGTATTCTTCAGACGAACAAATCTTGGTGGTTATTGCCAAGATATGTCCCTGGTCCAGGCCCTTATTTCCATTAGAGATCTTCCCAGGTATTAGCTATAAATCTGATCAATATTTCCAGCCTTTCCTTTCTAAGGCATCATAGCTAGCCCATCTGGAATTGATCTCCTCTGTTTCCATCCTTCTGATCTCGGAGTCTAGTTGTTTGATGTCAAAACCCTGCCTATACAACTGCTCAATGATTTTATCCATTGAACGGTTATGGTTGGCGTCAGCTTCTTTCACCATATCCTTCAGCTCCTTCTCCTTCTCAGACTCCCCTTTTCTCTTTTGATATGTGACATGAAAGTTTTTTGACTTTCATTCACTTCAGCTCCCTTCACATTCTCCTTCTCCTTCTCATTTACAACCTCAGATTCTTTCGCCTTCTCCCCATCTATCCTCTTCCTTTTTCCTTTAACTAACTGACTCTCCCCCTTTTTGGTTGCATTGGATGCAAGGGTTTGAGCAGTAGAAAGAGATTTAGTTACCAACTCCTCCACCAAGGGTGTATTATTGTAGGAAGCCTCTCATCAATGGCTTTGATCACTATATCTGTGATCATGGGAGTGATGAGAGGTAGGGAATTTTGAAGGGTAGCAACTGATGATCAGGTGGTTCTGTCCTGAGAATCAGTGCCGAAAGCAGAGGCTGGTGGCTTGGAGGTATATACTGGCTCAGTGTGTAGGGGACCTTCAGAAGAAGGTGCCATCTGTGGGTGTATTGTGGTGGCAGATGGACTTGCATCCTGAGACATCTTGGCCAGCAGCTCTTTGAGTCTGCTAACCTCATCCTCTAGAATGGTGTTTTGAGCAACTACATCAAAGAAGAAGCTCAGGTCATCATCAGTTGTGACTGAATCACCTGACCTCCTGACAAAGTCAGAATGAACATGCCTTGAGTGTAGATCAATTGTAGCATGTGCCCCTTGTTCTCGGTTCTGGGGACTTCCAGCCTCAGGACTATGTCCTTCATCAGCTGTTGCCACTGGTGAGGACTTAGAGATGTTACCAGCTGCATCCTGGTTTTGCTGAGTCAGAAGCAGTGGCAAGCCTCACCAGTAGTTCGCACCTCCTTATCTACACTAGAAGATGGAACATGATAACCCCTGTGCTGTGGGTTGACAGAAGCATTTTGATCCTCCCCCTCAGGTGTTGAGGTTATCCCAGTAGTAATTGGTGTCTGGGTGGGGGGTGAGGAATGCAACTGCGTCAGCACTTTTGCAACAATGATAGTAGGGCTTTGAGGGGCGGTTGCATCAGGAGAGGGTGTGGAAGCAGTGTGCACCCGGGACAGGTGGTGCTCTTCAATGGTAATCCCCTCAAGTGAGGAGGATCCCAGCATTGTGGCTTCCCTGTGAGTGGTTGCTTCAGGTTCTTTTGAGAGGAAACCTGAGCGGCTTCAGTGGGTGGAGTCACAGTCTCTACTGGGGGGTTATTTCCAGCAGAGATAACCTGCGTTGGTGCAGCAGGAGCATCCACAGGGGACTCAATTCCCTGAGTAGCTTTCTTAGGCTTCTTCTTGGTGGTTTGGAGGGGACTTTGGATTTGGAGGTGGAGGGTGGGTTCCAGCTGCGTGGTTTGCGCAGCTTGGCAGCCTGTTTGAGAGTTTGGTCAGTGTTGTGTCGGGAGTATACCTCCGGCAATACAGCCAAAGCAGGGACTCCCAGACCAACTAGTCCCTCAGCAGAAACTGATTCTCTATTATGGCCATTATAAACCGAGGATATAGTATCCAACGGTTAGAAAGTGGTTTTGTGGCCATATCCTTGAGTTCAAGAAAAATTATTTCAGAAGTTTAGTGGTTCTTGTTCAAGGATAGAGAACAATACCTGTTGCCATCTGGAACAGTTGATCCCAAGAGGAAGTCTTCGGAGCCAGGCAAACATTACCATATGAAATAATAATCGTTCAGCATCTGGAAAATGTTTCTTCAGGATTGTTGAAGCACTAAGATCACCCTGATATCCATGTTGTTCAAAGGAAAGATCAAGTTGGCGCTTAGGATATCCAACAGGGTAGGCAGCATCATCTAACAGTAATATTTGGCGGATGGTAGCAGTAGAGATGACCACCTTATGCGAGTTGATAGATGAATGGATAGATTCTCCATTAACGGTCGCATTCATCCAGAACTGACGTAGCGAATCGGCATAAATGATTGGATTTAAAAGGAAAGCCGTTTTTAGTGGGGATTGGACCATAAGATCTATAGCATTTTCAAATTTGGTCCAGAAGGGCGATTTTGTAAGGTACGCGACACAGTTGTGTCGAGGTTTGAGTTGCATGGTCGCCATTAATGAAGGTGAAAGGTTTTCAGAGCTTTTGAAAAGTTAGGTCGTGAAAGAATGAAAAACTCTGAAAGAGGGATCAGGTATATATAGTGTACGGTGATGAAACGACTGAAGGTTTTGGTGTTAGTCATCAGTATTTGAAGCTACTGATGACGTGGTATTAACTTTCAGACGTTTGAAACGACTGATGGTATTGGTGTGGTCAGCAGTTATAAAACAACTGAAGACATGGTGTTTACTATCAGACGTGTGAAACAACTGAAGTCTCTGATTTAGGCATCAGTAGTTTTAAAAACTACTGAAGACAAGTTGGACTTCAGATGTTGAAACAACTGAGGACTTGGTATTAGTCATCAGTAGTTGTGAAACTACTGAAGACTGTGGTTTTGCCATCAGTTGTTGTAAACAACTGAAGATTGGTGTTAGTCATCAGTAGTTGTGAAACTACTGAAGACATGGTATTGCTTCAGTTGTTTATAAGAAACAGCAGTTTGTGAACTACTGAAGAGAGAGTACTCATCAGGTAGTTGTCGTCAATTCATAGCCTTTCAGCTGTTTCATACTGTCCTCAACACTTACTCATCAGCTTTTAGCTGTGTTCAGTAGTTTCATAGGACATCAGTACTTATCTGTTTCTACTGATTTTCAGTAGTTGTAACTATATCAGTAGTGTAGAACAGATAAAGTACAGTACTTAAAGCATTTAGCCTTCAGTAGTTATAAAAACTACTGAGGGTAAAATAACTCATCAGTACTTATATGTGACATGGTTACCAATGATCATCAGTAATTACTGAGATCATCAGTAGTTGTCACTTATTCTAGCTGCAGCATACCAAGCCTTAACACCAGGTTGTGGAAAGTTGAACTATCCAAAGGCTTAGTAAAATGTCTGCAAGCTCATCAGCACTAGGCACAAACATAGGATTAATTAAACCCTTTTCAAAACAATCTCTTATAAAATGATGTCTAATTTCAATATGTTTGGTCCTAGAGTGCTGGACAGGATTTTTGACAATGCAAAGAGCTGAAGCACTATCCATTAATAATGGAGTCTTAGTCTCTGTAATGCCATAATCCAAAAGTTGATTCTGAAGCCAGAGTATTTGGGATGTACAACTTGCAGCAGCAATGTACTCGGCTTCAGCAGTGGATGTAGCAACAGATGTTTGTTTCTTACTCTGCCAAGAAATCAAACAGTTGCCTAGGATTGGCATCCACCAGAAGTTGATTTCCTGGTCAACTTACATCCTGCATAGTCACTATCAGAGAAGGCAACTAATTTGCAAGAATGTCCAGTGGATACCATAAGCCTAGAGATTGTGTGCCTTGCAGATATCTAAAGATCCTCTTGACTGCAATCAGATGAGACTCCTTAGGTGCAGCCTGAAATCTAGCACAAACACATGTAGCAAACATAATATCTGGTCTAGAAGCTGTTAAATACATCAAGGAACCAATCATACATCTGTAAAGGTTTCATCAACACCTTTACCTTTCTGATCAACATCCAATTGTGTGGTGTTGCACATGGGAGTAGAACAAGATTTACAGTTTTGTAAGTCAAACTTATTCAAAAGATCTTTTGTGTATTTAGACTGATGAATGAAAATTCCATCAGCTTTTTGTTTGATTTGCAAACCTAGAAAGAACTGTAATTCTCCCATTGCACTCATTTCAAACTTCTGTTGCATTAAGGTTTGGAAATCCTCACCAATTGGGGATCAGAGGATGCAAATATAATATCATCAACATAAATTTGAACAAGTAGCTTATGCTGATCCACCTTCTTAATAAATAAAGTTTTATCTATGGAGCCTCTAGTGAAATTATTCTGTAGAAGAAAGTTTGATAAGGTCTCATACCAAGCTCTAGGTGCTTGTTTCAACCCATAAAGAGCTTTATCAAGCTTATATACCCATTCTGGGTGCTTATTATCCTCAAAGCCTGGTGGTTGACACACATAAACTTCTTCTTTTATTGTACCATATAGAAAAGCACTTTTGACATCCATTTGGAAAACTTTAAGATTGTGGAGTGCAGCATAGGCTAAAAACAATCTAATTGCCTCCAGTCTGGCTACAGGGGCAAAGGTTTCATCATAATCAATACCTTCTTCTTGTGCAAACCCCTGCACAACCAGTCTGGCCTTGTTCTTAACAATTAGCCCATTTTCATCAGTTTTATTCCTAAACACCCATTTAGTGCCTATTGCACACTTACCTGGGGTAGAGGAACAAGCTCCCACACTTGCTGTTTCTTAACTGAAGAAGCTCAAGCTGCATGGCTTCAACCCATCCATTGTCCCTCAAAGCAACATGATAGTTCTTCGGCTCTAGCTGACTGATGAAGAGAGCATAGAAGCAGAAATTGGACAACTGGCTTCTGGTTGAGACACCAGCATTGATATCACCAAGGATTTGAGATATGGGTGATTTTTCAGCTCTTGGTAAACAATCAAATCTGTGCAAGTGTTTGTAGGGTCTTCAGCAGCAGCAGATGTTGATGCAGATTCTTGAAACCATGAAGATGGTGGCAACTCAAATGAAGTTGAGGATGCAGAAATCTCATCAGCATTTGTTGTGGATGGTGCGGCTGGAGCTACAGGAGCATCAGGTTTAGAGGACTCAGGCAGTTGATCACTAAACCTGAAGAGGTGATTACTACTATCATCATCATCTTCAGTAGTAACACCAGGTGGTGAACTGTTGACAGGAGCAACAGCAGGAGATTGATAAGGAACATATTGCAGTATGTCCAAATCAAAGAGCTCCACAGGGCTTTGTGGAATCTTGTCCTTTGGAGATTCATTGAACTTGACATGTAAAGTCTCTTCAACCATCTTTGTTCTGCAATTGAAGACTCTGTATGCCTTGCAAGTTGATGAATAACCAACAAAGTACCCTGCATCCACTTTAGGATCAAATTTCTGGAGCTGATCCTTTGTGTTGAGAATGAAACAGGGACACCCAAATGCTCTAAAAAATGAAATGAGAGGGGCCAAATGATGTAGAACTTCATATGGAGTCTTCATCAACCTCTGATTTATTAGCACTCTATTCTGCACATAGCATGCTGTGTTGACAGCTTCAGCCCAAAAGGTCAATGGCAGTCCAGAATCAGCCAACATAGACCTTGCAGCTTCAATGAGGGTCCTGTTCTTTCTCTCCACAACTCCATTCTGTTCAGGAGTTCTTGGAATACTAAACTGTCTCTTTATTCCCTTGGAAAGGTAGAACTCATCAAGTGTATTGTTCCTGAATTCTGTTCCATTATCACTTCTAATACACTTGACTGAGAGAGGGAATACTGCTTCTCAGCATACAACACAAAGTTTATGATCTTTTGTGCAGCTTCATCCTTTGAATGTAGAAAGAAAGTCCATACAAATCTGGAGTAATCATCCACAATTACCAGACAGTATTTTTTCTGTGCCATGCTCATCACTCTCACAGGACCAAAGAGATCCATGTGAAGAAGTTGTAAGCAGGCAGTGGACTTTGGTTCTTCAATAGGTGGAAATGAAACTTGTGCTGTTTTCCTTTCAAACAAGCAGTGCAGTTGTTTTCACACTTGAACTCCTTCATAGGCATTCCCCTTACTAAACTATGGTGTATCAGCTGATTCATGTTCTTGAAATTAACATGTCCCAGCCTTCTATGCCATAGATTAGATTCTTGAGGAGAGGCCTTGGAAAATAGGCAAGGATGGCCTTTGAGATCAATTTTCTTGGAAAGATCTAAGGCATACACTCTTCCTGTCCTGTTGGCCTTCAGGAGAGTGTGAGCATCCAATACCTTGTCAATCAAACTCAGAACTTTGGATGACAGAATCCTGCAGTTCTTGCTTGTGAAAGGGCAACATGGCCTTTGTCACACAATTGACTGACACTCAAAAGATTATACTTGAGATTTTCCACATGGTTGACATCATCAAACTTTATTTCCCCATTGGAAACAAAGCCCTTCCCAATGATGTAACCTCTTGCATCATTGCCAAAGGAAACAAATCCCTTCCTTCCTGGAGAGTAGTCATTAAGAAGTGAGTTGTTCCCAGTCATATGCATAGATCCTCCACTGTCTACATACCAGATGCTACTTTGGCATGTTGAAGAAACCTGCATAAATAAACAATCAGTTAGTTTTGGAGACCCAAACCTTTTTGGTTTTGGGCCTGGTCTCATCAACAGATGGTAAACTAACAGGTTTATTGGACACAATAGCTTGAGGTGAAGGAGATGGTGTAGAAGAGGAATCCTTCGGCTTGGATCTCCTTTTCTGGGGTTTCAACACAGGGCCATCAAGTTGGTTAACTCTTCCCAACAGATGTTGAACCATCATTACCAGCTGTGTCTGATTCTGGGAGAGAGCTTTCAGCTCTTCAGACACATTGGTATTGGTGTTTGATGATGAGTTCTTGTGTTGCACCATCTTCTTTTGAGCAACCTCAGCTATTGCCTGTTGCACTCCTTCCTTTTTAGACTTCCTTTTGGTCATAGGAGTAACAGGATTTGATGCTGCTGGTACAAACTTGGACTCAAACTCAGTTTTCATTTTAGCCAAATTTTCTTTAATTTTCTCTTTTTGTTTGAGTTTGGATCCCTTTTTGTACCAACAATCATCTGTGAGATGATTGAATAGACCACATATTTCACATGGTTTCTTCTTCATCTTCTGTTGATCATCAACTAAGAAGATGAAACTACTGAAGACTTGCTCTTCGGCAGTTTAGAAGCACCTTTTGCCTTCTTGTCAACTTCCTTAGTAGGCTTCAAATCCTTCCTACTGACAGTTTTCTTCTCTTCAGTGCTGTCAGTCATTAGGATTTGAACTCCAGATGTTATCCTGCTCTCAGTACCCTCAGTACTTCTAGGGATAACACTGGGTTGATCAACTCATTGATCATGTGAGTGTCAGCAGTTGAACCAACAATATCAGCTGTTAGGTTCACAGAGGGATTACTACTGACTTCAACTACTGATGGTGCTTTATCAAGTAGTGAATCACATGATGAGGTGGATTGGTCATTACTTTCTCCATCAGAATCCGCTCCTGCTCTTGAAGCAAAAACTGTAGGAGGAGCAGTGTGATTATAACCAATTCCAAACTTCACATTGGAAGCTGTTTGCTTACTAAGAAGCATTTCAAAGCCCTTGCAAGATTGTACCCATCGATCACACTCTACCTGGGTAACAGCAAGAGTATCTTTGAGGTCTTTGTACTTCTCTAAGAGTACATCCTCCCTAGCCTTATCATCAGAAATTTGGCATTTTAATTTGTAAATCTCATCAGTTTTCTCTTTTAGCACAGACTCAAACTCAGCTTTATTTTTGGAAATTGTTTGTTCTAGCTCTACATTTTTATTGATTAAAGCCACATTTGCTTCTCTAATAGAGCAAATGCTGCTATGCAAGTTTCAGAACATAATTGGCCTTAGCCTCAGAGGATACCTGTGATACCTGTGTTGAAGAGGTATTTGAGGATGATCCATCAGAGGATTCCAAAGCCATGAGAGCTAGATTTCCAAAAGGATGCTCACCACCATGTTGACCAGAACCTGAGAACAGTTGTTCATTACCAGACACATCATCTGGTAACTGCTCCAGTCAACAACACCTGGTGTGAAGAAGCTGTGTTGTTGAAGTTGATTAGGTTGATGAGATTGGGATGGTTGAGGCTCAGGGAGTGCATGTGGTTGCTGAGCAGTGGGTGCTTGAACCTGACCTGGTTGTGGCATGTAATAGCAGGGGTATGGATATGGCATTGGCCCCTGTGGAACAAAATATGCAGGAGATTGTGGTTGATGATGATAACCAGAATTGACAGATTGTTGCCCTCTGTTTTGTTGACTATTGCCAGGGAAAGTCACAAAGGGTGCAGGAGAGTTAGATCCAGATGATCTACATTCTCTTGCAAAGTGCCCAAGCCTGTGGCATTTATGGCACTTCAACTTACTCTTGTCAAAACCAACTTTGGTTTTGCCAGAGAGTCCTGGGAATTTCCTTCCAGTTCTTTTGTAGAACTTCTGAGATCTGATATTTATCAAGGCCATTTGGCTCAAAATATCCATCTCTTCTAAGTCATCATCAGCAATCCCCTTGAGATCATCCATGATGAAACATAGATTGTCACTATTACAACCAGCAGAATAACTATCAACACTCACAAAGGCAGGCTCAGAAGTGTTTGTAGAGAAATCAATATGCTCATCATACTGGCTTTCAGATGACGCATATTCTGACTCTTGATGTCCAATCAGGGCAGTGTTCCCTGGACAAAATCCTCAGTGAGTTTGCCAGATGAAACCAATTTCCTTTTCTGCTCTATCTCTCTCTCGAATGTAAGCAGTTTCCCATGAAGTTGGGTGAGAGATAGGCGATCAACATCAGCATTTGAGCGTAGAACAATTGTATATGTGTTCCATCTCTCAGGCAGTGATCTTAAAAATCTATGGTTCATCTGACTCCTGGTATATTCATGTTTAACCATTTTCAATTCAGAGATTAAACATGAAAACCGCTCAAATTGTTGAGTCAGAGTCTCACCCTTTCTATGAGAGAAAGTCTCATATTGCTGGGCGAGGATTTCCCTGTTGTTTGCTAAAACCTCATCAGTACCACCAAATTGTTCTTTGATGGCATTCCAGAGGTCATGAGCAGACTCACAATGCAGAAGCCCAGAGTAAATCTCATTAGGATAGCCATAGCCAAAATTCCATGGGCTTTTGCATCGATTTCAAACAACTTCTTGTCCTCATCGGAGTATTGCTCCTTCTTCTTTGGAACCAACTGGTTTGTTTCCGGATCATTCACCATTGGCTTATGTGGTCCATGTACCACAGATGTCCAACAACCTGAGCTATTGACAGACAGGTGATGGAGCAATCTTCTCTGCCAAATGTTATACTCATTCCTCACCAAGATCGGAGGCTTGGTAGAGGATCCAGTATTGAAAGGATCATTAGAAGAAGTAGTAGTCATTGTGAAAATCAGACAGATTCAAGTAAAAACACAATAAATTTAGCTCAAAACCACACAGAACCTCAAATAAAACGGCCAGAAGCGATACACTCTCAATCTCTATAACAGATCCTTGCGAATTTTGCTAATTCGATTAAACTTAGAGCGATTGAACAGTTTCAATGATCAATTGTTAGATCGATCAATGATTACCTGCTCTGATACCATTTGTTAGGATCTCAGCCCTTGGTTTAATCGATTGAACAGATTTAGCAGCGGATTAGCTCAGAATTAGACAAATTCAACAAGAACAATTGATATAAAACGATAAAAGAATTTTGTTATAAAGAGAGAAATATCCGACAAAAGGAATATTGCATTAGGATTGTCGGCCTCAAAGGCACGATTACAGGTGAGTCATCTTTCCTTATAAAGAAAAGAATGACGTAGGCTGATGTCACTTGAAAGTGACATGTAACCGTTTTATAACTACTGATGTTTAACAACTACTGAAGATGTCAACAACTGACATCTTCTTACAAAAGTTCCTAAGTGTTAAACATCTCATTTACAACTACTGAAAAACATAAAACTACTGAAATCACAACTACTGAAGAAGTACTCTTCAGCAGTTGTGACAAACTACTGAGGCTTCAGTACTTGATCTTCAGACTTTGACCTTCAGGCGTTTCATCAGCTGATGACTTCAGTAGATATCATCAGCTGATGTCTTCAGTCTTTGTCTTCAGACTTTGTACATCAGTTGTTGATCTTCAGCACTTGTGACTCTTCAGCTGTTGTACTTCAGTACTTTGGTCTTTCAGCTTCAGCACTTGTGTTCTTCAGCTGTTGTACTTCAGTACTTTGATTCTTCAGCTGTTAAGATCTTCAGCACTTGATCTTCAGCTGTTGTAGTCTTCAGCACTTGTCAAACTACTGATGAGGCTTTCAGCAGTTGTTGTGATACCGTGTGGGACTTAGAGATTTTCTGATCTTGGCTCATTGGTTCTTTTGGTCCAACACAAATCCACTGCCGACCTAAACGTGCTCGGCCGGGCAACGATCATGTGCCTGCGAATATCTGCTGGCAAACCCTGAATGTACCTCTTTGTTTTTCGAGACAGAGGTGTCACCTGATCCGGCATCAGGCGTGCCATTTCATTGAAATTTGTGGTGTATTGCTAGTGTGTCATAGTTCCTGCCTCCAGTTGTAGGAACTCCCTCTCAACCTTGTCCATTTCCCGGTGAGGACAAAACTCCTCGATCACCAACTTCTTCAACTTCGACCACCTCATCCTCCCGATCGCCCGACTACCCTCGGCTTGGGCAATGTTTTCCCACCAGCACAGAGCCGAATCCACAAAAGAGTGGTAGCAAACTTCACCTTTTGATCTTCACGGCACTCGCTGATATCAAGAACAACCTCCATTTCCCTCACCCATCGGTGAGCAGCAGCTGCAGTTGCCGTTTCCATCAAAAGTTGGGGGCTGGCATCTCATAAATGTCCCATAGTTACAACCTCGTATTGGTTCCTGCACAGCCTCTGCTTCTTCCTCTTGTTCTTCATCATCAGACGAACCTTCTCAGTCTCGGGCTGTCTTCTTTCGCCCGTAGGTCCACTCCTTTCCCTTCTCTCCCCTCTCTAACTGCCTTTATCACTTCGGTCACCACAAACGGTAGGATTGTCTGCATGACTTGATGCACTTCTTCCACAACCGCCTCCTTCAATGAGGCTCTCAGATTTGCACTCTCATCTCCGCCCTCTGGATGAGGGGTTTCTAGTTCTTCATGAACCACCTTTTTGGCCCTAGGCCTTCCCCTCGTAACCCGTGGTTCAGCACAACGTCCAACACCACGCGAAGCTTTAGATGATCTACCACCGGCCATCCTCTAACTCACACTGAAAGATTTAAACAATAATACGATCATTCAAGGAAACGACTCAGTTTATGGTAAGTATAGTAAGTCCCTAATTACAGTGGCCAGTTGTGATTAGCCACTTACTTTACTCTTCATACCCCAAGCATTACCTGTCCTAACTACATCAGTATTTAAATCTACATACAACACATAACCACATACCATGCGCACATAAAACCAGTTAACTTTACGAAAATACCTGATGGCACGCAGCTACTCAGATTGGCATCCCATTCCCTATTTTCATCCCATTCTCAGTTTAAGTTAAGGTTTATTTTGAAAATTTACCCATTTCACTTAAACTTTTGGCTCTGATAACAACTTGTAAGGCCCCGTTCCTATGACGCTTACAACTGGTAATTCATCGCACATAAAACATATACTTTGCATTTAATCATCAAAACATTGTAGCGGAAACATAGAACAAATGGCATTTCATTTCATCATATAACTTTTGCAAAATAATGCATCGTTTGTCGGTTACAAAATTTCATTGTTGTATTACATCACAAAAGCCTTAAATAAATGGATGTCATCCAAAAGAGCTGAGCAGCCGCCTCATGCCATCCTCAGCGATGCTCACCTGCCACTGGAAAATGCATAAAAGTCAGTGTTGATGAGTGAGTTCTAGTTTATAATAAAACTTACTTTTTTCTTCCATAAAACCATCCTTTCTCATAAAAACATATAATACTTTAAATTCGTTCGTGATCATACATCGTACGTACATACAGATAATATATTCATTATCTTCTTGAATCTTTCATGCCTCATTCTTTACTTATCTTCCTGTCATCCATAAACCCTACCCTTCTGTTCATGGTACTGGACCTAGGCCTATCATAGACCTTCTATAACGGTGCGTCGCACCTCGTGGTCCCAGGACCTAGAGTAAGATTTTGGTTTACTATGCAATACCTTTCTGTTCGTGGTCCTGGACCCAGGCCTCTCATAGACCTTCTATAACGGTGCATCACACCTCGTGGTCACAGTACCTATGGTATGAATGTACATGTACCATTGCCATAGGCAATACCTTTCTGTTCATGGTCCTGGACCTAGGCCTCTCATAGACCTTCTATAACGGTGCATCACACCTCGTGGTCACAATACCTAAGGTATGAATGTACATGTACCATTGCCATAGGCAATACCTTTCTGTTCATGGTCCTGGACCTAGCCCTCTCATAGACCTTCTATAACGGTGCATGGCACCTCGTGGTCACAGTACCTAAGGTATGCAACAATAGTTCTATGCAAATGGTGAATCACAAGGAAAGACCTCGATGTGCATGCCATGCCTACAAGGCTATCATTACTTTCATTATCTGTTAATGCATGCACTCATACTTCATGTTCCTTTTTCATTATCTTTCACTTTACGTTACATAATACTTCGTTCATTCATTATCATAACACATAAAGTCATGTGAAAGATATACATACATCATCATAAGGAACATAGACATATCATTCATACATCATCATGCAAGGCATCATACATACATAACATACATCATGCATAACCATGCAACATCATCATCATCATGCATAAGCATCAATCACAATACATTACATGCCCAACATACCATTTTTGACCTCAAAAGTCAACTTTCAAAATCCCTGGGATTCTCCTAGGTCAAAGCCTACATTACCTCTTTTTCTCCCAAAAAGTCAGAATTTTCTAAGTGTTCATCCGCATTTGCTATAGTTCATCCGCATTTGTCATACTCATTTGCCTAACTCATCCGCATTTGGTTTCCTTCATCCGCATTTGCTCACTTTGCTCATCAACATTTTCTATACTTAGTCAATGGTCATCTGCATTGACTTACTTCATCCGCATTGACTTACCTTGCTCATCCGCATTTCCCAGACTTAGGCAAATGCTCATCCGCATTCATGCACTTAGTCAATGTTCATCCTCATTGAATTACCCAATGGTTAATGTTCATCCGCATTAACCCTTTCCATCCGCATTTACTTCCAAACACTTAGGCAGATTTAAAAACTTAACAAGTGGGTCTAAAACATCAGATTCGATTCCCATGCACCATTCATCAGGTTCTAAGCTTAAATCTTACCCTTTAAGCCTTTGAAACACAATCATACATCATCAAGCATGAACATAGTCACACATCACATCATAACATCATCATACACACATTCAAGCATACGGGTCCGAATCCCAGCTATATAAAAACATACATTCATGCATTTCCAGCCCCAAAATCAGTTAAAAGCTAGTAAAAAAGGGGTCCTAGAACTCACCTTGTAGCTTCTGAGTATGGCTTCCTCCAAACTTGTTTGCAAATTGAATTCAACTGCTAGAAACCCACTAAAAACATACCCCAAACACATACAAACACACATAAGCATAAACCCGAGGATAAGACCAGTCAAGAACACCATAATAGCATGAATACTTACCTTGAATTCGAACTCTTTCTTGTTCTTCCTTCAAAACCGAGAACTTGCTGCTCTTTCTGTCTCTAAAACCCGAAAATTAGAGGTGTATGTGACATATGGGCGGCCATACCACCTTTTACACCCACTTTTCAAATATTTTGTCCTTTTGGACACTTTTTTACCCCTAGACTTGGGTTTTATTCCTTTTTCTTCTTTTCTTTCACTTTTTTCTTCTCTACCTTGACTTTAAAATAACCGGGATCGATAGTCATTCCAGAAGTTTCTCTACCTGCAAGCGTAGCTAACGCATCTCGTATTGTAGAGTTGAGTTCTAATAAGTGAGTCCTCTAATATGTTGTCGCTCAGTGTCGAACGTAGCAACCAAAGCTACAACCGTCTGCTTGAGAAGAATACTAAGAGAAGGAAGAGTAGGTGTCGTAGAGCTAGTCCTCGAGCTAGTCCAAGGTCTGGTAGTAGTTAGGGCTGGAACATGCTCCGTATAAACCATAAGGTGTACACAAGTAGGTTAGTAACTCTAGTCGCATGGAGTATCACGCTCATGTATCATAAAAGGTTGACCCTAGTTCATCTCTTCAGAAGGGTAAGGAAGTCAAGGCCAGTTAGATCCTCTATTAGGTACAAGGGGAGTAGGAGAATCCGAACGTACAGGCATAACTTAATAATCAACATGTGTGTAACTAATACAAATCCAGCTATAGTCTAAAATGCAATGCAAATGAGATGTACATTTGAGTTCGCTATAACTAATGCTTTGATACCAATCTGTCACACCCACAAAATTTACTAACGCGGTTTTACCGTCAGGCGTGTGACATAACCAGGATCTTAGATAAGCATCAGTTACACCAACCAACTCATAATTACAAAAACATATAAGTCACTTACTAATGTTGAAACAAATCAATTATGTTTAAATATTGCGAAAGTGAACATAGAAAATGTTTAAACAACTGTAAAGATTGAGCAAAAACACGCCTAAACCAATTTAGGTAAAGTACATGTAGGTAGACCATTAAATCAGTTTAAAAGAAAATAATGAAGACATGCAATGAATGTTGTGCTTATAGACGTGCCACATCACTAACCTAAGAGAAAACATGCTAAGATCAATACAAAGACTAGTGAGTTTAGAGGTTTTCAAAAACCAATAGGTAATAGTAATGAAATCCAAATGCAGTAATCAAAGTATATAAGTAGGTAGCTAGCCTATAACAAGTCACTATTTGTTTGAATTTCACGACCAAACTGATAGTATTAATATAACACATGCCCCAGCTGTGAATACTAGGCAATAATAAAGTAAAATAGGCTAACCATTTACTATTTTGACCTCCCGTCAAGCTAGCACGACTAGCCCGGGTCAGGTTTGTCAAACCCAGTAGATCTAGTAATAATCACCTTGCTAATACCATATTAATGGTCCGAATGAGGCGTAGTGAAATCATAATCGTAAACCAATATATGAAGTATTAATAATCTAAAGTATTGTATGGTTTATGAAAAACAACATGTTTCTCTTCCCCAAAAGAGAGTATAGTATGTAAGTGGGGCTGTAAACTCACCTTGGGGTGTATGATAGATAATGAAACCAATTACCACAACAGTAACCTCAACCTATTACACAACTAGGTTAATAAGTTTGTGAACGAAATATGCTTACAATGTCCAAGTCATATGACACAATGTTCAACACAACCAATGCATAAAATCAAGCATTGACAACACTTTGCACAAGAATTCATTATATATCACCTATACATTATTTTGAGTTGAATCTACTTGGAGATATTCCAAGACTCATGAGGTTACTTCCTAAATCATTTAGTTTAATGATAACTTCATCAAAATACAAACAATGTATCAAAACACTTGACCCTTTGTTTTCTGTTAGAAAAGAACAATTTTGACCTGCCTTCACTAAAAAGGCAATAAGTTAAGTTTTGCGTGTCCAATTTAAGTGTGATTGGGCTTTTTGGAAACGAGATTAAATAATACACAATTTGAACACAAGAAATACAGTGATTGAGTTTATTTTCATCAAGTTACAACATGCATAATTGGCTAACAGAATCTTCAAGAACCAGAAACATCAAGTTTTAGACTAAATATTCATATTAACAATGTTCAAATGACTTTACAAGACCATTTCATCATACAAAAGAAGTTTAGACACTCATCCAAGTGTTTTTACATGTTCATAAGTTAAACCCAAACCATACAACTTATATCCAAACCTTTTCTATAATCATTACCCAACCCGATAACAACATTTTCTTATAATAATCGTTAAATACAACCATTTGCCATTCAAAGCCAATCTCATGGCTACGAGCCACCCTTTTTCATTACCTTCAACACCAAATTATCATCATATATCACACACACATGATTTCACAAAAAGCACACACACATGCACACTCACGACCACATTCATACATACATAATATAAAACATAGTACAATTCATACACACACTTCTCTACACTCATGCATACCATGAACACAGACACTAGAGAATTATACACACACCATAACATATAAGCATACATTCCAAGTCATAGATACATGCAAATATGAAATACAGTGATTGAGTTTATTTTCATCAAGTTACAACATGCATAATTTGGCTAACAGAATCTTCAAGAACCAGAAACATCAAGTTTTAGACTAAATATTCATATTAACAATGTTCAAATGACTTTACAAGACCATTTCATCATACAAAAGAAGTTTAGACACCCATCCAAGTGTTTTTACATGTTCATAAGTTAAACCCAAACCATACAACTTATATCCAAACCTTTTCTATAATCATTACCCAACCCGATAACAACATTTTCTTATAATAAACGTCAAATACAACCCATTTGCCATTCAAAGCCAATCTCATGGCTACGAGCCACCCTTTTTCATTACCTTCAACACCAAATTATCATCATATATCACACACACATGATTTCACAAAAGCACACACACATGCACACTCACGACCACATTCATACATACATAATATAAAACATAGTACAATTCATACACACACTTCTCTACACTCATGCATACCATGAACACAGACACTAGAGAATTATACACACACCATAACATATAAGCATACATTCCAAGTCATAGATACATGCAAATATGAAACCATGATGGCACACATGGACACATCATACACACAACATCCATACATATAAGCACACACACACACACACATATATATATATACACACCATAACACTCTCTGTTACCCATTCCTAAGGCAGCCCACATCCACACCAAAACACATACTTCAACGAAACCTACATAGCAAAAACTAGTTATAAACGGGGACATATATCCACATCGTGAACCAACCGAGCCAAATCGAAACCAAAATCAACTTCATTCAGGGAGAATACATGGATTCATCGAATGAACATACCGATTTTAGGTGCGGTTGACTATTAGATCACCGAACGAGTCTACCGAACCGAGGACAAGTGAAGAAGTTAAACGAATTGATGGAATCGTCACGCACGTGTAGAGATGGTCACCAAGTTCTTGCCATTGCAGACGAAAAAGGGTTGCTGGAGATGATTTTGGTTGTAACGATAGGGGTAGCTTTAACTGGATGGGGGTGGGGAATGGGGATGACAGTAGGGTTTGCAAAGGTGGTTTACGGGAGTTGGTTGCATGAATTAAGTATATAACGTTATGTTAATTTAAGTTTGTGGACATGACACATAGGTCCCTCTATTTCACCTAAATTACATTTTTGATTTTTATAGGTTTAATTAGTAAAAGTTAGTTATGTTTAATTTGGTATTAACAATAACATTTATTTATTTATAACAAAAAATATTATTATTTAATAAACAAAACATAATAAGAGAGGTTAAGTTAGAGGAACAAGGTTAACCTGAGAGTTAGGGTTGTCACACAAGAGTTCAAAGATAAACAACAAATGAGATGTTCCTAAAATACTATGGCTTCTCTTGTATGCAAGTAGGACCAATGAGTATGTTAGTTTTATACTGAATACTAGAGGAATGAAGCAGAAGTTTGTAGCTACAGAGCTCCCAAAGTTTGAAGAAGCAAAGGAGCAATAGGAAAGGCACATGTGTATCTTCTGATTGCAATTCTTTGTACTAAGTTCTAATTAATGAAATAAATACATGGAAAGAATAACTTTTGTACTTATCTTTACTCAAAGTTGCAGGATCGAGGTTCGTCACTCAACACAATAGTTATCACTCAAACTCACTAGAGCACACTTAGTTTGATGTAGCAGAATCCTTAGAGAGTTGATAATAATATACTAAGTAAAGAAGACACAAATAATTTTCAAGATACTTGTATATATTATTTCTCAACTCAAAGTGTTACAAGACTTTGTCAAGCATGTGAAATGAGTTACAATGAGAAATTATATATACTACTATCTACAGCCTATTATAATTTGATACCAGCTGGAAACTTACGTCTAAACAAATACTCCATTACTATAAGTAAGGTAATTAAGATAAACTACTATCCTAGATAAGGTATTCATGACATGTCCATGACTTATCTTTTGTTACCAACTAAACTTGGTAACTCTACGAACTGATAAAAGATGAATAGTGGAATAAAGTATGGTCAACTACTTGGGTGTGGGAAAGCGCCATGCAGTATATCAGAGGTTGCAGCGAAGTGTCAGAGATACCATACTTATGTCCATTGGTTCATAGTAGGTTCTTCTAAAATAACTAGCTTTGGAAGAACAAGTTCTTCCGTAGCCACTTCTACTTGGGAAGAGGCTATTTCTTCCGACACTTATGTAATCTTTATGGCTTCATACTTTAGAAGTAGTTGTCTTGAAATTGTCGAAGTGTTAAACTTCGGAAGGAGGATGACTTTGTCTTCAAAAATTAGGATTCCTCTTCAGAATTCACTTTGGCCTTAAGCTTTGGAAGTTCTTGTTTTCTCTTTGGAAGTTCTTTCACAGTTGTACCAAATTTGTTTCTAAGTGTTTGTTTTGGTTGCACCAGCCTTACTTGATCTAACAAACTCCTCTTAGGCTAATGCTACCAAAACCTCACTTGTTTCTGCTTCTCAAAGCTTTCAGCACAAATGAGAGAAGATACTTATCTGTTTCTTTATTCTTTCCAAAAGTAGTGCTGAGAAGCTTGTACAAGTCATTTGTATTTTATCTTAATTACCTTACTTCTAGTAATGTGGTATTTGTTTAGACGTCATTTGTAGTTTGATAGGAGTATGATTACCATCTGTTGTGTCCCTCTAAAGAGAGTTAGTTGATGGGAATTGTAATCATACTCCCATCAAACTATGGGTTCTAGTTCTGGGCCTTCAACCGATTGCAAGAATGCCTTCCCCCTGGTGATTGACCCTTTCCTTTCTTTCTTTTCTCTTATATTCAACTCTTCTTCAATCTCGGCCTTTGTAGTTAACTTAGCAAGATAAAGGCTGCTTAGATGATTTCTGATGTGAGCAACTACTTTTAAGTTAGAGGGATTGGAGAATGGTTTCACTGCTAACTAAGCAATGTCAAATCTACTGGAGTGTAGTAGAGAAGATGCATTAAGTCTGTTGACTTCATCATTCTCTCTTTCCATGATGAAGTTGTGATAAGAGTCTTCGAACCTCCACTAGACTATCTTCTTTCTAGGAACAAGGGGTTGAGATAGTAGCTTGTCTCCCTTCCTAGATTCCAAGAGAGTCACTAACTTTTTTCTCAGTTTCTTCTCTTCTTCCGCAAGGGAGTTAAAGTTGGTTGTGATGAGTTTAAGAGCTTGGTCTAATGTTCCTCTTGGCATATCAAGGAATTGTTCTCTTGTGAGGGAACGTGAGGAGCCATCAATGAAGGTTAATATGATGGACCCCTCTTCATAAGAGATATCACTCAAAGTGGTGCACTTGATGAGCTTCCTCTTGATCTCCTTGAACTCTTTAAACTCTTATAAGGTTAGAGGTTTGTATGATTGAGAGGATGACTTAGGTGGTTGATGGGTGGATGTTGGTTGGGTTCTAGTAAGTGTTTTGGGTTTGAGGATAGGTAATGGTGGTGGTTGTTGTGATTCAATGAGAGTAGATGAGGGTATGGATAATGATGTGGGTTCAAGGGTGTAAGGCTCAAAGGTTGGCTTAGTTTTGATGGGAAAATGGAAAGGTATTGGTTCAGGTTAAGGTTGAGGTTATGGTAAAGGCTAGGAAGTCATCCTCTGTATACCTTTGTATACCTCTTTCCTTCTTCCTGAGTGAATGTCAGCCTTGATGTAACTAACATGTCACTAAAGGACCTTTCTGACATGGGGCCAACTTGTATACCTCTTTCCTTCTTCTTGAGATAAGCCTTCATCCAGGCTTTGTCTCTCATCTTCTTGGCTACTACAAGTTGAGTTTCTTCTTCTTTCTTCTTTTGCTTCTTTAGATTTTCCCTAACTGGCTTTTCCCTAGCTAGCTTTTCCCTTTCCTTCTCCATTTAATCTTGCTCTTTGTGAAAAAGCCACAAGATCATGTCATAATAATGAGGATAAAGTTCTAGAATAGAGTAGCCCCTAGAACATAGGAAGGTTGTCCTCTTACTCCTCAACTGTTGTTCAGCTTCCTCTTTCTTTTTTTGCTTTTCTTCCTCTAAGACCAACCTTCCTGCTTCTTCTTCTTGTTCTTTCTTTAGTAGGGTTGCCTTTTCTAACTCCACCGGCTCCTCAAGTGGTAGGAGGAGCACATCTTTACTTGCTGCTCCTAGATTGACAAGTTTGTCAATGATCTCTACCCTTTATTGGTTGTTGATAGCCTCTGGGCTTGCAATAGCTGCTTGCTAGTTGCAAATAGTAGCTTCCTAGTAGGGAGTCTACATCGTTAAAGGGTGTAATTTACAACACAACAACACAAAGAGGAGATTAACTAAACTTTAATCAAATAGTAAACTTGATTAACCAAGTAGAGATGCTAAGAACACAAGTAATGTAAGAGACAGAACACAAAGAACACAAGTTTATGGTTTTCAAGAATGCAGTATATTGCTTTCTCTATGTTCTATTAAAAGTGTTACAAAGCATATATTAAAGATACAAGAACATGAGATACTTATACTACATCCTACAGCTGGCTATACTTTTGAAAGCCAGCTGGATACAATTGACTAGACACAAACAAAATAAATTGTAAAGTCAAAAGGCAGATTGCCTTTTGACTTGTGACTATGACATGCCATAGCTCACATCCTTATCTATTCCAAAAGGATAAAGTACATAAAGTAGAAAGTTACAGACTCAAGACCTCAATATACAGTTACCAAAAGCATGAACCTTTTCACCAACTCATGTAAGTTGGTGACTTGCAAAGATGCAGCGGAAAGGTGTCCAGCTTTATGGAACAGTACATCAGATAAAGCATGTTACTAAAAGTCTTTGGAAGAAATCTGTCTTCATGAATTTGAAGCTTCGGAAGACTTTGTCTCTGAGGCTTTGGAAGACTTCATGTTTGGCTTCGGAAGATATTGGTCTTGGCTTTGGAAGATTTCACACTTAGAGCATTTTTCTGTTTCATGTGTGAAACTTCCTAAGCTTCTTCTTTAATGTACTTGTGCAGCATGCAGGATGGACTAGGATGTTTAAGTTGTATCAGTCTCTTCATTAATCTCTACAAACTCCCCCTAGGCTTATGCTACCAAAACACTTAATAGACTTCAGATGTCAACAGTCCTCACTAGGATGATCACCAATCCTTTCTTCATAAGGTGATCAGGATCTTTCCGACCATCAAAGTATCTTCCCATATCAAAGAGGTCATGCAGAGGCAATTGAAACATATCTTGCCATGTGTAAATGTCTTCAGTGCCTTGATCTCTAATGACATGCCATCTTTCTGGATTTGTGGTGTATGTCCAGGACAAGATGGGTCTTCTTGATGCTAGAGGAGCTGTTTGAATTGGAGTTGATGTAGCATCCTTTGGCTGCACAATCTCAAGATGTTCTAACTCATCTTGGCATTTAAAAGTGCAGTCTTCTTCTTCTTTGGCTTTGGTTCAGAAGCCATCCGCTTCTTTCTCTTACCAGATTTTAACTGAGTAGACTGGCCTGTAGCACCAGATTGATCTTCACTGTCTTTCTCAATTGGGACTTCCTCTCTCTCAGGCTCAGAAGGAGAGGGAGGTTGACCCTGTTGTGTATCAGAAGATGAAGCTTTCTGAGTTTTAGCAAGAGGTCCAGGTTGTGTTGTCTCTAGTTATTTAACCTTAACCTCCACTTCAGGTGGGGCTTGAGTTGCAGTGGAGTGTAAGTCAATAAGCTCTCCACTTTTGATCTTCTGCTTGATCACCCTAATATGCTCATCCATTGTGGATAGAGACATGGGGCCAAGTCTCCTTCTAGAGAATCCATATAGCTTCAAGAAGCTCATCATCCTTTGCCTATCAGTAGACTTCTTCATGCCCTTTTGGATGATGGCTCTTGATTTTGCAGCTTCTTCCCTTAGTTTCTTCTTAGTTGTCTTTCTGTCCTTGATTATCTCAAGTTCAAGCTGTTTTAAGTACTCAAACTCAACATAGTCATAGGACAAGGGAAGGAGTGCATATGCCTGATAGAAGCCTGTGGCACTCAGGTAGTTGATCATCTTCATCCTCTCTTCTTCTTTGTCTACCTGAGGTTCTTGTTGAACCACATCTTCTTGTGCAAGACTTTCCTGAACTGGGGAGAGGGTAGGCATATCCTTGTACAGTCTTTTTCTTCTTTTCTCTTCTTTTCTCTTCTTTGACTTATACTAGGAGTTCTGCATCTTCTACCTCCTTCTTCTCCCTTGACCTTTCCAGGTCAACCAGTTCATTCAACTCATCTAAGGGGAGAGAAATGACATTGTCTATGTCATAGTTCCTAGTCTGCAAATAGTTTATCCTGACTACCCTTAACTCATCATTCCGAGTATCTGGTCTGGGGGCAGCCCTGTTAGTAGACTCCATGAGTCCTGAAGACTCAGTAGAGAAACTTTCTCCCCTTAGCCTCCTTTTCCTCTCTCTCTCCTCCTTCACAATCTCCTCAGTTGTCATTTTTCTTTTCCCTTTGTCACTCATAGACCTTTGTGACTCAAGGTGGAGAGAGCTTTGGCCTTTATTGCTTGTTACAGCATCTGAGCTCAGGCCAGAGAGAGGTTGAGAAGCACCTTCACCAGCAGGTGTCTCAGAAGGAAAGTGGATCTCTACAGCAGCTGATGAGGATGAGACAGGGCTCTTAGGTTCGGCCACTGGGCCTTCAGTCAAGGTTTCCCCTATGAAGCTAATCTTAGGGTCTGCCTTAACATCCAGTTGAGCTATGGCATTGCTTGATTGCCTGAGTCTCCTTCTTAAGCTGAACTCTGCAGTGATCCTGTCTTGGATTCTTTGTGCCAGTCTGTCAGCTTGTCTTGATTGGCTTGGGTTGACAAGTGGCATGTTGACTAGATCCAAACCTTCATAGTAGTCCAAGGTCTGAAAATTGAAGACTTCTTGTTGTCCTTGAACTCTTATGATGATTAGGGATTTCCTGATGTTGTCATACCTCCACCCAATGATGTGATTGGAAGATGATGAAGGTGACATAGCCCTTGGTATCCCATCCTCAAACAGACTCTGTATGAAGGAGTCTGTGTAATCCACATCAATGTGAACTTGAGAAGGTTGCTGAGAATGCACAATTGCAACTAAGGATGGTGAATCCTCAATGTCCATTCTCTCTGAAGAACTCCTAGGTTCTGTGGCTGTAATTACTTTCTCCCCCTTTCTGGTAGCATCACCCACTTGCATAGGTGAGCTGGAGGATAGGTCAATCACATCCACAGGTTCTTGTGTTCCTGGTTGAGCTCTTCTTAAGGGTCTCCCAACTCTTAAGGGTTTTTCCTTAAGATATGAAATCTCAAGTTCTGATCATTGATCCTGTTGTGTAAGGTAGTCACCTGAGATTCAAGGTGACTGACCTTTGAGACTAAGTAAGTGCATGTTTTAGACAGTTTTTGCACTGGTAGTCTCAGATTCCCCTCATCTTCGTCAGAAGACTCATTGGGGGATGAGATAATTGGACCAAAGTCCTCTCTCTCACCACTAGCTTAAGGTTCTTGGCTGCTGGTTTTCCTCTGCTCACTGGCAATCTCAATTGAGATGTCAGTGGCTAAGTTGCCATGGTGGAGGTCTTAATGATGTAATCACTTTTAGAAGTGAGAGCCTCTTCCATATGGGCATTCTGAGCAGGTTCAGAAGTGTCCACCTTAGTTGTAGGTGACTGATGTGGGATAGATGTAGGAGACTCAGGAGCATTCATCTCTCTTTGAGTAGGGGTAAAGAAGAGAGACTCATTATACTCACTGAAACCTAGATCTTCATCAGTATAGAAGTCAACGTTGGGAATTGGTTGGTTGAGATCTACAGGGTGGGGATGGTAACTATCCCCTGCAGGTTGATCACTTGAGTGTTGAGACTCAGAGTGATGGCTTTGATGGTTTGATAGAACACAAGAAAACAAGTTTAACCTTTTAAACTTTCTGAAAAATGCAGCGGAAGTATAGCTTTATAACATGTTAATAAGCTGAAAATTTCATGTTCTAAATGATGTTTTAAGGTGAAAGACAAACCCAAATCAAAAGGATCTTTAATATGTGAATAAGCAAGCTATATAAACACATAAACCATTCATAATGTGACAACCAAACAAGCTGTCAAACTACCTCCTTCCAGCAGCTAAATCGACCAAGAGAAGAAGGATGATGAATGCTCAAAATCTCGGCCAAGGTTCCAAAAAGAGGATCCCTCAAGCTTGTATACCCCAAGCCTTGATGCAACCACCACTCTTGCTAGGGAGAGACACCACCAAAACCACCAAGAACTTCAAAATCACTCCTCTTTGATGTTGCTGGTCCGTAACTTTGATCAGAGAAGAGAGAGTGTTTTTGTTAAGTTTTTCATGCAATGTGTATGGATGAGAAAGTGAAGTCTCCAAGACTAATTAATGTATGTGTGTCTTACAAAGCAAAAGGATGGCCAATTAAAAACAAAAGGGGCGGCCAAAATTTTTAATGCCAAGGGGTTTGAAAGAGTTTCCCTCTTTAAATAAAAACCACACATCAATTAAACCAGTCTTGCAGTAACTAGTTATACAATTAACAATTTAATTGTATATCTAAGTTATATAACTTATATAATTAACCATTTAACTTATAAGTTATAAATTCTCATTATTATTTGGTGTTATCTAACTTATTCAAATAACACTTCAAATAATATTATTGAAACAAAATATCCTAATAAGTTGTTCCCCTTCACATGCAGCTTATTTAGAAAACCTATTTTCTAAATTGGTGTAAATATTTAATTGCATGATCATATCATCAATTAAATATATTAATTGGTGTTTGCTAAGCTTGTTATTGGGTATAACCCGACTTGGATCATAACCTACTAACCACATCAATATTCTACGTGTCTTGGGCACACAGAATCCTACAATCTCCCACTTGCCCAAGATTCATAGAAGATTGATGCAAGCAGTAAATACCGCCTAACAACGGTTTACTGCCCTTAATACGCATGACTTATAGCCATTCAATAACATCATCCCTTTCAAGTACCCTACTTGAAATGATTTAGGTGAATCAATCATCTATCCTTTTGTTACAAATGTCATGTTAAATCCAAGGACACAGAATGATCATTCCTTGTTGATTTAACTTAATTAGGCCTTAGACATCTAACTCTCAACGAATAAGAGGAACAAATTCCATCTTGACCACATACATTCGTCACAAACACCTCGTGTCATATATGAACATACCCTTATGTACTGTCCACTATTTCAGGACAGTGAAGAATAAGCTCAATGTATAACACTTGGTGAATATCAAAACCCAATATGTCTCTTAGGTTGAGGATACCAAATAATATTCCCCTTTACTCAAATTTACTTATGATCAATCAATAAGATTCCATGTAGTAAAATTTGAGATGCGGGTTAGTCCAATATTTGTATCCCACAAATATCTATGAACCTTGGTAGCAACCCATTGCACTGTATTTATCCTTATGAATATCAACCAATCCAAGTTCAATATTAGTCTTATCCTCAATACTTGTTCCCACAAGTCTGAACGACTACGTACATTTAGAGTAAACAATTTACTCATGGATTAAACATGCTAAATTGGAACATTAATTGAAACATTATAACCAAATAATTTTATTCAAATAATAAAGGTTTCGTATATCCAAATACAAAATTTACAGATCAAATCCAATCACTAGAATATCGAAGTCCCATGGCACAAGTATGACCTTCATGCTTTGCCTTTTCAAGGAGCTTCGTGAGAGGATCCGCAATGTTTTGATCCGTTTGAACTTTGCGAATACATATCTTTCCTTTTTCAACTTCATATCGTATGTAGTTGAATCTCCGCTCAATGTGCCTAGTCTTTTGATGAGCACGGGGTTCCTTGATTTGAGCAATCGCACCCTCGTTGTCACAAAAGATCTCTAGGGGTCCTGAATGGAAGGGACAACCCCTAGATCGGCAATGAATTTCATCAACCATGCAGCTTCTTGAGCTGCCAATGAGGCGGCGACGTATTCTGATTCTGTAGTTGATAGAGCCACCACATCCTGCTTGGAGCTCTTCCAAGAGACCGCTCATCCATTCAGAATGAAAATGTATCCCGATTGTGACCGTGAATCGTCACGATCGGTTTGGAAACTCGCATCCGTGTAACCTTTTACAACGAGTTCCTCATCACCAGATCCATAGATTAAGAACATATCTCTTGTCCTCCTTAGGTACTTAAGTATGTTCTTAACAGCCATCCAATGACTGTTTCCAGGATTTTGCTGGTAACGCCTTGTCATGCTTAAGGCGCATGACACGTCCGGTCGAGTGCATATCACCGCATACATGATGGATCCGATAGCAGATTCGTATGGGATTGCCTTCATTTTATCTTGCTCATCCTTTGAGCTTGGACATTGAGTCGTACTCAATATCGTTCCTCTTTGAATAGGTACGGTACCTTTCTTAGAGTTTTCCATCTTGAACCTTTTCAAGATTTTATCAATATATGCACTTTGATTTAAACCAATCAACCGCCTTTATCTATCCCTATAGATCTTTATTCCCAGAATATAGGCGGCTTCACCAAGATCCTTAATGGAAAAACAACTTCCAAGCCAGGTTTTTACACCTTCCAAGGTTGGAATGTCATGTCTAAATAGTAGTATGTCATCAACATACAATACTAGGGAAGTTACTGTGCTCCCACTAGCCTTTTTATACACACAAGCCTCATCAGCGTTTTTGATGAAGCCAAATTTCTTTACCTCCTCATCAAAATGGTGATTCCAGCTTCTCGATGCTTGTTTCAATCCATAAATTGATCTCTTTAACTTGCATACTTTATTAGGATGTTTTGGATCGACAAAACCTTCAGGCTGAACCATATAGACATCTTCCTCAAGATATCCATTTAGGAAAGCGGTTTTGACATCCATTTGCCAAATCTCATAATCATAATGAGCAGCTATGGCAAACAATATCCTTATAGACTTTAGCATCGCAATAGGTGAGAAAGTTTCATCATAGTCAACCCCTTGAGTTTGAGTGAAACCCTTTGCTACAAGTCTAGCTTTATAAGTATCCAAGTTTCCATGCATATCGGTTTTCTTCTTGAAAACCCACTTACTTCCAACTATCTTGGAGTTAAGAGGTGGTTCAACAAGTTCCCAAACTTGATTTTCATACATGGATTGCATCTCAACGTTCATGGCTTCAAGCCATTTGTCATAATCTGAATTGGACACTGCATTATGGTATGTGGTTGTTCATCTGAATCTACCACATAGCATCCATCCATGAAAAATCCGTATCTTTCTGGTGAATTACTAGTTCTACCACTTCTGCGAATGTCTTGTGTGTATTGATCAACCCCTTGATCCTCCTCAACATCCTCATGTTGAGTGCTAGTTTCAACCAAACGTGCATCGGTTGTGGTTCTTGATCTTCCTCAAGATCCACTGTTCTACTGCTAGCTCCTTCCATAAGGAACTTTGCTTCTAAGAACTCACCCTTTCTGGCAACAAACACCTTTTGTTCCAGTGGATTATAGAAATAATATCCCATAGAATCTCTAGGATATCCAACAAAAATACACTTGGTGGATCGGACTTCTAATTTGTTTGGGGTGGGAGTCTTAACATAAGCCTCACAACCCCAGACCCTTAAGTATGATAGGGATGGAACTCTTCCATGCCATATCTCAAAAGGTGTCCTTTCCACCTTTTTGGTTAGGGCCATATTTAGAATACGGGCCGCGGAGAGCAAAGCGAAACCCCAAAATGATAGAGGCAATGTGCTTCTAGCCATCATAGATCGGACCATATCCAATAAGGTTCGATTCCTCCTCTCTGACACACCATTATGTTGTGGTGTTCCAGGTGGAGTGAGTTGTGAGACAATCCCACAACTCCTAAGATGATCTTGAAAAACATCACTTAGGTATTCACCTCCTCTATCGGTACGGAGAACTTTAATTGACTTGTTGAGTTGATTTTCTACTTCATTCTTGAAGATTTTGAACATTTCAAAAGCTTCATCTTTGTGCCTTAATAAGTACACATACCCATAACGACTATAATCGTTGGTAAAGGTAATGAAGTATCTTTCACCATTCCTAGTCACTGGTTTAAAAGGACCACATACATCCGAATGTATGATTCCTAATAAATCTTTTGCCCTTTCGTTAGTTCCACTAAAGGGCGCCTTAGTCATTTTACCTTGTAAACAAGATTCACACACATCAAGTGAATCACATTCACTTGTTTTTAAAAGACCATTCTTTTGTAGTGTTTGAATTCTTTTCTTGTTTATATGACCAAGACGACAATGCCAAAGATAGGTATCACTCAAATCCAACTTGAGTTTCTTGGTGCTAGTTTGGTACAATGAACTATTTAAAACATTTTCATGAACCAATTCATAAATACCATTAGTGGGAATAGCTTTAAAGTAGAACATATCATTAAAAGAAACATGAATATCCTTTTCAACAAATGATAATACATATCCAAATTGTTTTAACAGGGCTACAGAGATAATATTCCTAGTCAAACTAGGAGCATACAAAACATTGTTCAAAATTACTTCCAAACCATTTGGAAGTTTCAAGATATAGTCACCATGGGCTTCAACTTGAACTTTAGCCCCATTGCTCATGTAGAGGCTAACATCCCCTTTCTTGAAGTCACTACTTCTTTTGAACCTCTGCAACAAATTGCAAATGTGAGTTCCACATCTGGTATCTAATACCCATGTGTTAGAGGATACCATGTTTAAATCAATATGGATCATGTATATTGTACCTGAGGTTTGCCCAGCATCCCTCTTTGCTTTCAACTCTTGGAGATGGACGGAACAATTTCTTGCCCAATGTCCAATCTCCCCACACTTGAAGCATGGGTCATTGGTGGCAACCTTTTGCTTCTTCTCTTGTGGTTTGGGTGGTACCCTTACCACCCCTTTCCCCAAGCAGGTCCCTTACCCTTGGCAACCTTTGCCTTGGGTGCGGGATAAGGCCTTTTCTTGTTCCCACCTTCATTGATGGTGAGAACGGTTAAAGCCCTTTTACCCATGGCCGCCTCAGCCGTTTTGAGCATTGAGTGAAGCTCACCAATGCTTTTGTCCGAAGCATTCATGTTGTAGTTCAACACGAATGTCTCGAACTTCTTGGTAAGGCCATTAAGGATCAAATCCGTGGCCAATTCCTTCGAGACAAGACAATTAAGCCTCTCGAGGCGGTCAATATGACTTTTCATCTTAAGTACATAAGATGAAACATATTGGTTGTCGTTCATACGACATGCATGGAGTGCTCGAACCGTTTCGAAGCGCTCAACCCTTGCTTGCTGTTGGAACGTTTCCTTTAGCTGGGTTATCATGTCGTAAGCTCCGTGATGTTCATACTCCTTTTGGAGATCCGGAGTCATGCTCGCTAGCATGAGACAAGACACTTGGACAGAGTCCTCAATGTACTTGAGCCAATTGTTGTAGGCCTCCTCATCATCCTCAGTAGGTTGATTGGGGATAGGGTCGTCTAAAACATATGATCTTCTCTCTTGCTTGAGAACGATTCTCAAGTTTCGATACCAATCAATAAAGTTGTTATGATTTAGACGTTCCTTTTGGAGGATCGCTCGAAATGATTGGTTGGATGCGGATGAGTTATCATGATGGTCATTATTGTGGCCATCTACAAAATTTAACAAAGATCTATTTTAGTATTTTGATATTGCCAATTTTTAATAATTAATGGCTTTTAAGGGCATTTTTATATTAAAATCTAGAACCCAACATTACATTTAAATTGTGGTTAGGTGACCTTTATCCCACGATTTATATTAATAAGGTGGTCAACGTTTGACGATTGCAACCATTTGCAACTTCTAGAAATATGGGACCGACTTGAAACATCATATGTAATGTCGGCATGTTAATCCCATCAACACCATTTGGAAACCACACTGTAGGTGATCCATTTGACATGGTTTGCAAATCAAGATACCCTACTTACACCTACGTGTGAGTTTGCCAAAATAAGTGGTTAGGTGACCTTTATCCCACAAATAAGGCATTCTCACCTCAAATCGCAAGTTCCCTAAAAATGGTTAGGTGACCTTTATCCCACTAAGAGTTCCCAAGTGACTCAAATGTTGTGTAAAAGGACGGTGTTGATGTTGTTTAAAATTTCAGAGATTTCATAATACAAGTTTTAGAAAACTCTATGTACTTGTATTTGCATGCTTTCAAATACAAGGTACCCTATGGTCCTTTGATTAAAACCAATTTTAATCTTTAAAATCATTAAATCATTTTAATAACCTTTTATTACTTTTAATGATTAAGAACTACCAATTTCCAGCTTGTAAAGTTTTGTTAATGAGTTTGTAATGTATGACAAAATATCAACCAAACAATCAAACAAGCATAAACATACAAACATGAGTGCATAACCACAGCCACTAAGTTGACAACACTTGTTTGCCATCACAAGTGTCATCATAAGGTCTTTCCTAAGGGTTTGTAATGACACATTATATGTGTCCATGGACTCCCACTTGAATCCATATCCAAATACTTCAAGGTCCATGTTTTTGATGTCCATCTTTGGGTCTTGATCTTATGCATCTTCCTTTTACAAAATTGTATCCTAATACATTTTTTATAATAAAAGAAATGCACCTAATCTATTAATTACATAACCAAATGAATAAATAATTACAACCCAAATAATAAACATAAAAATTACAACTCAATTGAATGAATAAAAACCAACCATTCCAATCATCCAAATCAAAAGGCCAAAGGCTAGGTTATGCACACTAACATCCAATGATCATATCATCCAAACATATAATGAAACCCCACTTAAAACCACCAAATTTCAGCCAACATAAACTGAAATTTTGGGTTTTAAACATTGTCCAAACAATCAACATTTCATAATATATATCTTTCAAGGTCTAATCACTAGCATGTGTGATATGACCTTGAAAGTTTGGGGAATCATTCATACAAAATATAGCAGCCCAAAATCAGCCTATAATAAGTTGATAATTCTTCTTTAAAACCAATTTTAAAGACTAAGAACAAGCAAGTTATCCACATAACCGGCTCTTGATGCCATTGATGGGTTTGATAGAACACAAGAAAACAAGTTTAACCTTTTAAACTTTCTGAAAAATGCAGTGGAAGTATAGCTTTATAACATGTTAATAAGCTGAAAATTTCATGTTCTAAATGATGTTTTAAGGTGAAAGACAAACCCAAATCAAAAGGATCTTTAATATGTGAATAAGCAAGCTATATAAACACATAAAACATTCATAATGTGACAACCAAACTAGCTGCCAAACTACCTCCTTCCAGCAGCTAAATCGACCAAGAGAAGAAGGATGATGAATGCTCAAAATCTCGGCCAAGGCTCCGAAAAGAGGATCCCTCAAGCTTGTATACCCCAAGCCTTGATGCAACCACCACTCTTGCTAGGGAGAGACACCACCAAAAACACCAAGAAGTTCAAAATCACTCCTCTTTGATGCTGCTGGTCCGTAACTTTGATCAGAGAAGAGAGAGTGTTTTTGTTAAGTTTTTCATGCAATGTGTGTGGATGAGAAAGTGAAGTCTCCAAGACTAATTAATGTATGTGTGTCTTACAAAGCAAAAGGATGGCCAATTAAAAACAAAAGGGGCGGCCAAAATTTTTTAATGCCAAGGGGTTTGAAAGAGTTTCCCTCTTTCAATAAAAACCACACATCAATTAAACTAGTCTTGTAGTAACTAGTTATACAATTAAAAATTTAATTGTATATCTAAGTTATATAACTTATATAATTAACCATTTAACTTATAAGTTATAAATTCTCATTATTATTTGGTGTTATCTAACTTATTCAAATAACACTTCAAATAATATTATTGAAACAAAATATCCTAATAAATTGTTCCCCTTCACATGCAACTTATTTAGAAAACCTATTTTCTAAATTGGTGTAAATATTTAATTGCATGATCATATCATCAATAAATATATTAATTGGTGTTTGCTAAGCTTGTTATTGGGTATAACCCGACTTGGATCATAACGTACTAACCACATCAATATTCTACATGTCTTGGGCACACAGAATCCTACAGGCTTAAGTCAGTTGGGCTAATGAGCTCATCAGGCTGAGCATGAGGAACCTCAACGCTAATTGTTGAAGAGTTGGGAGTGGTCTGCTCCTCAAGAGAAGTGGGAGCTCCAGTGTCCACTTCTTCTGTATGGGTGAGTATATGGGGGCCTCCACAGACTGAATAGCCTAAGCAGGGGTTCATTTGGATTTTATTTGGTAAGTGATGGTGATTTGAGGCTGTGTGGGTGATTGGGAGATAGCAGGTGTGGGCTCAACACTAGCTTGTGCTGCTAGGTTGTCACCTTGAGCAATGAGCTCTAACATTTTTAGGACTAGGGCTGTTTCTACCCCAGAGAATCCAACAGTGGGCTTTCTCAGAATTTTAAAGATGTCAGGCTTCATCTATCTCAATTTAAGAATGTTACCTATTTCCCTCAACGATGAGCCCAGTTCACAGTTAAGAATGTACTGGACATATCTAGGAAACATGTAATACTCTAATGAGTCTAAATTAGCAAGTAAATTTGTATAAAAAAACTGAGAATACCTGAATTTGACCCCCTGAACCATTCCATGGATTATGAAAGAGAGATCCTCAAGAATCTGGTCCCATGCACCATGCTTTTTTGATAAGCTGTGGATGACCACATGGAGCAGGAATCTCCATTAGGATGAGACCTTCCCTTTCCTAAAGATCTTTACAGAGAAATCTCCCTCATATCCTATCTGCTCAAAGGAATGAATGACAACTTCCTTTGGGAAAACACCTCACCTTCTTCATCATCCAGCTGAAGATGCCTATTGATGATGGCCGGAGTGATGAAGATTGTTCTCCCCTGCACTGTGGCAGACAGTGCCTTCTCCCCGTCCATAATGACCTCTTGGCAGGTCTTCCAGAATTCAAGCAGCTGATCCTCATAGAGTGGAGGATCAATGGTTAGGGAGGTGAAATAGTTAGACAGAGCTAAGAAACGACAAACCTCTGAGAAATGAGGATCTTTCTCAAGGCTTAACATAGCAACCTGATTGTGTTGTCTGTGTAGTTGCATGGTAAAGTTGGGATCATTTTTGTGAGCAAGGTTGGCCATTTTAAGGTAGCTTAAGGATGAATAAAGAAGAGAGAAAGAAATTTCAGAGAGAAATTTAGGGTTTTAGGTTTGGAGGTAGAACAGATGATAGAAAGAGGGGGAAACCGTTGGGTTTATATGTGAGAAGGATTTCAGATAAGTTTAATGAATAGGATAAACTTTGAAATCCGGATGTCGGTCCCACCTCTGAAAAAGTAGTTTACTTTTTCTCAAAAAGTAGTTTTCTTGAAAGTCAAAAAGCTTCCAAAGGTTAGTTATCTTCGGAAGTTTTAATTTAAAAAGCTTTCGAAGCTAAAATGACTTCGAAAAAAATTCCTGATAGTTTTGAGAATTTTTGCTTTGGAAGAGAAATTAAAACTTGAGTGCTTTGTATATAAAACAACAAAGCTTCCAAGAGTTAATTTTGCTTCGGAAGTAAATGGTCATTGAAAATAAGTAAGTGTTTGAGACAATGTTTAAGCTTTGGAACATAAATCTGAAAGCTCTTCTGAAGGTAAATTTCTTAGACAATTATTTATTTTGAAGGTATGATTTGATTACGAAGTTAAAAGCATAACTTCCGAAGTATCAGAAATTTTCAAAAATCTAAGGAAAGTCTTCAAAAAGAAATTTTCATCCAAAGAAAACATGAGCTTATGAAAGTGATAAACTAGACAACTTAGGACACACATATTTTTAAGAAATAATAAGAATTAGTTTTATGAAAAGCTTACTCAAAGTTTATCATCCAAATAGTTGATATTAGATATTTAAATCTCTGTTCATCAAAAGCCTTTGTAAACAGATCAGCATATTGTTCATCTGTGTGAACTTTGACTAGTTTAATTAATCTCTTTTCATAGTTATCTCTTATTAAATGATACCTGATATTGATGTGCTTTGTCCTTGAGTGCTGCACAGGGTTCCCTGTGATTGAGATATCACTGTTGTTGTCTATGTGAATGGGAGTCTCCTTGAAGTTTAACCTATAGTCCAGCATCTGATTTTGAATCCAAAGACTTGAGCACAGCAGCTTGCAGCAGCAATGTATTTAGCTTCAGTAGTTGATGCAGAGACACAAGATTGTTTCTTGCATTGCCATGAGACAACCCTTCCACCAAGAAATTGACATCCCCCAAATATGGACTTTGTAGTCATATTGCAACCACCATAATCACCATCTGTATAGGCATACAGATTGCAGTCAGGATTCTTGGGATACCATAAGCCAAGTGATGATGCATCTTTGAGGTATCTTAGAATCCTCTTGACAGTGATAAGGTGAGACATCTTAGGGTTGGCTTGATATCTTGCACAGATGCAAGTAGCAAACATGATATCAGGCCTGCTAGCAGTAAGATACATAAGAGACCCAATCATAGCCCTGTATAAGTGCTCATCTACACACTCTCCTCAAGATCAGGTCCAAGGGAGTGGTTCCTAGCTATGGGTGTCTTAGCAATCTTACAGTCAGTCATGTTGAACCTCTTAAGTATGTTCTGAACATACTTTGACTAACTTATGAAGATTCCATCTTCAACTTGCTTCACTTGAATTCCCAGAAAGAAATTGAGTTCCCCCATGGCACTCATTTCAAATATGTCTTTCATCAGCTTCTCAAAGTCTTTGCAGAGCTTTGGATTAGTTGAACCAAAGATGATGTAACCCTCACTACACTTGAAACTAGCAGTATGTCATTTCCTGTTCTTGATGAGATGGTCCATCTTAGTACCTCTCATGTACCATGTTACAAAGATACTCAGATAGTGTCTCATACCATTTCCTGGGCGCCTGGCAGGCCAATAGAAGAGCTTTGTCAAGCTTGCAGACATAATCAGGGCAGGATGATTAGGGTCTACAAAAACCAGGGGTTGTTTGACATAAACCTCTTCATCTATCACCCATATAAAAAGGCACACTTCACTCAAGTTGAAGACCCTTGAAGTTCTTGGATGCAGCAAATGCTAGGAATATCCTAACAGCTTCTAATCTTGCAACGGGGAGCAACGACATCAGTGTAGTCAATCCCTTCTTTCTCCTGTGTGTATCCTTGAACAACCAGTCTAGCGTTGTTATGATGATGACTGCCTCTATATCTTTCTTGCCTAAACACCCATTTGGCTCCAATGGTAGGTCTTCCCAGAAGGAAGAGGGCAAAGGTTCCAAACTGTTGGACCAAAAGAACCAATGAGCCTGATCAGAGAAACCTCTAAGTCCCACAGGACATCACAACAGCTGAAGAAGACCTGATCAGCTGTTCTACAAAGTCTGAAGAATACAACTGCTGAAGTACGTCTGAAGTACTGAAGACAAAGACTGAGACAACAGCTGAAGATCCAAAGTCTGAAGACTTCAACAAGTACTGAAGACAAAGACTGAAGATCAACAGCTGAAAGACAAAGTCTGATGTACAAGTACTGAAGACATCAGCTGATGTTAACAGCTGATGACAACAGCTGAAGAGGGCTTCTTCAGTTGTTGTGATGGTTTTTCTTCATCAGTAGTTTTCTTTTCTTTCAGTAGTGTTTACTTTTCAGTAGTTTGTTTCCTTTTCAGTACTTGTAAACAACTGAAGAGGTTGTTCTTCAGTTGTTGTAGTATCAGTAGTTTTATGTTTTTCAGTAGTTGTAAATAAGATGTTTAACACTTAGGAACATTTGTAAGAAGATGTCAGTTGTTGACATCTTCAGTAGTTGTTAAACATCAGTAGTTATAAAACGGTTACATGTCACTTTCAAGTGACATCAGCCTACGTCATTCTTTCCTTTATAAGGAAAGATGACTCACCTGTAATCGTGCCTTTGAGGCCGACAATCTTAATGCAATATTCCTTTTGTCGGATATTTCTCTCTCTATAACAAAATTCTTTTATCGCTTTATATCGAATGTTCTTGCTTGAATTTGTCTAATTCTGAGCTATTCCGCTGCTATATCTGTTCAATCGATTAAACCAAGAGGCTGAGATCCTAACAAATGGTATCAGAGCAGGTTAATCATTGATCGATCTAACAATTGATCATTGAAACTGTTCAATCGCTCTAAGTTTGATCGAATTAGCAAATTCGCAAGGATCTGTTATAGAGATTGAGAGTGTATCGCTTCTGGCCGTTTTATTTGAGGTTTCTGTGTGGTTCTGAGCTAAATTTATTGTGATTTTACTTGAATCTGTCTGATTTTCACAATGACTACTTCTTCGAATGATCCTTTCAATACTGGATCCTCTACCAAGCCTCCGATCTTGGTGAGGAATGAGTATAACATTTGGCAGAGAAGATTGCTCCATCACCTGTCTGTCAATAGCTCAGGTTGTTGGACATCTGTGGTACATGGACCACATAAGCCAATGGTGAATGATCCGGAAACAAACCAGTTGGTTCCAAAGAAGAGGAGCAATACTCCGATGAGGACAAGAAGTTGTTTGAAATCGATGCAAAAGCCCATGGAATTTTGGCTATGGCTATTCCTAATGAGATTTACTCTGGGCTTCTGCATTGTGAGTCTGCTCATGACCTCTGGAAGCCATCAAAGAACAATTTGGTGGTACTGATGAGGTTTTAGCAAACAACAGGGAAATCCTCGCCCAACAATATGAGACTTTCTCTCATAGAAAGGGTGAGACTCTGACTCAACAATTTGAGCGGTTTTCATGTTTAATCTCTGAATTGAAAATGGTTAAACATGAATATACCAGGAGTCAGATGAACCATAGATTCCTAAGATCACTGCCTGAGAGATGGAACACATATACCATTGTTCTACGCTCAAATGCTGATGTTGATCGCCTATCTCTCACCCAACTTCATGGGAAACTGCTTACATTCGAGAGAGAGATAGAGCAGAAAAGGAAATTGGTTTCATCTGGCAAGCTCACTGAGGATTTTGTCCAAGGGAACACTGCCCTGATTGGACATCAAGAGTCAGAATATGCGTCATCTGAAAGCCAGTATGATGAGCATATTGATTTCTCTACAAACACTTCTGAGCCTGCCTTTGTGAGTGTTGATAGTTATTCTGCTGGTAGTAATAGTGACAATCTATGTTTCATCATGGATGATCTCAAGGGGATTGCTGATGATGACTTAGAAGAGATGGATATTTTGAGCCAAATGGCCTTGATAAATATCAGATCTCAGAAGTTCTACAAAAGAACTGGAAGGAAATTCCCAGGACTCTCTGGCAAAACCAAAGTTGGTTTTGACAAGAGTAAGTTGAAGTGCCATAAATGCCACAGGCTTGGACACTTTGCAAGAGAATGTAGATCATCTGGATCTAACTCTCCTGCACCTTTTGTGACTTTCCCTGGCAATAGTCAACAAAACAGAGGGCAACAACCTGTCAATTCTGGTTATCATCATCAACCACAATCTCCTGCATATTTTGTTCCACAGGGGCCAATGCCATATCCATACCCCTGCTATTACATGCCACAACCAGGCCAGGTTCAAGCACCCACTGCTCAGCAACCACATGCACTCCCTGAGCCTCAACCATCCCAATCTCATCAACCTAATCAACTTCAACAACACAGCTTCTTCACACCAGGAGTTGTTGACTGGAGCAGTTTACCAGATGATGTGTCTGGTAATGAACAACTGTTCTCAGGTGCTGGTCAACATGGTGGTGAGCATCCTTTTGGAAATCTAGCTCTCATGCTTTGGAATCCTCTGATGGATCATCCTCAAGTACCTCTTCAACACAGGTATCACAGGTATCCTCTGAGGCTAAGGCCAAATTATGTTCTGAAACTTGCATAGCAGCATTTGCCTCTATTAGAGAAGCAAATGTGGCTTTAATCAATAAAAATGTAGAGCTAGAACAAATAATTTCCAAAAATAAAGCTGAGTTTGAGTCTGTGCTAAAAGAGAAAACTGATGAGATTTATAAATTAAAATGCCAAATCTCTGATGATAAGGCTAGGGAGGATGTACTCTTAGAGAAGTACAAAGACCTCAAAGATACTCTTGCTGTCACCCAAGTAGAGTGTGATCGATGGGTACAATCTTGCAAGGGCTTTGAAATGCTTCTTAGTAAGCAAACAGCTTCCAATGTGAAGTTTGGAATTGGTATAATCACACTGCTCCTCCTACAGTTTTTGCTTCAAGAGCAGGAGTAGAATCTGATGGAGAAAGTAATGACCAATCCACCTCATCATGTGATTCACTACTTGATAAAGCACCATCAGTAGTTGAAGTCAGTAGTAATCCCTCTGTGAACCTATCAGCTGATATTGATGGTTCAACTGCTGACACTCACATGATCAATGAGTTGATCAACCCAAGTGTTATCCCTAGAAGTACTGAAGGTACTGGAGAGCAGGGGATAACATCTGGAGTTCAAATCCCAATGACTGACAGCACTGAAGAGAAGAAAACTGTCAGTAGGAAGGATTTGAAGCCTACTAAGGGAGTTGACAAGAAGGCAAAAAGTGCTTCTAAACTGCTGAAGAGCAAGTCTTCAGTAGTTTCATCTTCTTCAGTTGATGATCAACAGAAGATGAAGAAAACCATGTGAAATATGTGGTCTATTCAATCATCTCACAGATGATTGTTGGTACAAAAAGGGATCCAAACTCAAACAAAAGGAGAAAATTAAAGAAAACTTGGCTAAAATGAAAACTGAGTTTGAGTCCAAGTTTGTACCAGCAGCATCAAATCCTGTTACTCCTATGTCAAAAAGAAATCTAAAAGGGAAGGAGTGCAACAGGCAACAGCTGAGGTTGCTCAAAAGAAGATGGTGCAACACAAGAACTCATCATCAAACACCAATACCAATGTGTCTGAAGAGCTGAAAGCTCTTTCCCAGAATCAGACACAGCTGGTAATGATGGTTCAACATCTGTTGGGAAGAGTTAACCAACTTGATGGCCCTGTGTTGAAACCCCAGAAAAGGAGATCCAAGCCAAAGGATTCCTCTTCTACACCATCTCCTTCACCTCAAGCTATTGTGTCCAATAAACCTGTTAGTTTACCATCTATTGATGAGACCAGGCCCAAAACCAAAAAGGTTTGGGTCTCCAAAACTAACTGATTGTTTATTAATGCAGGTTTCTTCAACATGCCAAAGTAGCATCTGGTATGTAGACAGTGGGGGATCTATGCATATGACTGGGAACAACTCACTTCTTAATGACTACTCTCCAGGAAGGAAGGGTTTTGTTTCCTTTGGCAATGATGCAAGAGGTTACATCGGGAAGGGCTTTGTTTCCAATGGGGAAATAAAGTTTGATGATGTCAACCATGTGGAAAATCTCAAGTATAACCTCTTGAGTGTCAGTCAATTGTGTGACAAAGGCCATGTTGCCCTTTTCACAAGCCAGAACTGCAGGATTCTGTCATCCAAAGTTCTGAGTTTGATTGACAAGGTATTGGATGCTCACACTCTCCTGAAGGCCAACAGGACAGGAAGAGTGTATGCCTTAGATCTTTCCAAGAAAATAGATCTCAAAGGCCATCCTTGCCTATTTTCCAAGGCCTCTCCTCAAGAATCTAATCTATGGCATAGAAGGCTGGGACATGTTAACTTCAAGAACATGAATCAGCTGATACACCATAGTTTAGTAAGGGGAATGCCTATGAAGGAGTTCAAGTGTGAAAACAACTGCACTGCTTGTTTGAAAGGAAAACAGCACAAGGTTTCATTCCCACCTATTGAAGAACCAAAGTCCACTGCCTGCTTACAACTTCTTCACATGGATCTCTTTGGTCCTGTGAGAGTGATGAGCATGGCAAAGAAGAAATACTGTCTGGTAATTGTGGATGATTACTCCAGATTTGTATGGACTTTCTTTCTACATTCAAAGGATGAAGCTGCACAGAAGATCATAAACTTTGTGTTGTATGCTGAGAAGCAGTATTCCCTCTCAGTCAAGTGTATTAGAAGTGACAATGGAACAGAATTCAGGAACAATACACTTGATGAGTTCTACCTTTCCAAGGGAATAAAGAGACAGTTTAGTATTCCAAGAACTCCTGAACAGAATGGAGTTGTGGAGAGAAAGAACAGGACCCTCATTGAAGCTGCAAGGTCTATGTTGGCTGATTCTGGACTGCCATTGACCTTTTGGGCTGAAGCTGTCAACACAGCATGCTATGTGCAGAATAGAGTGCTAATAAATCAGAGGTTGATGAAGACTCCATATGAAGTTCTACATCATTTGGCCCCTCTCATTTCATTCTTTAGAGCATTTGGGTGTCCCTGTTTCATTCTCAACACAAAGGATCAGCTCCAGAAATTTGATCCTAAGGTGGATGCAGGGTACTTTGTTGGTTATTCATCAACTTGCAAGGCATACAGAGTCTTCAACTGCAGAACAAAGATGGTTGAAGAGACTCTACATGTCAAGTTCAATGAATCTCCAAAGGACAAGATTCCACAAAGCCCTGTGGAGCTCTTTGATTTGGACATACTGCAATATGTTCCTTATCAATCTCCTGCTGTTGCTCCTGTCAACAGTTCACCACCTGGTGTTACTACTGAAGATGATGATGATAGTAGTAATCACCTCTTCAGGTTTAGTGACCAACTGCCTGAGTCCTCTAAACCTGATGCTCCTGTAGCTCCAGCAGCACCATCCACAACAAATGCTGATGAGATTTCTGCATCCTCAACTTCATTTGAGTTGCCACCATCTTCATGGTTTCAAGAATCTGCATCAACATCTGCTGCTGCTGAAGGTCCTACAAACACTTGCACAGATTTGATTGTTTACCAAGAGCTGAAAAATCACCCAATGTCTCAAATCCTTGGTGATATCAATGCTGGTGTTCAACCAGAAGCCAGTTGTCCAATTTCTGCTTCTATGCTCTCTTCATCAGTCAGCTAGAGCCAAAGAACTATCATGTAGCTTTGAGAGACAATGGATGGGTTGAAGCCATGCAGCTTGAGCTTCTTCAGTTCAAAAACAGCAAGTGTGGGAGCTTGTTCCTCTACCCCCAGGTAAGTGTGCAATAGGCACTAAATGGGTGTTTAGGAATAAAACTGATGAAAATGGGCTAATTGTTAAGAACAAGGCCAGACTGGTTGTGCAGGGGTTTGCACAAGAAGAAGGTATTGATTATGATGAAACCTTTGCCCCTGTAGCCAGACTGGAGGCAATTAGATTGTTTTTAGCCTATGCTGCACTCCACAATCTTAAAGTTTTTCAAATGGATGTCAAAAGTGCTTTTCTATATGGTAACATAAAAGAAGAAGTTTATGTGTGTCAACCACCAGGCTTTGAGGATAATAAGCACCCAGAATGGGTATATAAGCTTGATAAAGCTCTTTATGGGTTGAAACAAGCACCTAGAGCCTGGTATGAGACCTTATCAAACTTTCTTCTACAGAATAATTTCACTAGAGGCTCCATAGATAAAACTTATTTATTAAGAAGGTGGATCAGCATAAGCTACTTGTTCAAATTTATGTTGATGATATTATATTTGCATCCTCTGATCCCCAATTGTGTGAGGATTTCCAAACCTTAATGCAACAGAAGTTTGAAATGAGTGCAATGGGAGAATTACAGTTCTTTCTAGGTTTGCAAATCAAACAAAAAGCTGATGGAATTTTCATTCATCAGTCTAAATACACAAAAGATCTTTTGAATAAGTTTGATTTACAAAACTGTAAACCCTGTTCTACTCCCATGTGCAACACCACACAATTGGATGTTGATCAGAAAGGTAAAGGTGTTGATGAAACTCTTTACAGATGTATGATTGGTTCCTTGATGTATTTAACAGCTTCTAGACCAGATATTATGTTTGCTACATGTGTTTGTGCTAGATTTCAGGCTGCACCTAAGGAGTCTCATCTGATTGCAGTCAAGAGGATCTTTAGATATCTGCAAGGTACACAATCTCTAGGCTTATGGTATTCCACTGGACATTCTTGCAAATTAGTTGCTTTCTCTGATAGTGACTATGCAGGGTGTAAGTTGACCAGGAAATCAACTTCTGGTGGATGTCAATTCCTAGGCAACTGTTTGATTTCTTGGCAGAGTAAGAAACAAACATCTGTTGCTACATCCACTGCTGAAGCCGAGTACATTGCTGCTGCAAGTTGTACATCCCAAATACTCTGGCTTCAGAATCAACTTTTGGATTATGGCATTACAGAGACTAAGACTCCATTATTAATGGATAGTGCTTCAGCTCTTTGCATTGTCAAAAATCCAGTCCAGCACTCTAGGACCAAACATATAGAAATTAGACATCATTTTATAAGAGATTGTTTTGAAAAGGGTCTAATTAATCCTATGTTTGTGCCTAGTGCTGATGAGCTTGCAGACATTTTTACTAAGCCTTTGGATAGTTCAACTTTCCACAACCTGGTGTTAAGGCTTGGTATGCTGCAGCTAGAATAAGTGACAACTACTGATGATCTCAGTAATTACTGATGATCATTGGTAACCATGTCACATATAAGTACTGATGAGTTATTTTACCCTCAGTAGTTTTTATAACTACTGAAGGCTAAATGCTTTAAGTACTGTACTTTATCTGTTCTAAACTACTGATGTAGTTACAACTACTGAAATCAGTAGAAACAGATAAGTACTGATGTCCTATGAAACAACTGAAAACAGCAAAAAGGCTGATGAGTAAGTGTTGAGGACAGTATGAAACAGCTGAAAGGCTATGAATTGACGACCTACTGATGAGTACTCTCTCTTCAGTAGTTCACAAACTGCTGTTTCTTCATAAACAACTGAAGCAATACCATGTCTTCAGTAGTTTCACAACTACTGATGACTAACACCAAGTCTTCAGTTGTTTACAACAACTGATGGCACAACCAGGGTCTTCAGTAGTTTCACAACTACTGATGACTAATACCAAGTCCTCAGTTGTTTCAACATCTGAAGTCCAACTTGTCTTCAGTAGTTTTTAAAACTACTGATGCCTAAATCAGAGACTTCAGTTGTTTCAACGTCTGATTGTAAACACCATGTCTTCAGTTGTTTTATAACTGCTGACCACCACACCAATACCATCAGTCGTTTCAAACCTCTGAAAGTTAATACCACGTCATCAGTTGTTTCAAATACTGATGACTAACACCAAAACCTTCAGTCGTTTCATAACCCGTACCCTATATATACCTGATCCCTCTTTCAGAGTTTTTCATTCTTTCACGACCTAAAATTTCAAAAGCTCTGAAACCTTTCACCTTCATTAATGGCGACCATGCAACTCAAGCCTCGACACAACTGTGTCGCGTACCTCACTAAATCGCCCTTCTGGACCAAATTCGATAATGCTATAGATCTTATGGTCCAATCACCACTGAAAACGGCCTCCTCCTAAATCCAATCATTTATGCCGATTCGCTACATCAGTTTGGACGAATGCAACTGTTAATGGAGAATCTATCCATTCGTCCATCAACTCTCATAAGGTGGTCATCTCTACTGCTACCATCCGCCAGATATTACTATTAGATGATGCTGCCTACCCTGTTGGATATCCTAAGCGCCAACTTGATCTTTCATTTGGACAACATGGATATCAAGGCGATCTTAGTGCTTCGACCATCCTGAAGAAACATTTTCCAGATGCTGAACGCTTGATATTTCATATGGTAAATGTTTGCCTGGCCCGAAGACTTCTTCTTGGGATCAACTGTCTTCCAGATGGCAACAGGTACTGTTCTCTATCCTTGAACAAGAACCACTAAACTTTTCTGAAATAATTTTTCTTGAAATCAAGGATATGGCCACAAAACCACTTTCTAACCGTTGGATACTATATCCTCGGTTTATAATGGCCATAATAGAGAAAGCTTTCTGCTGAGGGACTAGTTGGTCTGGGAGTCCCTGCTTTGGCTGTATTGCCGGAGGTATACTCCCGACACAACACTGACCAAACTCTCAAACAGGCTGCCAAGCTGCGCAAACCCACGCAGCTGGAACCCACAGCCTCCACTTCCACATCCAAAGTCCCCTCCAAACCCACAAAGAAGAAGCCTAAGAAGGCTACTCAGGGAGTTGAGTCCCCTGAGGATGCTCCTGCTGCACCAAAGCAGGTTATCTCTACTGGAAATAACCCCCCAGTAGAGACTATGACTCCACCAACCGAAGCCGCTCAGGTTTCCTCTCAAAAGGAACCTGATGCAACCACTCAAAGGGAAGCCACACTGCTGGGATCCTCCTCACTTGAGGGGATTACCATTGAAGAGCACCACTCGTCCCGGGTGCACACTGCTTCCACCCTCTCCTGATGCAACCGCCCCTCAAAGCCCTACAATAATTGTTGCAAAAGTGCTGACGCAGTTGCATTCCTCACCCCCACCCAGACACCAATCACTACTGGGATAACCTCAACACCTGAGGGGGAGGATCACAATGCTTCTGTCAACCCACAGCACAGGGGTTATCATGTTCCATCTTCTAGTGTAGACAAGGAGGTGCGAACTTCTGGTGAGGCTGCCACTGCCTCTGACTCAGCAAATGACCAGGGTGCAGTTGGTAACATCTCTAAGACCTCACCAGCGGCAACAGCTGATGAAGGACATAGTCCTGAGGCTGGAAGTCCCCAGAACCAAGAACAAGGGGCACATGCTATAATTGATCTACACTCAAGGCATGTTCATCTGACTCTGTCAGGAGGTCAGGTGATTCAGTATCAACTGATGATGACCTGAGCTTCTTCTATGATGTAGTTGCTCAAAACACCATCCTAGAGGATGAGGTTAGCAGACTCAAAGAGCTGCTGGCCAAGATGTCTCAGGATGAAAGTCCATCTGCCACCACAATACACCCACAGATGGCACCTTCTTCTGAAGGTCCCCTAAACACTGAGCCAATACATACTTCCAAGCCACCAGCCTCTGCTTTTGGCACTGATTCTCAGGAACAGAACCATCCTGATCAATCAGTTGCTAACCTTCAAAAATCCCTACCTCTCATCACTCCCATGATCACAGATATAGTGATCAAAGCCATGATGAGAGGCTTCCTACAATAATACAACCCCTGGTGGAGGAGTTGGTGACCAAATCACTTTCTACTGCTCAAACCCTTGCACCCAATGCAACCAAAAAGGGGGAGAGTCAGTAGTTAAAGGAAAAAGGAAGAGGACAGATGGGGAGAAGGAGAAAGAATCAGAGAAGGTAAATGAGAAGGAGAAGGAGAGTGAGAAGGGAGCTGAAGTGAATGAAAGTCAAAAAGACTTTCATGTCACATATCAAAAGAGGAAAGGAGAGTCTGAGAAGGAGAAGGAGCTGAATGATATGGTGAAAGAAGCTGATGCCAACCATAACCGTTCAATGGATAAAATCATTGAACAGTTATATAGGCAGGGTTTTGACATCCAACAACTAGACTCCGAGATCAGAAGGTTGGAAACAGAGGAGATCAACTCAAGATGGGCTAGCTATGATGCCTTAGAAAGAGAAAGGCTGGAGATAATGATCAGATTTATAGCCAAATACTTGGGAAGATCTCTGATTGAAATAAGGGCCTGGACCAGGGACAACATCTTGGCAATAACCACCAAGATTTGTTCGTCTGAAGCATACTCCAAAGGTTTAGTGATTGAGGCATTGAATGAAGCTGGGGTTGGGAACCGAAAAGAACTGACAAAATTTACTAAAGCCTCCCTTACAGCCAAAATGCTAAAACAGTCTGAAAAGCCTCTATCCTCAAAATCACTACCTCCACAACCCACTAAAACAACCCCTTTACCCTCTAAACCAACCATCCAACCCACAAAACCAAATCCTTTACCCCCAAAACCCACTGCCAGTGATGTACCTAGACAAAAGAAAAGAAAGGTACTGAGGCCTGATGAAGATGAAGAGGAGGATGAAGACAGACTGCCACTCTCTGCAGTTATTACTTTGCCTAAGGCTAAACCAATGTCCATCACTCCTGCTTCTCAAATGCATGATGTGATGATAAAGATTGAAGAGGAACAGATGCAAAGACATGATGAGGAAATGCTGAAAAGCATTGACAAAGCATATGCCACATCCTCTTCAATGATTAGCATGAAGAAAGAAGTTAAGATTGTACACCCTTGCTAATACCTTTCAATACCAAAGGGAAAAAGTAAGGATATGGCCTGATCCTAGGGTGGCACACCGGATTGTCAAGAAAAAAATTCCTTCAAAATACAAGGGCCAAGTGAAGAGGGTTGTCGACGAAGACATCACTGTGGTTCTTGTAGTGTCCCCTTGGGAAATTGTTGAAGAGTTCAAGAAAGCCTATGAAGCCAAACAACCACCTCAAAAGATGTTGGAGAACAAATCATAAAGAAGGGATTGGTTTACAAAAGACTTGAAAACTTCAAACAAGAAGAGCTCAACCTGCTCTTAGAAGGGACTCATCCAGATGAGTTTGCTTTAGACAAATAACCACGGTTGAGCTCAAGAATGGAAAACAGGCCAAGTACATATCTGAAGTGTATGGCCGAGAAGGATTATTTGATGGTGTGCCCGAGGTGCTGACAATGGATGAGCAGATCATGTTTCTAAGGGCTTACACCAGGGAATCATATAGGCTGATACACGGGAAGTAGATCTCATGGTTGGGGTAACAGCTCGGTGTCCAAGTCCCCAATACAGAGCTCCCAACCATATCATGCCAAACAGATCATCAGAGACTTCTTCCCAGGCCGGTGCTGAAAAAGGGTCACTTCTCATCTGATCAAGAGGATAAAAAGACCAATCTATCTGCCAAAATAAGTGGGACTCGTCAATAACTTAGAGGTTTTGGCTGCATTGGTTCAGGGGGAGTTTGTTGGACCAAAAGAACCAATGAGCCTGATCAGAGAAACCTCTAAGTCCCACAGGACATCACAACAGCTGAAGAAGACCTGATCAGCTGTTCTACAAAGTCTGAAGAATACAACTGCTGAAGTACGTCTGAAGTACTGAAGACAAAGACTGAGACAACAGCTGAAGATCTAAAGTCTGAAGACTTCAACAAGTACTGAAGACAAAGACTGAAGATCAACAGCTGAAAGACAAAGTCTGATGTTCAAGTACTGAAGACATCAGCTGATGTTACAGCTGATGACAACAGCTGAAGAGGGCTTCTTCAGTTGTTGTGATGGTTTTTCTCATCAGTAGTTTTCTTTTCTTTCAGTAGTTTGTTTACTTTTCAGTAGTTTGTTTCCTTTTCAGTACTTGTAAACAACTGAAGAGGTTGTTCTTCAGTTGTTGTAGTATCAGTAGTTTTATGTTTTTCAGTAGTTGTAAATAAGATGTTTAACACTTAGGAACATTTGTAAGAAGATGTCAGTTGTTGACATCTTCAGTAGTTGTTAAACATCAGTAGTTATAAAACGGTTACATGTCACTTTCAAGTGACATCAGCCTACGTCATTCTTTCCTTTATAAGGAAGGATGACTCACCTGTAATCGTGCCTTGAGGCCGACAATCTTAATGCAATATTCTTTTGTCGGATATTTCTCTCTCTATAACAAAATTCTTTTATCGCTTTATATCGAATGTTCTTGCTTGAATTTGTCTAATTCTGAGCTATTCCGCTGCTATATCTGTTCAATCGATTAAACCAAGAGGCTGAGATCCTAACACAAACTGCTGCCTTTTGAATGTAGCGCTCTTGTTGCATAGCTTCAACCTAACTTCCATCTTTAGGACGCCTTCATCAACTTTCTTGGCTCTATTGGGATAGAAAACAAGAAGTGAAAGACAAACATTTGCTTATGGGTTTTGTACTTTGTCTGGAACCCATGAGCAACATCTCCAATGATTTTTGTGGTGGGGTGAGATTTGTGGATCCTAAGCTGAGGGATCACAGCAAAGTTGCTGAGAGAGATCAAATTAGAGAATTTAGATCGGCATGGATGTTTCTCCAACACATCAGCACACTTCTTAAGTGAAACTTGATCCAAGCAGTGTCTAATATCATGATGTTCTCATCTATGGTATGGTAGTGGCATCAAGAAATTCTGGTCACTGTCACCACCACCATGTATCTTCTAGAATGAGTGTTCTTATCTGGAGTAGAGTCTTTGAGCTGGAATTTGAAGGATACTAGATGTATCAGCTGAGTTTGTCATTGTGTGCTGATTAGAAACCTCATTTGCAGAGTAGTTCCAATGGAGCTGAAGAGTATGACTGAAGGTCTTCCTACTCAAATCTTAGATCAGGATCACTGTATTTAAATTTTTGCGATCCTTGAAACATTCTCACAAGATGGTTAAAACAGTTGGTAACAAATCAAGATCAAATAACCAATTGGACCAGAACCAGCAACACAGGGTGTGTGTTCATTGAAAAGCACATTTTGCGACTCTATCAACAATTCTAGTCCTGAGATGTACACTCTATAGCTTAGCTGGAAAGAGTATCAATAAAAGTGTCCATCATCTGATTTTCAGCAAACTTGGCAATTTGATCTTTGGTATTCAAGATGGTGCAAGGACATCCAAATGACCTGAGAAACCAATGAAAGGTTTCCTCTTGTGCCAAAGTTCATAAGGAGTCTGCCATGAGTCTTAATACTAAACTCTGTTATGCACATAGCAGGCAGTGTTGACTGCCTCTGCCCAGAAGGTGATGGGCAGCTTAGAGTCAAACAACATGGTTCTTACAGCTTCAATCAGTGTCTTGTTTCTCCTCTCAGCAACACCATTTTGCTGAGGAGTCCTGGGATCACTGAATTGTCTTGTAATACCCCTTTCATCACAAAATGTATCAAGGATTTGGTTCTTAAATTCAGTTCCTTGATCAGATCTTATGATTTTGACTTTATGATCAGACTGATTCTCAATCTTTAAGATGAAATTTTTCAGAATCTCAGGAGTCTCATCCTTAGTTCTAAGGAAGAAGACCCAAGTGAATCTTGTAAAGTCATCTGTGATCACTAGACAGTATAAGGTCCTTCCTAGACTCATTACATTGGTGGGGCCAAGAGATCCATATGTATCAAGTGTAGGGGTGCAGTGATGGAGTTCCTTTCCTTAGGCTTGTGAGATACCTTATGTTGCTTCCCTTTCAGGCATGCAACACAATGGTCATCACTTGTAAACTCTTTCTTTGGTATTCCAGTTACCAAATCGTGCTTAATCAATTTGTTCATAGTCTTAAAGTTTACATGGCACATTCTTTTATACCACAGGAAAGACTCATCACTATTAGCTTTAGACAGAAAGCATAAAAATTCTCTAGTGGGAGAGGTTTCTTGCAAATCCATCTTGTACATGTTTCCTTTCCTGGGGCTCTAAGCAGGATATGCTCATGAGGAATGACCACACCAGGCTTAAGAATAATGCACTCATGCTCAGTAAAAAGCATGTTATGACTCTGATCACAAAATTGAGATACACTCAGAAGATTGTATCCAAGCTCCTTAACAAAGTTTACCTTTTCTATGATGAGCTTACCGTTTGTGACCTTGCCCCTTCCAGAGATATACCACCTTCATCTCCCCCAAAAGCAACTGGTCCTCCATCAATCCTTTCAAAGTTCTGGAGTAGTGACCTATTGCCTGTCATGTGCCTGAAACAGCCTCTATCAATGATCCAGACATTTTTGTTAGTCTTCAGCTATCCCTGCACAAAGAAAATGATTAGTTACATTTGAAACCCAATCCTTGCTTGTCTTGGGCTCATTAACAGAAGGTAATTCAACAGTAATAGATCCTATGGTTGTACTAAGAGGATCTTGAGCTGTTGTTGATGGAGAATTCTCAGTCACTTGGTCTTTCTTAGACATCCACACCACCTTTGGAGTCTTGGACTTGACCTCCAAAGCTTCAGAAGTTTTTGGAACTTCGGAAGTATTGATGACCGAACCTTCGGAAGCATCTGCAGACACTGCAGTAGACTTCAGTGCTTTGGAAGAACTCCTTTCTTCTGAGACCAACTTCTCTTCCGAGGGTAATTTTACACTTCCCTTCTTCTTAGACTTGGAGCTTCCGAAGGAAACAGGTTTTCCTTCTGAAGCATGAATCTTGTTAGAACTCTTTGAAGCCTTTGTTTTGGTCATATGGATAGTACCTTTAGGATTGAAAGGACAATTCTTAGCAATGTGAGTGGTACTTTCACACATGACATAATTCATCTTCTTCTTTACAAGAGCGTTTTCCTTGAAATAAGATTGTCTTTGATCACATCCCTTCTCCGCCTTCATCTTTGCAGATAATCCTCTTGGGCTGAGGACTACGCTTGGAGTTTGATTGTCCAGGATGTGCAGCAGTGGTACACAGCAGATCAGTCTTTTTCTTGCTACTGAGATGAGTTGAACAAGAACCAGAACTCTTAGCAGAAGAGTTTTGGTTGATATCTTTAGTCCCTACCACTTTAAACCCTATAGAGATAAAAACTTGTTTCTGCTTAGAGTGAAAAGTAGCCTTGATCTCTTTAGCCTTCCTTGCCTTTCTTTTGCTCTTTCTGATCAAGTTCTTTCTCATAGACTTGGTCATCACAGTCTTCTTTTTCTCCTCAGAAGGATAGTGGCCTTCTTGGAATCCTCCTCTTCACTCTTCTCATAGGGATTCTTCACTATCTCTTCTTCATCCTCTTCACTCATAGGATTTATGAGAGGAAGCTCATCTTCACAAGTTCCACACCCAGGAGATCTTACTGACAGATTATGTGTGGAGGAGCTATCTCATTGGATCCCAGTTCCTGCTTGTTTTGATAGCACACTTTTTGTGCAGGGATGAGGATATCATGTTCTTAAAGGTCTCTTCTTCAAGAACACTCTTTTTTGCCCTGGCTTTGCTGATCACAAGCTCAACCTGGCACTCAGTTAACTTAGTTATGAGATCTTTGATTTGAGTCCTAAAATCTGTGTGTTCATGTTTTAGAACTAAAATGGTTTTCTCTAAGTCCTCTATCCTCAGTTTGTAATCATTTTCAGATTTACTAAAATCATATTTTAAAATGTTTAAGGACTCAAGGTCAGATCTAATTTCCAAGTTGTAGGACTTGTATCTGTTAACTTTAGCAATGCATTCATGAGTACAGAGATGTTCCAATACCTTGGCATCATCATGATCTGCCATTAGTGCTTGGTTTGGAGAAGCATCTTCCACCTGAAAACTCTAGTCAAAGCCTCCTTCTTCAACAGCAACAGCAGCTTGCTGCTTTGACTTCTCATTCAAGAGAGCTTTGTCAGTGTAGTTTGGTCTGGATTGTGTTTGGCCACCATTTGTTCTAGGTGCCTTACACTCTCTGGCAAAGTGGCCCATCAAGGTACAGTTGTAACACTTGACTTTTCCTTTGTCCATTCTAAACTTTCCACTAGTTGCATTGCTTGGAAACTTCCTTCCAGTCCTCTTGTAGAACTTCTTGGCTCTGTGAGTGAGAAGAGCCATCCGCTGGACTATTTCCATGTATTCCAGATCATCTGGACGGATACAGTCCAGATCTTCAAGAGTGAAAAGAGAGTTGCCACAGCTTTCATCAGAAGACACAAAAGCTTGAGAAGAGCTTGTCACTTGGAATGGGCTTCCTTGAGTGTAGTTCTCCCTTGGTGTCTCTGGGAAGATGATGAAAGGACCCTTTGGTGAATTGTCAGGGTAGCATAAGAGATGATGTTTGGGTTCTATGCTATCCCTTTCAACCACATGTAGGGCTGAATCCATTTGATTGTTAGAGTTGCCAGATGAACCTTGCATGTTCATCTCCATCTGGTAACCACTGAGAATCCCATATAACTCTGTCAGAGTAAGAGTTTTGAGATTTTCAGTTCTCTTGATCACCACACAGTAGTGTGTCCATTGACTAGGAAGTGAGAACATGAACTTCCTTACAATGTCTCTATTTTCAAGAGAAACTCCTCCATCCACTAGGGTATCCACAATCTCAACATACCTGAAATACTACTGAGTCATGGTTTCACCTGTTTTGAAGGTGAAGTTTTCAAAGTGCTACTTCAGGAGATCCTTCTTGTTCTCCTTGGCTTCAGAGGAACCCTCATACATCAGTTTCAGTGCATCCCACAGCTGCTTGGTTGTTTTGCACTTCTCGAAACCTCTGTACACAGAGTTTGGAAGGGCAGTTTGAAGGGCTGTCATGGCTTTTCTGTCTATCTCTACTCTCTTCCTATCTTCATCAGAGTAGTTAGCCACATCTTTGGAGATCATACTAGCACCAGTAGCAGAAGGGGTGCTCGGTATGAAAGGTCCATTCTCAATAGACTCCCACATTCTTGAATCAAGAGACCTGATGAAACGTTCCATTCTCAAACACCAGGTATCAAACTCATCAAGAGTGATCAGTGGGGACTTGCTCATGGTTCCAGTTTCCATATCAGTTTTGGAAATGGCTGCCGTTTGAAAAGTTTAGTATTTGTGTGTGTGAGGGATATTAAGATGGTGAGATCTTATATCAAGAGCCTGAAATGCTCTGATACCAAATGCAGGATCGTTGAAGGGTGTAATTTACAACACAACAACACAAAGAGGAGATTAACTAAAGTTTAATCAAATAGTAAACTGGATTAACCAAGTAGAGATGCTAAGAACACAAGTAATGTAAGAGACAGAACACAAAGAACACAAGTGTATGGTTTTCAATAATGCAGTATATTTCTTTCTCTATGTTCTATTACAAGTGTTACAAAGCATATATTAAAGATACAAGAACATGAGATACTTATACTACATCCTACAGCCGGCTATACTTTTGAAAGCCAGCTGGATACAATTGACTAGACACAAACAAAATCAATTGTAGAGTCAAAAGGCAGATTGCCTTTTGACTTGTGACTATGACATGCCATAGCTAACATCCTTATCTATTACAAAAAGGATAAAGTACATAAAGTAGAAAGTTACAGACTCAAGAACTCAATGTACAGTTACCAAAAGCATGAACCTTTTAACCAACTCATGTAAGTTGGTGACTTGTAGAGATGCAGCAGAAAGGTGTCCAGCTTTATGGAATAGTACATCAGATAAAGCATGTTACTAAAAGTCTTCGAAAGAAATCTGTCTTCATGAACTTGAAGCTTCGGAAGACTTTGTCTCTGAGGCTTCGAAAGATTTCATGTTTGGCTACGGAATATATTGGTCTTGGCTTCAAAAGATTTCACACTTAGAGTATTTTTCTGTTTCATGTGTGAAACTTCCTAAGCTTCTTCTTTAATGTACTTGTGCAGCATGCAGGATGGACTTAAGATGTTTAGGTTATATTAGCCTCTTCATTAATCTCTACAATCTTCACCTGCTGCTCCTAGATTGACAAGTCTGTCAATGATCTTTACCCTTTTTTGGTTGTTGATAGCCTCTGGGCTTGCAATAGCTGCTTTGCTAGTTGCAATTAGTAGCTTCCCAGTAGGGAGTCTACCTTTTTCTCTTAATTTTTCTAACCCCTCTTCCTCTATAAGTTCTTCCATAGTCATCTTTCTCTTTCTTTTGATGTGTTCGGATGCTTGATTTCGTGGAGATTCAAGAACAGAGGGTTCAGGTTGGTGGGTGGTGATTTGAGCTTGAGGCGATGGGTTGTGAGAAAGTGTTCACTATTTATCTCAGAGGCTAGATCAAAAATTGCCTCTGTGATAATTAGATCATCAGACAAAGAAGATAGGCCTTCTACAACTTGTACTTTAGCTTCGGAAGTAAGAGGAATTTCACTTCCTATCCTAACTGTTTCAGTTGTTGGGCCATTAGTCCCTATATCCCCTTCGAAATCAATTACAGGTTCAATATGGACCTTAGGTCGACCAACTCCTTCCTTGGTGGTAAGAGGAACTTTCTCCCCCTTTTTGGTAGCATTATCTTAAGAGATTTATAAGCTAGAGGAAGAAGATAGAGACTTGGATTCGTACATGCCTAATAGACCTCTCAATTTGTTTCTCAGCTACTTGAGCCTTGAGATTTTTAATCGAGTCACAAACCTATCCTTTAAAGTCTTAACCCTAGATTCAAGGTTTTAGACTTTAAAAGTAGGTCTTTAATTGTTAGTTGCATACTTCCCTCATCTTCTTTAGAAGAATCATGAGGATATGAGGTAACATAACTAGTATGTTCATCCTCAGCCCTAGATGTGGTTTCTTGGTACCCTGGTTTCCTTTGTTGAATGATGTCTCTTGTAGAATCATCAATAGGAAAAGTTGCCATAGATTCAGTCTCAGAGATGTTACCATTGTCCTAAGAGTTCAATGAGACACTCTTAGTAGTGGCAGCTGAACGTACATGAGTCCCCTCCACATCAGTAGGAATCACCTTAGTTTGGGTTTTCTAATGAGGGCTAGAGATCAAAGGTTTCTCTAGTCTCTGTTTATCTATAGATGGGTGTTGCGGATCAATATCATGGCCTTGAAAAGACATGATTTCTTCATCAGTACCTATTAAAAATACAGTGAAGGATATGAAAGTTATGCCTAATGACCTTAGACCTTGATCAATGTCTAAAGGCATTAAGACTCTGATGGGTCTGTCCCTTTTTGGCTGCTCGGGGGAGTATAGGGAATCACCCTAAGGGCTGAAAACTTGGGGTTTGGGGCTCATGGATTGAGATTGAGGAGACTCAATACCCATATTAACGTCAATTGTGAAGGATGCTAAGACCTCAAACTGAGTGGGAGCCCATGTTTCCACTCTAGCCTTTTTAGGCTGAATAGGAGGAACTTGTTCAAACATAGTAGGTTGAACAAGGGTTCATTTCGAGCGTCTTTGATATGTATTTTTGATGGATGGGAAGGAAGATTTGGCATTAAAGTGATTATTGTTGTTCTGGGTTTATCACCTGTGGGATCAATAGTGATAACACTAGGAGCTTATGCTCAATCATACTTGGAAGAAGTGTAGTATGTCTTCCAGTGAAGTTGGTGGACACCCTCTTCAGCACCTTGAAGATGGTCGACCTCATGTGAGGGATAGGTAAAGTAGTTGCACATACAAGCTTCTCCTGACCCAAGTCACAGTTGATGATGTGTTGAATAAACATGGGATACATATAGAATGTTTCCTTTTAATGTTTCCTCGAAGGTTATTTAGCATAAATTTTGAATAGTTGAATCGTAGGCCTTTTACCAACCTATGAACCAGGCATCCAAAATCATAGGGAATTTGATCATGTCCAAACTGATCGAATCATAGTACAATTGATTGAGAGAATCATTCAATATCAATACCAAACACACAATAGAAGCGATTGATGATGAAGAATAGACCATAGTATTCAAAATAACACAATCAAATCCAATACAAACAATAGAATAAAAGCTTAATAATATTTTAGTGAAATTCCAGCTTACAAAGTAGAATTGCAATAATGATAACTCAAATTAAGGTTTTACAAGACTTGCTATAATGAAAGAAACAAATTCTATATAGAGAGTTGATAGTTTCACTGACAGTTTTAGTGAAACTGTCATGCCCAAGCCTAGTTTCGCCCTGCTGAGAAACATAGTTTCGCTGGGTGAAACTGATAGCTGACTATGAGCGAAACTATAATTTTGCTCATAGTTTCCCTGGGCACCAGAACTCAAGTAACTAAAATACTTACAAAATTAATCTAACATTTAACCTATTACAATAAATCATAAACAAAAACTACTCTAAGGTGAGTCCAACCTAATCTTGATCTTCAATACTCCCCCTAGGTTGGACCTCACTAACCGGATCATCGTCAATAGCAGCTTCAGCTCCAGATTCTTCTCCAGCCATAGATCTGCCTTTTACTTCAACTCCTGCAGTACCATCATCCTCAAAAGATTTAGCCAAAGATTATTTTTAGTCGGTTCATAAGAATTCTTTTGGTAATAGATTAATTCATCTTATTAATAATTTCTTTAGCAAAAAATCATCTGCACCAAAACCCAAAGTTGTACAAACAAGGGTTCATGATTCATCTCGTTAATCTATTTATTCAATTTTTGTAGGAGTCATCCACTAAAGTTTTTAATAGTGTTTGGCATGTTGATAGTGGATGCTCTAGACATATGACAGGACTGAAGGACTTGCTGAGAAATTATTGTATCATCAATGGAGGATATGTCGCATTTGCTGGCGATAAGAAAGGTGGTCGAATGATTGGTCAAGGGAGGTCTCTAATGGATCCCCTAAACTGGAAAAAGTCAATTTTGTACTGGAGCTCGCCTTCAATCTTTTGAGTGTCTCTCAAATGTGTGATAAAGGCATCCCGGTCTTTTTCTCTCCAATGAATGTCTATTTCTAAAACCTAAGTTTACTAGTCCTGAGGAGATGGTGCTCATGTGAGCTCCAAGAAAGAATAATACATATCCTCTTGGCATGGGATCTAAAGAATCAACGTCCACTATCACAAGCCATCTATCTAAAGCCTCCACCTCTGAATCTTTCTTGTGGCATCGCAGATTTGGCCATGTTAATATCAAAAATATTAACAATTTAGTTAAAAACAATCTTGTTAGGGGATTACCATTAAAAGACTTTTCTATTGTTGAGAAATGCATGGCATGTGCCAAAGGAAAACAACATAAGAAATCTCATAAACCAAAACTTGAAAATTGCATTTCTAATCCCCTCGAGTTGGTACATAGTGATTTATTTGGCCCAATCAGTGTTAAATCCATTGCTAAGAAATCCTTTTTCCTTGTTGTTATAGATGACTTTTCAAGGTATTCATCGGTGAGATTTCTAGCCCATAAAGGAGAAGTTGCTGAAGAGCTGCAAAAGTTAATTCTTACAATTGAAGTGATAATCAAGAGGAAGGTAATGGCTATTCGAAGTGAGAATGGTACCAAGTTTAGAAATCACATCTTTGATTCCTTTTGTGCAAGTAAAGGAATTTTGAGATAGTTTAGTACCGCCAGAACACCTCAGCAAAATGGTGTTGCTGAAAGGAAGAATCACACCCTTATTGAAGCCACTGATACTACGTTGATTGACTCAGTTTTACCAATTTTTTTCTGGGCTAAGGCGGTGAATTGGGCTTCCTATGTTCTTAAGCGGGCGTTGATTGTAAAAGAAAAAAAGAAGACTCCTTATGAACTTTTTCATAAAAGGAAGCCATTGATTGATTTCTTTCATCTATTCAGATTCTTGTGTACCTTACTCAACACCCAGACACAAAAGATGAAAGTTTGTGTTGTATCATACGTGTTACTTCGTTGGTTATTCATCTTCTCAAAAAGCTTATTGGATGTATAACAAGAGAACACGTATTATGCAAGAGTCATTTTATGTTGATTGGCAAGAGTCTAATCCTTCTGCTGTTCAGACTGAACCCATATGGTTCTTTGATTTCAATACTATCTTCAACTCCTTCAATCTTCCAGTTTTTGATGATGATGCGTCCTTCTCCAATGTCCAAACAAACATTATTCTTCCGGATCCATTACATTATGTCCCTCCTGTTCCTCAAGCCTCTTCAAATTCATCATCTTACAATGCAACATCAATTGACATTCTATCTTATTCTTCATCATTTGTCATTCCATCCCCACCAATTTCAGCATCTCCGCTCTCAACACCAACCTCAACCTCAGCTTAAATTTTATCATCGTCCTCAGTTGTTAAACCTATTCAACCATGTTCTTCTCCATTATCTACATCACCTCTATCCATTACCCCACCTCAATCTAATCCATAACCCTTATCCACTAACTTTAAAACACTAAAAGATCACCCTCATAATACCATCATTGGATCAATCACTGATGGTGTTAGGACACTAAGTCAATCTGGTTTGAAAAATATGTGTTTATTCTCTTGTTTTATATCCCAAATCGTTCTAAAGAATGTTCATGTAGCTCTTAAGGATCCGTGTTGGGTCGAGTCGATGCAATTGGAGCAACAACAGTTTAGGAAACTCAAGGTGTGGACGCTAGTTGATCTACCACCAAATAAATGTCCAATAGGCACGAAATGGGTATTCAAGAACAAACTTGATGATCAGGGTATTGTAGTCAGGAACAAGTCAAGGTTGGTGGTTCAAGGATTTGCTCAAGAAGAAGGGATTGATTACACGGAAGTCTTTGCTGCCGTAGCCTGTCTTGAAGCAATAAGGATTTTTCTAGCTCATGCAGTAAACAAGCAATTCAAAGTCTATTAGATGGATGTCAAATGTGCCTTTCTCTATGAAGAAATTGATGAAGAGATATATGTGTGTCAACCACCAGGGTTGAGGATCAAGATTTTCCTGACAAAGTATACAAGCTTGATAAATCTCTCTATGGTTTACATCAAGTTCCTCGCATCTGGTACGAGTCTCTAAGACAGTATCTTCTGAGCAATGGTTTTTCTCGTGAAACCATCGATATGACTTTATTCAAGAAAGAAGTGGATGGTGAAATGCTAATCGTGCAAGTCTATATCAATGACATTACTTTTGGCTCCACCAATCCAAAGATGTGTCGGGAATTTGAAGAGGTTATGCGAAGTCACTTTGAGATGAGCATGATGGGAAAGATGTGCTTTTTCTTGGGTCTGCTAGTTGAGCAAAATCGTAAAGGAATTCTTTATCACCAGGATAAGTATATCAAGGAGATTCTAAAGAAATTTAAGATGGATGATGCTTCTTCTGAATTTACCCCGATCACAGCTCAAACATGCCTCACTATAGATGAGAACGGGAAATCTGTTGATCCTCATCTGTACAGAACAATGATAGGTTGCCTTATGTATCTTACAGCAAGTCGTCCTCACATCACCTTTGCTGTAGGATATTGTACCCGATACCAATATAATCCTAAGGAGTCTTATGAGAAAGCAGTCAAACGGATCTTTCGTTATCTTAAAGGCTCCTCTCGTTTAGGTCTTTGGTATCCTTATGGTGGAAATTTTGAATTGCATGCTTATTCTGATAGTGATTCTAATGGTTGTAAGTTAAACAGAAAATCTGTCACCAGAGGTTGTCAATATCTAGGCAATTGTCTTGTATCATGGCAGAGCAAGAAACATACTACGGTGTCTCTTTCCACGGGGGAGGAAGAGTATAATGCTGCTTCAAGCTCTTGCTCATACAACATCAATTGATTGACTATGGAATCAAATTTCTCCACACTCCCTTATTCTGTGACAATGATGCAGCCATTGGAATCGCAAAGAATCCAATTCACCATTCCTGCACCAGGCATATCGAGACAAGGATTCATGCAATCCATGATGCTCTAGAGAAAAGTTTTATTAATAAACCGTGTTTTATGAATTGATCTCCATGGTAGCATTGATATCACTTTAAAACTCGTTTTCCTAATTGTTTCATGTCATTTTTGTACTTAATTCTTTTTTGTTCTCTTTCTTTGTTTCTTTTTAATTTTAAGCTCCACAACCTTTCGTTATTTTACATAAAAAATAAATAGAAAGTAATATATATATATATATATATATATATATATATATATATATATATATATATATATATATATATATATATATTTAGAAATTTATTCAAACCTGTAGATTTGAAGAAATTTCGGGGGAGATATTAATAACATTTTCTTGTTTATTGTCTTAATTGCAAAACTCTCTAAAATTAAATTGTTTGTTGCATGAAAGATTTGAAGGAGTTCAACAAGATGTGTTGGGATATGCATGATAGGCTCAGCCGGAACACGAAGTAGACAACGATCTTGTGGCTAAACTAAGAGTATAATAAACTTATTGACTTGGATTATCCCCTTGACATTCTTGGTCTTCACAAAGTTTCAAGTCTTTGACCAAAAAGAACGAAGATCGTGATATTTCTTCTTTGATGCGTCTTTTTTGACAAATTCCTGCATATTTACTTATTTTATCAAAAACTGATACTTTCTAGCTCCTTTGTATCAAAGAAGTTCCTTGTTGTTTATTGCGTGCTTATCTCCTCTACTATCGGTAAACATTGACCTGGAGTGATGATCACCACTGTCATTGACCTGGAGTGATGATCTCCTCTGTCATTGACCTGGAGTGATGATCTCCTTTGTTATACATAAGTATAGAACTGGAGCTCTCATTAGCACGTCATGTTGATCTTCTTTGTTATATGTGAGTATAGACCTAAAGCTTTCATCTGTCTTAATCAAATGATCATCTTCTCTGTTATACCTGAGTATATACTTGGAGCTCTCATCATTTGACATCTATAAGGTTTGTGCTTGTTTTGTAAAATATCTTTGTTGTTCTAAATGGGATAATCAAGCATAATGTGTCATTTGTTCAATATATCATGAGGACTAGATGAGTTTCTTTGCCCAAACCTCTATGGGGACCGAGTCATCTAAGTCTTCTTTAAACGAACTAAAAAACATGATAACAGAAGTTGTAGTTCACATGTTGGAAAGAAGAAGGCATGGGTTTAAAAGGACAAATATATCATCAATCCTGGCAAACTTTGATTTTCCGGAAGACCTCTTCAGCTTATCGTATCTCTATATCCTATTATTTTACTTTACTTTCGTCTTTTTATTTTTATCTAAATTTTGTAAAATAATGTTAGGTCTTGTGGGGCATTTTTCATTTTTGATTCTTTTATTTTTGTCTTTGTCTTAATTTTGTTTCTAAATAAGCAAGTATTATAAAGGAATATATTTTTTTAGGTTTTATGGTCTCAGCGAAACTAACTATATTTTCGCTGGTAGTTTAACACAACGAAACTACAACTTTGCCAATACTTTCGCTCATCTCAAGACCATTCTAATCAAAATATGTACGAGGCGAAATCGATCTCTGCAAAAGTAAGTGCTATATATGAGGCAATGCGAAATTGAAAGCTCATTTTCGCACGATGGTAGGATTTTAGTCTCGGAGCCCTAAAAGTGGACCTCTCGTACGATCTTGAGCTTTAGTGTGTTTTTTAGTGATTGATGATTATTTGCCCTTTAGGTGTGTGTTCCAAACCCTCATTCTTAGTTCAATCTATGTTTAATCATCGTTTTATGGACCGATTGGATTTTGACCCTTTGGTACTTTCGCAGTTCATATTGCGAAAGTGCAGATGCTCCTGCGAAACTGAACGAAAGTGCAATGGTTTTCAGTGAAACTGTGAAGTTATTCTGTCCGAGCGAACTTGATAGTTTTGCTTGACAAAACTCAATTTCGCATGGCCGATTTATAGTTTCGACTTGCCAAATCTACTTCTTTGGCTGTGAGAAACTACTACTGTTTCTATACCGAAACTGTACTTTCGCTTGCCGAAACTACTGTTTCGGCCCGCGAAAATATACTTTCATCGAGCAAAGTTAGTTTGATTTTTCTTTATTTTTATTTTTATTAATTGTTATTTGTTACTATTCAGTTTAATTCATCTTTCTAACGTGTTTCATCTTCTTCTTTTAAGATAAATGGCTAATTTGGAATTCGACGAACGGAACAACATCACGACCATTCTTATGATATGAACCCAAAGACCGCAGGATTCCGTGATAGTATACAATGGCTCCAACGCTCACCAATAGCTTTTGCGGTGTCTCACTCTCCTACTATACATGATCTTCATATCCGAGACTTTTGGAGAACCGCCGAGTATGACACGAGAGCTAATCCTTAGAGGATTGTAGCTAGAGTTCTTGAGAATGACATCTTGATCACTACGGAGGTTATTCCACGGGTACTAAGGCTTCAACAAGACTACGGAGATGAGGTTATGTTATCTAGTCAGGAGGTGTTTGAGGCCTTCAGGAGTATAGGATATGAGGGCCCTCCTTTCGAGACAAGGAAAGAGATCAAGAAATCTTTCTTGTCCAACGGGTGGAGATATAATGCTCATGTGTTCATCATGTGTTTCGATCACCAAAAGGGTGGATCAGATGGGCTAAACTTGGACTGGCCCAAGGTTAGTATTATTTTTTGTAGAAGGCAGAAGGCTAACATAGCTAAGCTTATTTTTTACTACATCGCTTAGAATGTTATGGCACTAAAGAAGGATAAGTGGTTGCTATATCCAAGGTTCCTCCATATGTTGATAGATGATTTGACACCAAATGTGCCTACACATGGAGAGATAAAGTGTCTAGTTGATTGCTCTGCCATTAGGCATGACTTTAGTGGGAAGATCACTCATCTGTCGGAAAACATGTACCCAGAGGCATGAATTTAGTGGGAAGATCACTCATTTGTAGGAAAACATGTATCGAGCTGAAAGGTGGAACTACATCAGGAGGGTGATAGAAGCTGGAAATAAACTGATAGGATCAAATGTATCAATTTGTGATGATGTATGAACATAATTCAAATAAATACAAACAAAGTAATCAAATCAAGCAAGATATCAACGAAATTCATAGTTTCATTAATATCAAGCAAAGACAATTACAAAGTAAGTAAGCAGTTTCATCTTTTTTTCTTTAAATGCTACAAGTCTAAGCTATTTATAATGAAACACAAAGAACTAACACATTACAAAAGTAGTCCCTATACTATTGCAAATAATAAAAAGACACATAAAGACAACATGTTAATCTTTCTAGAGTACTAACAATACTCCCCCTAAGATTTACATGGTCTTCGGTCTTCAAAATCTTCAATCTTGTCTTCTTTTTATCTCTTCTTCAGCTTTATCTTTCATCTTCAACTTTCATCTTTAGCTTTCATGTTCAGCTTTTAACTTCTATCTTCTATCTTCAGCACTCAAAGAAATCTTCAGGTTCTTCCTTGATCAATGAGAATCTAAGAGTTCGATGAAGACCGAGAGTTGATAGTTTAGAGAGTTTTGTTTTCGGAAAATTTTGAGTGTGAATGAGAAACAAGTGTAAGTGTTCAATATATATTAAGTGAAATTTTAGACGCATAAGCACTGTTTGTGCGTATGGAACCCTAAAATTCACTAAATAATGAGATGTATGAGCACTGTTTGTGCATATGGACTCAGACGCACGAGAACTGTTTAGTCGCATGAGCACTATACAGACACATACGCACTGTTTAGGCGCTTTTGCACTATTCAGGAGCATTTGCACTGTTCAGCCGCATGAAGTCCTGAAACGTCTAACACTAGGTTAAAATCAGACTCATTATCACTGTTTAGGCGCATGGGTTTGTGTAAAACGCCCAAACACTTGGTTAAACTCATGGTCTTATTGCAACTGTTTAGGCGCATGGGAATATGAAAAACGCCTAAACACTTGTATAATTTCCTGAAAGTTCACCATGCTCCTATTTAGACGTATGAACGCTATTTAGGCGCATGAGTTGACTTTCATGAGTCTTACACTTGAGTTTTTCAAAATTCTTCACCTACACACTATTTAAAAATATTAGTAATATTTCATACTAATATTTAAACATTTTAAGCATATTTTTGAATTTCCCAAAATTTACCTTTTAGATGTAGGGATTTAACAAGATTATCAAAGTCCATATAAGCTAATTTATAGGAAAACGCAGCGGATTAAGAGTTTAAAATCTTGTTAATATATAGATTATCAAACCCATTTGTTAAGCTAAAACCAAACCATGGATCCAAATACGAAATGCATACAAGAGGACAACCAAAGGAGGTTAAGAAGACAACCTTTTATGCTGCTAGAAAACAGGATTGTGAGGGTGCAAAGGATGAACTTTATGGCTGAATCTTCAACCAAGAAGACCTCAAGAAAGTGATACCCCAAGCCACCAACAAACCCCTTTGGAATGCTAGGTTTCTCAACACCAAATTTCAGCAACTTGAACTTTGTTGTTGCTGAATCTTCCTTCCTTGTTCAAGCACCAAAAACCGATTTTTGAGAGTTAGATTAGAGAGGATTTTGCCTTTGCATGCGAGAGAGAGAGAGCAAGATTGGAGAGTGTGTGTGTTTAAGTCTTGCACCTATCAAGACAAAAGGAGGTGGGACATTTATGCCCTTGGGCGGCCGAATGTCCAAGCCCCTTTTTAAAATTCCATTTTACCTCCTTTACATAATAAACACACTTTAATCTCTTATTTTATAAAGTTGAAACCAATTTTAACTTTATAAACATAGCACTCTTTTATTTGTTATTATTTAACAATCTTAAATAATGAAACAAATAATACCTCATGAACGATTATCCACATAATAATGTTCATCTTCAAAAGCAATGTATTTAGAAAAGCCACCTTTTTCTAAATTGGTGTCAATATTTATATGTATGATCTTATCAACGTATAAATATTTATAGGTGTTTGTTTAGCTTGTTATTGGGTATGACCCGACTTGGATCATATCACACTAGCCACATCAACTTAATATGCATCTTGGGCACATTAAGTCTTTCAATCTCCCACTTGCACAAGATTCATAGAAGGTTGATGCAAGCAGCAAATAACGCCTAGCAACGGTTTGTTACCCCTAATGTGTATGATTAAGTGCCATTCAATAACATCATCCTCTTCAAGTACCCTATTTGAAATGTTTTAGGTGAATCAATCATCTATCCTTTTGTTTGAGATGTCATGTTGAATCCTAGAGACACAAAACGGTCATTCTCCAATGATTTAACTTTAATAGGTCTTAGACATCTAACTCTTAACGAATAAGAAAAACAAATTCCATCTTGACTACATACGTCTCTCACAATCACCTTATATCATACCTGAACCTAGCCTTATGTACTGCCAATCTTTCAGAACAACAAAGAACTAAGTCAAAGTACAACACTTGGTGAATATCAAGACCCAATATGTATCTCAGGTCTGAGGATACAATGATATTCACCTTTACTCAATATCTCTTATGACTAATCACAAAGATTCTATGCAGAAATAATTGAGAGCGGGTCGGTCCAACCTTGGTAGCAACCTTTTGCTCTATATTCATACCTTATGAATATCAACCAATCCAAGTTAATTATAGTCTTAGATTCATAGTTGTTCCCACAAGTATGATCGACTACGGACGTTAAAATAACTTATTTATTCATGGATTTAAACATGCTAAAAGGAAGAACAAATGAAATTTATAACCACATAATAAAGTCAAATAACATGAGTTCCAATATCCAAATACAAAATTTGATCAAGTCCAATCACTAGAATATCGAAGTCCTAGGGCACAAGTATGACTTTCATGCTTTGACCTATCTAGGAGCTTCGTGAATGGATCCGCAATGTTTTGATCGGTGTGAACTTTACGAATACATATCTTTCCTTTTTCAATTTCATCCCTTATGTAGTTGAATCTTCGTTCAATGTGCCGAGTCTTTTGATGAGCACGAGGTTCCTTGATTTGAGCAATCGCACCCTCGTTGTCACAAAAGATCTCTAGGGGGTCTTGAATGGTAGCAACGACCCCTAGATCAGCAATGAACTTCCTAAGCCACGCAGCTTCTTGAGCTGCCAATGAAGCGGCGATGTATTCTGATTCTGTTGTAGATAGTGCCACTACATCTTGCTTTGAGCTCTTCCAAGAGACTGCTCCTCCATTCATAATGAAGACATATCCCGACTGTGATCGAGAATCATCTCGATCAGTTTGGAAACTCGCATCCGTGTAACCCTTTACAACGAGCTCCTCCTTACCAGACCCATATATTAAGAACATATCCTTAGTGTTCCTAAGGTATTTCAAAATACTCTAACAACCATCCAATGACTATTACCAGGATTCTGTTGATATCTACTTGTCATGCTTAGAGCACATGACACGTCCGGCCTAGTACATATCATTGCATACATGATGGATCCTATAGCAGATGCATATGGGACTCCATTCATTCTTTCTTGTTCAACCTTTGAACTAGGGCATTGAGATGAGGTCAATATAGTCCCTTTCTGAATAGGTACTAATCCCCTTTTAGAATTCTCCATCTTGAACCTCTTCAAGATCTTTTCAATGTATGTACTTTGGTTTAAACCTATTAACCGCCTTGATCTATCCCTATAGATCTTTATTTCCAAAATATAGGTGGCTTCACCAAGATCCTTAATGGAGAAACAACTTCTAAGCCAGTTTTTACACCCTCCAAGGTTGGAATGTCGTTTCCAAAAAGTAGAATGTCATTGACATATAATACAAGGAAAGTAATAATGCTCCCACTAGCTTTCTTATACACACAAGCTTCATCAGCGTTTTTGATGAAGCCAAATTTCTTTACTTCATCAGCAAAACGGTGATTCCAACTTCTTGATGCTTTTTTCAATCCGTAGATTGACTTCTTCAACTTGCATACTTTGTTAGGATGTTTTGGATCGACAAAACCTTCAGGCTGTTCCATATGGACATCTTCCTCAAGATATCCATTAAGGAAAGCAGTTTTGACATCCATTTGCCAAATCTCATAGTCATACTATGCTGCTATGGCAAATAATATCCTAATAGACTTTAGCATTGCCACAGGGGAGAAAGTTTCATCATAATCAATCCCTTGAGTTTGAGTGAAACCTTTCGTTATGAGTTTAGCTTTATAAGTATCCAAGTTTCCATGAATATCGGTTTTCTTCTTGAAAACCCACTTACTTCCAACTATCTTGGACTTAAGAGGTGGTGTAACCAATTCCCAAACTTGGTTATCATACATGGATTGCATCTCAACGTTCATGGCTTCTTGCCATTTGTCAAAATCAGGTTTTGACATTGCATCATGGTATGTGGTTGGTTCATCCGAATCTACCACATAGCATCCATCCATGAAATATCCATATCTTTCAGGAGGAACACTAATTCTACCAGACCTATGAACGTTTTGTGTATCTTGATCATCCATATGATCATTCTCAACATCCTCATGTTGATTGCTAGTATCAACCAATTGTGTATCGTTTTGTGAATCTTGAACCTCTTCAAGTTCCACTGCTCTTCCACTAGTTTCTTCCGAAAGAAACTTAGTCTCCAAGAACTCTGCCTTTCGAGCAATAAACACTTTTTGCTCTGTCGGATCATAGAAATAATATCCAATACAATCTCTAGGATATCCAATGAAGATACACTTTGTGGATCGGGCTTCCAGTTTGTTTTGAGTGTATTGTTTTGGATAAGCACCACACCCCAAACTTTTAAATATGATAATGATGGAACTCTTCCATGCCATACTTCGAAAGGTGTCCTTTCCACTTTCTTGGTTGGAGCCATATTTAAAATACGGGCCGCGGAGAGCAACGCGAAACCCCAAAATGATAGAGGTAGTGTACTTCTAGCCATCATAGATTGAACCATATCCAATAGAGTCCGATTCCTCCTCTCAGACACACCATTATGTTGTGGTGTTCCAGGTGGAGTAAGTTGTGAGACAATCCCACAACTTCTAAGATATTCTTGAAATTCACTACTAAGGTATTCACCTCCTCTATCTGTACGAAGAATCTTGACTGTCTTGTTGAGTTGATGTTCTACTTCATTCTTGAAGATTTTGAACATTTCAAAAGATTCATGTTTGTGTCTTAACAAGTACACATACCCATAACGACTATAGTCATCGGTAAAGGTAATGAAGTATCTTTCACCATTCCTAGTTGTTGGTTTAAAAGGTCCACATACATCTGAAGGTATGATCCCTAATAAATCTTTTGCCCTTTCATTAGTCCCACTAAAAGGGGCCTTTGTCATTTTACCTTGTAAACAAGACTCGCATACATCAAATGAATCATTTTCATTGGTTTTCAAAAGACCATTCTTTTGAAGTTTTTGCATACGATTCTTGTTTATGTGACCAAGGCGACAATGCCAAAGATAGGAATCACTCAAATTAAGTTTGAGCCTCTTGGTGGTTGCTTGGTACATAGAGCTATCATATGTTGTGTTATCATGAACCAATTCATAAATACCATTACAAGGTATAGCCTTAAAATAAAACACATGATTTAAAGAAACATGAATATCATTGTCAACATACTTGAAATCATAATTATATTGTCTTAAACAGGAAACAAAAATAATATTCCTAGTCAAGCTAGGAGCATACAATACATTCTTTAAAATGACTTCCAACCCACTTGGAAGCTTCAAAATGTAGTCTCCTTGGGCTTCCACGTGAACCTTTGCACCATTGCCCATAAAGAGACTTATTTCCCCTTTTGCATAATGTTCACTTCTTTTGAACCCCTGCAACAAATAGCAAATATGAGTTCCACATCCAGTATCTAATACCCATGTGTTAGAAGAAATAACATTAAGCTCAACATGTATCATAAACATTGTACCTGAAGTTTGCCCCGCGTCCCTCTTCGATCTCAACGCTTTGAGATAGACCGGACAATTGCGTTTCCAATGGCCTACTTCACCACACTCAAAACACGGGTCATCTTAAGCAACCTTTTGCTTCTTTTCTTTCGGTTTGGGCGGCTCCATTTTTGCTTTACCCTTACCCTTTCCTTTGATGTGTCCCTTCCCTTTGGCAACACTTGCCCTGGGGTCGGGGAGGTGCCTTTTCGTACTACCACCTTCATTGATCGTAAGGACCGGTAGAACCTTTCTACCCATGCCTGCCTCGGCCGTTTTGAGCATTGAATGAAGCTCACCAATGCTCTTGTCCCATCCATTCATGTTATAGTTCATAACGAAGCTATCAAACTTCTTGGATAGGGAGTTGAGGATCAAATCCGTTGCCAACTCATTGGACACACGACAGTTAAGCCTTTCAAGGCAATCAATGTGGCTCTTCATCTTAAGAACGTAAGATGATACCGATTGGGTCTCGTCCATTCGACATGCATGAAGTGCCCGAACGGTTTCGAAGCACTCCACCCTTGATTGTTGTTGGAACATTTCCTTCAACTGGGTGATCATGTCATAGGCATTGTGGTTCTCAAAGTCCTTTTGCAAATCGGGTATCATACTCGCCAGCATGAGACACGAGACTTGCACAGAGTCTTCGGTGTACTTGACCCACTCGGCAAAAGCCTCAACGTCATTTTCATCGGGTTGATCAGGAATGGGATCATCTAATACATAGGACTTCTTTTCTGGTTTGAGAACTATTCTCAAGTTTCGGTACCAATCCATGAAGTTCCCATGGTTTATACGTTCCTTTTCAAGGATGGTTCTTAGTGATAGGTTATGGATGGTCGGGATTGCGTTGTTGTTGTTAGCCATCTACAATATTACAAAGTTAAATTTTTAGTACTTTTAATATCAATGTATTTTGATTATTAATACCCTTTTTGTCTCATAGACAATTAATAGTCAAAATTTTAGAATCCAACGTTACATTTAAATATCGGTTTGGTGACCTTTATCCCTTTATTTAAATTAACAAGGTAGTCAACGTTTGACAATTGTAACCTATTACAATTTCTAGTGTATGGGATCGGTTAAACATATTATGTTTGTTAGGCATGTTTATCCCATCAACACCCTTTGTACGTCATGCTTCGGTGATCCTAATGCATGATTTCCAATTAAGTCGTCCTACTTAGACACACGTGTGGATTTGCTAATATTAGTGGTTAGGTGACCTTTATCCCATAAATATGGCAAACCCACCTCAAAACCATAAGTTCCTTTTAATGTGGTTAGGTGACCTTTATCCCACATTAAATTCTCAAATGATTCGAGTGTTGTATTATAGGATGGTGTTGACTTGATATATAAGGGATTTACGTTTCACAAAATTCTAGTTTAGAAAACATTTTCATACCTTGCATTTGTATGCATTCAAATACATGGTAGTTAATTTGAAAACATATTTCAAAATTCCTTTTAATAGCCCATTTAATTATGAAATCAATAACCTTTGGTAAAACCCATTTTATTACTTATTGATTTCTAAGGAACCAATTTTATGCGAGTAGTTGATTTCGAGTTGTTAACTATCCAATTCCATAATAAGATAAGAACATAAAACAACCATACATGCATAATAAAACAACCACAAGTTCATAACCATAGCCAATGGATTTGACAACACTTGTTGGCCAAAACAAGTGTGCCAAGAGGGTCAATAATGAAGCATAAACATGACACAAGGCATTGAGATGGTGTGCTCCCACTTGATCCCGCATCCTAATGCATCAAGTGTCCATTTTGTGTTGTCACCGATTTGCTTTATTTGGGCTTTCTATTTGGCTCCAACTTCAGCTCCTAGCTTCCTTGGGCCTTCATGCTTTGGGCTTTGGTTATTGGGCTTAAAACCAATCTTGGGCTATGAGGCCCATTTGGGCCTAAAATGGCCCAAACCAAAACCGAAGTCTTCTTGAACTTCTTTTACAAAATATATCCTAATACATTTTTACTAGTAAAAGAAATATAACTAATCTACTTATTATTACAAACCAACATAAATAATAAATAGATTACAAACCCAAATAAATAATTATTGCAACCCAATGGAATAATCAAACAACATCACAACACAAAACACATCCAAATACAAGGTATTGGCTAGGTTATGAACATCCATATACACATCCAAATATGCACATATCTATCGATTTTGGCAGCCCCTTTTCAACCCATATTCTTGGCCAACATAAACCAAAAACAAATGGGTTTGGTCCAAACAAACAAACAAACATGACCTAAATTTTAAAGATCCTAATCATGCATATAAAATAGTATCTTTATAATCAGAAAAGGGAACCATGGCAGCCCTCTAACTCTCGGCCATATGGTGTCACACACCACAAAACCGTGAACTAGAATGTCATATACATGTATGCATTCGTATAAGTGGCTCTTGATGCCATTGTAGGGATTTAACAAGATTATCAAAGTCCATATAAGCCAATTTATAGGAAAATGCAGCGGATTAAGAGTTTAAAATCTTGTTAATATATAGATTATCAAACCCATTTGTTAAGCTAAACCCAAACCATGGATCCAAATACGAAATGCATACAAGAGGACAACCAAAGGAGGTTAAGAAGACAACCTTTTATGCTGCTAGAAAACGGGATTGTGAGGGTGCAAAGGATGAACTTTATGGCCGAATCTTCAACCAAGAAGACCTCAAGAAAGTGATACCCCAAGCCACCAACAAACCCCTTTGGAATGCTAGGTTTCTCAACACCAAATTTTAGCAACTTGAACTTTGTTGTTGCTGAATCTTCCTTCCTTGTTCAAGCTCCAAAAATCGATTTTTGAGAGTTAGATTAGAGAGGATTTTGCCTTTGCATGCAAGAGAGAGAGAGAGAGCAAGATTGGAGAGTGTGTGTGTTTAAGTCTTGCACCTATCAAGACAAAAGGAGGTGGGACATTTATGCCCTTGGACGGCCGAATGTCCAAGCCCCTTTTTAAAATTCCATTTTACCTCCTTACATAATAAACACACTTTAATCTCTTATTTTATAAAGTTGAAACCAATTTTAACTTTATAAACATAGCACTCTTTTATTTGTTATTATTTAACAATCTTAAATAATGAAACAAATAATACCTCATGAACGATTATCCATATAATGATGTTCATCTTCAAAAGCAATGTATTTAGAAAACCCACCTTTTTATAAATTGGTGTCAATATTTATATGTATGATCTTATCAACGTATAAATATTTATAGGTTTTTGTTTAGCTTGTTATTGGGTATGACTCGACTTGGATCATATCACACTAGCCACATCAACTTAATATGCATCTTGGGCAGATCAAGTCTTTCATTAGACCCTCAAATTTGAACTTTTTTCATTTTGCACACTCAAATTTAATTTTTAACAATTTTAATTCTTCACTTGTTGTTTAACTTTTTTTAAAATTTATCTTTCCCTTCATTTTAGTCTCAAAACATAATCAAATATCTATTTTTCAACTTTTTGAAAGAAGCATTTCCACTTGCGAATTTATATAGGTTCATATTATCATTTTCAAAAGTTACATTATCAACCTCACATACACTTTGAACATATAGCATCATCCTTTCAATTCAACATTTTAACTTCGATTTTGATTTTTTGAGAAAAAACTCTTCCATTTATTACTCCCCTTAAAGTTTAAGTTTGAACAACTTATAAGTTTTCTAAGGCAACATAATAAGATCACACATCTCATTGTTACATTGCCTTCATACACAAAAAACATGCATAAAATCAAAATGAAAGCAGAATCAAAATCTAGTATAAACAAAAGAATTAATGTTTGCAGTGAGATCATATCAATGAAGATTAGCACATTAAAATAAAACAATATGAATAGTCATAGACAATGAATAAATCCTGATCAAGTGTGTTCCAGGTTAGTGATATCACAACAAAGGAGACACAAGATCTAAGGACAGAAAATGAGTGTTTTTGACAAAATATCAACTCACTTACTTTTTCAATTCTTGGATTGATTAGGGTATATGTAGAGATGACATGATATAATTCATACAAAGACTTAAAGAGCTCAACTATAATCAAGACATGCAAGAAAGAACACATACTCAACTTAATACCTGAAAAATATATATAACCAGAGCTCATGTTACTTAAATGAATAGAGAATGATCATGGATAACCATTTGATCAGCTCTAACTATCCATTTGAATAGATTGTGCACATTGGCATTTTTTGCATCAAAGAGAAAACCCAGGTCTGTAATGACTTACAACAAAGGATATCTCAGTACTTCAGGTCTATGATGACTCATAACAAAGAAGTGATATGATGCTTGTAACAGATCTCATGATTAATCACATCACCATCAGGTGTGAGTGGTGTAACTTAACAAGCAATCAATCTGATAAGCCAATACATCTCAAAAGTACTCAGATGAATACACACAAGCATAAAGATTTAGTGTAATCACAAGAATTTACTTTTTCAGTATAGTAGCATGATATTGTCTACACATCATATCTGATCATGTCAGAATTTATTAATGAGAGAAATATGCAACTGATCTCACTAATGTACTATCATTTCTCACATATTGCATAAACAAATTCTTGTCTAAAAATAAACTGACAATTAGAAAAAGAATCTATTTTTGGAGTTTTGATTTATACTTTTGTATTTGGTTTTTCTAAAAAAAACACACACAAAATACAAACAGGCAATTAACATTGAGAGGATCACTTATGATGATCTTTTGATTTAGAGAGTTCACATATGATTAATAAGACCAATTGACTCTACTAAATACTCAAACCGTCCTGGTAGGAAGGCTTTAGTAAATAGATCCACGAACTGTTTTTCTGTTGCAATTTGAATCAATATGATTAATCCTTTTTCAGAGTTATCTCTGAGAAAATGATATCGAAATTTGATATGTTTTGTTTTTGAATGTTGAACAAGATTAGCTGTAATGAACATAGCAGCAATCTTATCAATGTAAATAGTGTTTTAAGAAGATTGAACCCATAATCCAGTAGTTGATTTTGCAACCAGAGGATTTGAGAACATCTTGCTGAGGCAGCAATGTACTCAGCTTCTGCAGTTGAAACAAAGACATTTGTTTGTTTCTTACATTGCCACGAGACTAATTGGGGACCAAGAAATTGACACCCACCCGAAGTAGATTTTCTATCTTGACAACATCCACCATAATCACTATCTGTATATCCATGTAGTTCAAAGTTACCCTCGTAAGGATACCAAAGCCCTAAAGCTGGTTTACCTTTGAGATACCTAAATATCCTTTTGACAACAATTAAATGGGATTCTTTCGGGTCTGATTGATACCTGGCACAAACACAAACAACATACATAATGTCCGGTCTAGATGCAGTAAGATACATCAAAGAAGCAATCATTGATCTATATAGCATTTGATCAATAGATTTTCCTTTTGGATCAGGTTCAATCTTGGTGTTAACATCTGCTGGAGTTCGTATGGACTGACAGTCTTGCAACTTAAATTTCTTTAAGAGCTTTTCAACAAACTTCTCTTGATTGAGAAAAATTCCATCGTCAGTTTGCTTGACTTGAAGTCCAAGAAAAAAGTTAATCTCTTCCATAGAACTCATTTGGAATCGAGATTTCTTGATTTCTTCAAATTCATTGCGCAATTTTGGACTGGTAGAACGAAATATGATATCATCAATGTACACTTGTACACATAAGAGATCATCATTATCCTTCTTTATGAATATAGTTGGATCAATTTTCCCTCTTGTGTATCCATGTTGGATTAAGCGTTGTGATAATGTCTCATACCAAATTCTAGGGGCTTGATGAAGTCCATATAAAGCTTTACTCAGCTTATATACTCGATGTGGAAATTCTGCATCCTCAAAGCCCGGAGGTTGCTTCACAAACACATCCTCAGTGATAGGACCATATAGAAATGAACCCTTTACATCCATTTGATAAACCTTAAATTTCATGAATGAAGCATAGGCCAGGAAAACTCGAATGGATTCAAGTCTTGCAACTGGTGCAAACACTTCATCATAATCTATCCCTTCTTCCTGTGTGTATCCTTGTGCAACAAGTCTCGCTTTGTTCCTTATTACTATACCATGATCATCAGTCTTATTTCTAAACAACCATTTCGTGCCTATAGCATTTTCTCGTTTAGGTAAATCCACTAAATTCCACACTTCTTGTTTACGAAATTGAAGTAATTCTTCTTGCATGGCTTCTATCCAACCATTTTCCTTTAATGCTTTGGAAACATTTTTAGGAACAATTTGAGAAAGAAAACAAGATTATAAGCATAAGTTTGCTTGTTCTGATTTACTCCTTGTTGTTCTCTCATTCAATGGACCAATAATCTGAGAAATTGGATGATTCTTGTGAATACGAGATGTTGGAATCTCATCACATTGAACATTAACATCCAGATTTGTTTGGTTTAAGTTGGAAAGCTGATGTAAGAAATTAGAAGAATATGGATTGAACTTTGGAACTTGAGTCAGTGAGTTAATAAAGTAATCAAAGTTACTAGTATCAACGGCATCACAAGAATGGATGATGTTCCAGACTCAGGTTGCACAAACTCATTACCATCATTAGGAATTGGTTGTGATCCTTCTTGATCAAATGAGACTGAATGATTTGAAGTTGTATTAGCATGATTATTGTCATTGAATCATATTGTTGAGTCCTTGACAAATGATAAAAATGGGTAGTCTGAGCTAGAATCATCTGGGTCGTCAGAATCTGAATCCTCACTGAAAGATCCAAGATCTCCTCTAGAGTTCTTCTTACCTGTAGAATCAAGACAATTTGATTGATTAAACAAGTTAGATTGAAGAGACTTTGATAATGAATCTAAATCAAATAACCAGGCAGGACCATTTAAAACTAATGGAAAAGAATTTTCCAGAAATTCAACGTTAAATGTTTCAAGAATTATATTTGTCCTTGAGTTGTACACTCGATAGGCTTTTGAAATAGATGAGTATCCAACGAAAAATCCGTTATCAGATTTTGCTTTAAATTTTCCTAACTGATCATTTGAATTAAGAATCATAACAGGACAACCAAATGATTTTAGAAAGTTTATGTTCGGTTTCCTGCCAAACATTAACTCATAAGGAGTTTTCATTTTATCTTTCACAATTAAGATTCTGTTCTGAACAAAACATGCAGTTGATATAGCTTCATCCCAAAAAGCGATAGGATTTTTTCATCAGCTAACATAGAACGAGCAGCTTCAATCATTATTCTATTCTTCCTTTCAACAACTCCATTTTGTTATAGGAGTTCTTGGAGCACTAAACTGATGAGCTATCCCTTTTTGTGCACAAAACATTTCAATGTTAGCATTTTTGAATTCCGTTCCATTATCACTTCTTATTATTTTCACTTTATTTTCTAATTGATTTCCAACTTTAATGATAAATTCTTTCAGTAAATCAGCCATTTCAGATTTAGCATACAAAAAGAAAACCCATGAAAATCTTGTATAGTCATCAATGATAACTAAACAATATGATTTTTGTCCAATACTCTTGACATTTGTTGGTCCAAAAAGGTCCATATGTAACATTTGAAGAGGTTTGGAAGTTGAGTTTATGAGCTTGGTCTTATAAGAAGCTTTGTGTTGCTTTCCCTTCAAACATGCTGAGCAGTGCTCAGTCATTGCAAACTTCTTAGATGGAAGTCCAATGACATGATTTCCTGATACAAGCTTGTTCATATTCTTGAAATTTGAATGTCCGAGATGTCTATGCCAAAGTTGGCTTTCATTATTTGATGCTTTAGCAATTAGGCATGTTGTTTCAGTTGAAGGATCAACTTGAGACATATCGAACTTGTATACATCTCTATCCCTTTCGGCTGTAACAATTACCCAATCTTTGCTTATCTGAAAACATATTAAAGTTTAACTGTGAACAAAAGTTGACTTTGTCAAAGCTTATTATCCCATTTGATACTGTCCCTTCTCCTGTTATTTTTCCTCCTGCATCACCACCAAAGGCGATGCGTGTTCCATCCTTTAACTTAAAATCTTGTAACAAGAAGGATTGCTTGTCATATGTCAGCTACACCCACTATCCACATACCATGTATTAAGTGGTCTTCTTGGGCATACCTGCACAACAAGAAAATTAAGTTGAGATACCCACCCAAGCCGAGATGGTCTTGGATTTTCCAAATTTATCAACAATGGTAAATTGTTTGTAATGAAGATTATTCAAATCAGGTTTATTCTTGATGAATTTACCAATCTTGTTTTGAAAATTGTTTGAGTTATTTTTGAGAACATTCATACCATTAGATTGATCAATTTTTGACATGTATTGATGAGTAACCTTTTTATTAATCATTCTTACAGATCTTGGTATGAATTGTTCTTGCACATTTTGTTTAGATCTCACATGATTGTTCTTTTGAAAGATCTCAAACCTAAAGAAGGTTGATTAGTTAATTTTGGAAATCCATTAGTTTGATTTCTCATATATTGAGGATTAACATAACCTTTGCTCATGTTTGAATTTGCAAATCCTCTAGTATGTGATCTCTTTCTAAAATAACAATTTGCTGTATTGTGAGTCTTCTCATCACAATAAGTACAATATTTGTTAAAATAACAATCTTCTATGAAATGATATCTCATGTCACATATGTGACAGCACTTGTTGAAATAGCACTCAGCAGTATTATGATTTTTCATATCATATATTTCACAGTACTTTTGTGGAGTTATAAACAACTGTTTGTTAACTTTTGACATTGATACTATATTTGATTCATTTTTATATTTTGGTGTCAAATAGTTAAACTGTTGTTTTTCATTTTTCACATTTTGATTTTGTGCCAAACTATTTTGCATCTATTCTTCATGAACTTCCTTCTTGAATTCCTTAGGAACAATTCTTTTTGCTACAGCGGAAGTCTTAGAATCTGAACTTGATTTCAGATCAGAGTGAGATTTGTTCATAGTATTTACCTTGTTGTTTTGAAGAGAATTCATATTTAACAAACCGGTTGACATATATTTTATCGGTTTAGCTTTGTTGCATGATTTGTTGGTTTGATCAACCTTTTGGAACTTTTGTTTTTTTTCAGATTTTGTTTTTGATGATTTCTTTCTTCTTCTTTGATTCTTTGACTTAGAAGAACTTGGTTTACTTCCAGATTGAACATCATCAGAAGAAGATTCTTTTCCAAATTGAACTTGTTTTAGATTAATAGTGTTTGAATCTTCTAATGTTCCTACCTGTTTTTATCTTTATCTTTGCTTTGAACTTTCACTTCTTCTAATACAAAATGAATTTGATCATAAGTGTTTTGTTTTGTTTGTTTAGGTTCATAAGATTTTATCTTTTTGGGATGACCATTTTAATCTTTTCTTGATCATTTTCAACAAAAACTTTTACATTTTCCTTTTCTTCTTCTGAATTCTTCTTTTTGACCTGAAAAGCTTTAAGTTTAGCTATGTTCTCAGGAGAATGATCATGTGTATTAAAGTTCTCTAGTAAAGTGTTTGTAATAGATTTAGGCACAGGTTCATGAGTGAAACCTAACCTTGCTTTCTATTTATCTTTTCTCCCACTTACCAGTTTTTCTACAATCATTTTTGAACTTTTTACTTTTGCAAGATCCATTTGAGTAGCAGCATGTGCTATCTTCTCCTGTTCAAGATTTTTGGTCATCTCTTCCAATTGTTTAGAAACAATTCTAATGCTTTTAGTGTTTTGTTCCATGAAGTTTGAAGGGAAATAATCTTTTGATCTGCTGTTTTATGATCAGATTTTAGTTTGTTATGCATTGACTCTTCTTGTCTTAGTTTCTCACAGATTTTATATGAGTAGTTTCTATAGTATTCAACATGTTCATAGCATGATTTTGTGCAGAGTTTTTCTCCCACTTCAGATGGGATTTCAGAGAATTTTGGAGATAAGGTTTCAAATTTTGAAGATGAAGTGTCAACCTTAGGTTGATCAGACTGTGCCATTAGAGCTACTTCATCTGTATCCTTCTTAAGATCAGATTTGTCACTCCAATCATAGTCATCTTCTTCATTCTCACCTTCCACCTTGGATCATTATTTTCTGACCAATCTTGTCCCTGGATTTCTGCAACAAGAGATAAACTTAATGTTAAATCATTAGTAAACTATTCAGCATATGCACTCCAATCATAACCATGTTTAATGCTGACTACTAAAGCTTTCTTGGTTTCATCAGATGATTTTGTTTCATCTTTAAGCTCAGGCATAGGAAGACTTTGATAAGGCTTTTGAAAAGTATTCTGAGCTGGTTGAAACCTTTGATTGCTAGAACTTGATTGAGCATTTCCTCCATTATTCCTTGGAGCTTCACATTCTCTAGAGAAATGTCCATAACTATTACAGTTAAAAGACCTTGATTTTGACTTATCAAACCCAATAGTCTTTTTAGCACTTGGCTTGTACTTCCTGTTGACATATGAGTGTTTTTGTGTCTTGTAAGCAATCATCACCATCTGCCAGTTTAAGTCCATCTCTTCAACATCTTCAGGATCCATTTCAAACAAATCTTGCAAAACAAGGTCTAATTGAGTTAAATGGCTACCTTGATATGCTTGAAAACTAGCCATAAATGCAGTGAATGCAGTTTTAGATTCTTCATCCTCTAATAGGATGTTTATCATATCTTTAACTTTGCTAGATTTAGCAGAGTTAGATAAAGAAGTCTTTGTTTGAACATTAGATGTTTGAGACTGAGATTTAGGAGGAGATTGAGAATGAGACTGTGTTGTATAAGCAGGAGCACTAGTGAATGATGAATTAGTGAAAAATCCTGCTCCAACAAATATATCTCCCTCTTCTTCTGTAATTTTCTCACTTTTTGCCATGAATGCATTTTTAATAGTGTTTGCAGGAGAAGCAACAAACTGATACTGAGACATTGATGATGCTTTATCATTATTCCTTGAGCTTTCATCAATCTCTACTAACTCTATCTTGGCAATGAGTAGATCTAGATCCATAGGGAACTTCTTAGTATGTTTTAGTAAGGCTACTATTTGTTTCCATGATGAAGGTTAAGCATTGAGTAGTCTAAGATTTAGATCTTCAAGATCAGGCTTAATACCAGCTGTTGACATCACAATTGTAAGTTGAACAAATCTGTTCATCATCTGATTTATGGTTTCTCCAGACAAATGTTGAAACAATTCTAATTGCCTTTTCAACTTTTGTTTCTTGAGATTTTGAATCTCCTTGCCTCCTTCACAAATGGTCTTTAAGGCTTTATACATGGTGTATCCAGTTTGATATCCATCAAGCCTAGCAAGAACTTCTAGAGGTAGTCCTTTACACATCAAGGAATATGCTTTGATATCATTCTTTACTCTTCTTAAATCATCTCCTTGAAGACCATGTTCAGGATAGGGTTCTTGAGAATCTTTAGTATAAAAAGACTCTGTGTCAGGCCCATCAGTGATTATAGAAATGTATGGTCCTTTCTCTATAGATTTCCAAAGATCAGTGTCAATGGAATTTAAATGATATTTTAACCTAGGAGACCAATTTTTGAAATCAGCTCTATTTTTAAGGTTTGGAACTCTATTTTCATAATCTTCTGATTTCACCATTCTTATATTTTTGTTGTTTTTCTTAGATTTTGAATTAAGAAAAGAAATGAAAAAGTTTTTTAAAATTTTCTTAAAAAAAATTCTAAGTATCAAGGGTGATGCGCCTTACCAGTAATCAAACTCCCAAACAGTTAATGCACCTAAGTTAAGAGACGTGTAAGGGAATGCCTTAGAAATCTTTTCCAAAACGCCTAAGTTGATGCGTCTGAACAGTAGTAAAACCCCTGAACAGTTATAATGCGCCTACATAGTTGTAATGCGCCTCAACAGTTGTCAACCGTCTAAACGGTTCTAATACGCCTCACAGTGATGATACGCCTGGACTTTTACTCTTTAAAAGTAGTCAAACGTCTAAACTGAAAACGGCTAAATATTGTTAATGCGACTAAACAGTAGTCAAACGCCTAACACTTAGACAATTCTTCAGCAAACCTCAACTCTAATGCGCCACATTCATCATGTTCATATGAATGTAACTAACTCAAATCTTCTGTAATTCTTCAAAAGTTGATGAATTGGATTGAAACTTTCCAATTAGACATGTTTTATACCGATAATCATTCTTCTAACATCAATTTCTTTCAATATCACAACAAATCAATCAATTTTGTAATTTTCAGTTCGAAAAATAGTGAACTTTTCGAACACAAATTCAAAAAATTATTTTGAATTTGATGAATTTAACTGCTGATTATGGTTTAAAACATGTTTCTAATGATGAAACACATCTTAAATCCACAAATTTTCAAATGAATTGTCTATCAATCACAGATTCGGTGAACTTTTTGAGTTTGAAAGTTTGACAAACCTCAAAATCACTCAACCAACAGCTCTGATATCATTTGATAGGATCAAATGTATCAATATGTGATGATGTATGAACACAATTCAAAGAAATACAAACAAAGTAATCAAATAAAGCAAGATATCAACAAAAATCATAGTTTCATTAATATCAAGCAAAGAAAATTACAAAGCAAGCAAGCAGTTTCGTCTCTTTTTCTTTAACTGCTACAAGTCTAATCTATTTATAATGAAACACAAGGAACTAACAAATTACAAAACTAGTCCCTATACTATTACAAATGATAAAAAGACACATAAAGACAACATGTTAATCTTTCTAGAGTACTAACATAACATGCTAAGGAAACGAGAGAGAAGCAGGTTGAGTCAATGAAGAAGAGGAAGAGGTATGCAAAGGAGATAGACTATGACTTTGAGGAGCATATAGATGAGGCGGAGTAGGTGTCATGAGCTAAGAGGAAGAAACGATCAAAGAAAAAAGCTGATCAGAGTGAGGCTAAGAGGAGAACTAAGCATAAGCATCAAACATTTACTTAGCCACACAGAAGATAAGAGAGGGGAAATTTATATAAAGACATGATTAAGAACCTCAACTCTTTACTTGCTAATGACTTGAGCATGATAAAGACAAAATTGACAAATCAAGAGTTGAGGGAGAAGATGAAGGATGACATGTTGGAAGGGATGTCGAAGATGCTGGTTGATTAGCAAAATTTTATTAAGAGATTGTTAATAGAGGTTAATGAGCTTAAGCCTGCCGCCGGCCTACCTAATTAGCTAAATCAATATGGGTTAGATGATCTTACTAATATTTCAAGGTATCCATTCCTGAATATGGTACCTCTTTCAAGGTAGGAGAGGACATAAGTGGTGCAACAGATGAGACTACAGGAGGATCAGGTGTGAGGAATATGGAGGAAATGCAGAACGAGGCTTGAAGGAAGGAGAATGAAAAGAACATGGAGAAGAAGATTTAAGCAGGATTTATAGACATTAAGTTGAACGTTGACACTGACTTTGGAGGCGAGGAGATAGTCAGAGAGAAAACTGTAGAAGGTAGATCGAAAATAGTTGAGATGAGCTTGATTGATGAGGAGGAAGATAATGTACAGTTGATGGATTATGAGTCACAAACCAGAGTATTATGAAGTTGATGAATGACCCTTGATTTGTGTGGACAAGAAGGGCTCTACTAATGGTGATGTATTTGAACTTGAGAAGGAGTGGTTATTTAGGGAGAGAGAGCCAGAAAAGATAACCCCATTATTCCAGAACATATAAGGGTCGAGCAAGAAAGAGGCTGACAAGAAAATAATCAGCTGGAAATACAACATTGGCCTAAAAATGTTTATGATAAAAAGGAGAGGGGAAAGTATCACTTACTTGCATAAAAGGAAGGATTTAAGACCTTGCCTAAATGGGATCTGAGGAGGTTGGCAGTGATTCCTATCATAGATTCTAATCTAAGTGAGTGAGACAAGCTATTGGAAGAAGAGAATAAACAAGGGCTAAATGATAACTTTGAAGCATTTGGATACATGAAGGCTGAAAGGAGAAGATCAAAGGATAAAGACTAGGATTCATGAAGGGGTAGGATCATGCTAAAGGTTAAGCCCCCAAAGACTGTGAGTAGGATGAGGTTACCTGATCCCATTCCCAAAAGCTCCAGAGGTTCAAGAAGTGGTTCTATGATAACAACACGAGGGACGTGGTGATTAGGTTAAAGGATGGAATTGAATTCAGACTCTTGGATCCAATGGAGATATTTTCATTATGTGATGAGGATTTGTTGGTGTTGTGTGAAAATCACATAAAAGCTAGGGTAGGAGCTGAAACGATAAAAGAGGTAAGCCTATTAATGACGGTTGCCAACAAGGTGAGAGGGATTAGGGTAGAAGTATGAGAGCTGGCCAAGAAAATCTGTGAGGTTGATGAAGTAAGAATGGATGTGCGGCATTTGGAAAAACAGTTTGATCAAGCTAGCACACATGCCAAGTAAGCTACTACAGTAGGAACCGACCAAGAAGAATCTTTGGCTAAAGCTTCTGAGGATGATGGTATAGTAGGAGTTGAAGGAGAAGGCAAATCTATGGCTGGAGAAGAATCTGGAGCTAGAGCTGGAGCTGCTATTGAAGACGATCAATCGGTGAGGTCCAACCTAGGGGAGTATTAAAGATAAATATTAGGTTGGTCTGTCCTTAGATTAGTTTTTTGTAACACCCGGTTATTTTTAAAAGACAAGAAATAAAGAATAAAAGAAAGAAAGGCAATTCAGTCCAAGTGGAGGGACTAAAAGTGTAAAAAGGACAAAAATCTTTGAAAAGTTGGTGTAAAGGTGGGCATGGCCGCCCACCCTCACTTCACATCAACATCTTCTTCGGTTTTAGAGAGAGAAAGACAAGAGGAGAGCAGAAACTCTTGCTTGTAGAAGAAGAAGAAGAAGTGAACGAATTCAAGGTAAGAATTCGTTGTTTTTACATGTTTATGACGGGTTTTATCTTGGTTATGTGTCTATGTGCTTACGTGTTGTGATTGTGCTCGTGTGTGTGTGTGTTGTGGTGTTGTTTCTAGGTGTTTTGAACTCATAGCAAGCAGGTAAAAGGAAGAGCACCCAAGTTTCACCAGGTGAGTTCTAACCCTGGTCCTTACTTGTTTTAAACTATCTTTGGGGCTGAAAATGTATTAAAATGTTTTTGCAAAGCTTATGTATGTTAGCCGCATGTATTGTGCCTGTTAAATGTTAAATTCTTGAATGTTTATAGGTTGTTCATGCTTAGAATAGTCATGTTAAGCTTAGAACAGATGGGTTTGATGAATGGGAATGAAAACATGCTAAGAACAAGTTACACAGAAGGTTCATACGTCTGAAAGTGCCTAAGAAAGATTTAAGTGTAGTCCATGCGCCTAAACAGTAGCCCATGCGCCTAAGATTACCTTAGAAATGTTTAAGTATAGCCCATGCGCCTGAACAGTGGCCCATGCGCCTAGAAATGTTGGCCGAACGACTAAGTGTAGGGCCATGCGCCCCCATAGTGCCAATGCGCCCAAGTGGCTCATGCGCCTAAGTGTCCATGCATCTGAAATACTCGTGCGTATAAGTGTTCATACGCACAAATAGTACCCATGCGCCTGAATAGTTCATGCGCCTGAATAGTTCATGCGCCTGAATAGTTCATGCGCCTGAGTGATAAAATGATTAAGTGTTGGTTGATGCGCCTGCATAGTGGTAAAACGCCCAAACAGGGCTCATGCGCCTAAATAGTTCCCATGCGCCTAACACTTAGAAAATTTTACAGAGTTTTCTAGGAGTCTGTGCTTTAAGGTTTTGACCAGAGTTGACTAGGGCTTAGTAATGATGATGTTCCATGCATGTTATGATTACATATGATGTTCCTTATTACTTATTATTATTATTATTACTATTATTACTTATAGTATGTGACTTTATGTGGCATTTTATTATCATAACGTAAAGTATCTAGTAATAATAAAGCGAAAGAGAAATAAAGAAAAGAAGAGGAACATTAATGAAAATGTTAACAAGTCTTGCAAACTCATAGGAGGGACACGACCGTGTTGTCGTTAGCTCAACTGTGCTGCGGGTTAGCTACCCTATTCTGCACACAGGGACAATCAATTGAGATTGGTAGGACCCTTGTAGCGTACCCTGGGTGATTGGGTCGGCCTTGTACACAGTTTACAGAACCCTTTCGGGGGATATAGTTGACCCTTTTGAGCGATATAGATGGCCCATCACCCGTTTTCCATCGCGCACGTATTTGGGGTATTGCTCATTGGTCCCCATAGACAGTGAAAGATAAATAAAAAAGAATGCATTGTAAACAAGGCATACAGTAAAGAGATAAAGTATTACCTGCTTGTATAGTTAATGCGTGCTCACGTATAAAGAGATGAAGTTTTCATGAACAGAGTATTTTCATATGTATACGTACAGAAAATATTTTATTACTAATAAAACTAGAGCACACTCAGCAACGCTGACTTTTATACATTTTTAGTTGGCAGGTAATTATTGCTGAGGATGGCATGAGGGTGAAGCTACTCGGCAGGGAAAGACTGACATCCATTCGTACTTTATGTTGTTGTTTTGTAATACAGTAACACAATTTTTTGTAATCAGTTAAATAGTGTTGTATTGCTCAACCATAATGGTTTAAATGCAATGAATGATTTTTGATAAATTAATTCCGCTGCTTAAGATTGTATAATTATAATGTTTAATGTTTTAATTGTTGTGAATGATCGACTGTGAGGTTTCCGGGAACGAGGCCTTACAAGTTGGTATCAGAGCCAAAGTTTAAGAGAATTGGGTTAAATAAACTGTTAAAACCTAAACTTAATCTGGAAATGGGACAAATGGAGGGATGTCAGCCCGAGTAGCTACGTGCCATCAGGTATGTCTTTTTCTAATGTTAACCAGTATTATGTGCGCATGCTATTTGATTATGTGCTCTTAGTAGATTTAGATATTGATTAAGTCAGGAGAGGAGATGCTTGGGGTATGAAGAGTAAAGTAAGCGGCTAATCACAACTGGCCACTGTAATTAGGGACTTACTATACTTGACATAAACTGAGTATTACCTTGAATGACCATGTTAGTGTTTGAATCTTATAGTGTGCTTATAGAAGATGGCTGGCGGTATATCTTTAAAAGCCTCTCGTGGTGGAGGTCACGGTGCTGCTCTGCGACCCAAAAGAGCGAGACCCAGAGTAGAGAAGGTGGTTCATGAAGAACCAGAGACCCCTCTTCCGGAGGGTGGCGACGAGAGCATCAATATGAGAGCCTCAGTAAAGGAGGCTATGGTGGAAGAGGTCACCAGGTCATGCAGACGATTCTACATCTATGGTGACCGAAGTGATCAAGGCCGTAAGGGATGGGGAAAGAAAGGAGAGGAACAGGTCCTCGGGAGGACGAGAACAACCAGAGCCGGAAACGGTTCTCTCTGATGATAAGAACGAGGAAGAAGAAGAGCCTGCGCCAAAGGCGACCCGAGGCTGCAACTATGGGGCGTTTATGAGATGCAAGCCCCCTTACTTTCGATGGGAATGGCATTGTTGCAGCTGCTCAGTGGTGGGTGAGGGAAATGGAGGTTGTCCTTGATATCAGTGAGTGTCGTGAATATCAGAAGGTGAAATTTGCTACCCACTCTCTTGTGGACTCGGCTTTGTGCTGGTGGAACAACATTGTCCAAGCTGAGGGTAGCAGGCCATTGGGAGGATGAGATGGCCTGAACTGAAGAAATTAGTGATTGAGGAATTCTGTCCTCACAGAGAGATGGATAAGGTGGAAAGGGAGTTCCTGCAACTCAAGGCGGGAACAATGACACACCAGCAGTACACCACTAAATTCAATGAAATGGCGCGGCTAGTGCCCGATCAAGTGACACCACTGTCTGAAAGATTAAGAGATACATCCAAGGGCTGCCAGCGGATATCTGTAGGCATATGATCGTTGCCCGACCGAGCACTTTTAGGTCGGCGGTTGATCTGGCTGGTAGATTATATGATGAGCCCGAGGTGGTGGTGGTGGTTGAGGTGAAGAAAACGAGTGGGGATGGAAGGAACTAGAATGGGAAACGGTTTGGACGTGGTGGAGTTTCCCCAAACAATAAGGTGGTGAAGGTAGGTGACCGACGTGTGGTCACAGCTAGTGTAGGGAGGAAGAAATGTGGTAAATGTGGAAGGGAGCATGCTGGAGAGTGCAGGATGGGGATGAATGTATGCTTCAGGTGTGGTCAGCCTGGCCATATTGCCAGAGACTATAAGAAGCCGAGGGCGGAGAGCTCGGAAGCGGGAAATAAGAAGACGGAAGAAGGAGGGCAGAGGGCAAGTGCTAGAGCATACACTATGACCTGGGAGGAAGCCAGAGCTGATCCCGATGTTGTGTCAGGTATATTTCTGGTAAACCAAACTTGTGCCTCTATATTGTTTGATTCTGGTGCTAGTAGGAGTTTTATTTCTACTACTTTCTGTGCTAAGTTTCCTGTTAGTAGCAGAAAGGTCAGTGCACCATTCGATGTAGAAACTGCTATTGGTAAGTCCACTAGAATTACTGATGTGTAGAGGACTGTACCATAGAACTAGAAGGTCATAGGTTTGCTGCTAGGTTACATGTGATACACCTAGGTGGATTTGATGTAGTACTAGGGATGGACTGGTTAGCAACCTATGAAGGAAACATAGTATGTCGCAAGAAGATGATTCGATTAGTTGCGTCCGATGGGAGTTTGGTTACGATTTATGGAGATCGCGTCACGACGATTTCAAAAGTGATTTCGATGGCGGTGGCAGGAAAGTGCATGAGGCGTGGATGTAGTGCCTACTTGGTCTACGTAAAGGATGTGGACGCGCCAACACCGCAACTATCTGATGTACCAGTTGTGTGTGACTTTTTGGACGTATTCCCGGAAGACTTACCCGGCGTGCCACCGGATCGCGAGGTTGAGTTCCAAATTGACTTGGTACCCGATGCTCAACCCATTGCCAAAGCAACGTATCGATTAGCTCCCATAGAAATGAAAGAACTCATGGAACAGTTGCAAGAGCTGCTCGATAAGGGGTTCATTAGACCGAGTATCTCTCCCTGGGGTGCTCCGGTCATGTTTGTGAAGAAGAAAGACGGTAGTATGAGGATGTGCATCAATTACCGTGAGCTTAACAAGTTCACAGTGAAGAACCGATACCCTCTACCAAGAACAGATGATCAGCTCCAAGGTGCCAGTTGGTTTTCGAGGATAGATCTTCGATCTGGTTACCATCAGCTGAAGGTGAAGGAGCAGGATATCCCTAAAACAGCTTTTCGTACACACTACGGTCACTATGAATTCCTTGTTATGTCATTTGGCCTGACCAATGCGCCAACTGCTTTTATGGATTTGATGAATCGAGTGTGTCGGCCAATGTTGGATAAATCAGTGATTGTGTTTATTGATGATATCCTGATTTACTCAAAGAGCAAGGAGGAGCACGCCGATCACATTTGGGAGGTGTTAGAGACCTTAAGAAGGGAGAGGTTGTATGCCAAATTCTCCAAATGCGCGTTTTGGTTACGCGAAGTTCAATTCTTAGGTCACGTGATAAATCCATAGGGGATTATGGTAGACCTTGCTAAGGTTGAGGCTGTGATGCAATGGAAGTCTCCGAGGACGCCATCTGAGATTCATAGTTTCTTAGGGTTGGCGGGTTATTATCGAAGATTCATTCAAGACTTTTCCAAGATCGCTTCTCCCCTGACCAAGTTGATCCGAAAGGATGTTAAGTTTACATGGGGTCAAGCTCAAGAACATGCGTTCGAGGAGTTAAAGGTGAGGTTGACTCAAGCTCCTGTCTTGTCATTACCCAAAGGAAGCGAGGATTTGGTGGTATATTTTGATGCTTCTTACTCGGGGTTGGGGTGTGTATTAATGCAAAGAGGGAAGGTTATAGCCTATGCATCCCGACAGTTGAAAGTTCATGAGGTTAACTACCCTACTCATGACTTGGAGCTAGCAGCCGTGGTCTTTGCACTAAAGATTTGGAGGCACTATCTGTACGAGACGAAGTGCACCATTTTCACAGACCACAAGAGCTTGAAGTACTTCTTCGAGCAAAAAGATCTGAACATGAGGCAGAGGCGATGGTTGGAGCTTATAAAAGATTACGATTACGAGATCCACTATCATCCGGGCAAAGCCAACGTGGTGGCTGATGCTCTTAGCCGAAAGGAGAGGCCCGAGCCGATTCGGGTGAAAGCATACCAACTGATCATGACCTCTGATGTAATGAAGCAAGTTAAGGAGTTTCAAGATGAGGCATTAAGAGAAGATCACCTAAAATCTGAAAGAATGAGAGGTCTGGTTGGGGATTTGGGTGAAAACACACTTGGTGTTAAAACTCGATTTGGACGGGTGTGGATTCCTTGTTTCGGGAATCTACGTGTGAGGATTATGGATGAAGCTCACAAGACTCGATACCCCATTCATCCTGGTGCCACAAAGATGTATCAAGATATGAAGAAAAATTATTGGTGGCCAGGTATGAAGCGTGACGTGGTGGAGTATGTGAGTAAGTGCCTTACCTGCCTACAGGTGAAGGCGGAACACCAGAAGCCATATGGGAAGATCCAACCTTTGGATATACCGGAATGGAAGTGGGAGCACATCACCATGGATTTCATTACAAAGCTACCACGTACTCCGAAGGGGTACGATGCCATATGGGTGATTGTTGACCATTTGACGAAGAGTGCTCGCTTCCTACCGATCCGTGAGACATATTCATTCGAGAGGTTGGCTGACCTATTCATCAAGGAGATTGTAACCCGTCATGGTGTACCGGTGTCCATTGTGTCTGATCGTGACACCCGGTTTACATCTAAATTCTAGAAGAAATTCCATGATGCCATGGGGACGAGGTTACATATTAGCACGACTTATCATCCCCAAACTGATGGTCAGTCAGAAAGGACCATTCAGACTTTGGAAGACATGCTTCGGGCATGTGTAATCGATTTTGGTGGAAGTTGGGACGACCACTTACCGTTAGCCAAATTCTCATATAACAACAACTATCATGCCAGTATTGGTATGCCACCATATGAGATGCTATACGGTAAGAGATACAGAACACCCGTTTGTTGGGGTGACATTGGTCAGAAAGAGTTGCGAAGCGTCGAGGTAATCAAGGCTACGACTGAGAAGCTCGAGAGGATCAAAGCCTTCATGAAGGCAGCCAAAGATAGACATAAGTCGTATGCCGATAAACGACATAGACCAATTGAGTTCCAGGTGGATGACCGGGTTATGTTGAAGGTCTCACCTTGGAAGGGTATTATCAGATTCAGGAAGCGGGGCAAGTTGAGCCCAAGATATATAGGCCATTTCCGAATCATTGCTCGAGTAGGAGAGGTGGCCTATAGATTGGAGTTGCCAGATGAGTTAAGTGGAATTCACCCGACGTTCCATGTATCTCATTTGAGGAAGTGCTTAGCTGATGAAGACACGATCGTTCCATTGGAGGACATTGAAGTTAATGAAAGGCTCAATTATATGGAGCAACCAGTGGCAATCATCGATTTTAAAGAGAAGAGGATGAGAAATAAAGTGGTTACTCTAGTGCGTGTACAATGGAAGCACAGTAAGGGATCCGAATCTACATGGGAAACTGAGGAGGAGATGAGGCAGCATTATCCTCGTCTGTTTAAGGAATAACAGGTTTCGGAGATGAAACCTATATAAGGGGGCTAGACTTTTAACACCCGGTTATTTTTCAAAGATAAGAAATAAAGAACAAAAGAAAGAAAGGCAATTCAGTCCAAGTGGAGGGACAAAAAGTGTAAAAAGGACAAAAATCTGTGAAAAGTTGGTGTAAAGGTGGGCATTGCCGCCCACCCTCACTTCACATCTACATCTTCTTCAGTTTTAGAGAGAGAAAGATAAGAGGAGAGCAGAAACTCTTGGCTTGTAGAAGAAGAAGAAGTGAACGAATTCAAGGTAAGAATTCGTGGTTTTTACATGTTTATGACAGGTTTTATCCCGGTTATGTGTCTATGTGTTTACGTGTTGTGATTGTGCTCATGTGTGTGTTGTGGTGTTGTTTCTAGGTGTTTTGAACTCATAGCAAGCGGGTAAAAGGAAGAGCACCCAAGTTCCACGAGGTGAGTTCTAGACCCCGGTCCTTACTTGTTTTAAACTATCTTTGGGGCTGAAAATGTATTAAAACGTTTTTGCAAAGCTTATGTATGTTACCCGCATGTATTGTGCTTGTTAAATGTTAAATTCTTGAATGTTTATAGGTTGTTCATGCTTAGAATAGTCATGTTAAGATTAAAACAGATGGGTTTGATGAATGGGTATGAAAACATGCTAAGTACAAGTTACACAGAAGGTTCATACGTCTGAAAGTGCCTTAGAAAGATTTAAGTGTAGTCCATGCGCCTAAACAGTAGCCCATGCGCCTAAGATTACCTTAGAAATGTTTAAGTATAGCCCATGCGCCTGAACAGTGGCCCATATGCCTAGAAATGTTGGTAGGACGACTAAGTGTAGGGCCATGCGCCCCAATAGAGCCCATGCACTCAAGTGGCTCATGCGCCTAAGTGTCCATGAGTCTGAAATTCTCGTGCGTCTAAGTGTTCATACGCACAAATAGTACCCATGGACCTAAATAGTTCATGCGCCTGAGTGATAAAATGATTAAGTGTTGGTTGATGCGCCTGCATAGTGGTAAAACGCCCAAACAGGGCTCATGCGCCTAAATAGTTCCCATGCGCCTAACACTTAGAAAATTTTACAGAGTTTTCTAGGAGTCTATGCTTTAGGGTTTTGAGCAGAGTTGACCATGGCTTAGTATGATGATGTTCCATGCATGTTATGATTACATATGATGTTCGTTATTACTTATTATTATTATTACTATTATTACTTATAGTATGTGACTTTACGTGGCATGTTATTATGGTAACGTAAAGTATCTAGTAATAATAAAGAGAAAGAGCAATAAAGAAAAGAAGAGGAACATTAATGAAAATATTAACAAGTCTTGCAAGCTCATAGGAGGGACACGACCGTGTTGTCGTTAGCTCAACTGTGCTGCGGGTTAGCTACCCTATTATGCCAACAGGGCCAATCAATTGAGATTGGCAGGACCCTTGTAGTGTATCCTGGGTGATTGGGTCGGCCTTGTACACAGTACACAGAACCCTTTCGGGGGATAGAGTTGACCCTTTCGAGGGATATAGATGGCCCATCACCCGTTTTCCATCGCGCACATAGTTGGGGTATTGCTCATTGGTCCCCATAGACAGTGAAAGATAAATGTAAAAGAATTCATTGTAAACAAGGCATACAGTAAAGAGATAAAATATTACGTGCTTGTATAGTTAATGCGTGCTGACGTATAAAGAGATGAAGTTTTCATGAACAGAGTATTTCATATGTATAACTACAGAAAGTATTTTATTACTTATAAAACTAGAGCTCACTCAGCAACGCTGACTTTTATACATTTTCAGTTGGAAGGTAATTATTGCTGAGGATGGCACGAGGGTGAAGCTACTCGGCAGGGAAAGACTGACATCCATTCATACTTTATGTTGCTGTTGTTTTGTAATACAGTAAAACAATTCTTTTGTAATTAGTTAAATAGTGTTGTATTGCTCAACCACAGTGGTTTAAATGCAATGAATGGTTTTTGATAAATTAATTCCGCTGCTTAAGATTGTATAATTATAATGTTTAATGTCTTAATTGCTGTGAATGACCGACTGTAAGGTTTCCGGGAACGGGGCCTTGCATTTTTCTTTATAAATAATTGTAATAGTTTAAATGGTGGATTACTTTTGTAAGTATTTTAGTTATTTGAGTTTTGTTTGCCACTGAAACTATAATTTCGCTCCTAGTCAGCTGTTAGTTTCACCCGGCGAAACTATGTTTCTCAACCGAGAAACTAGGCTTGGGCATGATGGTTTCGCTAACAGTGAAAGTGTTAGTAAAACTATCAAATCTATATATAGAATTTGTTTCTTTCATTGTAGCAACTCTTGAAAAAACTTAATTCGTGTTATCATTGTTGCAAGACTACTTTATAAGCGAATTGCACTAAAATATTTTGGAGCTTTTATTCTATAGTTGTATTGGATTTGATTGTGTTATTTTGAATACTTTTAGTCTATTCTTCATCATCAATTGCTCCTATTGTGTGTTTGGTATTGATATTGAACAATTCTTCAATCAATTGTACCATGATTCAATCAGTTTGGACCAATTGATCCTATCCGCCGTTCTTGTTTGATAGAAGAATAATGTGAAACAGGAACTTCCAGTTGTAAGAGAAATTGAATTTGTAGACAATAGACCTGCTCACATCTCCATCATATCCCATTTGGTCATATGTGTCTTCTAAATCCGTTTTGGGGGATTTAATAGGACAATCCTCATTTTGGAGCTCAAGATGCTCACCATGGTCTATTTAGATTCACCAATTCCTAGCTGTAAATTATTGACCTAATGACCTTTACTCCATTCAGAGTCTCAAGCTGACCATTTTCCCAAGCTCTATTATATGGTTTGAATAAACTACGGGATTAACGGTAAGGGTTATGTAGGAGGTGGACTGGGTTAGAAACTAGATGATGTCAGAGAAACCAGCATCCTTGGAAGAGTCAAGGAGTGCAACTTGGTTGTGCTATGGGTTTAGTGCCATTGTTGGAAAATTACAGAGGAGATGAAGTTGATTTGGGCGTAAAAATGAAGATGAAGGAAAAATGCATACTTAGCAAATTTTGAATAAATACTTGTTGTAACAGGGCTTAGATTGTATGACAAAGACAAGACACATTTTGAAAAGTTTTTTTAAAGGAGATAAATTAATCAATGTTTTTCATCTCAATAGTTGTAATAAGATACTTAAATCTTTGTTCATCAAAAGCTTTGGTGAACAAGTCAGCATATTGTTCATTTGAATCAACTTTAACTAGCTTGATCAGATCTTTCTCAAGAATATATCTAATGAAATTATACCTGATGTTAGGGAGCTTTGTCTTAGAGTACTTGATTTTTTTGTAATAGAAATGGCACTCTTGTTGTCAATGTGAATAGGTGTCTCCATGAAATTGAATTCATAGTCGAATATCTAATTTTGAATCCACAACAGATGGGCACAACATTTAGTAGTAGCAATGTATTCAGCTTCAGCAGTTGATGTTGAGATATAGGATTGCCCCTTAGACCCCACTAGGGGATGCTGCCCCTAGAACCCCGCTATCAGGGGTTGCTGCCCCCGAACTCCCGCTGTCCTACGGTAGGTTGGATATGTTTTTATGGTGAATGGTACTTGGTAGGCTATGTGCTTAGTATGTAAAATATTGTATATTAAAGTGGAAGATAATAATAATGAAAAGTGGAACTTAACGAATGTTACTCGGGCCCATATGATGATGAAAAGTCTTGCAAACACTATGTGGACTTCACTTATATGGGTCTGATGTATGATGATGGATCCGTATTCATGAGTAGACTATAAGCCTTGTAGTGTGCATTAACTATCGAGGGTTAGCTATCACGTTTACGTGTACCGACAAGGATCGACATTTGTTGTCGATCAATAGGGGGCTCTTGTTGTGTGCAATCTCGTTTATGATAAAGTGAAAGATAATGAAAGATAATAAACATGATTATTAAGACATAAGAAATGTTATATATTATGATGTACGTGTGGTCATTTTAAGAAGGATAAAGTTTATGTTTTCTTATATTACTTAAAACTAGAGTTTACTCAGCAAAACTGACTTTTATGCATAACACTTGGAAGGTGAAGTATGATGTTGGGGATGGCACAAAGATGGAAGCTACTTGGCGTGCAATGAATGACATCCATGTTTATAAAATCATTTATTTTAATTTAAATAGTATAATATTTTTATTCTATTTGGGATACAGATGATGATGATGATGATGATGATGATACATATTTGTAACCCAATCGATTTTTTTCATTTCTTTTTTTATGAATTATAACATTCAATATTCTATGTTATATTATTTTTTGTATCACACACACTATTATACATAATAACTTATAGTCTTATACATGCTATACACAAGGTTCTATAATAGCTACTTTTGTTTGTATGAGTAATCCTTGTTTTATAACTTTATTTGTGCTATGAGTTGATGATGGTGAATGCAAGCTTTAATTATTAATATCTTAAAGTTCTTATATATTTATAAAATCCTAGAGTTCATTTTATTATTAAAGTTCTTAAGTTCTTATAAAATTACACATGTGCTATTTTTGCGCATATGCATAATAAAATTAAACTTTTATGGACTCCCATCCTTAATTTTATATAAATACTTAATATTTTTATAAAGGTTTATAAGTATTATACTTTTATAAAAGAACACTAACTAATTTATATTCTTTAAAATCCTTCAAACAAAAATATTTAATTTTATAACTTTAATATAAAAATTAATTTTATTAACATCCTACTATTTTTTATAAACTTTGAAGACCAAAACTCCTTATTCTTTGACTCATTTATAACCCACCTATAACCCCTCAAATCTTAATTATGCTCATAAAATTCCCAATCATAACCCCAATTTTCCCACCTATAAATACTAACCAATGTCTCACCATTTTGTTATACCAACTCTCGTTATCAACTTGAAAGAGAGTTCTTCTTCACCCTCTATACAATCTTAAGAAACTTTCCGCTCCAACCCTCCATTGAAGCCTTTAGAAGTCTCAAATATGCTTGATGCTCTTAAGATAGTAACCGTATTCTTAATTTTAATGTTCTTATTATTTTTTCGATTTCGGAATGATTCTAAAGATCTTTATAATTCAAATTCTCATGTTTTCTTTAAAACGCTAAAAGATGCACGTAAGTGATATCGTTGATTCTGGACAGAATCTGTTACAACTTCAAATGACCATAACTTGATCATAATAAATCAAAAATAACTAAGTAAGATTTCATAAACAATTTCATTGAATTGTCTTTCCAACCATAGTTTACATGACTTCTAATTTTGTCGGACGACTCTGTAACGGACACTAAAAAGTAAGTGTGTATATTTGCATCTCCTACTTTCTACTGCTATTTTGCTGAGCTTCTAATCCGAAGTCGGAAAACTTTTCTAAACGAAAGTTGTTTGTAACATTCTTAAATAGTAGGCTGGAGAATTTTAGAATTCTTACTTAAAGTTTGATATGTTTAATTATAATATACAACTATACCAATAAATCTGTCTAAATATGTTTTTATCTTGCAACAACTTTTCTTTTCCTTTGTTTTGATCCTTTTATTTCTATGGTCAATACTCATAACCATAACCTTAGACATAAGTCCTAATACACATAATCATGCTAGCCTAGGGCTTCACCATCTCTAATAATTAAGTAATAAGTCAATCACATAGTCAAGAACGCAATGTGAGTACTTATAGTCCATTTTTCCTTTATGTTTTGGGATGTGACATGTATACATATTCAATTCTAAATGTTTATTGCAATTAATACGATTCAATTAAGTCTTGTGTAGAGTCTATGCTTTTGTGATAAACTTATTGGATTAATCTTTCGTATGGTGGTCAATCTTACTTACTTGCTAGCATATGACATTAACTTTCTAAAGCCTAAGGTAATGATGATAGCGCTATAGGTTTGACACCCGCCCGAACGGGCTGCTGTAAATGGCATTTGGGTATGAAAACTGATATTCTTACTCTAACCTATTGGTTAGGGACACTTGTCAACAAATATTTGATCAATGCATTTGTTTACTCATACTTGCTTGAATTCACACTTTGACTCTTGAATCGTATTTTAAATCTAGTATATATAACAAAACCTATGTTTACTCACCAACTTTATAGTTGATCTTTATTTTATACATATCACAGGAAAAGCCACATGAGACGCCTACAAGTTTATAACACTTATGATGCTTATTGACTTAGTTAAAACAAATCGAACTTCATTTTATGTTATGCTTGTTTGAACAATTTATGGTTTCTTTATAAGACTTACGTAATTGGGTTGATTAAATAAATTATCACTTTAATAGTGTCACATGTTATGGACAATCTACACACCCCTACATATTCCGCCACCGGTTGGGGTGTGATAAATGAATCACAAGGATATATTGTGTTGTTGACGCTAAAAAGTAACAAGGCTTACGAATAATTTTGAAAAATATATACATTTCAAAACTTGTAACTAAATTGAGAAGGATTAAATAATAGTTACCCGACAATGTGTTTAGGTCATAATTTGGGTGTAAATGAAGGAATAAAACTTTTTCACCAATATGAACAATTATAAAGTATATATTCACGTTCGTTCATTAAGAAAAAAAAGTGTTCATAAATGGTTTATGAACACTTATCCAACAAATATTTTGCTCGTGTTCCTTCGTTAAGGAATAAAACTTTTTCACCAATATGAACAATTATAAAGCATAGATGTTAGACTAACTAAAAAATTTAAAATTTAAAATTTATATAATTTGATAGATTGCAAACTAATTAATAAAATACATAAATTAATATTTAATAAATACACAAATATAATAAACACTTTATCAAACGAGAACAAACACAAATGAACAAGCATGAACTATGTTCACGTTCGTTCGTTTAAGTGAACTAAACGAAACTTCCCGTCGAATGATTTAGGAATTGTTAGCGGAATGTTTGATTTGTTTACGACTCTAGTTATAATTGGATCATATTAAGTATACGTCCTTACTAAATCAATTTAAAATCTTAGTTTTTTAAATCTTCCATATTGACACCAATAATATTTTAATCTTTATTTTTTTAAAATCCTATTCCGTTCTTAATTTATATAATACAAATTTGCAAGTTTTCTGTGTATCATGGGTGGTACAATATGCTTAAGTGGGTTGTACCCATCTTTTTTTTAATCTTAATTTTTTTAACCCAATACTTTACATCTTTGAAAATTTACTCCCAATAGTTTTTACATTTAAATTTGGTCACCTGTACATTTCATATTTACAAATTTTGCGTTTTATGTTTAAGTTTAAATATTGTGAGTTAAGACGTCGCAACATATATGTGAGTTTGAGTCTGAAGCTCGTCAGGATAACATTATAATGCTTCAAATAAACATACAATAATTTTGAGAAATACAATTCTAAAACACACATAACAAAATGATAGATTTGGTGTGTTATAAAGTCCACCTAATTGAATTTATTTATAAAGCTTCAAGCATTGCCTACAACATGTATAACATATTAGTCAACGTATGAATATGTTAGTGAGCATACAAGTTTGAATATATATCATAATAGTAAACAAATCTCAATTCAACATGAGTAAAGTATACTAAAGTTTATATATTGCTAGCATTTAGAGCCAATAATCAAAGCAAAGTGTCCACTACAGTTTGGTTTTGGTTGTATTCATTGGTATCTTAGTTAGATGTATTTTATCAAAACGATTTTGATAAGTATTAAATAAATTAATAATAGTTTAATGTAGCAGAGTAAAGATTAAATACCAAAAGTGATGTAAGGCCCTATTCCCGGATGCTCACAGCTCGTCAATTATCGCACATAAAACATACATTTATCATTATTAAAACATTGCAGCGGAATTAGTTTAAACCATTTCATTTATAAATAGTGACTTTTGCAAAATAATACAACATTCATTACAAAACATTGTTTGTTCGCATTACAACGCAAAAACATTATCGCCATATAAAATGGATGTCGTCCAAAAATGCCAAGTAGTTGCCCCGTGCCATCCTCAGCAACATTACATGCCAACTGGAAAATGCATAAAAAGTCAACGTTGCTGAATGAGTTGTAGTTTTATAAAACTTTATATTACCTTTCATTAATTAAAACATTTTCTTTACTATCGCACATGATCACACATCCTACGTACATCAAGGTAATAATTATTATCTTCATCATCGTTCATTTCGTACATATTGCAGTTTCACACTTTTTGTACACTTATTATCTTTCACTTCTATCTATGTCCTGTCATATACTTAACCCCCCTCTAGAGCACCAAGCAATTTTGTCTAAGGTTAAGCGACAATGACTCCGTAATGCACGTATGGAGTGGTCATTAGGACAGACTCCCTGTCAGGACCATGTACGTACGGAGTACTAACAAATTCTACGCTTATACTGAATCAAGTAGTGCGGAATCCTATTTGATTGGTGATCCAATTAGTGAGAACAATTACCCGATCGATATACGATTGAAACTAAACATTATGCACGAATAGAGATCGATCAGGAATGATCTATGAACTTGCACAGGCTTCCTTGGATGTTCTAGACAGCTAGGGTTCATGAGAATATCAAGTGTTTCCAATTCTTAAGTTTTTCCATGAATTAAGTGGTATTTATAGGTTAGGGTTTTCCAATCATATGACTGAACCATTAGCATGGTTCAGTCGCGCGACTGAATCATGCGTTTGATCCATACGCAAGACTGAAGGTTCAGTCGTGCGACTGAGTCAATCTTATGTTTTAACCGTGTGACTGATCCCGTCTCCTAGTTCAGTCGTGTGACTGGTCCATAAGCATGACGTATTCATGCGTATTTTCCATAAGTATGGGCCATTTGCATGATTACTCATCCGACCATGTTGAACACATTTCTTAATCATTATTGACTAAGAATCATGCATAACACCCTCAAACCTATATAGTAAGTTTATTATATTTTAACACAATAATAATATGAAATATTAAACATTAAAAACATCAACCACATATTATATTTCATTGACCCCATTCATTACATATGTGTAAGCCATGAAAGACTTTTACATTAAACTCATAAACTAGGTACACATGTATCTACAAACTCCCTATTGGACCTAGTTTCCTCTATTGTCTAACACTCTTCATATGTTCTTGTAACTTCTTGTACTTGTCCTCCTTTGTAACTCCTGCATGTATTTCAAATGCAAAGTAGAGTTGTTAGGATCTGGTATTTGACCAAACACCAACTCATTAAGGTGTTAAACCAAACCAAATAGTGCGGAATCCTATTTGATTGGCGATCCAATCAGTGAGAACGCACTTAGACACAATAATGTATTGAATCTAACGGCAAGAATCGATTAGGAATTGATCCACAGCGTTCTATGAACTTGGAGTACCAACTTAGTGGCTTCTAGACGGCTAGGGTACGTCTGGAGTCAAAGTGGATTCAATGCTTACGTTTTTCCACAAATTAGGTGGTATTTTAGGTTAGGGTTGCTCATTCGGGTGACTGAACCATTAGCATGGTTCATTCGTGCGATTGAGCCATGTGGTTGATCCTTTCGCACAACTGAGTGTTCAGTCGTGCGACTCAGTCAGACGCATGAAGTTGTTCAGGCATATGAACTATTTAGGCGCATGGACACTCAGTCGCATGGCCATTCGGACATATGACCACTGTTGGGGCGTATGGTCCAGTCGGACGCATGAGAACTTCACTTCACCAAGTTTGAATGTATTCAATATTATAACATTATGCATAACACTTCAAACAATCACAAACCTATATAATCAAGTCAATATGCGTTAAACAACTCATTAATGAAATATTAAACATTAGACACACAACCAAACATTTTGTATTTCATTAAGTACCCAATAATTACATAAGTGTAAGACATATTACATTCAGATTAGGATCTAGGTATATATATGTATCAACAAACTCCCCCTTGGACCTAGATCTATCTATTGTCTAACATCTTTCATGATTTCCTCAAATTTCTCGTACTTAGCTTCTTTGATGACTCCTGTGTTTATCTCAAAAACAAAACAGAGTCCTATCACTTTCTGGAACTGTAAAGCTTGTACAATATCCTGTGAGTCGTAGAACAGTGGCCACTTGTACAAAGTATAAACATCTTGTGTTGACAAGTTGGTGAGCCACATCGAGTCAAACACCCTTATGGTTTCCATTGTGCCATTCCTGTTCAAGACTATTACGACCTCTCCTGTTCTCCAATCGTAGTACCACCATTTGAAGTGTGGAGTGAAGTCCTGTGGCATCTCACGTAGTGGGATCTTTGACATTGTACGTGGTGGACTCCACTTCAGTACTACTCTAGGTTTGCCAGTTATGGCATCAACTTCAGATCTTCTGATGTACCTCGTTGGTTGTTGAGGTTTGAAGTTGACCCATCTGGTGTGGTACTCCCTCTTCAGAGCAGCTTCAAACTAGCCTGACATCTTACGAGGGTTAGCATATAGCAAGTTTAACTTTGCTAACTGGTTGAGCTCAAAACCTGGAAGAGTCTTCAGATCGTGTGGAAATCTGAAGTAATCAATTCCCTTCTCACGTTTAACCACGTAAACGTTGAGGTCTGTAAAATGTGCCCACGCTATGATCCTGCCTATCACCTTTTGATGTTTCTTGACCTTATACAGTTTGGTGTAGACAGTTGACATTGTAGCTCTGCGTTGGGCTCTGATTTCTTCAAAACATGCTGCCCATTCAGCCTTTTTGATGTTGACTTCAGCATCTGAGGCTTGGGCCTTCTCTTTATCCTTTTCTGACTCTTGCTCCATTTTATCCAGAGTCTCAAAAGTGTCATTAACAAGAGTTTCTCACAGATTAGGAATGACATTTCCCTCATTGTCAGTGTACTCTGGATAGGGTTGTGTAGTGACATCTTCAATCTCGACCTCATCGACATCCTGCAGCTTATCGTCACTCTCCTTTTGCACAGTTGGAGCATCTTTCACAATCTCATGAGGATTGAGTTGGAACATTTCAGCCAGTTGCTCATCGGTGAGATCATGAATTATTTCTCCTTCTTCATGAGTGTAATTCACTGATCTCCTGACAATCCCCTACAGATCAAGAATCATTGTTAGTTGAGTCTTGATCTGTTGGAGGGGAGCAACATCATAATCATCTCCTTGAAAATTAGAATCTGCTTGATTTAAAACATGTAACACATCAATCATTTAGTCAACAAACAGAACAGTAAACATTAATAATGACCATAAACATTAATTACATTTATTAGATACAATATTCAAATACACATAGTTTAAATAACATAAACAACTATGAATTACTCTTGTCTTGAATAGCTGGTGTGTTAGTAGGATCAGCAGAAGATGATGGGGCTCCTTGGTCTTGATTTTTCTTTGTGCGCCTCTCTTGACCTTGAGCTGGTGTAGATGCAGCTGCATTTTCTTCTTCATCATCATCATCATGATCAACATTCTCACCTGCATCAGTGTCATCCCCTTGATCATCACAGTCATCATCTTCATCATCATCACTGTCATCATCATCACCATCATCTCCATCTCCTTCTCGGATGTTTAGGGGTTCATCTTTGGATCCCTTTAGTCTCAGCATAAGCTTCTTGTTCTGGGCCTCTAAATTGTGTATCCTCTGTATTGAGGATGTATGCATCTCTCTTAGCTCAGTAATATCTTGGCTCTGGGCCTCTATCCTTTGGGCTTAGGATGCATTAAGCTCCATCAGCTGATTAAGCTGAGAGGCTCGCTATTCATCCGTCGCCAACAGCTTCAGCACTAACCTGTTAAGGTTAGCCAACTGTTCCTCCAACCCGATAGATGGGAAAGCGGATCCAAAAACAGGTGGGACCTATGAGGAGGTCCCAACTCCATGGGCTGTGGTGGTGGTAGTGGATGTAGAGAAGATTGGGGTTGGTATCGATGTGGATGGCTGTGGATGAGCTGTAGTGGTGGTGGATGGGAATTGTGTATTTGGTGGAGTGGGTGTGGAAGTGGTGTATGAACTGGTGGTAGTGGTGGGTGTAATCTGGTAGTGGTGGTAGGTTGAATGGTGGTAGCTGTGGTGGTGGTTGTGGTGGTGATAAAGGTGATTATGCGTTTCTTTCTTTTCAAGCCATGGGGCTGAGCCATCCTCTTCTTCCTCGATCCAGTCGAGGAGGATGCTCCCCCTAGAGTGCGGCCTGGCAGATCAGGAGTATAAGTAGGATCATTAGTGGTCTCTCCCAATCCGCCTGGGCGTTCACCAACAGCCCGGAGCCCTCGTTCTATGGGAACGACTTTACTTCCCACAGTCCGAGTCAGTGGCTCCTCATCTGACTCCTCCTCTTCCTCACCAGGCATGAAATCCTGGTGGAACCCAGCATTCTCCGCTCTGTCTCCAGTGGGGGCAGATGCTGGAGATGGAATATCAGTAGTGGGACCCCTTTGTTGAGTGGGTCCTTCATCTCCAGCATCTCCGCTATCATCATCGGAGTCATCATCAGGGAGCTGTAGCTGCTTTTCTTCAGAGTCACTATCAACATGACGCCATTTACGCCTAGCCAGCGCCACGTAGTCTTCCCGGTCCAGATGCCCAAATAATCTCCTCACAGGGGGCTTTACCTGCTTCCCCATGTAAACCTTCATCCTGCCCAAGGTGGTATCGTCCATCACCTTGAGTACCACCGCGTCCTCCTTCTCCTTCGGCAAGGAAGGGAGCTTCTGGTCTATAATCATCTACATAAAGGAAGGGTACATGCAGAAGCCCTCCTTCCCTTTCCCCTCAATGTTCTCCACCAAGTAGGTGAAGATCATCCTGGAGAAGCTGAATGGATGGTTCAGCACCAGTGCAGCATATGCGTTCTGGATCTGATCGGACAGTTCATCAAAACCTCCCTTCTGAGACGCTAAGCACTTAAGCAGTACATGTGCAAGGTACTTGAACTGGGGACACAGGTTGCTCTTGTTGAGCACCCCTGCATTGATGTCCCCAGCATACTTGGCCCGCAGGAAACAGCCTCTAACAATCAGGCGGTGAAGTTGTGTAGGGCATTCAGCATCGTCTCCAAGCTGCAGCACTATCCTGAGATCATCCTCAGAGATCTCAATGGCCTCTCCAAATATCGAACTATGGATTCGATGAGGCTCAGAGGTTCTATCAACTATAGTACCTTCCCAGAAGGCCTGCTGAATAGAATGGTACGGTGTGCATGGAGTTGAGATTGCGTGAGAGATCCTTGAGCGCCTAAGAAACAAGATGATTCCAGCAAAGTCAGGTGCATGTTTGGATGATTGATTCAGATGAGCACAGATATTGTGTTTGGTGCTCATTGTCCACCGACTCACCATCTGTATAGTCAGTGGAAATCGTCAGTGCACAAGAATTAGTTGTATATAATGATCTAATGAAAATTTTGGCTGTGTAAAGATAGTTCGTGCGTCTCGGGGCGATTTTGAGGGTGGTGAGTGACTGCGACCGACTATCCCACTATTTATACTAGGGTTTCCTATAGTCGTGCGACTTAGTCCAGTCGCACAAGTTGGTCGTGCAACTGAGTATCAGTCGTGCGACTGGCACAGTCGGTCACCTTCAGTCGTGCGACTAGAGTTGAGTCGTGTGACTTGGTCATTCGCCTCCTCTCGCGTGGCCTAATGGCTCATTCGTATTAGCCATTCGATTGCATGGTCCATACACTTGTCCATTCTGCTATAAAAGGCATGAGTATGATCCATTCGTACGGTTGGTCCATACTCATGGTCCAGTCGTGCGAATGGGTCATACTCTTGAAATTTTCTAACTTTCTGACCATTTTAACTTGAAAATCTTTTAATCACCTCAGATGTGACCTAATTGTTGTTTGAAAGCACTTGTGGTCACCTCAGTCATGACCTTTTAGATGATAAGGTCCCTTATCAACTTCCATGACATAGTCCGATACTAACCTACAGAATTTGACAAACTTTGTACAGAAATAAAAGAAATAATACTGAAAACTTAAACAAACTAAGACATGTTTTTGTGTTTTTGTGAGAGTTAATTCCTAAGATGTAAATGAATAATTATTCTAAGAGAGCAGCCTTAATCATTTAAACCATACATGGATCAATTTAAGTTGGAATCATACAGGATATTCAAATCATTCACGACAAGTTATTAAAAACAACTTTGATGCTCTTTCCTTGTTTTTCATCTGGAGTCATTTAACAAATTTAGGAAATCAAACTAGTACTCTAGGTCCCCACACTGATTTGAACTTTCAAGAATTGTAGCCACAGTGATTGTTAGTATACTTGTCCTCTTAAATCCATACACAGACTTTCAACACAGTTTGGTGATCATTTTAAGGTTTGTTTATTTCAACAAGCATTTGTGGATCCCACACTCATATGGTAATCAAGATTCCTCAGGGGATTTTTGAGCGGTCTTAGGGTAGTGTTCAAGAAGCGACTATTCGTAGAATCTTTCAAAGAGAAGCCAATCCTCAGGTCAGTGCCATCGCATAGCAAAGAGGCGGCAAACAACAATGAGTTCTAGAATATATAGGTTATGCTTATCCTCAGGTCAGTGCCACCACACAGCAGAAAGGCACATAATCTATCTTCTTGTTTGAGCAATGTTTCTTCTTTTAGCACAAATCTCACCAACAACATAGGTTATCAGTTTGATTGTATTTGCATTTTTCATGTGCTTTTGCTCATGCTTTGGTCTTACGCACACTTTTGTGGCGTTTATTTTGCTTGTCACCCCTTATTGGAATCTTGTTGATTGTGTTAACCAGGGATAAGGTGTTACCCATAGCTAGTTAAACATTTTAGTTTAATTTTGAGATCACCAAAAAGGTATAGTCATCTATTGTGTTGAATCTACCGACATATCAGCTGTGGCTAGCAACCTCTAGGTCTACTTTCTTTGTGTTACCTTAGTAGTAGCTAGCTTAACTATCATATTACCTTTTATATTGCTCAGACTACACATACTTATACTTGAACTTTATATTACCTTTTATATTGGTCAGCGCGTTGAAAATCAGTGTTTATTTTTATCACATCGATTAAATTCTTTTCAAAACAGTCACGTATGAAGTGATATTTGATTCCGATGTGTTGGTCTTAGGATGTTGGACCGGGTTTTTAGTGACTGCAATCGCAGCAGAGTTAGCAACAAATATAGGGGTGGAAGTGAAATGCAAACCGTAATCCCGCATTTGCTGTTGAATCCATTTGATTTGGGAACAGCAGCTTGCAGCAGCAGCGTATTCAGCTTCACAGGTTGACAAAGCAACCAAGGTCTGCTTCTTACACTGCTAGGTTACTAATCTTCTCCCAAAGAACTGACACCCTGCTGATGTAGACTTGTAGTTCATCTTGCAGCCGCCGTAATCCGAGTCACTATACGCTGTAAGTTCAAAGTCATCATCATGAGGATACCACAACCCAAAGTGTGGGTGTGCCCTTCAGATAACGAAATATCCTTTTGACCCCAATTAGATGGTTCACCTTAGGCTTTGCCTGATATCATGAGCATAAACATGTAGCATACATGATATCTGGTCTTGAGGCAGTGAGATACATAAGAGATCCAATCATCCCTCGGTACATAGTGGCATCTACTAGATCACTGTTCTCATCGGGTGCCACATCATGGTTTGTAGCTAGTGGAGTTCCAGCTGAGGAGGCATTCTCCATGTCAAACCGATTGGGAATATCCCCTACATACTTGGTCTGATGTAAAAAGATTCCATTTGGTGTCTGATCCACCTGTAACCCAAGAAAGAACTTCATCTCCCCCATGGCACTCATCTCAAACTCCGCCTTCATAACTGCTTCGAATTCTTTGCATAATTCTTCACTTTGAACCGAAGATTATGTCATCTACATAGATCTATACTACCAGTAGATCTCCATCTTTTTCTTTGATAAACAGTGTGCAGTCAATGACTCCCCTGCAAAAACCATGTTTCACAAGATGAGTTGAAAGTTTCTCATACCAAGCCCTTGGAGCTTGATGAAGCCCATAAAGAGCCTTGTCGAGTTTGTAGACTCTATCCCGATGATATGGATCATCAAATCCCTCGGGTTGACTGACATACACTGTTTCTCTGATCTCCCCATGAAGGAATGCACTCTTCACATCAAGTTGATAAACTTTGATTTTCATATAAGATGCATAGGCAAGAAAGATGCGGATGGCTTCCATCCTTTCCAATGGTGCAAATACTTCATTGTAGTCAATACCTTCAACTTGTCGAAAACCCTGAACAACAAGCTGAGCCTTGTTTCTGATGATCACCCCTTGATCATCTTTCTTGCATTTGAAGACCCATTTTGTGCCAATGACTTTACCACCTTTAGGTCTATCGACTAATGTTCATACACCCAACTTCTTAAACTGAAGAAGTTCTTCTTGCATGGCACTAACCCAAGCCTTATCATTTAGTGCTTCACTGACATACTTTGGTTCAAACTGAGACACAAAGCAGCGGTATGCACCATCATGAAGGTACCCTTTTTCCATCACGGAGGCATAATCACGTGAGTATAGCTTATTTCTAGTCTAAACCCCTGATCTCACATCTCCTATAATGTTATCCAATGGATGAAAGACATTTAGACGTGATCCAGAAGTTGTTGGAACAACCACCTCAGAGTCAAGATGATGAGTATTTGGTTCTAGGTTGGAGGCAGTAGGAGTCTGAGGTTCTGATGATTCTGAAGTATCACTTGCTGGTGCTGGTGAACTTGTGTAAGTCAGAACCTGCACATCCTGGTTGATCTGCTCTTTTTATTCATTGTCTTCATTAGAGGAAGAATCACTCGCATCATCTGCTCCCCCTAAGTTGGTAGTATCATGACTTGTTGAATCTTGAGATGGTGTGTTCAATACATTGTACATCATCTTGTTTGCCAACTCGTCTTCTAAAGCGGGAACAGGTATGTGGAAGGTCTTGAAGAATCCATCGTAGTTGAAGAAGTAGGCAGGCCTTTTCCAGCAGGTGGTGTGATATATCTCTGAAGATCAACATTGCACCACACCTTTACTTGACCTGTTGAGTTGTTGTAAAATTTCTTGTTCGGTATGTTGTATAGAAAGATCCCTTCATCAACCTTCTCACTCAATTTTCCCTCCTAAGTCTTCTTCAGCAGGGTGGACAGAGCGCCAAACGGCTCGAGATATTCCAAGTTAGGTTTACGTCACTGTAATAACTCGTAGCATGTTTTTCCATGGCGTTTAACTACCAGAACTTGATTAGGAGTATAACATGCATTTGCCACTACTTCATTCCAAAATTGGATAGGCAGTTTCTAGTCTGCTAGCATTGTCCGTGCCGTCTCTATCAAGCTGCGGTTCTTTCGTTCAGCAACACCGTTCATCTGAGGGGTATAGGCTGAGGTAAATTGATGCACAATTCCCTTTTCCTTGCAATATGCCTCCATCCTCTGATTCTTAAACTCGGTTTCGTTGTCTGAGCGCACCTGTCGTACCTTCAGCTTGTATAGGGATTCCAGTGTAGTTACCAATTCCTTGAAGGATTCAAATGTTTCTAATTTGGATTTTAGAAACATTACCCAGGAGAACCTTGAGTAGTCATCAGTAACTACATAGAAATACAACTCGCCAGCGATGCTTCTTGTACTGACTGGACCAAACAGATCCATGTAAAGAAGCTCAAGAGGAAGGTCTATAGAATGAACTTTCTTTTCCTTATGAGACTTCTTCATCTGTTTACCCTTTTTGCATGCAACACAGAAATCCAGGAGTTGGATGTTTTTGACATTTACTCCCCTCACAAGATCATTCTGGATCAAGTGATTCATTTTTCTCGGATTTATGTGTCCTATTCTCCTATGACAGGAGATGGAGTCCTTCTCAGTAGCTTTGGACAAGAAACATTGGACCTCACTATCCATTTTGGATGCCTTTGAGAGATCCAAGACATAAAGATCATTATATCTTGAAGCTGACATTAGGATCTGGTCCTCCGGGATCATGTATTCCTTCTTTAGTACGTAACACTTTTGGTTGTCAAAAACTACCTTGAATCCTTTATCACAGATTTGAGAGACAGAAAGTAGGTTATTTTGTAATTGTTGGACAAAGTTTACCTTATCAAATTTAATCTTCTCATTTCCCACTTCTCCTTGGGCTGTGATATACCCACCTTTGTTTCCAGCAAATGAAACATGCCCTCCTTTAATTTGTCTGACATTTGATAAGAGAGCTCTATTGCCTGTCATGTGCCTAGATGCTCCGCTATCAACAATCCACGTGTTAGTCTCAGAACTATAGCGAACACCCTGCACATTCAATGAAAACATTAGTTCATGTTAGGAACCCAAGCCTTAACTGGCTTGGGTTTCCCTGAGGCATCACATATCACAAACTCAACCCACTAACCTTTTGAGGTTAAGGATTGATATGAATGTGTTCTTATTTTCAGGCACTGAGGAGGTTTTTTCTTTCCATAATCCTAATTTGTGTAAGGCCTGTTTGTGATAAACAGACGACTGGCTGATGGGTTGAACTTTGGGTTGACAATCCCTTTTAGGAGGCGTCACTAAGTTCCTCTTAAAAGATCTAGATGTAGATGCAGAAAGTTCAACTTTCTTCCTTGGTGTCTGGTAATAAGGACAGTGAGACGCTATATGACCATATTCTCCACAATTATAGCAGGATCTGCATTCAACTTTACGGTTTATTTGTTTTGGTGGAGATGTACATGTCACACGGTCAACCTTATTGTGTTTGGACTGAGACACTACTTTGTTAGATGTATGAGTTGGTTTTACAAAATTAATTGCTTTACCTGGTCTTACATCTTTAATCTCTTGTTTCCCTGGACTGTGACATGATGCACATGATTGATTAGATTTTATAGTCTTTTTAGGTTCTTGTTTGACTTTGTTTGACCTTGACTTTAAACTAACCCTTTTGAATTCTTTTTCCAGGTTAACACAAGGCATCTTTCCTACTCCCTTTGAAGTGGCCTCCTTTTGTTTAGAGTCAGATTCACTTGATTTACTTACGGAATCCAGATCATTAACAAGAGTAGACACCATGTGATCCTTTATGGGGTTATTGTTAATTAGTTTACTTTTGGTGTTCATCAAGGTCTCAGGTGGTGGTGGAACCACTTTGTATCCCAGTCCCTCTCCATTATTTCTCTCTCTTACTAAGTGTTGGACAATGTGTAATGAGCTTGTCCAACTATGCAGTTTTTGTTTTAATGAATTGACTTCTACTTCTAGAACTGCTTTTTGCTTCTTAGTGTCCTCAACAGAGTTCAGATAGTACCTAATGTCATTTGCTTGGTTAACGGCAACCACCTCAGTTTCCCTAAGCTATTTATTTAATAGGTCTATCTTTTCCTTGTAATTGTGCTTGTTTTGTTTCAATAGTCTATTTGCTTCTGTGCACAGTTCCAGATCCTTCACTAAGCTATCATTATGATCTAATAACCTTGCAAATTTTGAATCTATAACTTCTCTAAATTTATTACATTCTAAGCAAGCATGATTATTAAATTGTTGGTCAGTAGTACTTACCTGGGATGTTGAAGAAGAATCAGCCATGAGTGCTGGCTCGGTTGTCTCTGGTTCTGGTGATTCAGATGATGATGCAGATTTTTCTTCTTCAGGCAGATAGTTGACCACATTTGCAGTATCTTCAGAATTTGACATTGCGAGCTCTCCTGCTATATCTCCTTCACTTGCAGAATCGTCATCAATATCCTCCACACTAGCTATATTGGACTCTCCTGGTGAGATGAACCGAAAGCTCCAGTCCTATCCTTCATCTTCATTAGCAGTTAAGCCTTTTGGATCCTTACTTGATGAGGCAGCATTACTAGCTGTGGTCTTGTCTTGACGTGTCCCTTTGGTTTTATACACTCCCTCTTGAAGTGTCCCTTCTCACCGTAGTTGAAACATGTAACCTTTGAATTATCAAACCCAAAGGTTGTGTCTTTTGTTGCAACCAGGTTCTATCCGGTCTTTTTGACAAACTTTTTAGCTCGTCGGACAGCACTTGCCAGAGCCCACATTATGTCCATACGTTCCAACTCCATTTCATCCACCTACTCATAATCTTCATCTGCCAGGTGGCAATTACCTATCTTTCCAGAAATTAATCCATTGTAGGATTGAACCACCACAAGTAAAGGGTCCATATGTTCTCTGGCCACCTCCACAGTTACATTCCCGAGGTTGTCGGTTTTAAGCTTTGCTGCATTAGCTTCAGGTATCATATATTGGGAGCTAGAAGACCCTAACATTTCGGATCCTGAAGTTGAGGGTTGTGCTGGAACTCCTGCGCTTGAGATGATGGCGGTTGCAGTGGTGCTCCAGATGTCTTGATTGAAGGAGTAGCATTGTAGAGTGCAGGATTCTAATCGTAGTTTGCCTTTTGGGCTCGATACTTCATCCTAAGCTCCACTTCTCTTAGTTTCAGAATGAAGTCATTTATGTCTAACTTCGAGAGCATTCCATTCTGTCTGAGATTTGAAACAAATGAACCCCATTTTTCTAGTAATCCATGAGCAAAGTTGGATACCTTATCTTCCATCGAAGTAACCACTCCATGAGTGTGCATCTCACTCATCAAGTGGTAGAATCTATCGATCACATCATCAAGGCCTTCTTCAAGGCTTTTGCCTTGATAGCCTTTAGAGAGGCATTTCCGTCATACCTCTTCTCCAACGCATCCCAAAGTTTCTGGCTTGAGTATACTCCGAATACTGATGGAAAATATCCTTCGGAATAGACTGAGTAAGCAAGCCGTAGATTTTCTTCTCAGCGTTGTGTTTTACCTTCTGTGCATCCAACATGCCACTTAGAGTAAGTTTTACTCCGTCAGCTCCAACTGGCATGTTGTACCCCGACTCTATTGCCTCCCACAAATTTGTATCCACTCCATTTAAGTAGATTTCAAAATGTTGCTTCCATTGTGGGTAGTCATCTAACGTAATAAGTTTTGGGGGTTTATTGTGAATCCCCACTTCGTTCTCCAACAACAGTAGATTCTGAATACGTGTATCTCTACTTGCTGTGTATGCTAAAAACTGATCCTCCATTTCACTTAACTTTACTATTTAACAAACTGTTGATGAATACGAATGAAGGTATGTGATTGGGCTTATTCGGGCGATTGAACAAGTGCGGATGGTTTAATCGTGCGACTAAACAAATGCGGATGAGTCAGTCGTCCGAATAAACTAATGCGGTTAAGCAGTCCGAATGAAGATCTCAGTCATATGAATGAGGGTACAAATGAGTTCAATCGTGCGGTTGAAGAATGCGAATGAACTCAGTTGTGCCATTGAGCCAATCGTGCGACTGAACTTGCTGAAGTTTGATAATTCGTAGGTTAAACTTGTTTTGGCTGTAAAAACTCGAATTTTACCAAACCCTAATAGCCGTATGCCGGAAAAACTACACTTTTCGATCAAGAAACGTCCAAGACTCCGTCACACACAAAAAGATTGCGTTTTTGATGCAAAAACACAATTTTGTATCAAAATGATTGAATCAACACGAAATCAAGAGCCAATAGCTCTGATACCACTTGTTAGGATCTCGTATTTGACCAAACACCAACTGATTAACGTGTTAAACCAAACCAAATAGTGCGGAATCCTATTTGATTGGCGATCCAATCAGTGAGAACGCAGTTAGACACAATATCAAGAATCGATTAGGAATTGATCTACAGCATTCTATGAACTTGGAGTACAAACTTAGAGGCTTCTAGAAGGCTAGGGTACGTCTGGAGTCGAAGTGGATTCAATGCTTATGTTTTTCCACGAATTAGGTGGTATTTATAGGTTAGGGTTGCTCATTCGGGTGACTAAACCATTAGCATGGTTCATTCATGCAATTGAACCATACGGTTGTTCCATTCGCACAATTGAGTGTTCAGTCGTGCGACTGAGTTAGACGCATGAAGTTCTTCAGGCGTATGAACTATTTAGGCGCATGGACACTCAGTCGCATGGCCATTCGGACGCATGACCACAGTTGGGGTGCATGGTCCATTTGGTCTCATGAGAACTTCACTTCACCAAGTTTGAATGTATTCAATATTATAACATTATGCATAACACTTCAAACAATCACAAACCTATATAATCAAGTCAATATGCGTTAAACAACTCATTAATGAAATATTAAACATTATACACACAACCAAACATTTTGTATTTCATTAAGTACCCAATAATTACATAAGTGTAAGACATATTACATTCAGATCAGGATCTAGGTACATATATGTATCAACAAGAGTCTTATCACGTGTTGAAACTGGAGAGCTTCTACAATGTCCTGCGTGTCATAGAACAATGGCCACTTGTATAAAGTGTAAACATCTTCAGCCGACAAGTTTGTAAGCCACATAGGGTCAAATACCCGGATAATCTCTATCTTTCCATGTTTGTTCAGGACTATGACCGCTTCCCGTGTCCTCCAATCATAATACCACGATTTGAAGTGTGGAGTGAAGTGTTGAGGCATTTCCCATAAGGGAATCCTTGACATCATGCGCGGGGGACTAAACTTCAGCACAACTTTCGGTTTCCCAGATATAGGGTCCACTTCAGACCTCCGGATGAACCTCTTCGGTTGTTGAGGTCTGAAGTTTACCCACCTGGTGTGGTATTCCTTCTTCAATGCAGCCTCGAACCATCCTGACATCTTGGATTTGCATACAGAAGATCTAAACATGCCAGACGGTTGAGCTCAAAACTAGGAAGAGTCTTCAGATCATGAGCATATCTGAAGTACTCAATCCCCTTTTCTTTCTTTACAACATAGACATTCAAGTCTTCAAAATAAGCCCTCGCAATGATTTTGCCGGACACCTTCTGATGTTTCTTGACCCTGTAAAGTTTGGTGTAGGCATTCTACTTTGGAGGTGCGTGCTAGGCTTTCATTTTAGCAAAACAAGCCACCCATTCAGCTTTCTTCAATTCGACATTAGCGTCCGAAGCTTGGGCTGAGCTTTCTTCTTTCTCATTTTCTTTCTCTACTTCATCCAACTTCTCAAATGTAGCACTACCAAAAGTATCACCAAGTTGCTCAACTATAACATCGTCAATCTCAATCTCATCAACATCATGTAGCTCCTCATCACTCAGTTCATCGACTTCTGGAGCATCTTTGACAATTTCATGAGGATTGAGTCAGAATATCTCAGCTAGCTGGTCATTGGTCACATCATGAATGATTTCCTTCTTCAGAAGTGTAGCTCACTGACCTTATGACTATCCCTTGCAAGTCAAGAATCATGGTTAATTGAGACTTGACCTGCTGAAGGGGTTGGACATCATATTCGTCTGTTCGTAGAGCTTCATCTGTTTGATTAAACATTAAGCACAACACACATAAGTCATCATATAAAGAATTTAAACATAAACAAACATAGATGATAATTAATTACATTAATTTAACATAATTCAAGTACAAAAGTTTCTAAATACAAATACATCTAACAATTACTTTTGTCTTGAATAGTAGGTTATTCAGCTAGAGGAGCAGAGGATGAGGCTCCTTGATCTTGGTTCCTTTTAGTTTGCCTCTCCTGCGCTTGAGGATTAGAGGCTGATGCAGATGCATCACCATCCTGATCATCATCATCCTCTTGATCCTTTCTGCTAGGTCCTCCCTCCTCAATATCTTCTTCAGTATTATCTTCATCGTTATCATCATCATTATCCTCATCATCATCGTCATCATCATCATCATCACCATCACTATCCTTGATCTTTAGAGGCTCACTCTTTGACCCCTTGAGTTTTAGCATAATCTTCTTATTTTTCTTCTCAAGCTCCTCTATTCTTTTCACCGGAGCCAGCACCAACTCATTTTGACTTGTATGTGCATGGTGGGCTCGGCTTAGAGCTCTCTTATATAAGTCACTCTTCTCACTATGCTCCTTGATCTTCTCGGCTTGAGCAGCATTAACTTCCATCATCTTGTGCAAATGAGAAGCCCTAAGCTCATCAATGGGTAGCAATCTAAGCACAGTGTTGTTTAGGTTAGCCAGTTGTTCCTCTAACCTGATGTGGGGTAAAATGGGTCCAGCTGTGAATGGGGTGTGTGTGGAAGGACCCGTTTGGTGACTGGTGGTGGTAGATAAGGTGAATATGGGAGGTAGAATGTGTGTGGGATGTGCTAGAGTGGCTGTGGTAGTGGTGGTGGGATGAGAGAAAATAGTTGTGGGAGGAGTGTGGTGGTAGTAGTAGCTGTGGTGGTGGTTATGGCAGTGGTGGTGGAAGTGGTAGTGATGGTGGTAGTGGTTGTGATAGAAGATATGATTACTGTAACCCTCCTTCTCTTGCTCTTCTTGCCATGGGGATGAGCCATCCTCTTCTTCCTACGGCCCTTAGCAAGAGGCGCTCCCCCTTGGCTTCTGGACTGGTCAGGGGTTTAGGTAGGATCTGTAACGTCATTAGTAGCACCCCTGACTCAGCCTGGTGTCCACCAACTGCCTCTATGCCTTTCCCTATGGCCATGACCCTACTCCCCACAGTCCTCACTAGCGGCTCTTCATCTGACTCCTCATCCTAATCAACCAAGAAGTCTTGGTGGAAGCAACCCCTTCGGTTTCACTAGGTGCATCACCTCCTTGACCTTGGTCATCATCGTCATCATCGTCATGTTCTTCAGTGGGTGCCATGATGGGCTCGACGTCGGAGTCACTATCATCATGATGCCACTTCCTTCGAGCGGGTGTCACATAGTCTTCTCTGGCAAGGTGCCTAAATAGTCTCCTCACCGGGGGTTTCACTTTCTTACCCCAGTAGACCTTCATCTCCCCAAAGTCGTATCATCCATTACCTCGAGCACCACTACATCATCTTTCTCGTTGAATCCTCCCCGCTGGAGGCTATACACTTAATGACCACATGTGCTAAATATTAGAATTGCGGTCACATGTTACTCTTGTTCAATACACCAACATTTATGTCACCAGCATACTTAATCCTCAGAAAGCATCCCCACACCATTAGGGGATGTAGCTTAGTTAGATGGGCTCCGTCCTCACCCAGACCTAAAACCCGTCTCAAGTCATCTTCAGTAATCTCTTGACCGAATATAGAGCTCCATATATAGTGAGGCTCAGCTAATCTGTTGACCCTGGCACTTTCCCAGAATGCCTGCGGCATGGATCTGTATGAAGTGCATGGTGTCGAAATGGCTTTGAAGATCCTCGATCTCGGAAGAAATGCAATGATCCCAGCAAACTCGGAAGCATACTGAGTGGTGGCATCCAAGTGAGCATAGATGTTGTGCTTTTGGGGTCATGGTCCATCTATCAGCCATGGTTCGGTAACACAATAAACATATACATTAGAGATGTGTATTAGAGAAGACACTTAAAGTTTAAACTATTTTAGATCAAACTGGTTCAATCGTGCGATTAAACCATACGACTGAGTTCAGTCATGCGATTAAGAATGCTGCTGAGTTCAGTCGTGCGATTCAGCTTGTGACTGTACTTAGTCGTGTGTTAAGCCATGCGGTTAAGTCAGTCGTGTGACTGAGTCACCGAATAATTCAATCGTGCAAATGAATCTTGCGCCTGGCTCAATCGTGCGACTGAAGTTCATTCGGAGTGTCCATTCGCAGAAGGCTCTATGCGACACTCCAACCCTGAATCTTTGTCATATCTTGATGTTAGATGTCATGTTTAGACTCATTAGATTCGCATGAACCCTAAATATTACTTAATGTCCTTCATTTCAACGATTATGTCCATTTAAGTAGTTTATTTTAAGAGTTTTACTAATTTCTTGACTTTAGGCGATTAGGTCATTTAGAGTTTGATTACACCGATCATTTTGATCCATTTCATTCCCACAATACCTGTAGATGAACAATAGATTGATTATTAACACAATCGGCAAGAAATCAAAGTGAGATGAAATTTTGGCAGCGTGTCTATGTATTAGTATGTTTTGAATGATTTGAGGGGAGGGGAGAAATGCAACCGACTCACCCCTCTTTTTATACTGTATTAATGTTCAGTCGTACGACTGGGCCCATACGCGTGCTCCAGTCGTGCGACTGAGCCCATACTCATGCTTCAGTCGTGCAACTGGGGTTCAGTCATGCGACTGGCTCATACTTCTTGATCCATTTGTGTGATTGGTTCAGTCTTGTAGTCCAATCACATGGTTGTTCCATACTCATGGTCTAGTTGTGTGACTAGCTCATACTTATGGTTCAATCATGCGATTGGCTCATACTTATGATCCAATTGTGCGAATGGCTCATACTTATGATCCAATCATGATCCTTTTTGTTCAAGAGTAATTGATCATCTCAGACATGATCCTTTTAATTTAAAAATAATTTGTCACCTCAGACGTGACCCATTTTAGTAAGTGATTCACAGAGTACATCCAGTTTATAGTCCGACAATTAATCCTACACACAACTAGAAATTAGAAAGTAACTTAGATTTTTTTTAAAAAAAACAAGACATATTTTGTTATTTTGGGTTTGAGTAGAACAACTTCAAGTTGATTAGATCATTTCCGGAACGATTCATTATGGAATCATACAGGTATAATAGAATCGTTTGGGAATCCCTTATTAACATGCACCAGATGCTAGATTCTTGTTATGTCTGAGAGTGTCAGGACCGTGTACGTACAGAGTACTAACTAGTTATGCTTGAAACTGAATCAAATAGTGTGGAATCCTATTTGATTGACGATCCAATCAGTGAGAACGCAAACCCGATCGATTTAATGATTAAAGAAACGTTATATTTGAGTAGAAAACGATAAGACACGAACTATGAAGTTGGAATATGCATTCTGGACGCTCTGGACGGCTAGGTTATAAGGGTATACGATATAATTGTCAAAAGTCTCGTTTTTCCATTAAGTGGTTTTATAGGTTTGAAGTATTCATTTGTGCGATTGAACAATTAGCATGGTTCAGTCATACCACAGACCCATGCTACTGATTCATACGCATGACTGAATCAGTCGTGCAACTGAGTCAGTCTCATGTCTCAATCATTCGACTGATCCAGTCTCCTGGTTCAGTCATGCGACTGGTTCATTAGCATGATGTCTTCATGCGTATGGTCCATAAGTATGGTCCATTAGCATGAATAATCATACAAAAACTTCAAACCTCTATAATAAGTTCATATATATGAATTAAAGATACATTAGCACAAATCATATATCATTACATCGTTTCATTACACATATCTAAGCCATGACAGACTTTTACATTAAGCATATTGTAGAGATTAATGAAAAGGTTGATGCAACCTAAACATCTTAAGTCCATCCTGCATGTTGCACAAGTACATTAAAGAAGAAGCTTAGGAAGTTTCACACATGAAACAAAAAAATAGTCTAAGTGTGAAATCTTCCGAAGCCAAGACTAATATCTTCCGAAGCCAAACATGAAGTCTTCCGAAGCCTCAGAGACAAAGTCTTCCGAAGCTTGAAGTTCATGAAGATAGATTTCTTCCGAAGAGTTTTAGTAACATGCTGTATCTGATGTACTGTTAATAAAGCTAGATACCTTTCCGCGGCATCTCTGCAAGTCACCAACTTACACGACTTGGTGAAAAGGTCCATGCTTTTGGTAACTGTACATTGAGGTCTTGAGTGTGTAACTTTCTACTTTATGTACTTTATCCTTTTTGTAATAGATAAGGATGTGAGCTATGGCATGTCATAGTCACAAGTCAAAAGGCAATCTGCCTTTTGACGCTACAATTGATTTTGATTGTGTCTAGTCAATTGTATCCAGCTGGCTTTCAAAGTATAGCTGGCTGTAGGATGTAGTATAAGTATCTCATGTTCTTGTATCTTTTAGATATGCTTTGTAACACTTCTAATAGAACATAGAGAAAGCAATATACTGCATTCTTGAAAACCATACACTTGTGTTCTTTGTGTTTTGTCTCTCTTGCATTACTTGTGTTCTTAGTATCTCTATTTGGTTAATCCAGTTTATTGTTTATTTAAAGTTTAGTTAATCTCCTCTTTGTGTTCTTGTGTTGTAACTTACACCCTTTAACGATCCTGCATTTGGTATCAAAGCATTTTAGGCTCTTGATATAAGATCTCACCATCTTAAGATCCCTCACACACATAAATACTAAACTTTTCACATGGCAGCCATTTGCAAAACTGATATTGAAACTGGAACCATGAACAAGTCCCCACTGATCACTCTTGATGAGTTTGATACCTGGTGTTTGACAATGGAAGGTTTCGTCAGGTCTCTTGATTCAAGAATGTGGGAGTCTATTGAGAATGGACCTTTCATACCCAGCACCCCTTCTGCTACTGGTGCTAGTATGATCCCCAAAGTTGTGGCTAACTACTCTAATGAAGATAGGAAGAGAGTAGAGATAGACAGAAAAGCCATGACAGCCCTTCAAACTGCCCTTCTAAACTTTGTGTACAGAGGTTTCAAGAAGTGCAAAACAGCCAAGCAGCTGTGGGATGCACTGAAATGATGTATGCGGGTTCCTCTGAAGCCAAGGAGAACAAAAAGGATCTCCTGAAGCAGCAGTTTGAAAACTTTACCTTCAAAACAGGTGAAACCATGACTTAGCAGTATTTCAGGTTTGTTGAGATTGTGGATACCCAAGTGGATGGAGGAGTTTCTCTTGAAAACAGAGACATTATAAGGAAGTTCATGTCCTCACTTCCTAGGCAATGGACACGCTACTGTGTGGCGATCAAGAGAACTGAAAATCTTAAAACTCTTACTCTGACAGAGTTATATGGGATTCTTAGTGGCTACCAGATGGAAATAAACATGCAAGGTCATCTGGAAACTCCAACAATCAAATGGGTTCAGCCCTACATGTGGTTGAAAAGGATAGCATAGAACCCAAACATCATCTCTTATGCTACCCTGACAACTCACCAAAGGGTCCTTTCATCACCTTCCCAGAGACACCAAGGGAGAACTACACTCAAGGAAGCCCATTCCAAGAGACAAGCTCTTCTCAAGCTTTTGTGTCTTCTGATGAAAGTTGTGGAAACTCTCTTTTCACTCTTGAAGACCTGTACTGTATCCATCCAGATGATCTGGAATACATGGAAATAGTCTAGTAGATGGCTCTTCTCACTCATAGAGCCAAGAAATTCTGAAAGAGGACTTGAAGGAAGTTTCCAAGCAATGCAACCAGTGGAAAGTTTGGACTAGACAAAGGCAAAGTCAAGTGTTACAACTGTAACTTGATAGGCCACTTTGCCAGAGAGTGTAAGGCACCTAGAACAAATGGTGGCCAAACCCAATCCAGACCAAACTACACTAACAAAGCTCTCTAGAATGAGAAGTCAAAGCAGCAAGTTATGTTGCTGTTGAAGAAGGAGGCTTTGACTGGAGCTTTCAGGTGGAAGATGCTTCTCCAAACCAAGCACTAATGGCAGATCATGATGAAGCCAAGGTATTGGAACATCTCTGTACTCCTGAATGCATTGCTAAAGTTAACAGATGCAGATCCTACAACTTGGAAATGAGATATGACCTTGACTCCTTAAATATTTTAAAATCTGATTTTAGAAAGTCTGAAAATGATTATAAACTGAAGATAGAGGACTTAGAGAAAACCATTTCAGTTCTAAAACATGAACACACAAATTTTAGGACTTATATCAAAGATCTCATAACTAAGTTAACTGAGTGCCAGGCTGAGCTTGTGATCAGCAAAGCCAGGGCAGAAAAGAGTGTTCTTGAAGAAGAGACCTTCAAGAACATGATATCTTCATCCCTGCACAACAAAGTGTGCTATCAAAACAAACAGGGACTGGGATCCAAAGATATAGCTCCTCCACACACAATCTTGTCAGTAAGATCTCCTAGGTGTGGAACTTGTGAAGATGAGCTTCCTCTCATAGATCCTATGAGTGAAGAGGATGAAGAAGAGATAGTGAAGAATCCCTCTGAGAAGAGTGAAGAGGAGGATTCCAAGAAAGGCCACTATCCTTCTAAAGAGAAAAACAAGACTGTGACGACCAAGTCCATGAGAAAGAACTTGATGAGAAAGAGAAAAAGAAAGGCAAGGAATGCTCAAGAGATCAAGGCTACTTTTGACTCTAAGCAGAAACAAGTTTTTATCTCTGCAGGGTTTAAAGTGGTAGGGATTGAAGACATCAACCAAAAATCTTCTGCTAAGAGTTCTGGTTCTTGTTCAACTCATCTCAGTAGCAAGAAGAAGACTGATCTGCTGTGTACCACTGCTACATAGCGTGGACCATCAAACTCCAAGCACAGTCCTCAGCCCAAGAGGATTGTGTCAGCATCTGCAAAGATGAAGGTGGAGAAGGGATGTGACCAAAGACAATCCTATTCCAAGGAAAAGGCTCTTGTGAAGAAGAAGATGAATTGTGTCATGTGTGAAAGTACCACTCACATTGCTAAGGATTGTCCCTTCAATCCTAAAGGTACTGTCCATATGACCAAAACAAAGGCTTCAAAGAGTTCTAAGAATATTCAAGCTTTGGAAGGAAAACCCGTTTCCTTTGGAAGCTCCAAGTCTAAGAAGAAGGGAAGTGGAAAATTACCCTCGGAAGAGAAGTAGGTCTCGAAAGAAAGGAGTTCTTCCAAAGCACTGAAGTCTACTGCAGTGTCTGCAGAATCTTTCAAAGGTTCAGTCATCAAAACTTCCAAAGTTCCAAAAACTTCCAAAGTTTTGAAGGTCAAGTCCAAGACTCCAAAGGTGGTCTGGATGTCTAAAGAAGACGAAGTGACTGAGATTTCTCCATTAACAACAGCTCAAGATCCTCTTAGAACAACCATAGGATCTATTACTGTTGAATTACCTTCTGCAAATAAGCCCAAGACAAGCAATGTTTGGGTTTCCAAATGTAACTAATCTTTCTCTTTGTGCAAGGACAGCTGAAGACAGACAAAAATGTTTGGGTCATAGACAGTGGCTGTTCCAGGCACATGACAGGCAATAGGTCACTACTCCAGAACTTTGAAAGGAATGATGGAGGACGAGTTGCGTTTGGAGGAGATGAAGGTGGTTACATTTCTGGAAGGGGCAAGGTCACAAATGGTAAGCTCAGCATAGAAAAGGTAAACTTTGTTAAGGAGCTTGGATACAATCTTCTGAGTGTGACGGGATCAGCGATCACAAGTTTGATGTATTAGAGTTCAAAGCAGCGGAATAAGAACAGGAATTAGACAAATTGTAGCAAGAAATCGATACTTGTATGCATTAAGAGCACATACGGTTATAGTGAGAGAATATATTTCTAATTCAAGGAATGTTTATAGATATGGAATATTTCTGATCAAATCATTCAAATCATTTTACTATTACAATAGGTGTTACTCCTTATATAGAGTGCAACAACCACTGCTGTTATCACGGAAAGTGACAATTGGCAGATCTATTACAAAAATAACTAAATCTTAACAAACTACTGAAATGTCCACAACTACTGAGAACATATCAGAGTGTTAAGTACAGAATATAAAACTACTGATTAGAAACTACTCAAACTATAACGACTGAAGAACAAGCTCTTCAGTCGTTTTACAAAACTACTGAAACTAGAAATATAAAACTACTGATATCACAACTACTGAAGAAGTACTCTTCAGCAGTTGTGACAAACTACTGATGCTTCAGTACTTGATCTTCAGACTTTGACCTTCAGATGTTTCATCAGCTGATGACTTCAGTAGATATCATCAGCTGATGTCTTCAGTCTTTGTCTTCAGACTTTGTACATCAGTTGTTGATCTTCAGCACTTGTAAACTCTTCAGCTGTTGTACTTCAGTAATTTGGTCTTTCAGCTTCAGCACTTGTGTTCTTCAGCTGTTCAGCTTCAGTACTTGCGTTCTTCAGCTGTTCAGCTTCAGTACTTGTGTTCTTCAGCTGTTGTACTTCAGCACTTTAGTTCTTCAGCTGTTGAATCTTCAGCACTTGATCTTCAGCTGTTGAAGTCTTCAGCACTTGTCAAACTGCTGATGAAGCTTTCAGCAGTTGTTGTGATACCATGTGGGACTTAGAGGTTTTCTGATCTTGGCTCATTGGTTCTTTTGGTCCAACAAACTCCCCCTGAACCAATGCAGCCAAAACCTCTAAGTTATTTATTATCCCACTTATTGTTGGCAAAAGATTGGTCTTTTTCCTTCTTGATCAGTAGAGAAGGTGACCCATATAAGCACTGGCCTGGAAATGAGTCTCTGATGATTTGGTTGGCAAAGTATGGATGGGAACTCTATATTGGGGACTTGGACACTGAGCTATTCCCCCATCCATGAGACTCACTTCCCTATGATGAGTCTGTACGACTCTCTTGTGTAGGCCTCAAGGAAGGTGATTTGTTCCTCCATGGTTAGCTCTTCAGCACCTCCTTCAAACAATGATTCAGGCCCATAATACTCAGACAGGTATTTGGCCTGTTTCCCATTCTTTAGCTCCACAGTTGTTATTATTCTGTAAGCAAACTCATCCGGGTGATTACCCTCTAGGAACAACTGGAGCTCATTTTTCCTGACTTCCTCAAGCCTCTTGTAAACTAACCCCTTTTTCACTATTTTGTTTTCCAGCATCTTCTGAGGGGTTAGATTAGCTTTGTATGCTTTCTTGAAGTCCTCTAGGATTCCCAGGGTGAAACTACAAAGACCAGAGAGATCACTTCATCTACGATCTTTTTCACCTGGCCAATGTATCTCTGAGGTATGTTTTCTTATGAATTCTGTGAGAGACCCTGGGATCAGGCCAAATCCTCACTCTTTCCTTTTGATATGAAAGGTATGCTGAGAGTGTAAAGTCTGAGGGCTTGCTTCTTCATATTGATGATAGAAGATGTGGCTGCATAAGCTTTGTCAACTCTCTTCAGCAATTCCTCATCATGCTGTTTATGAAGCTCTTCTTCTTCTAGCTTCACTTTAACCATTTGTCTTTGGAATTCAGGAGTAATTGCTGAGGAGTGACTTGTGGCCTTAGGAAACTGAATCACAGCTGAGAGTGGCAGCCTATCTTCATCATCTTCTTCATCATCTTCTAGCCTCAATACCCTTCTCTTCTTCTTCAAGGGTATATCATCGGCTATGGGTTTTGAGGGTAAGGGAGTTGGTTTGGTGGGTTGTGGTTTGGGTGGTTTTGGTGTGGGAATGTTGACAGGCTGTTCTAGCATTCTTGAGGTGAGTGTGGCTTTTGATTGCTTGGCTAGCTCAGTCCTGCTCCCAGCACCCGCTTCATTCAAAGCTTCAATAACAAGTCCCTTAGTATATGCTTCAGACGAACAGATCTTGGTGGTGATTGCCAAGATACTGTCCTTGGACCAAGCTTTGATTTCGATCATTGATCTTCCAAGATATTTTGCAATAAATCTAATCATGATCTCAAGCCTTTCTCTTTCTAACACTCATAACTTGCCCATCTATTCTGGATTTCTTCAATCTCTAATCGCGAATCTCAGAGTCAAGTTTACGGTGTCATAGCCTTGCCTACAGCTGATCAATGATGTTGTCCATTGACAGGATCAGTGATCACAAGTTGATGTATCAGAATACAAAGCAGCGGAATACAAACTAGAATTAGACAAATTGTAGCAAGCAATCGATACTTGTAAGCATTAAGATCGCATACGGTTATAGGGAGAGAATATGTATTTCTGATTTCTAGGAATGTTTATAGATGTAGAATATTTCTAATCAAATCAATCATTCATTCCATTCATTCCATCATTCATCTCTAGATTACAATAGGTTGTCACTCCTTATATAGAGTACAACAATCACTGCTGTTATCACGAAAAGTGACAACTGGCAGATCTAATACAAAAATAACTAATTCTTAACAAACTACTGAAATGTTCACAACTACTGAGAACATATCAGCATGTTAAGTACAAAATATAAAACTACTGAAACTACAACGACTGAAGAACAAGCTCTTCAGTCGTTTTACAAAACTACTGAAACATAAAAATATAAAACTACTGATATCACAACTACTGAAGAAGTACTCTTCAGCAGTTGTGACAAACTACTGAGGCTTCAGTACTTGATCTTCAGACTTTGACCTTCAGGTGTTTCATCAGCTGATGACTTCAGTAGATACCATCAGCTGATGTCTTCAGTCTTTGTCTTCAGACCTTGTACATCAGTTGTTGATCTTCAGCACTTGTAAACTCTTCAGCTGTTGTACTTCAGTACTTTGGTCTTTCAGCTTCACCACTTGTGTTCTTCAGCTGTTGTACTTCAGCACTTTGGTTCTTCAACTGTTGAGGTCTTCAGCACTTGATCTTCAGCTGTTGAAGTCTTCAGCACTTGTCAAACTACTGATGAGGCTTTCAGCAGTGTTGTGATACCATGTGGGACTTAGAGGTTTTCTGATCTTGGCTCATTGGTTCTTTTGGTCCAACAAACTCCCCCTGAGCCAATGCAGCCAAAACCTCTAACTTATTTATTCTCCCACTTATGATGGCAAATATTGGTCTTTTTCCTTCTTGATCAGTGTAGAGAAGATGACCCATGTAAGCTCCGGCCTGGGAAGAAATCTCAAATATTGTTTTGGCAGAGTATGAATGGGAACTCTGTTTTGGGGAACTAGACACAGAGTTGTTATCCCATTCATGAGATTTACTTCCCCATAATGAGTCTGTATGACTCACGAACATAGGCCTCAAGGAGAACAACTTGTTCCTCCTGAGAGAGTTCTTCTGCTCCTCCTTCGAAGAAGAACTCTGGACCATAGTACTCTGATAAGTACTTCATGGTCCTGCCATTTTTCAGCTCAACCGTAGTACCTACCTCCTATATACAAATTCATCAGGATGGTTGCCTTCAAGGAGTAACTGGAGCTCATTCTTCTGGATGTCTTCAGGCTTTTTATATAACAACCCCTTCTTAATCATCTTGTTTTCTAGTAAGGCTTGAGGTGTCTTCTTTGCTTGGTGAGCTTTCTTGAATTCATCAATGATTTCCCAAGGTGAGACTACAACGGCCAACATGATGGTAGACTCTATTGTTTTTCGTACCTGGCCGTTGTATCTGTGTGGGATAGTTCTTTTATGGATTCTAGAACTCACCCTGGGGTCTGGCCATACTCTCACTCTCTCCTTCTGATACTGAAAGGTGTGCCTGAGAGTGTACAACCTTTGAGCATGCCCTTTCATGGCTTGAATAGATGATGATTGAGGAAATTCCTTGTCAACCATCTTCAACAGTTGCTCATCGTGCTGTTTCTGCTGTTCTTCTTCTTCTATCTTGACTCTGACCATTTCCCTTTGAGAGTCAGGTGTGATCATGGGTTGACTTCGGGGTTGGTAGCTTCAGAACAGCAGAGAGTGGCAGACTATCATCTTCATCCTCTTCTTCTTCTTCTTCTTCTTCTTCTTCCATCCTCAGCACCCTTCTCCTCCTTCTGGGTACATCACTGGATGATGGTTGGGTTGGTGAAGGAATTGGTTTTGAAGAATGAGGATGTTTGGATTTAGGCTTAGAGGTTGGTTGGGAGATTTGAGGGATAAGATCTGTTTGAGTGGGTGGAAGGGAAGGTTGATCTAGCATCCTTGTAGTTAGTTTCGCCTTTGTGAGTTTAGCCATCTCTAACCTTTTACCAGCCCCAGCCTCATCAAGGGCTTCCACAATAATCCCTTTGTTGAATTGCTCAGACAGACAGATTCTGGTGGCTATAGCCAGAATGCTGTCCCTGGTCCATGCGCGGATCTCCATAAATGATCTTCCAAGTATTTTGCAATAAAGCGGATCATTATTTCCAATCTCTCTTTCTCAAGAGCATCATACCCTGCCCATCGGGTTTGTATCTCTTGTACTTCTAACCTTCTGATCTCACTGCCCAGTGTGGCTGTGTCAAACCCCTGCCTGAAGAGTTGTTCAATTATTTTATCCATGGATCGGCTGTGTGTGGTGTCAGCTTCTTTGACCAGCTCCTCCAAGGATTTGTCTTCAGCAGTGTGATCATCAGCACTCTCTTTCGCTTGTAAGTGAGCAGAGGTTGCTTTTCTTTTTCCTCCTTGCTTCTTTCCTTCTCTTTTTTTTCTCTTCTTTTCTTTCACTGCAGTACTCTCCCCCTTTTTGGTTGCATTGGAGGAAGGGGTTTGTACCGCAGAAAGAAAGAGTTTTGGACAGCAGCATCAACCAAGGGTTGTAATGTTGAGGAAAGCCTCTCATCAAGGGCTTTGATCACGATATCAGTGATTATGGGTGTGATGAGAGGGAGGGAATTTTGGAGTACAGCACCTATTTGCTCAGGAGGGTTTTGTTCCTGAGAAGTAGGGCCTGAAGCAGAGGCAGGTGGTTGATTTTGGAGTGGCTCGGTGTTGGGAAACCTTCAAGTGAAGGTGCCATCTGTGGGTGGATAGAGGCAGATGGTCTTTCTCCTTGTGAGAGTTGGTCAAGTAGGTTTTGCAGCCTACTGACTTTCTCTTCAAGGATTGTGTTCTGGGCAAGAACATCAGAAGAAGCCCAGGTCATCATCAGCTGAAGCTGAATCAGCTGACCTCCTGCTTAGAGCAGGATTTACATGCACTGGGTGTAGACCAGTTGGTGCATGTGCCCCTTGTCCTTGGTACTGGGGACTTCCAGCCTCAGGACAATATCCATCATCAGCTGTTGCCTCTAGGGAGGTCTTAGTAATGTTACCAGCCTCACTCTGGTCATGTGCTGAGTCAGAGGAAGTGGCAGCCTCACTAGATATTCTAAGCTCCTTGTCTACACCAGGAGATAGAATTGGGAAACCCCTGTGCTGTGGGTTCTCAAGTGCACTGTGTTCCTCCCCCTCAATTGTAGAGGTATTCCCAGTAGTAAGTGGTTTCTGGGGAGGGGGTGAGGAGTGCAATTGAGTCAGCACTTGTGCAACTATTAACGTTGGGCTGTGAGGGGGTTGTTTGGGGTGAGGGGATAGAAGCAGTGTGCACCTGGGGAGGTTGGTGCTCTTCAATGGCAATCTCCTCAAGTGAGGAAGTTCCCGATAAGTAGGTACCCCTTGGTGTTGCTGCAGGCTCCTGTTGAGAGGAGGCCTGAGCGGCTGTGGCTGGAGGAGTCATTGTATCCACTAGGGGTTTGGACTAGTGGATATATCCTGCGTTTGTGTTGTAGGGGCATCCTCAGGGGACTCAATTCCCTGAGTAGCCATTTTGGGTTTCTTTTTGGTGGGTTGGTGGGGACTTTGGATTTGGAGGTGGTGGCTGTGGGTTCCAGCTGCGTGGGTTTTCGCAGCTTGGCAGCCATTTTTAGTGTCCGGTCAGAGTTGTGCCGGGAGTATACTTCCGGCAAAACAGCCGTAGCAGGGACTCCCAAGCCAACAAGTCCTTCAGCATTAAGCTGGTCTGTAATAATAGCCATTATGAACGTGGATAAAGTATCCAACGGTTGGCAGTTTGTTTTTGAGCCATATCTTTGAGCTCTGAAAATATTACTCTGAAAAGTTTAGTGGTTGTTGCTCAAGGATAGAATACATTACCTGCTGCCATATGATGGACATTTGATCCCAAGACGACGTTAGGGGCCAAACATACATTACCATGTGAAAAATCAGGCGCTCAGCGTCATTAAAGTGTTTCTTCATGATGGTGGTGGCACTGAGATCGCCTTGATATCCATGTTGAGCAAAGGATAGATCGATGGTGCCCTTCGGATATCCAGCAGGAGAAGTAGCATCATTCAGTTGAAGAATTTTGCGGATTGTTGCAGGAGTAATGACTACTTCTTTGTTGTTGACGACTGACCGGAGGGATGGTGTGTTGCTCTCCTCAGTAGTAACAGTAACGTTCATCCAAAATTGGTTCAAGGATTCGGCATGTAAGACGGGGTTCAGAAGAAATGCCTGTGTATTGGGACTGAAACATAAGATCGATAGCAGTATCGAACTTAGTCCAGATCGGCGATTTAGTGAGGTAGGCAACACAGTGTGTCGCGGTTTAATTTGCATAGACGCCATGGAGAAGAGGGAAGTTTTGGAGAGGAACGTTAGTTTGAAGAATATGAAGCGGAGAGCTAAGGTTGGGCTATATAGGGTACGGGTTGTTAGGATCTCAGCCTCCTGGTTTAATCGATTGAACAGATATAGCAGCGGAATAGCTCAGAATTAGACAATTCAAGGAAGAACATTCGATATAAAGCGTTTAAAGAATTTTTGTTATAGAGAGAGAAATATCAGACAAAAGGAATATTGCATTAAGATTGTCAGCCTCAATGGCACGATAACAGGTGAGTCATCTTTCCTTATAAAGGAAGAATGACGTAGGCTGATGTCACTTGAAAGTGACATGTAACCGTTTTAACTACTGATGTTTAACAACTACTGAAGATGTCAACAACTGACATCTTCTTACAAATGTTCCTAAGTGTGTTAAACATCTTATTTACAACTACTGAAAAACATAAAACTACTGATACTACAACAACTGAAGAACAACCTCTTCAGTTGTTTACAAGTACTGAAAAGGAAACAACTACAGAAAAGTAAACAAACTACTGAAAGGAAAAGAAAATACTGATGAAGAAAAACCATCACAACAACTGAAGAAGCCCTCTTCAGCTGTTGTCATCAGCTGTTAGCATCAGCTGATGTCTTCAATACTTGAACATCAGACTTTGTCTTTCAGCTGTTGATCTTCAGTCTTTGTCTTCAGTACTTGTTGAAGTCTTCAGACTTTAGATCTTCAGCTGTTGTCTCAGTCTTTGTCTTCAGTACTTCAGAAATACTTCAGCAGTTGTATTCTTCAGACTTTGTAGAACAGCTGATCAGGTCTTCTTCAGCTGTTGTGATGTCCTGTGGGACTTAGAGGTTTCTCTGATCAGGCTCATTGGTTCTTTTGGTCCAACAAACTCCCCCTGAACCAATGCAGCCAAAACCTCTAAGTTATTGACGAGTCCCACTTATTTTGGCAGATAGATTGGTCTTTTTATCCTCTTGATCAGATGAGAAGTGACCCTTTTTCAGCACCGGCTGGGAAGAAGTCTCTGATGATCTGTTTTGCATGATATGGTTGGGAGCTCTGTATTGGGGACTTGGACACTGAGCTGTTACCCCAACCATGAGATCTACTTCCCGTGTATCAACCTATAGGATTCCCTGGTGTAAGCCCTTAGAAACATGATCTGCTCATCCATTGTCAGCACCTCGGGCACACCATCAAACAATCCTTCTCGGCCATACACTTCAGAGATGTACTTGGCCTGTTTTCCATTCTTGAGCTCAACCGTGGTTATTTGTCTGTAAGCAAACTCATCTGGATGAGTCCCTTCTAAGAGCAGGTGAGCTCATCTTGTTGAAGTTTTCAAGTCTTTTGTAAACCAATCCCTTCTTTATGATTTTATTCTCCAACATCTTTTGGGGTGGTTGTTTGGCTTCATAAGCTTCTTGAACTCTTCTACAATTTCCCAGGGGGACACTACAAGAACCACAGTGATGTCTTCGTCGAAAACCCTCTTCACTTGGCCCTTGTAGTTTGAAGGAATTTCTTTCTTGACAATCCTGTGTGCCACCCTAGGATCAGACCATATCCTTACTTTTTCCCTTTGGTATTGAAAGGTATTAGCAAGGTGTGTACATCTTAAGACTTCTTTCTTCATGCTATCATTGAAGAGGATGTGGCATATGCTTTGTCAATGCTTTTCAGCATTTCCTCATCATGTCTTTGCATCTGTTCCTCTTCAATCTTTATCATCACATCATGCATTTGAGAAGCAGGAGTGAGGGCATTGGATTAGCCTTAGGCAAGTGATAACTGCAGAGAGTGGCAGTCTGTCTTCATCCTCCTCTTCTTCTTCATCAGCCCTCAGTACCTTTCTTTTCTTTTGTCTAGGTACATCACTGGCAGTGGGTTTTGGGGGTAAAGGATTTGGTTTGTGGGTTGGATGGTGGTTTAGAGGGTAAAGGGGTTGTTTTAGTGGGTGTGGAGGTAGTGATTTGAGGATAGAGGCTTTTCAGACTGTTTTAGCATTTTGGCTGTAAGGGAGGCTTTAGTAATTTTGTCAGTTCTTTCGGTTCCCAACCCAGCTTCATTTAATGCCTCAATCACTAAACCCTTGAGTATGCTTCAGACGAACAAATCTTGGTGGTTATTGCCAAGATGTTGTCCTGGTCCAGGCCCTTATTTCTATCAGAGATCTTCCCAAGTATTTGGCTACAAATCTAATCATTATCTCCAGCCTTTCTCTTTCTAAGGCATCATAACTAGCCCATCTTGAGTTGATCTCCTCTGTCTCCAACCTTCTGATCTCGGAGTCTAGTGTTGGATGTCAAAACCCTGCTATATAACTGATCAATGATTTTATCCATTGAACGGTTATGGTTGGCATCAGCTTCTTTCACCATATCATTCAGCTCCTTCTCATTCTCAGACTCTCTTTCCTCTTTTGATATGTGACATGAAAGTCTTTTTGACTTTCATTCACTTCAGCTCTCTTCTCACTCTCCTTCTCCTTCTCATGATCAAACTCAGTCTCCTCCACACTTATAACAACCAACTCCTTCTCATTTACCTTCTCTGATTCTTTCTCCTCTCTCCCATCTGTCCTCTTCCTTTTTCCTTTAACTGACTGACTCTCCCCTTTTTGGTTGCATTGGGTGCAAGGGTTTGAGCAGTAGAAAGTGATTTGGTCACCAACTCCTCCACCAGGGGTTGTATTATTGTAGGAAGCCTCTCATCAATGGCTTTGATCACTATATCTGTGATCATGGGAGTGATGAGAGGTAGGGATTTTTGAAGGTTAGCAACTGATTGATCAGGATGGTTCTGTCCTGAGAATCAGTGCCAAAAGCAGAGGCTGGTGGCTGGAAGTACGTATTGGCTCAGTGTTTAGGGGACCTTCAGAGAAGGTGCCATCTGTGGGTGTATTGTGGTGGCAGATGGACTTTCATCCTGAGACATCTTGGCCAGCAGCTCTTGAGTCTGCTAACCTCATCCTCTAGGTGGTGTTTTGAGCAACTACATCATAGAAGAAGCTCAGGTCATCATCAGTTGATACTGAATCACCTGACCTCCTGACAGAGTCAGGATTAACATGCCTTGAGTGTAGATCAATTATAGCATGTGCCCCTTGTTCTTGGTTCTGGGGACTTCCAGCCTCAGGACTATGTCCTTCATCAGCTGTTGCCGCTGGTGAGGTCTTAGAGATGTTACCAACTGCACCTGGTCATTTGCTGAGTCAGAGGCAGTGGCAGCCTCACCAGAAGTTCGCACCTCCTTGTCTACACCAGGAGATGGAACATGATAACCCCTGTGCTGTGGGTTGACAGAAGCATTGTGATCCTCCCCCTCAGATGTTGAGGTTATCCGGTAGTGATTGGTGTCTGGTGGGGGCTGAGGAATGCAACTGCGTCAGCATTTTTGAAACAATTATTGTAGGGCTTTGAGGGGCGGTTGCATCAGGAGAGGGTGTGGAAGCAGTGTGCACCGGGGCGAGTGGTGCTTTTCAATGGTAATCCCCTCAAGTGAGGAGGATCCCAGCAGTGTGGCTTCCCTTTGAGTGGTTGCATCAGGTTCCTTTTGAGAGGAAACCTGAGCGGCTTCGGTTGGTGGAGTCATAGTCTCTACTGGGGGGTTATTTCCAGTAGAGATAACCTGCTTTGGTGCAGCAGGAGCATCCTCAGGGGACTCAACTCCTGAGTAGCCTTCTTAGGCTTCTTCTTTGTGGGTTTGGAGGGGACTTTGGATGTGGAAGTGGAGGCTGTGGGTTCCAGCTGCGTGGGTTTGCGCAGCTTGGCAGCCTGTTTAAGATTTGGTCAGTGTTGTGTCGGGAGTATACCTCCGGCAATACAGCCAAAGCAGGGACTCCCAGACCAACTAGTCCCTCAGCATGAAAATGATTCTCTATTATGGCATTATAAAACCGAGGATATAGTATCCAACGATTAGAAAGTGGTTTTGTGGCCATATCCTTGATTTCAAGAAAAATTATTTCAGAAAAGTTTAGTGGTTCTTGTTCAAGGATAGAGAATAGTACCTGTTGCCATCTGGAAGACAGTTGATCCCAAGAAGAAGTCTTCGAGGCCAGGCAAACATTTACCATATGAAATATCAAGCGTTCAGCATCTGGAAAATGTTTTCAGGATGGTCGAAGCACTAAGATCGCCTGATATCCATGTTGTCCAAATGAAAGATCAAGTTGGCGCTTAGGATATCCAACAGGGTAGGCAGCATCATCTAATAGTAATATCTGGCGGATGGTAGCAGTAGAGATGACCACCTTATGAGAGTTGATGGACGAATGGATAGATTCTCCATTAACAGTTGCATTCGTCCAAAACTGATGTAGCGAATCGGCATAAATGATTGGATTTAGGAGGAAGGCCGTTTTCAGTGGTGATTGGACCATAAGATCTATAGCATTATCGAATTTGGTCCAGAAGGGCGATTTAGTGAGGTACGCGACACAGTTGTGTCGAGGCTTGAGTTGCATGGTCGCCATTAATGAAGGTGAAAGATTTTCAGAGCTTTTGAAATTTTAGGTCGTGAAAGAATGAAAAACTCTGAAAGAGGGATCAGGTATATAGGGTACGGGTTATGAAACGACTGAAGGTTTTGGTGTTAGTCATCAGTATTTGAAACAACTGATGACGTGGTATTAACTTTCAGAGGTTTGACGATGATGGTAGTTGGGTGTGGTCAGCAGTTATAAAACAACTGAAGACATGGTGTTTACAATCAGACGTTGAAACAACTGAAGTCTCTGATTTAGGCATCAGTAGTTTTTAAAAAAAAACAAAACTACTGAAGACAAGTTGGACTTCAGATGTTGAAACAACTGAGGACTTGGTATTAGTCATCAGTAGTGTGAAACTACTGAAGACCCTGGTTGTGCATCAGTTTTGTAAACAATGAAGACTGGTGTTAGTCATCAGTAGTTGTGAAACTACTGAAGACATGGTATTGCTTCAGTTGTTTATGAAGAAACAACAGTTTGTGAACAACTGAAGAGAGAGTACTCATCAGTAGTTGTCGTCAATTCATAGCCTTTCAGCTGTTTCATACTGTCCTCAACACTTACTCATTAGCCTTTTTGCTGTTTTCAGTTGTTTCATAGGACATCAGTACTTATCTGTTTCTACTGATTTTAGTAGTTGTAACTACATCAGTAGTTTAGAACAGATAAAGTACAGTACTTAAAGCATTTAGCCTTCAGTAGTTATAAAAACTACTGAGGGTCAAATAACTCATCAGTACTTATATGTGACATGGTTACCAATGATCATCAGTAATTACTGAGATCATCAGTAGTTGTCACTTATTCTAGCTGCACTACCAAGCCTTAACACCAGGTTGTGGAAAGTTGAACTATCCAAAGGCTTAGTAAAAATGTCAGCAAGCTCATCAGCACTAGGCCAAACATAGGATTAATTAGACCCTTTTCAAAACAATCTCTTATAAAATGATGTCTAATTTCTATATGTTTGGTCCTAGAGTGCTGGACTGGATTTTTGACAATGCAAAGAGCTGAAGCACTATCCATTAATAATGGAGTCTTAGTCTCTGTAATGCCATAATCCAAAATTGATTCTGAAGCCAGAGTACTTGGGATGTACAACTTGCAGCAGCAATGTACTCGGCTTCAGCAGTGGATGTAGCAACAGATGTTTATTTCTTACTCTGCCAGAATCAAACAGTTGCCTAGAATTGACATCCACCAGAAGTTGATTTCCTGGTCAACTTACACCCTGCATAGTCACTATCAGAAAGCAACTAATTTGCAAGAATGTCCAGTGGAATACCATAAGCCTAGAGATTGTGTACCTTGCAGATATCTAAAGATCCTCTTGACTGCAATCAATGAGACTCCTAGGTGCAGCCTGAAATCTAGCACAAACACATGTAGCAAACATAATATCTGGTCTAGAAGCTGTTAAATACATCAAGGAACCAATCATACATCTGTAAAGAGTTTCATCAACATCTTTACCTTTCTGATCAACATCCAATTGTGTGGTGTTGCACATGGGAGTAGAACAGGGTTTACAGTTTTGTAAATCAAACTTATTCAAAAGATCTTTTGTGTATTTAGACTGATGAAGAAAATTCCATCAGCTTTTTGTTTGATTTGCAAACCTAGAAAGAACTGTAATTCTCCCATTGCAGTCATTTCAAACTTCTGTTGCATTAAGTTTTGGAATTCCTCACACAATTTGGGATCAGAGGATGCAAATAATATCATCAACATAAATTTGAACAAGTAGCTTATGCTGATCCACCTTCTTAATAAATAAAGTTTTATCTATGGAGCCTCTAGTGAAATTATTCTGTAGAAGAAAGTTTGATAAGGTCTCATACCAGGCTCTAGGTGCTTGTTTCAACCCATAGAGCTTTATCAGCTTATATACCCATTCTGGGTGCTTATTATCCTTAAAGCCTGGTGGTTGACACACATAAACTTCTTCTTTTATGTTACAATTAGAAAAGCACTTTTGACATCCATTTGAAAAACTTTAAGATTGTGGAGTGCAGCATAGGCTAAAAACAATCTAATTGCCTCCAGTCTGGCTACAGGGCAAGGGGGTCATCATAATCAATACCTTCTTCTTGTGCAAACCCCTGCACAACCAGTCTGGCCTTGTTCTTAACAATTAGCCCATTTTCATCAGTTTTATTCCTAAACACCCATTTAGTGCCTATTGCACACTTACCTGGGGTAGAGGAACAAGCTCCCACACTTGCGTTTTTTGAACTGAAGAAGCTCAAGCTGCATGGCTTCAACCCATCCATTGTCTCTCTCAAAGCTACATGATAGTTCTTTGGCTCTAGCTGACTGATGAAGAGAGCATAGAAGCAGAAATTGGACAACTGGCTTCTGGTTGAAACACCAGCATTGATATCACCAAGGATTTGAGACATTGGGTGATTTTTCAGCTCTTAGTAAACAATCAATCTGTGCAAGTGTTTGTAGGACCTTCAGCAGCAGCAGATGTTGATGCAGATTCTTGAAACCATGAAGATGGTGGCAACTCAAATGAAGTTGAGGATGCAGAAATCTCATCAGCATTTGTTGTGGATGGTGCTGCTGGAGCTACAGGAGCATCAGGTTTAGAGGCACAGGCAGTTGGTCACTAAACCTGAAGAGGTGATTACTACTATCATCATCATCTTCAGTAGTAACACCAGGTGGTGAACTGTTGACAGGAGCAACAGCCGGAGATTGATAAGGAACATATTGCAGTATGTCCAAATCAAAGAGCTCCACAGGGCTTTGTGGATCTTGTCCTTTGGAGATTCATTGAACTTGACATGTAGAGTCTCTTCAACCATCTTTGTTCTGCAGTTGAAGACTCTGTATGCCTTGCAAGTTGATGAATAACCAACAAAGTACCCTGCATCCACCTTAGGATCAAATTTCTGGAGCTGATCCTTTGTGTTGAGAATGAACAGGGACACCCAAATGCTCTAAAGAATAAAATGAGAGGGGCCAAATGATGTAGAACTCATATGGAGTCTTCATCAACCTCTGATTATTAGCACTCTATTCTGCACATAGCATGTTGTGTTGACAGCTTCAGCCCAAAAGGTCAATGGCAGTCCAGAATCAGCCAACATAGACCTTGCAGCTTCAATGAGGGTCCTGTCTTTCTCTCCACAACTCCATTTTGTTCAGGAGTTCTTGGAATACTAAACTGTCTCTTTATTCCTTGGAAAGGTAGAACTCATCAAGTGTATTGTTCCTGAATTCTGTTCCATTGTCACTTCTAATACACTTGACTGAGAGGGAATACTGCTTCTCAGCATACAACACAAAGTTTATGATCTTCTGTGCAGCTTCATCCTTTGAACGTAGAAAGAAAATCCATACAAATCTGGAGTAATCATCCACAATTACCAGACAGTATTTCTTCTTTGCCATGCTCATCACTCTCACAGGACCAAAGAGATCCATGTGAAGAAGTTGTAAGCAGGCAGTGGACTTTGGTTCTTCAATAGGTGGGAATGAAACCTTGTGCTGTTTTCCTTTCAAACAAGTAGTGCAGTTGTTTTCACACTTGAACTCCTTCATAGGCATTCCCTTACTAAACTATGGTATATCAGCTAATTCATGTTCTTGAAGTTAACATGTCCCAGCCTTCTATGCCATAGATTAGATTCTTGAGGAGAGGCTTGGAAAATAGGCAAGGATGGCCTTTGAGATCTATTTTCTTGGAAAGATCTAAGGCATACACTCTTCCTGTCCTGTTGGCCTTCAGGAGAGTGTGAGCATCCAATACTTGTCAATCAAACTCAGAACTTTGGATGACAGAATCCTGCAGTTCTGGCTTGTGAAAAGGGCAACATGGCCTTTATCACACAATTGACTGACACTCAAGAGGTTATACTTGAGATTTTCCCATGGTTGACATCATCAAACTTTATTTCCCCATTGGAAACAAAGCCCTTCCCGATGATGTAATCTCTTGCATCATTGCCAAAGGAAACAAAACCCTTCCTTCCTGGAGAGTAGTCATTAAGAAGTGAGTTGTTCCCAGTCATATGCATAGATCCCCCACTGTCTACATACCAGATGCTACTTTGGCATGTAGAAGAAACCTGCATTAATAAACAATCAGTTAGTTTTGGAGACCCAAACCTTTTTGGTTTTGGGCCTGGTCTCATCAATAGATGGTAACTAACAGGTTTATTGGGCACAATAGCTTGAGGTGAAGGAGATGGTGTAGAAGAGGAATCCTTTGGCTTGGATCTCCTTTTCTGGGGTTTCAACACAAGGCCATCAAGTTGGTTAACTCTTCCCAACAGATGTTGAACCATCATTACCAGCTGTGTCTGATTCTGGGAAAGAGCTTTTGAGCTCTTCAGACACATTGGTATTGGTGTTTGATGATGAGTTCTTGTGTTGCACCATCTTCTTTTGAGCAACCTCAGCTGTTGCCTGCACACTCCTTCCTTTTTAGATTTCTTTTTGGACATAGGAGTAACAGATTTGATGCTGCTGGTACAAACTTGGACTCAAACTCAGTTTTCATTTTAGCCAAGTTTTCTTTAATTTTCTCCTCCTTTTGTTGAGTTTGGATCCCTTTTTGTACCAACAATCATCTGTGAGATGATTGAATAGACCACATATCCACATGGTTTCTTCTTCATCTTCTGTTGATCATCAACTGAAGAAGATGAAACTACTGAAGACTTGCTCTTTAGCAGTTTAGAAGCACTTTTTGCCTTCTTGTCAACTCCCTTAGTAGGCTTCAAATCCTTCCTACTGACAGTTTTCTTCTCTTTAGTGCTGTCAGTTATTGGGATTTGAACTCCAGATGTTATCCCCTTCTCCAGTACCCTCAGTACTTCTAGGGATAACACTTGGTTGATCAACTCATTGATCATGTGAGTGTCAGCAGTTGAACCATCAATATCAGCTGATAGGTTCACAGAGGGATTACTACTGACTTCAACTACTGATGGTGCTTTATCAAGTAGTGAATCACATGATGAGGTGGATTGGTCATACTTTCTCCATCAGATTCTACTCCTGCTCTTGAAGCAAAATCTGTAGGAGGAGCAGTGTGATTATAACCAATTCCAAACTTCACATTGGAAGCAGTTGCTTACTAAGAAGCATTTCAAAGCCCTTGCAAGATTGTACCCATCGATCACACTCTACTTGGGTGACAGCAAGAGTATCTTTGAGGTCTTTGTACTTCTCTAAGAGTACATCCTCCCTAGCCTTATCATCAGAGATTTGGCATTTTAATTTATAAATCTCATCAGTTTTCTCTTTCAGCACAGACTCAAACTCAGCTTTATTTTTGGAAATTATTTGTTCTAGCTCTACATTTTTATTGATTAAAGCCACATTTGCTTCTCTAATAGAGGCAAATGCTGCTATGCAAGTTTCAGAACATAATTTGGCCTTAGCCTTAGAGGATACCTGTGATACCTGTGTTGAAGAGGTACTTGAGGATGATCCATCAGAGGATTCCAAAGTCATGAGAGCTAGATTTCCAAATGATGCTCACCACCATGTTGACCAGCACCTGAGAACAGTTGTTCATTACCAGACATCATCTGGTAAGCTGCTCCAGTCAACAACTCCTGGTGTGAAGAAGCTGTGTTGTTGAAGTTGATTAGGTTGATGAGATGGGATGGTTGAGGCTCAGGGAGTGCATGTGGTTGCTGAGCAGTGGGTGCTTGAACCTGGCCTGGTTGTGGCATGTAATAGCAGGGGTATGGATATGGCATTGGCCCCTGTGGAACAAAATATGCAGGAGATTGTGGTTGATGATGATAACCAGAATTGACAGGTTGTTGCCCTCTGTTTTGTTGACTATTGCCAGGGAAAGTCACAAAAGGTGCAGGAGAGTTAGATCCAGATGATCTACATTCTCTTGCAAAGTGTCCAAGCCTATGGCATTTATGGCACTTCAACTACTCTTGTCAAAACCAACTTTGGTTTTGCCAGAGAGTCCTGGGAATTCCTTCCAGTTCTTTTGTAGAACTTCTGAGATCTGATATTATCAAGGCCATTTGGCTCAAAATATCCATCTCTTCTAAGTCATCATCAGCAATCCCCTTGAGATCATCCATGATGAAACATAGATTGTCACTATTACTACCAGCAGAATAACTATCAACACTCACAAAGGCAGGCTCAGAAGTGTTTGTAGAGAAATCAATATGCTCATCATACTGGCTTTCAGATGACGCATATTCTGACTCTTGATGTCCAATCAGGGCAGTGTTCCCTTGGACAAAATCCTCAGTGAGCTTGCCAGATGACGCCAATTTTCTTTTCTGCTCTATCTCTCTCTCGAATGTAAGCAGTTTCCCATGAAGTTGGGTGAGAGATAGGCGATCAACATCAGCATTTGAGCGTAGACAAGGTATATGTGTTCCATCTCTCAGGCAGTGATCTTAGGAATCTATGGTTCATCTGACTCTGGTATATTCATGTTTAACCATTTTCAATTCAGAGATTAAACATGAAAACCGCTCAAATTGTTGAGTCAGAGTCTCACCCTTTCTATGAGAGAAAGTCTCATATTGTTAGGCGAGGATTTCCCTGTTGTTTGCTAAAACCTCATCAGTACCACCAAATTGTTCTTGATGGCTTTCCAGAGGTCATGAGCAGACTCACAATGCAGAAGCCCAGAGTAAATCTCATTACGAATAGCCATAGCCAAAATTCCATGGGCTTTTGCATCGATTTCAAACAACTTCTTGTCCTCATCGGAGTATTGCTCCTTCTTCTTTGGAACCAACTGGTTTGTTTCCGGATCATTCACCATTGGCTTATGTGGTCCATGTACCACAGATGTCCAACAACCTGAGCTATGGACAGACAGGTGATGGAGCAATCTTCTTGCCAAATGTTATACTCATTCCTCACCAAGATCGGAGGCTTGGTAGAGGATCCAGTATTGAAAGGATCATTCGAAGAAGTATTCATTGTGGAAAATCAGACAGATTCAAGTAAAATCACAATAAATTTAGCTCAGAACCACACAAAACCTCAAATAAAACGGCCAGAAGCGATACACTCTCAATCTTTATAACAGATCCTTGCGAATTGCTAATTCGATCAAACTTAGAGCGATTGAACAGTTTCAATGATCAATTGTTAGATCGATCAATGATTAACCTGCTCTGATACCATTTGTTAGGATCTCAGCCTCTAGGTTTAATCGATTGAACAGATATAGCAGCGGAATAGCTCAGAATTAGACAAATTCAAGCAAGAACATTCGATATAAAGCGATAAAAGAATTTTGTTATAGAGAGAGAAATATCAGACAAAAGGAATATTGCATTAGATTGTCGGCCTCTCAGGCACGATTACAGGTGAGTCATCTTTCCTTATAAAGGAAAGAATGACGTAGGCTGATGTCACCTGAAAGTGACATGTAACCGTTTTATAACTACTGATGTTTAACAACTACTGAAGATGTCAACAACTGACATCTTCTTACAAATGTTCCTAAGTGTTAAACATCTATTTACAACTACTGAAAAACATAAAACTACTGATACTACAACAACTGAAGAACAACCTCTTCAGTTGTTTACAAGTACTGAAAAGGAAACAAAACTACTGAAAAGTAAACAAACTACTGAAAGAAAAAGAAAACTACTGATGAAGAAAAACCATCACAACAACTGAAGAAGCCCTCTTCAGCTGTTGTCATCAGCTGTTAACATCAGCTGATGTCTTCAGTACTTGTACATCAGACTTTGTCTTTCAGCTGTTGATCTTCAGTCTTTGTCTTCAGTACTTGTTGAAGTCTTCAGACTTTGGATCTTCAGCTGTGTCTCAGTCTTTGTCTTCAGTACTTCAGACGTACTTCAGCAGTGTATTCTTCAGACTTTGTAGAACAGCTGATCAGGTCTTCTTCAGCTGTTGTGATGTCCTGTGGGACTTAGAGGTTTCTCTGATCAGGCTCATTGGTTCTTTTGGTCCAACACGGGTAAGGAAACGACTGAAGGATGTGGTGTTAGTCATCAGTAGTTTTAAACGACCGTTGACATGGTATTATCTTTTCAGACGTTGAAACAGCTGAAGTCGTGGTGTTAGGCATCAGTAGTTTAGAAAACTACTGAAGACCGTGGTTTTGACTTCAGATGATTGAAACAACTGAGGACTTGGTGTGTGTCATCAGTAGTTATGAAACTACTGAAGACAGTGGTTTTGTCATCAGCTGTTGTAAACAACTGAAGACTAGGGATTTGTCATCAGTAGTTATAAAACTACTGAAGACGTGGTTTTGCTTCAGTTGTTTAATATGAAACAGCAGTTGTACAAACGGCTGAAGAGAAAATTCTTTTCAGCTGTTTTCGTCAATTCTTAGCTTTTCAGCTGTTTCAATCTGTCCTCAACACATTCATCAGTCTTTTGGCTGATTTCAGTTGTTTCATAGGACATCAGTACTTATCTGTCTTTACTGATTTCAGTAGTTGTAACTGCATCAGTAGTTGTGACTACATTAGTAGTTTAGAACAGATGAAGTACTTCAGTACTTGTGAGACATTTAGCCTTCAGTAGTTATAAAGACTACTGAGGATAAACGAACTCAGCAGTACTTATATGTGACATTGGTACTTATGATCATCAGTATGAATTACTAAGATCATCAGTAGTTGTCACTTATTCTAGTTGCAGCATACCAAGCCTTAACACCAGGTTTTGGAAAGTTGAACTATCCAAAGGCTTAGTAAAAATGTCTGCAAGCTCATTAGCACTAGGCACAACCTTAGGAGCAATGAGACCTTTTTCAAAACAATCCCTTATAAAATGATGTCCGATCTCTATATGTTTGGTCCTAGAGTGTTGGACTGGATTTTTGACAATACAAAGAGCTGAAGCAATATCCATTAACAATGGAGTCTTAGTCTCTGTAATGCCATAATCCAAAAGTTGGTTTTGAAGCCAGAGTACCTGAGATGTACAACTTGCAGCAGCAATGTACTCTGCTTCAGCAGTTGATGTAGCAACTGAGGTCTGTTTTTGCTCTGCCAAGAAATCAAGCAGTTGCCTAGGAATTGACATCCACCAGAAGTTGATTTCCTGGTCAACTTACACCCTGCATAGTCACTGTCATAAAAAGCAACTAATTTACCAGAATGTCCGGTAGAATACCATAAACCTAGAGATGGAGTGCCTTGCAGATATCTAAAGATCCTCTTGATTGCAATCAGATGAGACTCTTTAGGTGCAGCCTGAAATCTAGCACAAACACATGTATCAAACATAATATCTGGTCTAGAAGCTGTTAAATACATCAAGAACCCAATCATACATATGTAAAGTGTTTCATCAACCACTTTACCTTTCTGATCTGAGTCCAGTTGTGTGGTGCTGCTCATGGGAGTAGAACAAGGCTTACAGTTTTGTAAATCAAACTTTTGCAAAAGATCTTTTGTATATTTGGACTGATGAATAAAAATTCCATCAGCCTTTTGTTTGATTTGCAACCCCAGAAAGAACTGTAATTTTCCCATGGCACTCATTTCAAACTTCTGTTGCATCAACTTTGTAAAGGCATCACACAAATTTGGATCAGAAGATGCAAAAATGATATCATCTACATAAATTTGAACAAGTAGATTATGCTGCCCAGCTTTCTTAATGAATAAAGTCTTGTCTATGGAGCCTCGAGTGAAATTGTTTTCCAGAAGAAAGTTTGATAATGTCTCATACCAGGCTCTGGGAGCTTGTTTTAACCCATAAAGAGCTTTATCAAGCTTATACACCCAATTAGGATGTTTATTGTCCTCAAAGCCTGGAGGTTGACATACATAAACCTCTTCTTTAACTTTCCATACAAAAATGCACTTTTGACATCCATTTGAAAAACTTTAAGGTTTTGGTAAGCAGCATAAGCTAAAAACAATCGAATTGCTTCCAGTCTGGCTACAGGGGCAAAGGTTTCATCATAATCAATACCTTCTTCTTGTGCAAACCCCTGAACAACCAGTCTGGCCTTGTTCTTAACAATAAGCCCATTTTCATCAGTTTTGTTCCTAAACACCCATTTAGTGCCTATTGCACACTTACCTGGAGGTAGAGGAACCAGTTCCCACACTTGCTGTTTCTTGAACTGAAGAAGCTCAAGCTGCATGGCATCAACCCATCCATTGTCTTTAAGCAATGTGATAATTCTTTGGCTCTTGCTGACTGATGAAGAGAGCATAGAAGCAGAAATTTGACAATTGACGTCTTGTTGATACTCCAGCAGTGATATCACCAATGATTTGAGACATAGGGTGATTCTTCAGATCTTGATACACAATGAGATCTGTGCAAGTGTTTGTAGCCGGTTCAGCAGCAACAGATGGTGATGGTGTATCATTTCCTTGAAACCAATCAGTGGATGGTAATTCAAAGGAAGTTGAATTCGAAGAAATCTCATCAGCATTTGTTGTGGATGGTGCTACTGGCGCTACAGGAACATCAGGTCTAGCTGAGTCAGGCAGCTGATCACTAAACCTGAAGAGGTGAGTACTGCAATCATCATCGTCAGCAGTACCACCAGGTGGTGAACTGTTGACAGGAGCAACAGCAGGAGTTTGATAAGGAACATATTGCAGTTGTCCAAATCAAATAACTCCACAGGACTTTGTGGAATCTTGTCCTTTGGAGATTCATTAAACTTAACATGTATAGTTTCTTCAACCATCTTTGTTCTACAGTTGAAGACTCTGTATGCCTTGCAAGTAGATGAATAACCAACAAAGTACCCTGCATCCACCTTAGGATCAAATTTATGGAGTTGATCCTTTGTGTTGAGAATGAAACAGGGACACCCAAATACTTTGAAAAATGAAATCAGAGGGGCCAAATGATGGAGAACTTCATATGGAGTCTTCATCAACCTCTGATTTACTAAAACTCTATTTTGCACATAACAAGCTGTGTTGACAGCTTCAGCCCAAAAGGTCAATGGCAAACCTGAGTCAGCCAGCATGGACCTTGCAGCTTCAATGAGGGTCCTGTTCTTTCTCTCCACTACTCCATTTTGCTCTGGAGTCCTTGGAATGCTAAACTGCCTTTTGATTCCCTTTGAAAGATAGAAGTCATCAAGTGTATGATTTCTGAACTCAGTTCCATTATCACTCCTAATACACTTGACTGGAAGGGAATACTGCTTCTCAATGTACAACACAAAGTGGATAATCTTCTGAGTAGCCTCATCCTTTGAATGTAGAAAGAAAGTCCATACAAATCTGGAGTAATCATCCACAATTACCAGACAGTATTTCTTCTTTGCCATGCTCATTACTCTCACAGGACCAAATAGATCCATATGCAGTAATTGCAAGCAGGCAGTGGACTTGGACATTTCAATAGGAGGGAATGAGACTTTGTGCTGTTTTCCTTTTAAACAAGCAGTGCAGGTTTCATCACAATGGAACTCCTTTATTGGTAAGCCTCTGACTAAACTATTGTGGCTAAGCTGATTCATGTTTTTGAGATTAACATGACCAAGCCTCCTGTGCCACAGTTTAGATTCTTGAGAAGAGGCTTTGGAAAATAGGCAAGGATTACCTTTGAGATCTATCTTCTTAGAGAGATCTAAGGCATACACTCTTCCTGTCCTGTTGGCTTTCAGGAGAGTGTGATCATCCAACACCTTGTCAATCAAGTGCAAAACTTTGGATGACAGAATCCTACAGTTTTGACTGGTGAAAAGGGCAACATGGCCTTTATCACACATTTGACTGACACTCAAGAGGTTGTACTTGAGATTTTCCACATGATTAACATCATCAAATTTGATTTCTCCATTGGAGACAAAGCCCTTACCGATGATGTAACCCCTAGCATCATTGCCAAAAGAGACAAATCCCTTCTTTCCTTGAGAGTAGTCATGAAGAAGAGAGATGTTCCCAGTCATGTGCATAGATCCCCCACTGTCTACATACCAGATGCTACTTTGGCATGCTGAAGAACCCTGTAATAGTAAACAATCAGTTAGTTTAGAGACCCAAACCTTTTTGGTTTTGGGCCTGGTCTCATCAATAGATGGTAAACTAACATGTTTATTTGAAACAATAGCCTGAGAGGAAGAAGATGGTGTAGAAGAGGAGTCCTTTGGCTTTGACCTCCTTTTCTGTGGTTTCAACATAGGAGAATCTAGTTGGTTAATTCTACCCAACAGATGTTGTACCATCATCACCAGCTATGTCTGATTTTGTGATAAAGCTTTCAACTCATCAGACACATTGCTAGTGGAGTTAGATAAGGTCCTATGTTGCACCTTCTTCTTTGAGCACCCTCAGCTGTCACCTGTTTAACCCCTTCCTTTTTGGATTTCTTTAAGGACTTAAGGGTTACAGGATTTGATGTTGCTGATACAAATGTGGTCTCAAACTCAGTTTTCATTTTTACCATTTTCTCATTAATTTCTTCCTTTTGTTTGAGTTTGGAACCTTTTTGTAACCAACAATCATCTGTAAGATGATTGAACAAACCACATACTTCACATGGTTTCTTCTTCATCTTAGGTTGATCATCAACTAAAGATGGTGAGCAACAGAAGACTTGTTCTTCAATGCTTTGGAAGCATTGGTTGCTTTCTTGACTACCTCTTTAGTAGTCTTCAAACTCTTCTACTGCCAGTTTTCTTCTCTTCAGTACTGACAGCAGTTGAAGTTTGAACTTCAGGTGTTAAATCCTGCTCTCTAGTCCTTTCAGGACCTTCAGGATTAACTCCTGAGTTGATCAACTCATTGATCATGTGAATGTTAGCATTTGAACCATCAACATCAGCTGATAGGTTCAAAGAGGGCTTGATGCTGACTGCTACTTCTGATTGTGCTGTATCAGAAGGTAGATCACATGATGTGATGGATTGGTTATCACTCTCACCATCAGATTCTACCTCTGCTCTTGGGGTAAAATCTGTAGGTGGAGCAGTGTGATTGTAACCAATTCCAAACTTCACATTTGAAGCAGATTGCTTACTAAGAAGCATTTGAAAACCTTTGCATGATTGTACCCATCTATCACACTCGACCTGGGTAACTGCAAGGGTTTCTTTGAGATCTTTGTACTTCTCTAGAAGTACTTTTCTCTAGCCTTATCATCAATTATTTGGCAATTCAGTTTATAAATCTCATCATTCTTATCTTTGAGCACAAACTCAAACTCAGCTTTGTTTTTGGAAATTATTTGTTCTAGCTCAATGTTCTTATTAATTAAAGCTACATTTGCTTCTCTAATGGAAGCAAATGCTGCTATGCATGGTTCAGAACATAATTTGGCTTTTGCCTCAGAGGATACCTGTGATACCTGAGGTGTAGAGGCATTGGAAAATGAAGTATCAGCAGACTCCAAAGCCATAAGAGCTAGATTCCCAAAGGGACTGTCACCACCATGTTGACCAGCACCTGAGAACAGTGATCATGACCAGACAAGTCATCTGGTAAACTGCTCCAGTCAACAACTCCTGGGGTGAAGAAGCTGTGTTGTTGATATTGAGGTTGTTGATGAGATAGGGAAGGCTGAGGTTCTGGTAGTGCATGAGGTTGTGGTGTCATAGGAACTTGAACTTGATTTGACTGTGGCATGTAATAACAAGGGTACTGATATGGCATTTGACCCTGAGGAACAAAAATGCCGGAGATTGTTGTTGAGGATGATGACTAGAGGTGACAGGATGTTGCCCTCTGTGTTGTTGACTATTGCCAGGAAAAGTCACAAAGGGTGCAGTAGAGTTAGATCCAGTTGATCTACACTCTCTTGCAAAGTGTCCAAGCCTTTGGCATTGTGACACCTCAACTTGCTCTTGTCAAAACCAACTTTGGTTTTGCCAGAGAGTCCTGGGAATTTTCTTCCGGTTCTTTTATAGAACTTCTGAGATCTGATATTTATCAAGGCCATTTGGCTCAAAATATCCATCTTTTCTAAGTCATCATCAGCAATCCCCTTGAGATCATCCATAATGAAACATAGATTGTCATTTACACCAGTAAACTGACCATCAACACTCACAAATGCAGAATCAGAAGTGCTTGAAGAGAAATTAATATGCTCATCATACTGGCATTCAGATGAAGCATATTCTGACTCATGACCCACCAAGGCAGTGTTGCCTTGTATAAAGTCTTCAGTGAGCTTTCCAGATGAAGACAGCCTTCTCTTCTGTTCTATCTCTCTCTCAAAAGTAAGCAGTTTCCCATGGAGTTGGGTGAGAGATAGTTTGTCCAAACTTGCACTGGAGCGTAGAACAATAGTATATGTGTCCCATCTCTCAGGCAGTGATCTGAGAAATCTGTTATTCATCTGAATATTGGTGTATTCAAGTTTGACCATTTTTAGTTCAGAGATCAAACAAGAGAACCGCTCATATGTTGAGTCAGTGTCTCACCCTTTCTATGAGAGAATGTCTCATATTGTTGGGCAAGAATTTCTCTATTATTTGCCAAGACCTCATCTGTTCCTCCAAATTGTTCTTTCAAAGCAATCCAGAGGTCATGGGCAGTTTCATGATGCATTAGCCCAGAATAGATTTCATTGGGCAATGCCATGGCCAGAATTCCATGGGCTTTTGCATCAATCTCAAGCAACTTCTTATCCTCATCTGAGTATTGCTCCCTCCTCTTCAGAACCATTTGATTGGTTTCTGGGTTATTCACCATAGGCTTGTGTGGACCATGTACCACTGATGTCCAACATCCTGCGCTGTTAACAGACAGGTGATGGAGCATACGTCTTTGCCATATGTTATACTCATTCCTAACCAGCATAGGTGGCTTGGTTGAGGAACCAGTATGTGAGGATCATTGTAAGGAGTGGTCATTTTCAGATCAAAAACAATTTAGTTCAAGTTTTAAAAAGTTTTAGACAGACCACAACAGACTCGATGAGAACAAGAAAAGATCTCAGGATGAATGAGCAGAAATACAGAAAATTCAATCTCTATAACCGTTTCTTGCAAAAACAAAAGCTAATTCAATCAAACTTAGATCTTGAATAGCAGTTTCAATGATCAATTGTTAGATCGATCAATGATTAACAGCTCTGATACCATTTGACAGGATCAGTGATCACAAGTTTGATGTATCAGAATACAAAGCAGCGGAATACAAACTAGAATTAGACAAATTGTAGCAAGCAATCGATACTTGTAAGCATTAAGATTGCATACGGTTATAGGGAGAGAATATGTATTTCTGATTTCTAGGAATGTTATAGATGTAGAATATTTCTAATCAAATCAATCATTCATTCCATTCATTCCATCATTCATCTCTAGATTACAATAGGTTGTCACTCCTTATATAGAGTACAACAATCACTGTTGTTATCACGGAAAGTGACAACTGGCAGATCTAATACAAAAATAACTAATTCTTAACAAACTACTGAAATGTTCACAACTACTGAGAACATATCAGCATGTTAAGTACAAAATATAAAACTACTGAAACTACAACGACTGAAGAACAAGCTCTTCAGTCGTTTTACAAAACTACTGAAACATAAAAATATAAAACTACTGATATCACAACTACTGAAGAAGTACTCTTCAGCAGTTGTGACAAACTACTGAGGCTTCAGTACTTGATCTTCAGACTTTGACCTTCAGGTGTTTCATCAGCTGATGACTTCAGTAGATACCATCAGCTGATGTCTTCAGTCTTTGTCTTCAGACCTTGTACATCAGTTGTTGATCTTCAGCACTTGTAAACTCTTCAGCTGTTGTACTTCAGTACTTTGGTCTTTCAGCTTCAGCACTTGTGTTCTTCAGCTGTTGTACTTCAGCACTTTGGTTCTTCAGCTGTTGAGGTGTTCAGCACTTGATCTTCAGCTGTTGAAGTCTTCAGCACTTGTCAAACTACTGATGAGGCTTTCAGCAGTGTTGTGATACCATGTGGGACTTAGAGGTTTTCTGATCTTGGCTCATTGGTTCTTTTGGTCCAACATCCATTGATCTGCTGTGTTCGACATCAGCCTCTTTTATCAGTAGCTCCAAGGCTTGTCTTCAGCAATATGATCATCAGCACTTTTCTTTCGCTTGTAGGTGAGCAGTGGTGCTGTTCTTTCTCCTCCTCTTGGGCTTGCTTCTCTTCCTTCTCTTCCTCTGTTCTTTTCCTCTTCTTTTCTTTCACTGCAGTACTCTCCCCTTTTTGGATGCATTGGTGGAAGGGGTTTGTACCGCAGAAAGTGTCTTTTGCACAGCAGCATCAATCAAGGGTTGTAAAGTAGAGGAAAGCCTCTCATCAATGGCTTTAGTCACAATAGCAGTGATTATGGGTGTGAGGAGAGGGAGGGAATTTTGAAGTACAGCACCTATTTGCTCAGGAGGGTTCTGTTCCTGAGAAATAGGGCCTGAAGAAGAGGCAGGTGGTTGAGTTTGGAATGGCTCAGTGTTTGGGGAACCTTCAACTGAAGGTGCCATCTGTGGGTTGGTAGAGGCAGATGGTCTTTCTCCTTGTGAGAGTTGGTCAAGTAGGCTTTGCAGCCTACTGACTTTCTCTTCAAGGATTGTGTTCTGGGCAAGAACATCATAGAAAAAGCCCAGGTCATCATCAGCCGAAGCTGAATCATCTGACCTCCTACTTGGAGCAGGATTTACATGCACTGGGTGTAGACCAGTTGTTGCATGTGCCCTTTTTGCTTGGTACTGGGGACTTCCAGCCTCAGGACAATGTCCATCATCAGCTGTTGCCACGAGTGAGGTCTTAGCAATGTTACCAGCCTCATTCTGATCATGTGCTGATTCAGAAGAGGTGGCAGCCTCACTAGATATTCTAAGCTCCTTATCTACACCAGGAGATAAAAGAGGTAAACCCCTGTGCTGTGGGTTCTCAAGTGCATTGTGTTCCTCCCCCTCAATTGTAGAGGTGTTCCCAGTAGTAAGTGGTTTCTGGGGAGGGGGTGAGGAGTGCAGTTGAGTCAGCACTTGTGCAACTATTAAAGTTGGGCTGTGAGGGGCGGTTGTATGGGGTGAAGGGATAGAAGCAGTGTGCACCTGGGGAGGTTGGTGCTTTTCAATGGCAATCTCCTCAAGTGAGGAAGATCCGAGATATGTAGGTACCCTTTGTGTGGTTGCTGCAGGCTCCTGTTGAGAGGAAGCCTGAGCGGCTATGGCTGGAAGAGTCATTGTATCCACTAGGGGGTTTGGACCAGTGGATATCTCCTGGGTTTGTGTTGCAGGGGCATCCTCAGGGGACTCAATTCCTTGAGTAGCCGTTTTGGGTTTCTTTTTGGTGGGTTTGGTGGGGACTTTTGATTTGGAGGTGGTGGCTGTGGGTTCCAGCTGCGTGGGTTTTCGCAGCTTGGCAGCCAATTTGAGTGTCTGGTCAGAGTTGTGCCGGGATTATACTTCCGGCAGAACAGCCGTAGCAGGGACTCCCAAGCCAACAAGTCCCTCAGCATTAAGCTGGTTTATAATGATGGCCATTATGAACGGTGGATATAGTATCCAACGGTTAACAGTTAGTTTTTGAGCCATATCCTTGAGCTCCGAAAATATTATTTCTGAAAAGTTTAACGGTTGTTGCTCAAGAATAGAATACATTACCTGCTGCCACTTTGACGACATTTGATCCCAAGACGATGTCTTAGGAGCCAAACATACATTCACCATGTGAAAAATTAGGCGTTCGGCGTCATGGAAGTGTTTCTTCATGATAGTGGAGGCACTGAGATTGCCTTGATATCCATGTTGGGCAAAGGATAGATCTGTGGTGCCCTTCGGATATCCAGCAGGAGAAATAGCATCATCTAGATGAAGAATTTGGCGGATTATTGCAGGAGTGATGACTACTTCTTTGTTGTTGACGACCGACTGGAGAGATGGTGTGTTGTTCTCCCCAGTGGTAATAGTAACGTTCATCCAAAACTGTTGGAGGGATTCGGCATGTAGTATGGGATTCAGAAGAAATGCCGTTTTGTATTTGGACTGAACCATAAGATCGATAGCAGTATCGAACTTAGCCCAGACAGGCGATTTAGTAAGGTAGGCAACACAGTTGTGTCGCGGTTTAATTTGCATGGACGCCATTTAGAAGAGAGAAGTTTTGGAGAGGAACGTTAGGTTTGAAGAAGATGAAGCATTGAAGGCTTAGGTCAGGGATATTATAGGATACGGGTAAGAAAACGACTGAAGGATGTGGTGTTAGTCATCAGTAGTTTTAAACGACTGTTGACATGGTATTATCCTTTCAGACGTTGAAACAGCTGAAGTCGTGGTGTTAGGCATCAGAAGTTAGAAAACTACTGAAGACCGTGGTTTTGACTTCAAATGATTGAAACAACTGAGGACTTGGTGTTTGTCATCAGTAGTTGTGAAACTACTGAAGACAGTGGTTTTGTCATCAGCTGTTGTAAACAACTGAAGACTTGGTATTAGTCATCAGTAGTTAGAAAACTACTGAAGAAATGGTATTGCTTCAGTTGTTTAGAATGAAACAGCAGTTGTACAAATGACTGAAGAGAAATTTCTCATCAGCTGTTTTCGTCAATTCTTAGCTTTTCAGCTGTTTCATATTGTCCTCAACACATTCATCAGCCTTTTTGGCTGATTTCAGTTGTTTCATAGGACATCAGTACTTATCTGTTTTTACTGATTTCAGTAGTTGTAACTGCATCAGTAGTTGTAACTACATCAGTAGTTTAGAACAGATGAAATACTTCAGTACTTGTGAGACATTTAGCCTTCAGTAGTTATAAAAACTACTAAGGGTAAAAGAACTCATGAGTACTTATATGTGACATGGTTACCAATGATCATCAGTACTTATTACTAAGATCATCAGTAGTTGTCACTTATTCTAGCTGCAACATACCAAGCCTTAACACCAGGTTTTGGAAAGTTGAACTATCCAAAAGCTTAGTAAAAATGTCTGCAAGCTCATCAGCACTAGGCACAAACTTAGGATCAATCAGACCTTTTTCAAAACAATCCCTCATAAAATGATGTCTGATCTCTATATGTTTGGTCCTAGAGTGCTGGACTGGATTTTTGACAATACACAGTGCTGAAGCACTATCCATTAACAATGGAGTCTTAGTCTCTGTAATGCCATAATCCAGAAGTTGGTTCTGAAGCCAGAGTACCTGAAAGGTGCAACTTGCAGCAGCAATGTACTCTGCTTCAGAAGTTGATGTAGCAACTGAGGTCTGTTTCTTGCTCTGCCAAGAAATCAAGCAGTTGCCTAGGAATTGACATCCACCAGAAGTTGATTTCCTGGTCAACTTACACCCTGCATAGTCACTGTAAAAAAAAGCAACTAATTTACCAGAATGTCCAGTAGAATACCATAAACCTAGAGATGGAGTGCCTTGCAGATATCTAAAGATCCTCTTGACTGCAATCAGATGAGACTCTTTAGGTGCAGCCTGAAATCTAGCACAAACACATGTAGCAAACATAATATCTGGTCTAGAAGCTGTTAAATACATCAAGGACCCAATCATACATCTGTAAAGTGTTTCATCAACCACCTGTATCTAGTTGTGTGGTGCTGCACATGGGGGTAGAACAAGGCTTACAGTTTTGTAAATCAAACTTTTGCAAAAGATCTTTTGTGTATTTGGACTGATGAATGAAAATTCCATCAGCCTTTTGTTTGATTTGCAACCCCAGAAAGAACTGTAACTCTCCAATGGCACTCATTTCAAACTTCTGTTGCATCAACTTTGTAAAGGCATCACACAACTTTGGATCAGAGGATGCAAAAATGATATCATCTACATAAATTTGAACAAGTAGATTATGCTGCCGGCTTTCTTAATGAATAAAGTCTTATCTATGGAGCCTCTAGTGAAATTATTTTCCAGAAGAAAGTTTGATAATGTCTCATACCAGGCTCTAGGAGCTTGTTTTAACCCATAAAGAGCCTTATCAAGCTTATACACCCAATTAGGATGTTTATTGTCCTCAAAGCCTGGAGGTTGACATACATAAACCTCTTCTTTAATTTTTCCATACAAAAATGCACTTTTGACATCCATTTGAAAAACTTTAAGGTTTTGATAAGCAGCATAAGCTAAAAACAATCGAATTGCTTCCAGTCTGGCTACAGGGGCAAAGGTTTCATCATAATCAATACCTTCTTCTTGTGCAAACCCCTGAACAACCAGTCTGGCTTTGTTCTTAACAATAAGCCCATTTTCATCAGTTTTGTTCCTAAACACTCATTTAGTGCCTATTGCACACTTACCTGGAGGTAGAGGAACCAGTTCCCACACTTGCTGTTTCTTGAACTGAAGAAGCTCAAGCTGCATGGCATCAACCCATCCATTGTCCTTTAAAGCAATGTGATAATTCTTTGGCTCTTGCTGACTGATGAAGAGAGCATAGAAGCAGAAATTTGACAATTGACTTCTTGTTGATACTCCAGCAGTGATATCACCAATGATTTGAGACATAGGGTGATTCTTCAGATCTTGATACACAATGAGATCTGTGCAAGTGTTTGTAGCAGGCTCAGCAGTAACAGATGGTGATGGTGAATCATTTCCTTGAAACCAATCAGTGGATGGTAATTCAAAGGAAGTTGAATTGAAGAGATCTCATCAGCATTTGTTGTGGACGGTGCTACTGGAGCTACAGGAACATCAGGTCTAGCTGAATCAGGCAGTTGATCACTAAACCTGAAGAGGTGAGTACGGCAATCATCATCATCATCAGCACCAGCAGTACCACCAGGTGGTACTGTTGACAGGAGCAACAACAGGAGTTTGATAAGGAACATATTGCAGTATGTCCAAATCAAATAACTCCACAGGGCTTTGTGGAATCTTGTCCTTTGGAGATTCATTGAACTTAACATGTAGAGTTTCTTCAACCATCTTTGTTCTGCAGTTGAAGACTCTGTATGCCTTGCAAGTAGATGAATAACCAACAAAATACCTTGCATCCACCTTAGGATCAAATTTATGGAGTTGATCCTTTGTGTTAAGAATAAAACAGGGACACCCAAATGCTTTGAAAAATGAAATCAGAGGAGCCAAATGATGGAGGACTTCATATGGAGTCTTCATCAACCTCTGATTTATTAAAACTCTATTTTGTACATAGCAAGCTGTGTTGACAGCTTCAGCCCAAAAGGTCAGTGGCAAACCAGAGTCAGCGAGCATGGACCTTGCAGCTTCAATGAGGGTCCTGTTCTTTCTCTCCACTACTCCATTTTGTTCTGGAGTCCTTGGGATGCTAAACTGCCTTTTGATTCCCTTTGAAAGATAGAAGTCATCAAGTGTATGATTTCGGAATTCAGTTCCATTGTCACTCCTAATACACTTGACTGGAAGGGAATACTGCTTCTCAATATACAAACAAAGTGAATAATCTTCTGAGCAACCTCATCCCTTGAATGTAGAAAGAAAGTCCATACAAATCTGGAGTAATCATCCACAATTACCAGACAGTATTTCTTCTTTGCCATGCTCATTACTCTCACAGGACCAAATAGATCCATATGCAGTAATTGCAAGCAGGCAGTGGACTTAGGCACTTCAATAGGAGGGAATGAGACTTTGTGCTGTTTTCCTTTCAAACAAGCAGTGCAGGTTTCATCACAGTGGAACTCCTTTATTGGTAAGCCTCTGACTAAACTATTGTGGATAAGCTGATTCATGTTTTTGAAATTAACATGACCCAGCCTTCTGTGCCACAGTTTAGATTCTTGAGAAGAGGCTTTGGAAAATAGGCAAGGATTGCCTTTGAGATCTATTTTCTTGGAAAGACCTAAGGCATACACTCTTCCTGTCCTGTTGGCTTTCAGGAGAGTGTGATCATCCAACACCTTATCAATCAAATGCAGAACTTTGGATGACAGAATCCTACAGTTCTGACTGGTGAAAAGAGCAACATGGCCTTTATCACACATTTGACTGACACTCAAGAGATTGTACTTGAGATTTTCCACATGATTAGCATCATCAAATTTGATTTCTCCATTGGAGACAAAGCCTTTACCAATGATGTAACCCCTAGCATCATTGCCAAAAGAAAGAAATCCTTTCTTTCCTTGAGAGTAGTCATGAAGAAGAGAGCTGTTCCCAGTCATGTGCATAGATCCCCCACTGTCTACATACCAGATGCTACTTTGGCATGTTAGAGAACCCTGCAAAAATAAACAATCAGTTAGTTTTAGAGACCCAAACCTTTTTGGTTTTGGGCCTGGTCTCATCAATAGATGGTAAACTAACAGGTTCATTTGAAACAACAGCCTGAGAGGATTAAGATGGTGAAGAAGAGGAATCCTTTGGCTTGGATCTCCTTTTCTGTGGTTTCAACATAGGAGCATCTAGTTGGTTAACTCTACCCAACAGATGTTGAACCATCATAACCAGCTGTGTTTGATTTTGTGATAAAGCTTTCAGCTCATCAGACACATTGCTAGTGGAGTTTGATAAGTTCCTATGTTGCACCTTCTTCTTCTGAGCACCCTCAGCTGTCACCTGTTTAACCCCTTCCTTTTTGGATTTCTTTGAGGACTTAAGGGTTACAGGATTTGATGTTGCTGATACAAATGTGGTCTCAAACTCAGTTTTCATTTTTACCATTTTCTCTTTAATTTCTTCTTTTTGTTTGAGTTTGGAACCTCTTTTGTACAAGCAATCATCTGTAAGATGATTGAACAAACCACATACTTCACATGGTTTCTTCTTCATCTTAGGTTGATCATCAACTAAAGAGGATGAAGCAACTGGAGACTTGCTCTTCAGTGCTTTGGAAGCATTGTTTGCTTTCTTGACTGCCTCTTTAGTAGTCTTGAAACTCTTTCTACTGACAGTTTTCTTCTCTTCAGTACTGACAGCAGTTGGAGTTTGAACTTCAGGTGTTAAATCCTGCTCTCTAGTCCTTTCAGGACTTTTAGAATGAACTCCTGAGTTGATCAACTCATTGATCATGTGAGTGTCAGCATTTGAACCATCAACATCAGCTGATAGGTTCAGAGAGGGCTTGATGCTGACTGCTACTTCTGATTGTGCTGTATCAGAAAGTAGATCACATGATGTGATGGATTGGTTATCACTCTCACCAACAGATTCTACCTCTGCTCTTGGAGTAAAATCTGTAGGTGGAGCAGTGTGATTGTAACCAATGCCAAACTTCACATTGGAAGCAGATTGCTTACTAAGAAGCATTTCAAAAGCTTTGCATGATTGTACCCATCTATCACACTCTACCTGGGTAACTGCAAGGGTTTCTTTGAGATATTGGTACTTCTCTAGAAGTACCTCTTCTCTAGCCTTATCATCAATTATTTGGCATTTCAGTTTATAAATCTCATCATTTTTATCTTTAAGCACAGACTCAAACTCAGCTTTTCTTTTGGAAAAAATTTGTTCTAGCTCAATGTTCTTATTAATTAAAGCTACATTTGCTTCTCTAATGGAAGCAAATGTTGCTATGCATGTTTCAGAACATAATTTGGCTTTTGCCTCAGAGGATACCTGTGATACCTGAGGTGTAGAAGCGTTAGAAGATGAAGTATCAGCAGACTCCAAAGCCATAAGAGCTAGATTCCCAAAAGGACTGTCACCACCATGTTGACCAGCACCTGAGAACAGTTGTTCATGACCAGACATGTCATCTGGTAAACTGCTCCAGTCAACAACTCCTGGGGTGAAGAAGCTATGTTGTTGAGGTTGAGTTTGTTGTTGAGATTGAGATGGCTGAGGTTCTGGTAGTGCATGAGGTTGTGGTGCCATAGGAACTTGAACTTGATTTGACTGTGGCATGTAATAACAAGGGTAAGGATATGGCATTTGACCCTGAGGAACAAAATATGCAGGAGATTGTTGTGAGGATGATGACTAGAAGTGACAGGATGTTGCCCTCTGTGTTGTTGACTATTGCCAGGAAAAGTCACAAAGGGTGCAGTGGAGTTAGATCCAGTTGATCTACACTCTCTTGCAAAGTGTCCAAGCCTTTGGCATTTGTGACACCTCAACTTGCTCTTGTCAAAACCAACTTTGGTTTTGCCAGAGAGTCCTGGGAATTTTCTTCCAGTTCTTTTGTAGAACTTCTGAGATCTGATATTTATCAAGGCCATTTGGCTCAAAATATCCATCTCTTCTAAGTCATCATCAGCAATCCCCTTGAGATCATCCATAATGAAGCATGAATTGTCATTATTACACCCAGTAAACAGACCATCAACACTCACAAATTCAGAATCAGAAGTGTTTGAAGAGAAATTAATATGCTCATCATACTGGCATTCAGATGAAGCATATTCTGACTCATGACCAACCAAGGCAGTGTTGCCTGGTACAAAGTCTTCAGTGAGCTTTCCAGATGAAGACAGCTTTCTCTTCTGTTCTATCTCTCTCTCAAACGTGAGCAGTTTCCCATGGAGTTGGGTGAGAGATAGTTTGTCCAAACTTGCATTGGAGCGTAGGACAATAGTATATGTGTCCCATCTCTCAGGCAGTGATATGAGAAATCTGTTATTCATCTGAATATTTGTGTACTCAAGTTTGACCATTTTTAATTCAGAGATCAAACAAGAGAACCGCTCATATTGTTGAGTCAGTGTCTCACCCTTTCTATGAGAGAATGTCTCATATTGTTGGGCAAGGATTTCTCTATTATTTGCCAAGACCTCATCTGTTCCTCCAAATTGTTCTTTAAAGGCATTCCAGAGGTCATGGGTAGTTTCATGATGCATTAGCCCAGAATAGATTTCATTGGGCAGTGCCATGGCCAGAATTCCATGGGCTTTTGCATCAATTTCAAGCAACTTCTTATCCTCATCTGAGTATTGCTCCCTCCTCTTCAGAACCATTTGATTGGTTTCCGGGTATTCACCATAGGCTTGTGTGGACCATGTACCACTGATGTCCAACAACCTGCGCTGTTAACAGACAGGTGATGGAGCATTCGTCGTTGCCATATGTTATACTCATTCCTAACCAGCATTGGTGGCTTGGTGAGGAACCAGTATTGTGAGGATCATTGGAGGGAGTAGTCATTTTCAGTTCAAAAACAATTTAATTCAAGCTTTTAAAAGTTTTACACAGACCACAACAAACTCAATGAAAACCAAGAAAAGATCTCAGGATGAATGACAAGAGATACAGAAAATTCAATCTATAACCGTTTCTTGCAAAAACAAAAGCTAATTCAATCAAACTTAGATCTTGAATAGCAGTTTCAATGATCAATTATTAGATCGATCAATGATTAACCTGCTCTGATACCATTTGACAGGATCAGCGATCACAAGTTTGATGTATTAGAGTTCAAAGCAGCGGAATAAGAACATGAATTAGACAAATTGTAGCAAGAAATCGATACTTGTATGCATTAAGAGCACATACGGTTATAGTGAGAGAATATATTTCTGATTCAAGGAATGTTTATAGATATGGAATATTTCTGATCAAATCATTCAAATCATTTACTATTACAATAGGTTGTTACTCCTTATATAGAGTGCAACAACCACTGCTGTTATCACGGAAAGTGACAACTGGCAGATCTATTACAAAAAACTAAATCTTAACAAACTACTGAAATGTCCACAACTACTGAGAACATATCAGAGTGTAAGTACAGAATATAAAACTACTGATTAGAAACTACTGAAACTACAACGACTGAAGAACAAGCTCTTCAGTCGTTTTACAAAACTACTGAAACTAGAATATAAAACTACTGATATCACAACTACTGAAGAAGTACTCTTCAGCAGTTGTGACAAACTACTGACGCTTCAGTACTTGATCTTCAGACTTTGACCTTCAGATATTTCATCAGCTAATGACTTCAGTAGATATCATCAGCTGATGTGTTCAGTCTTTGTCTTCAGAATTTGTACATCAGTTGTTGATCTTCAGCACTTGTAAACTCTTCAGCTGTTGTACTTCAGTACTTTGGTCTTTCAGCTTCAGCACTTGTGTTCTTCAGCTGTTCAGCTTCAGTACTTGCGTTCTTCAGCTGTTCAGCTTCAGTACTTGTGTTCTTCAGTTGTTGTACTTCAGCACTTTAGTTCTTCAGCTGTTGAAGTCTTCAGCACTTGATCTTCAGCTGTGAAGTCTTCAGCACTTGTCAAACTGCTGATGAAGCTTTCAGCAGTTGTTGTGATACCATGTGGGACTTAGAGGTTTTCTGATCTTGGCTCATTGGTTCTTTTGGTCCAACAGAGTGTATCTCAATTTTGTGATCAGAGTCATAACATGCTCTTTACTGAGCATGAGTGCATGGTTCTTAAGCCTAGTGTGGTCATGCCTCATGAGCATATCCTGCTTAGAGCCCCCAGGAAAGGAAACATGTGCAAGATCTATTTGCAAGAAACCTCTCCTTCTAGAGAAGTTTTATGCTTTTTATCTAAAGCTAATAGTGATGAGTCTTTCCTATGGCATAAAAGAATGTGCCATGTAAACTTTAAGAACATGAAAAAATTGATTAAGCATGATTTAGTAACTGGAATACCAAAGAAAGAGTTTACAAGTGACGACCATTGTGTTGCATGCCTGAAAGGGAAGCACCATAAGGTATCTCACAAGCCTAAGGAAAGGAACTCCATCACTACACCCCTACACTTGTTATATATGGATCTATTTGGCCCCACCAGTGTAATGAGTTTAGGAAGGACCTTATACTATCTAGTAATCACAGATGACTTTATAAGATTCACTTGGGTATTCTTCCTTAGAATAAGGATGAGACTCCTAAGATTCTGAAGAAATTCATCTTAAAGATTTAGAATCAGTCTGATCACAAGGTCATAGTCATAAGATGTGATCAAGGAACTGAATTTAAGAACAAAATCCTTGATACATTTTGTGATGAAAGGGGTATTACAAGACAATTCAGTGCTCCTAGGACTTCTCAGCAAAATGGTGTTGCTGAGAGGAGAAACAGGACACTGATTGAAGCTGCAAGAACCATGCTGTCTAACTCTAAGTTGCCTATCACCTTCTGGGCAGAGGCAGTCAACACTGCCTGCTATGTGCAGAATAGAGTTTTAGTAGTTATGACTCATGGCAAGACTCCTTATGAACTTTGGCACAAGAGGAAACCTTTCATTGGTTTTCTCAGGTCATTTGGATGTCCTTGCTCCATCTTGAATACCAAAGATCAAATTGCCAAGTTTGCTGAGAAATCAGATGATGGACACTTTATTGGATACTCTTCCCAAGCTAAGGCTTATAGAGTATACAATCTCAGAACTAGAATTGTTGAGGAGTCAGCCAATGTGACTTTCAATGAACACACACCCTGTGTTGCTGGTTCTGGTCGAGATTGGTTATTTAATCTTGATTTGGTTACCAACTATTTTAACAAATCTTGTGAGAATGTCTCAGGATCTGTAGAAAATATAAATACAGGTGATCCTGATCCAAGATTTGAGCTAGGAAGACCTTCAAGTCATACATCTTCAGCTCCAGTTGGAACTACTTCTGCAAATGTGGTCTCTATCAGCACAACAATGACAAACTCAACTGATACATCTGGTATGCCTTCAAATTCCAGCTTAGAGGCTCTACTACCAGATAAGAACACCTCAATTGTGGAAGAAAACAATGGTGGTGGTGACAGTGACCAAGAATTTCTTGATGCCACTAACCACACCATAGATGAGAACATCAATGATGTCACACACTGCTTGGATCAAGTCTCTCTTGATAAGTGTGTTGATGTGGTGAGAGAAACATCCATGCCAAATCTAAATTTTTCTAACTTAGATCTTTCTCAACAACTTGCTGTGATCCCTCAGCTTAGGATCCAAAAGCTCACCCCACCACAAACATCATTGGAGATGTTTTGTCTGGGGTAAAGACAAGAGGACAAATCCATGAAGCACATGTTTGTCTTCACTCTTGTTTTCTATCCCAGATAGAGCCAAAGAAAGTTGATGAAGCACTAATGGATGGAAGTTGGGTTGAAGCTATGCAACAAGAGCTGTTTCAATTCAAAAGGTAGAAAGTTTGGAACCTTTGGCCTCTTCCTTCCGGGAAGACTACCATTGGAACCAAATGGGTGTTTAGGAACAAGAAAGATGATAGAGGCATCATCATCAAGAACAAAGCTAGACTGGTTGTTCAAGGATACACACAAGAAGAAGGGATTGACTACACTGATGTCTTTGCTCCAGTGGCAAGATTAGAAGCTATTAGGATATTCCTAGAATTTGCTGCATCCAAGAACTTCAAGGTCTTTCAAATTGATGTGAAGTGTGCCTTTTTATATGGAGTGATAGATGAAAAGGTTTATGTCAAACAGCCACCTGGTTTTGTAGACCCTGATCATCTTGATTATGTCTGCAAGCTTGACAAAGCTCTCAATGGGCTGCATCAGGCACCCAGGAAATGGTATGAGACACTATCTAAGTATCTTTGTAAACTTGGATACATGAGAGGTACTATAGATGGAACTCTCTTCATCAAAGGACAAGGAAATTGCTAGTTCAAGTATATGTGGATGACATCATATTTGGTTCAACTAATCCAAAGCTCTGCAAAGACTTTGAGAAGCTGATGAAAGACAGATTTGAAATGAGTGCCATAGGGGAACTTAATTTCTTTCTGGGAATTCAAGTGAAGCAAGTTGAAGATGGCATCTGCATAAGTCAGTCAAAGTATGTTCAGGACACACTTAAGAGGTTCAACATGACTCACTGTAAGATTGCTAAGACACCCATAGATAGGAACCACTCATTTGGACCTGATCTTGAGGGGGGTGCGTAGATGAGCACTTATACATGGCTATGATTAGGTCTCTTATGTATCTTACTACTAGCAGGCCTGATATCATGTTTGATACTTGCATCTGTGCAAGATATCAAGCCAACCCTAAGATGTCTCACCTTATCATTGTCAAGAGGATTCTAAGATACCTCAAAGGTGCATCAAAACTTGGCTTATGGTATCCCAAGAATCCTGACTTCAATCTGTATGCCTATACAGATAGTGATTATGGTGGTTGCAATATGACTGCAAAGTCTACATCTGGGGGATGTCAATTTCTTGGTGGAAGGGTTGTCTCATGGCAATGCAAGAAACAATCCTGTGTCTCTGCATCAACTGCTGAAGCTGAATACATTGCTGCTACAAGCTGCTGTGCTCAAGTACTTTGGATTCAAAATCAGATGCTGGACTATGGGTTAAACTTCAAGGAGACTCCCATTCACATAGACAACAACAATGCTATCTCAATCACAGATAACCCTGTGCAGCACTCAAGGACAAAGCACATCAACATCAGGTATCATTTAATAAGAGATAACTATGAAAAGGGATTAATTAAAGTAGTCAAAGTTCACACAGATGAACAATATGCTGATCTGTTTACAAAGGCTTTTGTTGAACAGAGATTTAAATATCTAATATCAGCTATTGGGATGATAAACTTTGAGTAAGCTTTTCTTAAAACTAATTCTTATTATTACTTAAAAATATGTTTGTCCTAAGTTGTGTAGTTCATCACTTTCATAAGCTCATGTTTTCTTTCGATAAAAATTTCTTTTTGAAGACTTTCCTTAGATTTTTGAAAATTTCTGATACTTCGAAAGTTATGCTTTTAACTTCGGAAGCAAATCATGCCTTCAAAATAAATAATTGTCTAAGAATTTACCTTCGGAAGAGCTTTCAGATTTATCTTCCGAAGCTTAAATGCTTGTCTCAGACACTTACTTATTTTCAAGGACCATTTACTTCTGAAGCAAAATTAACTCTCAGAAGCTTTGCTGTTTAATATACAAAGCACTCAAGTTTTAATTTCTCTTCCGAAGCAAAATTCTCAAAACTCTTAGGAAATTCTTCTGAAGTCATTTTAGCTTCGGAAGGTTTTTAATTAAAACTTCCGAAGATAACTAACCTTCGAAAGCTTTTGGACTTCCAAGAAAACTACTTTTTGAGCAAAAGTAAACTACTTTTTTAGAGGTGGGACCGACATCTGGATTTCAAAGTTTATCCTCTTTCATTAAACTTTATATGAAATCCTTCTCACATAAAAACCCAACGCTTTCCCCCTCTTTCTATCATCTGTTCTTCCTCCAAACCTAAAACCCCAAATTTCTCTCTGAAATCTCTTTCTCTCTTCTTTCTTCATCCGTAAGCTACCTCAAAATGGCCAATCTTGCTCACAGAAATGATCCCAACTTTACAATGCAGCTACACAGACAACACAATCATGTTGCTCTGTTAAGCTCTGAGAAAGATCCTCATTTCTCAGAGGTTTGCCATTTCTTATCTCTGTCTAACTACTTCACCTCCCTAACCATTGATCCTCCACTCTATGAGGATCAGCTGCTTGATTTCTGGAAGACCTGCCAGAGGTCATTATGGATGGGGAGAAGGCACTGTCTGCCACAGTGCAGGGGAGAACAATCTTCATCACTCCGGCCATCATCAATAGGCATCTTTAGCTGGATGATGAAGAAGGTGAGGTTTTTTTCCCAAAGGAAGCTATCAATCATTCCTTTGAGCAGATGGGATATGAGGGAGATTTCTCTGTAAAGACCTTTAGGAAAGGGAAGGTCTCATACCAATGGAGATTCCGCCTCCATGTGGTCATCCATAGCTTATCAAACAAGTATGGTGGATGGGACCAGATTCCTGAGGATCTCTCCTTCATAATCCATGGAATGGTTCAGGGGGTCAAATTCAGGTATTCTCAGTTTGTTTATACAAATTTACTTGCCAATTTAGACTCCTTAGAGTATTACGTGTTTCCTAGACATGTCCAGTACATTCTTAACTGTGAACTGGGCTCACAGTTGAGGGAAACAGGTAACATTCTTAAATTGGGACAGATGAAGCCCGGCATCTTTAAATTCTGAGAAAGCCCACTATTGGATTCTCTAGGGTAGAAACCGCCCTAGTTCCAAAAATGTTAGAGCTCATTGCTCAAGGTGACAACCTAGCAGCACAAGCTAGTGTTGATCCCACACCTACTACCTCCCAACCACTCTCACAACCTCAAATCACCATCACTTACCGAAGAAAATCCAAATGAACCCTTGCTCAGGCTATTCAATCTATGGAGGCCCCCATATACTCACTCATACAGGAAGAAGTGGACACTGGAGCTCCCACTTCTCCTGAGGAGCATACCACTCCCATCTCCTCAAGAATCAGTGCTGAGGTTCCTCATGCTCAGCCTGATAAGCTCATTAGCCCAACTGCCTTAAGCCATCACTCTGAGTCACAACACTTAATGATCAACCTTCAGGGGATAGTTACCATCCCCAGCCTATAGATCTTAACCAACCAATTCCCAACCTTGAATTCTATGCTGATGAAGATCTAGGTTTCAGTGAGTATAATGAGTCTCTCTTCTTTTCCCTTACTCAAAGAGAGATGAATACTCCTGAGTCTCCTACATCTATCCCACATCAGTCACCTACAACTAAGGTGGACACTCCTAAACCTGTTTAGGATGTCCATATGTAAGAGGCTCTCACTTTTGAAAGTGATTACATCATTAAGACCTCAACCATGGCAACTCAGCCCACTGAAATCTCAACTGAGATTGCCAGTGAGCAGAGGAAAACCAGCAGCCAAGAACCTCAAGCTGGTGGTGAGAGAGAGGAGTTTGGTCCAATTATGTCATCCCCCAATGAGTCTTCTGATGAAGATGAGGGGAATCTGAAACTACTAGTGCAAAGACTGTCTAAAACATGCACTTACTTAGTCTTAAAGGTCAGTCACCTTGAATCTCATGTGACTACCTTACACAACAGGATCAATGACCAGCAACTTGAGATTTCATATCTTAAAGAAAACACTAGCTGGGAGACCCTTAAGAAGAGCTCAACCAGGAACACAAGAACCTGTGGATATGATTGACCTATCCTCCAGCTCACCTATGCAAGTGGGTGATGCTACCAAAATGGGGGAGAAAGTCATTACAACCACAGAACCTGGGAGTTCTTTAGAGAGAATGGACATTGAGGATTCACCATCCTCACTTGCAATCGTGCATTCTCAGCAACCTCCTCAAGTTCACATTGATGTGGACTACACAGACTCCTTCATACAGAGTCTATTTGAGGATGTGATACCAAGGGCTATGTCACCTTCACCATCTTCCAATCACATCATTGGGTGGAAGTATGATAACATCAGGAAAGCCCTAATCATCATAAGAGTTCAAGGACAACAATAAATCTTCAATTTTCAGACCTTGAACTACTACAAAGGTCTGGATCTAGTCAACATGCCACTTGTCAACCCAAGCCAATCAAGACAAGCTGATAGACTGGCTCAAAGAATCCAAGACACAATCACTACAGAGTTCAGCTTAAGAAGGTGACTTAGGCAATCAGGCAATGCTATCGGTCAACTGGATGTTGAGGCAGACCCTAAGATTAGCTTCATAGGGGAAACCTTGACTGAAGGTCCAGTGGCAGAACCTGAGAGCCCTATCTCATCATCATCAACTGCTACAGAGATCCACTTTCCTTCTAAGACAGCTACTGGTGAAGGTGCTTCTCAACCTCTCTCTGGCCTGAGCTCAGATGCTGCAACAAGCAATGAAGGCCAAAGCTCTCTCCACCCTGAGTCTCAAAGGTCTGTAAGTGACAAAGGGAAAAGAAAAATGAAAACTGAGGAGACTGAGGAGGAGGAGAGAGAGAGAGAAAGTTCCTCTGCTGAGTCTTCAAGACTCATGGAGTCTGCTATCAGGGTTGCCCCCAGACCAGATACTCAAAATGATGAGTTAAGGTCAGTTAGGATAAACTATTTGCACACTAGGAACTATGACATAGACAATGTCATTTCTCTTCCCTTAGATGAGTTGAATGAACTAGTTGACATGGAAAGGTCAAGGGAGAAGAAGGAGGCAGAAGATGCAGAACTCCTAGTACAGGTCAAAGAAGAGAAAAGAAGAAAAAGACTGTACAAGGATATGCCTACCCTCACCCCAGTTCAGGAAAGTCTTGCACAAGAAGATGTGGTTCGACAAGAACCTCAGGTAGACAAAGAAGAAGAGAGGATCAAGATGATCAACTACTTGAGTGCCACATGCTTCTATCAGGCAGATGCACTCCTTCCTTGTCTTATGACTATGTTGAGTTTGAGTACTTAAAACAGCTTGAACTTGAGATAATCAAGGACAGAAAGACAACTAAGAAGAAACTAAGGGAAGAAGCTGCAAAATCAATAGCCATCATCCAAAAGAGCATGAAGAAGTCTACTGATAGGCAGAGGATGATGAGCTTCTTGAAGCTATATGGATTCTCCGGAAAGAGACTTGGCCCCATGTCTCTATCCACTATGGATGAGCCTATTAGGGTGATCAAGCAGAAGATCAAAAGTGGAGAGCTCATTGACTTACACTCCACTCCAAGTCAAGCCCCACCTGAAGTGGAGGTTAAGGTTGAACAACCAGAGACAACACAACCTGGACCTCCTGCTGAAACTCAGGAAGCTTCATCTTCTGATCCATAGCAGGGTCAACCTTTGTCTCCTTCTGAGCCAGAGAGAGAGGAAGTCCCAACCGAGAAAGATGGTGAAGATCAATCTGGTGCTACAGGCCAGTCTTCTCAGTTAAAATCTGGTAAGAGAAAGAAGAGGATGGCTTCTAAACCAAAGTTAAATAAGAAGAAGACTGCACCCTCTTCTAAATCCCAGGATGAGTCAGAACATCTTGAGATTGTGCATCCAGAGGATGCTACATCAACTCCAATTCAAACAGCTCCTCTAGCATCAAGAAGACCCATCTTGTCTTGGACATACACCACAAATCTAGAAAGATGGCATGTCATTAGAGATCAAGGCATTGAAGACATTTACACATGGCGAGATATGTTTCAATTGCCTCTGCATGACCTCTTTGATATGAGAAGATACTTTGATGGTCTGATGGATCTTGATCACCTTATGAAGAAAGGATTGGTGATCATCCTAATGAGGACTATTGACATCTAAAGTCTATTAAGTGTTTTGGTAGCTTCAGCCTAGGGGGAGTTTTTATAGATTAATAAAGAGGCTAATGCAACCTAAACATCTTAAGTCCATCCTGCATGCTGCACAAGTACATTAAAGAAGAAGCTTAGGAAGTTTCACACATGAAACAAAAAAAATAGTCTAAGTGTGAAATCTTCCGAAGCCAAGACCAATATCTTCCGAAGCCAAACATGAACTCTTCCGAAGCCTCAGAGACAAAGTCTTCTGAAGCTTCAAGTTCATGAAGACAGATTTCTTCCAAAGACTTTTAGTAATATGCTTTATCTGATGTACTGTTCCATAAAGCTAGACGTCTTTCTACTGCATCTCTGCAAGTCACCAACTTACATGAGTTAATGAAAAGGTCCATGCTTTTGGTAACTGTACATTGAGGTCTTGAGTCTATAACTTTTTACCTTATGTACTTTATCCTTTTTGTAATAGATAAGGATGTGAGCTATGGCATGTCATAATCACAAGTCAAAAGGTAATCTGCCTTTTGACTTTACAATTGATTTTGTTTGTGTCTAGTCAATTGTATCCAGCTGGCTTTCAAAGTATAGCTGGCTGTAGGATGTAGTATAAGCATCTCATGTTCTTGTATCTTTGAGATATGCTTTGTAACACTTGTAATAGAACATAGAGAAAGCAATATACTGCATTCTTGAAAACCATACACTTGTGTTCTGTCACTCTTGCATTACTTGTGTTCTTAGTATCTCTATTTAGTTAATCCAGTTTACTATTTGATTAAAGGTTAGTTAATCTACTCTTTGTGTTGTTGTGTTGTAACATACACCCTTCAACAATACTGCACATATAAACTAGGGACATATGTATCAACAAAATCCCCCTTGGACCTAGTTTACTCTATTGTTTGACATCCTTCATAGGCTTTACAAACTTCTTGTACTTCTCTCTTGTGACTCCTGCGTGTATTTCAAACGCAAAGCAGAGCCGTATCACATTTTGGAATTGGAGAGCTTGTACAATATCCTACATGTCATAGAATAGTGACCACTTGGATAGAGTGTAGACATCTTCAGCTGACAAGTTGGTAAGCCACATTGGGTCAAATACCCTGATAGTTCCATTTTTCCCTCTGTTCAAAACTATGACTGCTTCATCCATCCTCAAGTCATAATACCACCATTTGAAATGTGGAGTGAAGTCCTGAGGCATTTCTCGTAAAGGAATCTTTGACATCGTGCACGGGGGACTCCAATTCAATACTATTTTAGGCTTCCCAGATATAGGGTCCACTTCAGATCTACGGATGTACCTCTTCTGTTGTTGACGTCTGAAGTTTACCCACCTGGTGTGGTATTCTTTCTTCAATGCAACTTCAAGCCAACCTGACATCTTCCTTGGATTAGCATACAGCAGATCTAAGCATGCAAGTCGGTTGAGCTCAAAACCTGGAAGAGTCTTCAGATCATGAGGGTATCTGAAGTACTCATTTCCTTTCTCTCTCTTCACTGCATAAATGTTTAAGTCCTTAAAATAATCCCACGCTATGATCTTGCCCGAAACCTTCTGATGTTTCTTAACTTTGTAGAGTTTGGTGTAGGATTATGCTTTGGAGTCATGCACTGGGCTCTTATTTCAGCAAACAGGCTGCCGATTCAGCCTTCTTGATATCAACATTTGCATCCGAGGCTTGGGCTTGGTTTTCATCCTTTTCCTTTTCCTTCTCCATTTCATCCAGCTTCTCAAATGTAGCACGGCTAAAAGTATCACCCAAGTTGGGTATCATATTTCCCTCTTGGTCAGTGTACTCTAGATAATGTTCTGCTGTAACATCCTCAATCTCAATCTCATCAACTTCCTGCAGCTCCTCATCACTTAAAACATCAAATTCTGAAGAATCCTTTACAATTACATCCGGATTGAGTCGGAACATCTCAGCTAGCTGCTCGTCGGTCAGATCATGTATAATTTCTCCTTCTTTGGGAGTGTAGCTCACTGACCTTCTGACGATCCCTTGCAAATCAAGAATCATGGTGAATTGAGAATTGATTTGTGAAGGGGAGCAACATCGTATTCATCCTGCTGTGGAGTTTTATCTGCTTGATTAGACATAAGCACAACACACATAAGTTATCATATAAAGCATTTAAACATAAACAAGCATAGATGATACTTAATTACATTACTATAATATAATTCAAATACAAAAGCTTCTAAATACGAATACATCTAACTATTACTTTTGTCTCGAATAGTAGGTTCTTCAGCAGGAGGAGCGGAGGATGAGGCTCCTTGATCTTGATTACGTTTGGTCCACCTCTCTTGAGCTTGAGGAGAGGCTGATGCAACAGCATCACCTTTCTGGTCATCCTCGTCCTCTCTATCTTTCCTGCTAGGTTCACCTTCTTCAACATCCTCCTTACTGTCATCTTCATCCTCTTCCTCCTCCTCCACCTCCTCCTCCTCCTCATCATCATCATCATCACCATCTTTTATCTTTAGAGGCTCAGACTTTGATCCTTTCAGCTTTAGGAGTATCCCCTTGTTTTTCTTCTCCAGCTCCTCAATCCCTCTTTACCGAATGGACATTTTGATCTCTGAGCTTTGTGATCTGCTCTGCCTAAGCTGCATTGATCTCCATTAGCTGGTTGAGCTACATAGCTCTTTGCTCATCCGTGGAAAGCAGCTTTAGCATAATTCGGTTGAGATTGGCTAGCTGTTCCTCTAACCCAATATGGGATAGAGAGGGTCCAGCAGTGAATGGAGTGTGACTGGAAGGACCGGCTTGGTGAGTGGTGGTGGTAGTAGTGGATGTGGAGAATATAGGAGGTAGAATGTGTGTGGGCTGTGGTGGAGTGGATGTGGTAATGGTGGTAGGAGGTGTGGTACTGGTGGTAGGATGTGTGGTAATGATGGTAGGATGTGTGGTAGAGGTGGGAGCTGTGATAGAGGTGGTGGTAGCCATGGGAATAAGGGTGATCCTCCATCTCTTGCTCATTAAGCCCTGGGGTTGAGCCATTCGCTTCTTCCTCGAACCTTTAGAAGAAGATGCTCCCCCTGGGCTGATGGGCTGGTTAGGGGTGTATGTCGGATAAATAATATTAGTAGCGAAAGCCCTTGACTCACCCTGGCGTCCACCAACTACCGCTATTCCTATCTCAGTGGCCACAACCTGGCTTCCTACTGTCCTGACTAGTGGCTCATCATCTGACTCTTTTTCTTTGTCAGGGTTGAAGTCTTGGTGAAAAGAAGCCATCTCTGTTTCACCAGGAGCATCACCGCCTTGAACTAAATCGTCTTCGTCGTCGTCGTCATCATCGCTGTCATCGTGATGCCACTTCTTGTGAGTGGGGGTCACGTAGTCTTCTCAGGCTAGATGCCCAAACAATCTCCTCATTGGGGGCTTCACTTGCTTGCCCCAGTAAACCTTCATCCTGCCTAAGGTGGTATCATCCATCACCTTAAGCATCACTGCATCATCTCTCTCCTTTGGCAGCGAAGGAAGCTTCTTGTCATTAATCAGCTCTAAGAAATGTGGATACATACAGAAGCCTTCCTTGCCTTTGCCCTCGATGTTCTCTACGATGTATGTGAAGAGCATGCGGGAGAAACTGAACGAATGGTTCAGCACCAAAGCAACATTTGCATTTTGGATTTGGTCCGACATCTAGTCAAAGCCTCCTTACCTTGAGGCAATACACTTAAGGATGACGTGGGCAAAGTACTTGAACTAGGGGCACATGTTGCTCTTGTTGAGCACTCCAGCATTGATGTCCCCAACGTACTTGATCTGAAGAAAACATCCCCGAACAGTCAGGGGATGCAGCTTGGTTGGGTAGGCTCCATCCTCACCTAGGTCCAAGACCCTCCTCAGATTGTATTCACTAATCACAATCTCTTGTTCGAAGATGGAGCTCCGAATACAGTGGAGCTCAACGGACTTGTCAACTACAACACTTTTCCAGAAAGCCTGCTCAATAGATCTATACAGTGTGCATGGTGTAGAGATGGCCCTGAAAAGCCTCGAGCGCAAAAAGGCAATAATCCTAGTGAACTTAAAAGCATTTCGGCATGAAGCATCAAGATGAGCACAGATGTTGTGCTTGGTGCTCATAGTCCATTTGTAAGCCATGTGCTGTAACACAAGACACGTAAACATCAGATTTGTACATAAGAGATGACATTCGACTCTTAAAGAACATGGTTCATTTTGTTTAGTCGTGCAAATGGACAATACGACTAAGTCTTAGTCGTACGATTGAGCTCAGTCATACGATTAAGCCTACAACAGAGCTTAGTCGTATGCTATGCCATGCGTTGAGCCAATCATGCGACTGAACTCATCCATATGGTTCATATGTCCGATTGAGTCATACGCCCCGCTCAATCGTGCGATTGAAGTTCATCGGCACGTCCAATCGCATAAAGCTCTATTCGACACTTGAAATTCAAATCTTGGTCAAAACTTGAGGTTAAACATTGTGATTAGACTCATTAGACTTGTAGAAACTCAAAATAACACCTAATGTTCTTTAAATCAACGATTATGTCGAATTAAGTGGTTTATTTTGAGGAGTTTTTCAAAGTTCTTGTTTTGAATGAATTTTGGTCCTTAGGGTTTGATAAACCGGGCATTGTTGTCGATTTCGGTCTCACATTACCTGTATATGAAGAGAGTAATAGTTAGTATCATAATCAACCGGTAAAATCAATCAAATGAACTTTGGGAAGAGTAACGGTATGTTCGTGCGAAGGAGGGGTGAGCGATTGAAGGGTCTTACAAATGCGACCGAGTCCCCTCTATTTATACAGAGTTAATATTCAGTCGTGTGACTAGGCCCATTCGCATGCTTCATTCGTGCGACTGGAGTTCAGTCGTGCGACTGGCTCATATGGCCTCATCCATTCATATGATTGGTTCATTCTGGTGATCCAATTGCATGGATTGCTCCATGCTTATGATCCAATCATGCGATTGGTCCATACTTATGGTTCAATCGTGCGATTGACCCATACTTATGATCCAATAGTGCGAATGGTTCATACTTATGAGTTTGACCTCGTACACTTTCAAACATACACATTTAACTATTGATAAGACGTTATGACCGATGATCATCTCAGACATGACCTTTTTTAATTGGAATCCTTTTAATTCTGAAAACCCGATTGGTCACCTTAGACGTGACAACTTTTAGTGAGTGATTCACAGATTGGATCCAGATGTATAGTCCGACTTTTACCTAAGAAATGACTAAAAATTAAATAAAACAACTTGAAATTAAAACAAAACAGGATATATATTTGTATTTTTGATTGGAGATGGATTGAAATCTTTAGAAGAGCGTCTAACCGATTTATCTTCCTGGACAGCACAGCTTCAAGTTAATTTGATCATTTCTAGAGAGATTCATTATGGAATCTTACAGGTTTATCAAAATCATTTCGGGCACTTTAACAAAACATTTCATTGCTCGATTCTTGTTTTGACCGAGAGTCAAAAACGATTTAAGAAATCATACTAGAGCTATAAGATGCATACACTGATTTTGACTATCAAGAGTTGCCGCCACGATGATTGTCAGTATAGTAGTCCTCTTAAATCCATACACAGATTTTTGACATAGATTGGTGATACATTGGGTTTGATTATTTTAACAAGAATTTGTGGATTCCACACTTATATGGTAATCAACATTCCTCAGGAGATTTTTTAGCGGTCTATGGGTATTTTACAAGAAGAAACTATTCTAAGAGATTTCAAAGAGATGCCAAGCCTCAGGTTAGTGCAACCACACAGCAGAGAGGTGCAAACACAATGAATTCTAGAATATTTAGGTTATGCTTATCCTTATGTCAGTGCCACCGCACAGCAGAGAGACACACAACCTATCTTCTTGTTAGAGCACTTATTTTTCTTTTTGCACATAACGCACCAAGAACATTGTCATTAGCTTGATTGCGCTTAACTTTTTTTCCGTGCTTTGCTCTTTTTATGGTCATCCGCACACATTTGTGGCATTTATTTCCTTGTCACCCCTTATTGGAAATGCGTTGATTGTGTTAACCAGGAATAAGATGGGAACCCATAGCAAGTTGAACAACTTAGTTTGAATTTAAATCACCAATGACTTCTCCTCATCTGTTGTGTTGAATCTACCGACACATCATATAATGGTCTAGCAACCTCTAGGTCTACTTTATCTGTGTTACCTCAGTAGCATACTAGATTTACTATCATTTTTCCTTTTATTTTGCTTAGACTTCTGAGACGTATACTTTGAATTTTGCATCTTAATCATTTAAATTCTTTTGAAAGTGCCAAACAATTTGTTCCCTGTTTACTATCATTTTCCATAAGCGTTGAATCAGAATCACAGATTTGATCTCATTTCTATTAGCTAGGCTGTCTTCCTCCCTCGTTTTTTTAGTTAAATAATGCAACTAATTTAATACTCAAATAACCTATTCTCCCCCTAAAATTCTAAAACCAAAAATATTTTTGTGTTTTTTAGATTTTTAATAGATAGGAAAATAAGGTAAAATAGAATAAAAGAAAACATGTCGGACTACGCACTTTCTTCCTCAGAATCACATAACTTTTCTTTTTCACGCCATTAACCTCTAAAAGATATAAAAACCTCGGTTTATCAAATGCTTTTTTGTAGAGGTCGGCACGTTGAAAATCCGTATTAATTTTAACCACATCGATTAATTGTTTTTCAAAACAATCACGTATAAAGTGATATTTAATACCGATGTGTTTAGTTTTAGGATGTTCGACCGAACTTTAGGTGACAGCAATAGCAGCAGAGTTATCAACAAAAATAGGAGTGTTAGAAAATTGCAAACCGTAGTCACACATTTGCTGTTGAATCCAAATGATTTGCGAACAGCAACTTGCAACAGCAACGTATTCAGCTTCACATGTTGACAGAGAAACGGAGGTCTGCTTCTTACATTGCCAGGTGACTACCGTCTACCAAAGAACTGACATCCTACAGATGTTGACTTGTAGTTCATCTTTCAACCACCATAGTCCGAGTCACTATACGCTGTAAGCTCAAAATCATCATCATGAGGATACCACAACCCGAGTGTTGGAGTACCTTTCAGATAACTAAAAATCTGTTTCACACCAATGAGATGATTTACTTTAGGTTTTGCCAGATATCTTGAACAAAGACACGTGGCATACATGACATCAGGACGAGACGTTGTGAGATACCTAAGGGATCCGATCATTCCTCTATACATTGTAGCGTCAACCAGATCACCATTTTCATCGGGTGCCAAATCATGGTTCGTGGCAAGTGGAGTTCCAGCAGCTGAAGCATTCTCCATGTTAAACAGACTAAGGATGTCCCCTACATATATAGTCTGATGCAGGAAGATTCCTTTTGGTGTCTGATCCACCTGTAATCCTAGGAAGAACTTCATCTCCCCCATTGCACTCTTCTCAAACTCTGCTTTCATTATAGATTCAAATTCTTTACAAAGTCTTCATTCTTGGAACCGAAGATTATTCCGGCCACATATATATGTACCAGTAGTAAATCACTGTCTTTTTCTTTGATGAATAACGTACAATCAATCACTCCTCTTTGAAAACCATGTTTCATAAGATGAGTTGAGAGTTTCTCATACCAGGCTCTAGGGGCTTGATGGAGCCCGTAGAGAGCCTTGTCCAGTTTGTAAACTATGTCGTGATGATAAGGATCCTCAAATCCTTCGGGTTGACTGACGTAGACTGTCTCACAAATTTCACCATGAAGGAATGCACTTTTTACATCTCGTTGATAAACTTTAATCTTCATGTAAGATGCATAGGCTAGGAAGAGACGGATTGCTTCCATTCTAGCCACAGGTGCAAAGATCTCATTGTAGTCTATGCCTTCGACTTCTCTAAAATCTTGTACCACAAGTCGAGCCTTGTTTCTGATTATGACCCCTTGGTCATCTTTCTTGCAATTCAAGACCCATTTAGTGCCAATCACCTTAGCACCTTTTGGTCTGTCCACCAGTATCCATACTCCTAGCTTTTTAAACTTTAGGAGTTCTTCTTGCATGGAACTAACCTATGCCTCATCATTTAAGGCTTCACTTACATATTTTGGCTCAAATTGAGACACAGAACATCGATAAGCAACATCGTGAAGATAGCCTTTCTCCATGACAGAGGCATAATAAGTTAGAATAGCTGATTTCGTGTATGTACTCCCGAAAGTACATCCCCTATGACATTATATAGCGGACAATAAACATTTATTCAAGATCCGGGAGTGGTGGGAACAACTACTTCCTCATCCAGATTTTAAATTCCAGGTTGAGTATCTGTAGCTGTTGGAGTATGAGGTTCAGAAGTGTTAGAGGCATCGACATCCAATGCTTGTGTACTTTCAGTAGTAGGAACCTGTTTCCCCTAGTCCACCTATTCAGTCTCCACTTCTTCATCACCAGAGGAGGAATCGCTTACATCAAGTGCTCCCCCTAAAGGATTAGAAGATTCACCTTGTGGAGTTGATGTTGTCGAGTCTAGTAGGGGTGTGTCTAGGACATCATACATCATTTTGGTTGTTAACTCATCATCAAGAAGGGAGGGAGGTATGTTCAAGGACTTAAAGAATCCGTCAAAGTCAAAGAAGAATGAAGGTCCCTTTCTAGCATGGGGGTGGTGTATCTTTGAATATCAATGTTGCACCACACTTCTACCTTACCCATTGAGTTGTTATAAACTCTCTTGTCCGGTATATTGTATCCAAGAAATATCCATTCTTGAGACTTCTCACTGAACATCCCAGACTGAGTTTTCTTCAGTAGCGTACATGGCGCACCAAATGGTTTGAGATACTCCAGGTTAGGTTTACATCGCTGGAGCAACTCATAACATGTTTTACCATGACGTTTTACCACCAAAACTCGATTGAGGGTGTAGCATGCATTGGCCACTACCTCGTTCCAACATTGGATAGGCAGTTTCGAGTCGGCTAGCATCGTTCTTGCTATCTCTATGAAGCTCCGATTCTTTCGCTCATCAACTCGATTCATCTGTGGGGTGTAGGCTGATGTAAATTGAAGTACAATCCCATTTTCTTTACAAAATGCCTCCATCCACTGGTTCTTGAACTTTGTGCCGTTGTCTAATCGACTCTGTCTAACTTTTAGCTTGTATAGTGATTCCAATGTAGTTACCAAATTTTTGATGTTTCTGATTTGGCTTTCAGAAACATTACCCAAGAGAATCTTGAGTAATAATCTATTACTACATAGCAGCACAAATCACCAGCAGTACTTTTAGTGCTAACGGGACCAAACAGATCCATGTGTAAAAGCTTGAGAGGCAGGTCATTGGAATTAACTTTCTTTGCCTTGTGAGACTTCTTGTTCTGTTTGCCTTTCTTACATGCTACACAAAAATCCGGAAGCTGGATGTTCTTGACATTTACTCCATTCAGTAGATCATTCTATATCAACTAATTCATCTTCCATTGATTTATGTGTCCCATTCTCCTATGCTAGGAGATTGAGTCCCTCTCTGTTGCCTTTGACAAGAAGCATTGAACTTTATGATTAGTTATGGAGGCTTTTGATAGATCCAAAACATATAAATCGTTATATCTTGAAGCTGACATTAATACTTTGTCCTCTGGGATAACGTAATCCTTTTTCAGCACGTAGCACTTCTTGTTGTCAAACATAACTTTGACGCCTTTGTCACAGATCTGGGAGACTGAAAGCAAGTTTTTTTGTAGTTGTTGAACATAGTTGACGTTATCAAACATGACTTTCTGGTTTCCCACTTCCCCCTGAGCAGTGATATATCCTCCTTTATTCCCAGTAAATGATACATGTCCTCCTTTAATTTGTTTGACATTGAAAAGTAGAGACAAGTTCCCAGTCATGTGCCTAGACGCCCCACTATCAAAAATCCAGGTATTTGTGATAGCACTGTAGTGGACACCTAGCACATTCAAAGGAAATGATCAGTTTAGGTTTGGGACCCAAGCCTTAACTAGCTTGGGTGACCCAGAGGAATCACACATCATAAACTCAACCCACTGTCCACTTGAGGATGAGGGCATATCGTTCTTCTTATTGTTCTCATTATCAGACAGTTTACTTGACTTTTCTTTCCATAAGCCAGTTTTGTATGAGGCCTGTTTGTGATGAACAGATGACTGGCTTAGAGTTTGAACTTTAGGTTCATTAGTTCTCTTAGGAGGAGTAATAGAACTCCTTTTAGAAGAATTGTGTTTTGTATCATAAAGTTCAATTTTCTTTCTGGAAGTCTGATAATAAGGACAATTAGAAGAAATATGTCATCTTTTTCCACAACTGTAGCAAGATCTGCCTTCTACTTGTTGAGGAAACTGTTTATGTGGGGTTGAGTGTGATACAGGTGCAACATGTGTTTGGTTGGGTTTAGTCACTTCTCGTTTAGATGATCTGCTTCTTTAACAAAATTAATTGTTTGAACATTTTTAACATCTTTAGCTTTTAGTTTATTTGGACTTTGACGTGTAACATGGGTTTGGTTAAGTGGTTTAGTTATTTTGGGTTCAGAAGAAGACATGTGTGAACCTGACCTTACATTAACCTTTTCAAATTTATCATCCAAATTAACAGTAGGCATCTATCCTTTTGATTCCTTAATAGACTCCTTCTGTTTAATGATAGAGTTCACCGGTTTGCCCGTGTAATCAGGATCACTAACCAAAGGAGTGGACACCACATGATCCTTTACTAGGTTGTTAATTGTTGGTCTACACTTTGTATTTAAAAGAATCTCATATGGTGGTGGAACTACTTTGTAACCCAACCCTTCCCCATTATTTCGTTCTTTCACTAAGTGTTGAACTATGTGAGAAGAATTGTCCACTATGCAGTTTTTTGTTTTAAAGAATTAACTTTGACTTCTAAAACTGCTTTTTGATTCTTTGTTTCTTCCAAAGAATTTAAATAAAACTTTATATCATTTTCTTGATTGAAAACAACAACCTTGGTTTCCCTTAGTTGTTTACCCAAAAGTTCTATTTTTTCTTTGTAATTGCACTCATTTTGTTTTCAAATACGATTAGCTTCAGTGCATAGTTGTAAATCATTTACTAAGTTATCATTGTGGTCCAATAACCTAGCAAATTTCAAATCAATGGTTTCTCTAAATTTGTCATATTCATCACAAGCATGTTTTACAAACAATTGATCTTTAGTACTTACCTGTGAGGAATCGGTTGAATCAGCCATCATTGCAGAGTTAGACTCTTCGGATACTGGAGATTCTGAACTTGTTGCTTTGAGTTCTTCCTCAACCAAGTGATGTACCACGTTCATAGCTTCTTCAGTATTTGACATTACTTACTCAACTATGATCTCACCTTCACTTGTAGAACCATCATCCAGTCCCTCAACACATGCAATGTTTGATTCACCTGGAAACACAACACGGAAGGTCCAGTCTTGCCCTTCATCACCTTGAGCAGTCAAGGCCTTTGTCTCTTTGCTTGAAGAGGTAGCTCCACTCATTAGTTTGTCTTGACGGTTGAAGGTGGAAACTGGATTTCCATTTCCTGTTTTCTTGGGCTTTACAGATCACGTTTAAAATGCCCCTTTTCACCACAATTAAAGCAAGTGACTTTGGTTTTGTCAAAGCTAAACGTTGTGTCCTTTATGGCTACAAGATTCTGCCTTGTCTTCTTGACAAAATTTTAAGCTTGTGTACTACACTTGCTAGGGCCCACATGATATCCATTCTCTCCAGCTTGTTCTCATCAACTTGCTTATAATCTTCATCATCAAGATGACAATTACCAATCTTCCCAACAACTAAGCCGTCATAGGATTAGACAACAGCTGCAAGAAGATCCATATGCTCCTTCGCAACCTCCACTGTGACATTACTGATATTCTAAGTCTTCAACTTCGTAGTGTTGGCTTTAGGAATGGTATATTGGGTTCCTGACATTTCTGGTCCGGAAGCACTGGTTTGGGAAGGAGCTGTGGAACTGGACACGAAAGCAGTTTGTAGTGGGGCTCCTGAACTGGTTGGAGTGGGAAATGAGTTGTAAAGTGAAGGATTCTGATCGTAGGATCTTTTCTGTGACCTGTACTTGATTCTACGTTCTTCCACTCTTAACTTCATTATGAAATCATTTATATCCAACTTAGCAAGAATATCATTCTGTCTCAGATTAGACACAAACAAGTCCCATTTATCCGGCAAACCACATGCAAAGCTTGACACTTTATCTTCCATAAAAGATGTTAGACCATGAGTGTGCAGCTCACTCATCAGATGGTAGAACCTATCATTAATGTCATCCATGCTCTCCTTCCCTATCGAAGAGAAGTTATCAAACTCCTTCTTGAGAGCCTTAGCCTTCAGTGCCTTTAACGTTGCATTCCCATCATATCTCTTCTCCAATGCTTCCCATAACTTTTTCGACTGCTTGTTCTCAGAGAAATGATGAAAGATATCTTTTGGTATCGACTGACTCAATAGGGCATACACTTTCTTTTCTGCATTGTACTTAACCTTCTCACTATCATTCATTCCTCCTAGAGTCAGCTTAACTCCATCAGCACCAACTGGTATAGTGTAACCAGTCTCAATGGATGCCCAAAGATTGGGATCAACTCCATTTAGATAGATCTCGAACCTTTGATTCCATTGTGGATAATCATCTAACGTTATAAGGTTTGGTGGTTTATTATGATTCCCAATTTCATTTTCCAGAAGTAGAAGGTTCCGGATGCGAGAGTCCCTTCCGGCAGTAAGGGCAGTGAATTGATCTTCCATTTCTATAAACTTTGAACTTTAGAACAAGACTGGTTCGCTCGTGCGAATGGACAATGCGGATGAGTCAATCGTGCGGTTGTACAAAAGCAGATTAGCCAATCGTGCGGATGGACAATACGGATGAGTCAATCGTGTGATTGGACAAATGCGGATGAGTCAATCGTGCAGATGGACAATGCGAATGACTCGATCATGCGGATGGACAATGCGGATGAGTCAATCGTGCGATTGGACAAATGCGATGAGTCAATCATCCGGATGGACAATGCAGATGACTCAATCGTGTGGATGGACAATGAGGATGACTCAATCGTGCGGATGGACAATACGGATGACTCAATTGTACGAATGAGCTATTCGTGCGACTAAAGGCTGATGTGTTTGACAAATTTCGAATTTTGAAACTGTGACACAAAACACAACTTTTTCAGAAACCCTAATTTGCCATATTACGAAAAACTTGAACTTTTATGCCTAAGAACGTCGAAACCCTCCCGTGGACTCAAAAAGATGACATTTTTGAATGAAAATGTGAGTTTAACACCAAAACTAATCAAATTACACGCAAAATCAAGAGCCAAAGCTCTGATACCACTTGTTAGGATAGTGTATGTACGGAGTACTAACTAATTATGTGTAAAACCGAATCAAATAGTGTGAAATCCTATTTATTTTTGATCCAATCAGTGAGAACCCAAACCCGATCGATCTAACGATTAAAGAAACGTTACAATTGAGTAGAAAACGATCAGATGCAAACGATGAAGTTGGAATATGCGTTTTGGACGCTCTGGATGGCTAGGTTATGAGGGTATACTATATAAGTGTCAAAAGTCTCATTTTTTCACGAATTAAATGGTATTTATAAGTTTGCAGTCTTTATTCGTGTGACTAAACCATTAGCATGGTTCAATCGTGCGATTGACCCATGCGACTGATTCATACACACGACTAAAGGTTCAGTCGTGCGACTGACTCATTCTCATGTCTCAATTGTACGACTGATCCAGTCTCCTGGTTCAGTCATGCGACTAGTTCATTAGCATGATGTCTTCATGCGTATGGTCCATAAATATGGTCCGTTAGCATGAATAATCATACAACAACTTCAAACCTATATAATAAGTTCTTATATATGAATTAAAGATACATTAACATCAAAGCACAAATCATATATCATTACATCGTTTAATTACACATATGTAAGCCATGACAAACTTTTACATTAAGCACATAAACTAGGGACATATATATCAAGAGAGAGTCATTTTCACTTTCAAGAAATCATCCTAAAGCTATAAGATGCACGTAATGATTTTGACTTTCAAGAATTGCAGTCCCGATGATTGTTAGTATGTGTGTCCCCTTAAGTCCATACACAGACTTTTGACTTACAATGGTGATGAATTAGGTTTAATTATTTCAACACGTATTTGTGGATCTCACACTTATTTGGTAAATAAACATTCCTCATGAGATTTTTGAGCGATCTATGGGTATTGAACAAAAAGAGACTATTCTAAGAGCTTTCAAAGAGATGCCAAGCCTCAGGTCAGTGCCATTGCACAACAGAGAGGCGCAAACAACAACGAATTCTGGAATATTGAGGTTATGCTTATCCTCAGGTCAGTGCCACCGCATAGCAGAGAGGCACACAACCTATCTTCTTGTTAGAGCATTTATTTTTCTTTTTGCACATAACACACCAACAACATAAGTTATCAGCTTGATTGCTTTTTGCATTTTTTACATGTGCTTTGCTCATATTTGTGGTCATCCGCACACATTTGTGGCATTTATTTTGCTCATCACCGCTGATTGGAAATACATTAGTTATGTTAACCAGGGATAAGATGAGAACCCATAGCAAGTTAAACAGGTTAGTTTGACTTTTTAATTCACCAATGAAGTCTACTCATCTCTTGTGTTGAATCTACCGACACATCATATTATGAAATAGCAACCTCTAGGTCTACTTTCTCTGTGTTATCTAAATAGCACCTAGTTTAACTATCATTTTTCTTCAGTTGTCCTTAGACTTCTCAGACTTGTACTTTGAATTTCGCATTTGGAGCACACTAGTTTTGAAGTCCCAACCAATTTGTTCCCTATGTACTATCATTTTCCATTTACTTTGAATTAGAATTACAGATTTGATTTCATTTCTTACTAGCTAAGCTACCCTCCCCTTCGTTTTTTTAAATAATCAAATACTGGACTAAACTATTCTTCCCCTAAAATTCTAAAACTGAAAATCTTTTTGTGTTTTTAGATTTTAATAGACAGGAAAATAAAATTAACTAAAATAAAATAACTAGACCTGTCGGACTACGAACTTTCATCTTTTGGAATCACTTCACTTTTTTTCACACCATTAACCTCTAAAAGATATAAAAACCTCGATTTATCAAATGCTTTTGTGTAGAGGTCGGCGCGTTGAAAATCCGTATTAATTTTTACCACATTGATTAATTTCATTTCAAAATAGTCATGTATAAAGTGATACTTAATACTGATGTATTTAGTTTTAGCATGTTGGACTAGATTTTTGGTTACAGTAATAGCAACAGAATTATCAACAAAAATAAGAGTGTTAGAAAATTGCAAACCGTAGTCACGCATTTGCTGTTGAATCCAAATTATTTGTGAATAGCAACTAGTAGTAGCAACATATTCAGCTTCACATGTTGACAGAGAAACAGAGGTCTGCTTCTTACACTACCAGGTGACTAACCGTCTACCAAAGAACTGACATCCCGCTAATGTTGGCTTGTAATTCATTTTGCAACCGCCATAATCCGAGTCACTATACGCTGTAAGCACAAACTCATCATCATGAGGATACCACAACCTGAGTGTTAGAGTACCTTTCAGATAACGAAAAATCCTTTTCACGCCGATGAGATGGTTTACTTTTGGTTTCGCTTGATATCTGGAACAAAGACACGTCGCGTACATGATATCAGGATGTGATGCAGTGAGGTACATGAGGGATCCGATCATTCCTCTGTACATGGTGGCATCGACCAGATCACCATTTTTGTCGGGTGCCACGTCTTGGTTTGTAGCAAGTGGAGTTTCAGATCCTGAAGCATTCTCCATGTTGAATCGACTAAGGATATCGCCTACATACTTGGTCTGATGTAGGAAGATTCCCTTTGGTGTCTGATCTACCTATAACTCGAGAAAGAACTTCATCTCCCCCGTGGCACTCTTCTCAAATTCTGCTTTCATTACAAATTCAAATTCTTTACATAAATCTTCATTTTTGGAACTAAATATTATGTCATCAACATAAATTTGTACCAGTAGTAAGTCGCCATCTTTTTCTTTGATGAACAGTGTACAGTCGATAACTCCTCTACGAATACCGTGTTTCACTAGATGAGTTGAGTGTTTCTCATACCATGCTCTAGGGGTTTGATGGAGTTCGTAGAGAGCCTTATCCAGCTTATAAACTCTGTCCCGATGATAAGGATCCTCAAATCCTTCGGGTTCACTGACATAAACCGTCTCACGGATTTCACCATGAAGAAACGCACTCTTGAAATCTAGTTGATAGACTTTGATATTCATGTAGGATGCATAAGCTAGAAATATACGTATTGCTTCCATTCTTACCACTGGTGCAAACACTTCATTGTAATCTATGCCTTCGACTTGTCGAAATCCTTAAACTACAAGTCGGGCCTTATTCCTGATTATGACCCCTTGGTCATCTTTCTTGCATTTCAGTACCCATTTAGTGCCAATCACCTTTGCACCATTTGGTTTGTCCACAAGGGTCCATACTCCTAACTTCTTGAACTATAGGAGTTCTTCTTGCATTGCACTGACCCATGCCACATCGCTTAAGGCTTCACTTACATATTTTGGCTCAAATTGAGACATAAAACATAGATATGCTCCATCATGAAGGTATCCATTTTCCACTACCGAGGCATAATCAGCTGAGTATAGCTAATTTCTCGTCTGTACTCTTGATCGAACATCCCTAATGACATTGTCCAATGGATGATAAACCTTTAGCCGAGATCCAGAAGTTGTTGGAACAGCCACCTTATTATCCAGATTGTTAAACTTAGGTTCAGGATCTATAGCTATTGGAGTATGAGGTTTTGAAGTGTCAGAGGCATCAGGATTTGATGCTGGTGTACTTTCATTGGTAGGAATCTATTCCTCATGGTTCTCATTAGTAGTCTCAACTACCTTATCATCAGATGAAGATTCACTGAGGGTCCTTTCCTAATTGAGGGGGTGGTGTATCTTTGAACATTAACGTTGAACCACACTTCTACCTGACCCGTTGAGTTTTTGTAAACTCTCTTATCTGATATGCTATATCGGAGAAATATCCCTTCTTCTGCCTTCTCGCTGAACTTTCCATTCTAAGTCTTCTTCAATAATGCACAGGGTGCACCATACGGTTCTAAATACTCCAAATTAGACTTACGTCGCTGGAGTAATTCATAACATGTTTTTCCATGTCGCTTGACCACTAAGACTCAATTGAGCGTGTAACAAACATTTGCCACTGCCTTATTCCAGAATTGAGTAAGTAGTTTTGAGTCAGCAAGCATTGTTTTGGCAGTCTCTATCAAACTTTGATTCTTTCTTTCAGCTACACCGTTCATCTGTGGAGTGTAGGCAGAGGTGAATTGATGAACAATTCCTCTTTCTTTACAGTAGACCTCCATCCACTGATTCTTGAATTTAGTGTTATTGTCTGATTGAATCTATCTAACTTTCAGGTTGTAGAGTGATTTCAATGTAGTTACCTGATGTTTGAATGATTCAAAAGTTTCTAATTTGGCTTTTAGAAACATCACCCAAAAGAATCTTGAGTAATCATCTGTTATTACAAAGCAATACAAATCTCCTGCAATGCTCTTCATGCTAACAGGGCCAAACAGATCCATGTGCAGAAGCTCAAGAGGCATATCAATTGGGTTGACTTTATTTGCCTTATGCGCCTTCTTGGTCTGTTTCCCTTTCTTGCAATCTATGCAGAAGTCTGGAAGCTAGAAGTTCTTGACATTTACACCATTCACTCAATCAATCTGAATCAAGTGATTCATCTTTCTAGGATTGATGTGCCTTATTCTCCTATGCCATGAGACTGAGTCTCTCTCACTTGCCTTTGACAAGAAGCATTGCACCGTGTGATCAGTTGTGGATGCTTTTGATAGATCCAAGACATAGACGTCGTTATATCTTGAAGCTGACATGAGAACCTTATCCTGCTCAATCACATAGTCCTTCTTTAACATGTAGCACTTTTTGTTGTCAAATACAACCTTAAATCCTTTATCACAAATCTGAGAGACAGAAAGTAAATTGTTTTGAAGTTGTTGAACGTAGTTTACCATGTCAAACTTTACTTTCTCGTTTCCTACTTCTCCTTGTCTTGTGATGTAGCCTCCTTTGTTCCTAGCAAATGAAACATGTCCCCCTTTGATTTGTTTGACGTTGAAAAGGAGGGACGGATTTCCTGTCATGTGCCTAGACGCCCCGCTATCAATAATCCAAGTATTAGTGATAGCGTTGTAGCGGACACCCTGCACAGTCAAAGAAACTTGTTAGTTCAGATTTGTGACCCAAGCCTTAATTGGCTTGGGTGACCTAGAGGAATCACACATCATAAACTCAACCCATTGTCCTTTAAAGGATGAGGGCATATCTTTCTTCTTGTCATTCTTACTATCAGACCCTATACTTGATTTTTCTTTCCATAAGCCAGTTTTGTGTAAGGCCTGTTTGTGGTAAATAGACGACTGACTTATGGTTTGAACTTTTGATTCACTAGCACTCTTAGGTGGAGTGTTAGATCTTATTTTAGAAGAACTTGGTTGTGTATCATAAAGTTCAATTTTCTTTCTGGGTGTCTGATAGTAAGGACAATTAGTAGAAATATGTCCTAGTTTTCCACAACTGTAGCAAGATCTTGCTTTTACAGACTGAGGAAAACTTTTATGTGATATTAAGTTTAGTGAAGGTCTAAGGTGAGTCTTATTTGGTTTTGTCACTACTCATTTAGATGTTTCATCTTTATTAACAAAATTAATTGTTTTGACGTTTTGAACATCTTTAACTTGCCCTTTGGTTGGAATTTGATGATTGACACGTTTGTGGTTAACTGGTTTAGTAAGTTTGGATTCTGAAATGCACTTTGGTGAACCTGACCTTGTATTAACCCTTTTAAATGCATCATCTAAGTTCTCAATTGGCATCTTGCCTTTTGATTTCAAAGTAGCCTCCTTCTATTAGTGTCAGATTTCACTAGTTTACCCATGGAATTAGGATCACTAACTAGAGGAGTAGACACCACATGATCCTTAATTGGATTATTATTATAGGTCTACATTTTGCATTCAAGAGGATCTCATTTGGTGTTGGAACTACTTTTAATCCCAAACCTTCCCTATTGTTTTGTTCTTTCACTAAATTCTTTACTATGTGAGAAGAGCTAGCCTAACTATGCAGTTTTTGTTTTAGTGAATTAACATCGACTTCCAGAACTGCTTTCTCTTTTTTGGTTTCTTCTAATGAATTTAAATAAAACTTTATATCATTAGATTGATTTAAGGCAATAACTTCGTTTTCCCCTACTTGTTTACTCAAAAGTTCTCTCTTTTCTTTAAAACTGCAATCATTTTGTTTTAATATATGATTAGCTTCAGTGCAGAGTTGTAAGTCATTTACTATGTTATCATTGTGTTCTAATAACCTAACAAATTTTAGATCTATGCTTTCCCTAAAATTTTCACATTCAGAATGAGCATGTTTATTAATAGTTGATCTAAAGAACTTACCTGTGAGGATTTTGTTGAATCAGCCATCAATACAGAGGTAGATTCTTCTGTTGTTGGAGATTCTGAACTTGTTGCTCTAAGCTCTTCCTCAACCACTATTGCTAGAAGATCCATGAGCTTTTCTGCAACCTCTACTATGATATTATCGAGATTCTCGATCTTCAACTTTGTAGTATTGGCTTCAGGCACTATGTATTGAGTCGATGATGACCCAGACGTTTCTTAACCTGAAGCAGTGGCTGGAGAAGGAGCCACAAAACTGGACACAAAAGGTGTTTGAACTGGTGCTCCTGAACCAGTTGGATTGGGAACCGAATTGTAGAGTGAAGGATTCTGAACATAAGATCCTTTCTTTGACTTGTACTTCATCCTTAGTTCATCCTCCCGTAACTTCAAGATGAAGTCATTTATGTCCAACGTAGCAAGTATGGCATCCTGTCTCAAGTTGGACACAAATGAATCCTATTTCTCAGGCAAACCATCTGCAAAGCTTAAAAATTTATCTTCCATAGACATCATTACACCATGAGTGTGCAGCTCACTCACCAGATAGTAGAACCTATCGATGATGTTATCGAAGCTCTCATTCCTAATTGAGGAGAAATTATCAAACTCCTTTTGAGAGCTTTTGCCTTTAGTTCCTTTAACGTTGTATTTCCATCATACCTCTTCTCTAATGTCTCCCATAGCTTTTTGGCCTATTTGTTCTCAGAAAACTGTTGAAAGATGTCTTTTGGGATTGACGGAGTCAGCAGGGCAAAAACTTTCTTCTTAGCATTGAAGAGTATCTTCCGAGCCTCGCACATTACACCCAACATCAACTTTACTCCATTTGCACTTACTGGTACCGTGTAACTAGTCTCTATAGAAGTCAAGAGGTTGGGATCAACTCCATTTAGGTAAATCTCGAACCGTTGTTTCCATTGTGGATAGTCATCCAACGTTATAAGCTTCGGTGGTTTATTGTGATTTCCTATCTCATTCTCCAGAAGCAGAAGGTTCTGGATGTGTGAGTCCTTCCTGGCAGTAAATGCAGGAAACTAATCTTCCATTTGTATAGACTTTGTACTTTGAGAACAGGACAACTTCAATCGTTCGAATGGACAATGAGTATGGATCACTCGTGTGAATGAAGAGTGCGAATAAATTCACTCATGCAATTGGATTCAATCGTGCGTATGAACAAGGTGAATGGACTCAACGGACTGAAGTTGTTCAATCATGGGAATGAATGATACGACTGAGTTCAGTCGTGCGGATGGAGTGTGCAAATGAGTTCAATGGTACGAATAAGCTCCTCCTGCGACTAAAGGCTTCTGTGTTTGGAAAAATTGAATTTTTGGCACTAAGACACGAATTACGATTTACCCAGAAACCCTAAACTGCTGTATGACGAAAAACTTCAACTTTAATGACTGGAAACATGGAAAAATACCTGTGGACTAAAAAAGATGACTCTTTTGAAATAAAACGTGAGTTTTGACACAATTCTTATTGAATCGAATGCAAAATCAAGAGCCAAAGCTCTGATACCACTTGTCAGGACCGTATACGTACGTAATACTAACAGATTCTACGTTTATGCCGAATCAAATCGTGTGGAATCCTATTTGATTGGTGATCCAATCAGTGAGAACAATTACCCGATCGATATACGATTGAAACTAAACGTTATGAACGAATAGAGATCGATCAGGAATGATCTATGAACTTGGATAGGCTTCCTTGGACGTTCTAGACAGCTAGGGTTCGTGAGAATATCAAGTGTTTCCAATTTTATGTTTTACAACAAATTAAGTGGTACTTATAGGTTAGGGTTTTCCAATCGTATGATTGAATCATTAGCATGGTTCAGTCGTGCGACTGAATCATGCGATTGATCCATACGCACGAATGAAGGTTCAGTCGTGCGACTGAGTCAATCTTATGTTTCAATCGTGCGACTGATCCAGTTTCCTGGTTCAGTCATACGACTGGTCCATAAGCATGATGTATTCATGTGTATGGTTCATATGTATGGGCCATTCGCATGATTACTCATCCGACCATGTTGAACACATTTCTTAATCATTATTGACTAAGAATAATGCACAACACCCTCACACCTATATAGTAAGTTCATTATATTTTAACATAATAATGATATGAAATATTAAACATTATAAACATCAACCACATATTATATTTCATTGAACCCATTCATTACATATGTGTAAGGCATGAAAGACTTTTACATTATGCTCATAAACTAGGTACACATGTATCTACACTCCCCCTGTGTGTGAACTCTTATGGGTTCGCCAAGCTCGCACGGTGTATAACACACAGTAATTAGGAAATCGCACATATTGGAGAAGTCAACAAGATTGAACTCTTACTATGTGTATGAACCTTTATGAGTTAACCAAAATCGCATGTTGTAGACAAACACAGTTGAGCTAACAACTCTCAATGAGTTATGAACCTCCTTTCATTTTCTTGCAAGGCTTTTCATTCGTTCATTCATTATGTTCCACTTTCATTATCTTAAATCATTCACTTCGTTAAGATAATACTTTACGTTCATTATCATATTCACACCACGTAAAGTCACATCATAATACGTGGTAAGGAACATAAGAAAAAAAATCATACATAATCATAACATCATCACGTATCATCATACATAACATATACCATCACACATCATCAAAAACATCATTCATCATACAATCACATACATAAACATATGCATCACAAGCGTAAGTCATCATCAAAGATAATTGATCCTCCACACGACAAAGGGGGTTCGAGGGCGGCAACCCCTAACAACGGGGTTCTAGGCAGCAGCCCCTAGTGGGGTCCAAGGGGCAACACTTTTACATAGCGCATTTTGCTATAGAAAAATCAATCTTCCAGTTAAAATCCCTTAAAATCTTGATCATCCAAAGAGTTCATTTAGTATACATTTCCAGCCCTAAACTAGTTTTAAACCTTTAAAATAGGGATCTAGAACTCACCAGGACTCGATGAGTAGCTTTTCAATCAAGCTTTCAAAGAAAGGGTTGCACTACACAGCCAGCCGATAAGTTAACACTCCAATGAGTTAAATTCTGCCTAATTTATCTGCTAGTTTTGCTGCCAGACCAGCAGTTTCGCTTCTAGTTTTGCCAGCAGTTTTGCTGCTAGTTTTGCTAGCAGTTTTGCTGCTAGTTTCGCTGGCATCTTCACTAGCAGTTTCGTTGGCATCTTCGCTACCAGTTTCGCTACCTGTTTCCCCCAACTTTCATTGGATAACCATGTCTGTGAAACTACCTGCAAAACTATAGTTTCGCAGGAAGACCCATAGTTTCGCTGAACCAATACATAATTTAGCTGGATGAACTCCTAGTTTCACAAAACGGGCTGAAAATTACGAACCACCCCATTTTTGACCCAAAACTTCAATCTTTTACATCAAAAACCTTGGTTTATCACCCAATAAACTTTATCTAAGCTTATTACATGTTTTCTTACACAAAAACGTGAGTTTTGGGCGAATCTTTGCCACTTTCGAAAACCTCTAGCCCTAGAATCCGGGTTTACATCAAAAGGAACGATTAGATGATGTTTCTTGACTGGATTTGTGGTGTTTTCTTGTTGTTTGGCTGCCGACGAGCACCGATCTTCAATCCGTGATCAACCGAGCCTTAAATCTTCACCTCTTCTCCACTTTCTCTCTCTACTCTCTCTCTCTATAACTAGAGTGTTAAGTTGCAAATAAGAGGTGCTCAAGCTGATCCGTTTATATATACCAGGCGTTCCCAGGATCTTAAACTCTCCAAACACATATCCTGTGAGGTCTACCCGGTCCATACTCCATTACCCACTTATTTTCTTTAAATAACTCGACATGCCTATTATTATTAATTGGCTCGTTTCGAGTTTATTCGGGGCATTACAAGTCCACCCCTTATTTAGGTTTCGTCCTCGAAACTTGTTAATTGCTGAATAGTTGAGGGTAATGCTGCCTCATCTCTTCCTCAACTTCCAAGTGGACTCTGATCCCTTCCTATGCTTCCACTGTACACGCACCAAGGGAACCACCTTATTCCTTAGCCTTTTCTCTTTATGATCGATGATCGCCACTAGTTGCTCCACATAATTGAGCCGTTCATCTACCTCGATATCTTCCATGGTACGCCCATATCCTCCTCGGCTAAGCACTTCCTTAAATGATATACATGGAATGTTGGAAGAATTCCCCTTAACTCACTGGGCAAGTCCAACCTATAGGCCACCTCTCCTACTCGAGCAATAATTTGGAAAGGCCCTATGTATCTTGGGCTCCACTTGCCCCGCTTCCTAAACCGAATGATGCCCTTCCAAGTTGAGACTTTAAGCATAACCCTGTCACCCACCTGGAACTCAATCGGTCTACGTCGTTTATCAGCATACGACTTTTGCCTATCTTTGGCTACCTTCATAAAGGCTTCGATTCTTTCCAGCTTTTCAGTCGTAGCCTCAACTACCTCGACGCTCCCTAACTCTTTAAGGCCAATATCACCCCAACAAGCGGGTGTTCTACATCTCCTACCGTATAGCATCTCATAACGAGGCATACCAATACTAGCACGATAACTATTGTTGTATGAGAACTCGGCTAATGGTAAGTGTTCATCCCAACTTTTCCAATGTCAATGATGCATGCCCGAAGCATATCTTCTAGCGTTTGGAGGGACCTTTCTAACTGACCATTTGTCTAGGGGTGATAAGCCGTGCTGATATGTAACCTTGTCCCCATAGCATCGTGAAATCTCTTCCAAAACATGGATGTAAACCGAGTGTCATGATCAGACACAATAGACACCATCACACCATGATGAGTCACACTCTCCTTGATGAATAAATCTGCCAACCTCTCGGATAAATACGTCTCTTGGATTGGTAGGAAGTGAGCACTCTTCGTTAGACGACCAACTATCACCCATATAGCATCGTACCCTTGTGCGGTGCACGGTAGCTTCGTAATAAAGTCCATGGTGATATGCTCCAACTTCCACTCGGGTATGTCCAAAGGTTGGATATTCCCGTATGGCATCTTATGCTCCGCCTTCACTTGCAAGCAAGTACGGAACTTACTCATGTACTCCACTACGTCATGCTTTATACCCGGCCACCAATAATCTTTCTTCATGTCTTGGTACATCTTCATAGCAGCGGGATGAATAGAGTATCGAGTCTTATGAGCTTCATCCATAATCTTCACACGTAGATTCCCAAAACATGGAATCCACATCCGTCCGAATCGGGTATTAACACCGCGTGTGTTTTCACCCAACTCCATGACTAGACCTCTCATTCTTTTAGAGTTAAGATTATCTTCCTTCAATGCCACATCTTGAAACTCCTTGACCTGTTTCATCACATCAGAGGTCATAATCAACTAGTAAGCTTTCACTAGAATCGGCTCGGGTCTCTCCTATCAGCTAGGGGCATCTGCCACCATGTTGGCCTTTCCCGGATGGTAATGGATCTTGCAATCATAATCCTTTATGAGCTCCAACCATCTCCTCTGCCTCATATTCAAGTCTTTCTGCTTGAAGAAGTATTTCAAGCTCTTGTGGTCCGTGAAGATTGTGCACTTCGCCCCGTATAGGTAGTGCCTCCAAATCTTTAGCGAGAAGACCACAACTGCTAGCTCCAAGTCATGAGTAGGATAATTAGCCTCATGAACCTTTAATTGTCAGGATGCGTAGGCTATAAACTTTCCTCGCTACATCAAGACACATCCTAACCCCGAGTAAGAAGCATCTGAATACACTACCAAATCTTCACTTCCATCGGGTAATGACAAGACAGGAGCTTGAGTCAACCTCGCCTTTAGCTCCTCGAACGCCTCCTCTTGAGCTTGACCCCAAAAAAACTTTACATCCTTACGGGTCAATTTAGTCAACAGAGAAGCTATCTTAGAGAAGTATTGAATGAATCTTCTGTACTAGCCCACCAAACCCAAGAAAATACAAATCTTGGATGGGGTCTTTGGAGATTTCCATTGCATCATCGCCTCCACCTTTGCCGGGTCCACTATAATCCCATCGGGATTTACCACGTGACCCAAGAATTGAACCTCACGTAGCCAGAATATGCACTTGGAGAACTTGGCATACAACTTCTCCCTTCTCAATGTTTCCAACACCTCTCGAATATGACGGGCATGCTCCTCCTCACTCTTGGAATAAATCAAGATATCATCGATAAACACAATCACTGATTTATCCAACATCGGCCGACACACTATTCATCAAGTCCATAAAAGCAGCTGGGACGTTGGTCAAACCAAAAGACATAACGAGAAACTCGTAGTGTCCATAATGCATGCGAAAGGCTGTTTTAGAAAAATCTTGTTCCTTCACCTTTAGCTGATGATAACAAGATCGAAGGTCTATCCTTGAAAACCAACTGGCACCTTGGAGCTAATCAAACAGATCATCAAATCTCGGTAAGGGGTACCGATTCTTCACCATCAGCTTATTCAACTCACATTAGTCTATACACATCCTCATACGACCATCCTTCTTCTTCCCGAATAAGACCGGAGCACCCCAAGGAGAGGTACTCCATCTAATGAACCCCTAATCTAGTAACTCCTGTAGTTGCTCAATCAACTCCTTCATCTTAGTCAGAGCCAACCGATACGATGCCTTAGCAACAGGTTGGGCACCCGGTATCAAGTCAATCTGGAACTTGATCTCACGGTTAGGTGGAACTCCTGGTAAGTCTTCGGGAAACACATCTAGAAAGTCGCACACCACCGGTGCGTCAGCCAGTTATGGTGTTGGTGTATCCACATCCTTCAAGTAGGCCAAGTAGGCACTACATCAACGCCTCATGCACTTTCCCACCACCGTCGTCGAAATCACTTTCGGAATCGCCGTGACTCGATCACCATAAACCGTCACCGATCTCCCGTCAGGCGCTGACGGTCTAATCATCTTCTTGCGACACACAATGTTCGCCTCGTAGTCCGCCAATCAATCCATTCCTAGGACTACATCAAAACTGCCTAAGGTCATCACGAACGGTTTAACATGAAACTTATGACCTTCTAATTCTATATCACAACCTTCTATCTGCTCAAAAATCCTGGTACACTTACTAACGATAGTTTCTACATTGAAGGGCTCATCAATACTTCTACTCCTAATGGGCAACTTAGCACAAAAGGCAGCAGAAATAAAACTCCTACTAGCACCGGAATCCAACAACACAAAAGCAAGAGTTTGGTTACTAGATATGTACTTGACATGACATCAGGGTCCGTCGTAGCCTCCTCCCGCCCTCCGGTTCCAGTCCTCCTCTTTGCCCAAAAACTCTCGTCCCTCGGCTTCTTAAAGTCTCTGCTTATATAACCCTTTCCTCCATAGTTATAGCACCTCTTCACCCCATAATTCCTTGCCAGATGACCCGCCCTCCCACATTTGAAGCAGAGGTTTGATCCCCACCTACACTCTCTAGTATGCCCTTTAGCACACTTACCACACTCCCTCGTCTCCGCACCGTATGATGCTACACGCCGGTCATCCGTCCCGGCAACCTTGTTGTTTGGAGTGTAACCCCCACGTTCAACACGCTTTCCGTTCCAATTCTTGTCGCCGCTACTCTTCTTGTTCAAGTCAATCGCGGTCATCTCCTTCACTATCATCACCACCTTCCGGGTGATGGATTGTCTGCATGACCTGTTGAACTCCCTCAACAACAGCCTCTTTCAATGTGGTCCTCAGACTAGCACTATCATCACCACCTTCCGGGTGATGGATCTCGGGCTCTTCGAGTGCCATTTTAGTAGCCCTAGTCATACTTTTCATGACATGCAGTCCCACACCACATCCACCACGACCTTCACCTAACGAAACCTTCGAAGATTGTTGATACATGTATGTCCCTAGATCATGATATGAAATGTAATAGATCTTGTTTATCTGATTCGGATGTAATTTGATATGATTAATGAAATGATATTGATTGTCTGTGATTTGTAATGTCTAATATTTCATTAATGAGTCGATATTGAATTAGTTAATTGGGTTAGTGATTGTTTGAATGGTTACACATAATGTTTATTAATTAATACACTCAAACTTAACATAATGAAGTTCTCATGCGAATGGCCCATGCGAATGGAACACACGCATGAATAAATTCATACGATTAACTCAGTCGCAAGACTGAACCAGGAGACTGGATCTGTCGTATGATTGACACATAAGATTGGCTCAGTCCCGTGACTGAACACTCAGTCGTGCGGATGGATCAACCGCATGGTTCAAACGCACCACTGAACCATACTTATGGTCCAATCGCCCAAATGAACAATACTAACTTATAAATACAATCCAATTCGTGAAAAAAAAGAGAATTCTATTACGACTCCAGACATACCCTAGCCGTCCAAAAGCCTCCCAATTCGTTCTCCAAGTTCATAGAACACATTAGGTCGATTCCCAATCGATTTCTAACGTTAGTTTCAATTTTTTATTGATTCTTCGTGTGTTCTCACTGATTGGATCGCCAATCAAATAGGATTCCGCATTATTTGATCTGGTTTACACGCTAATCATTAGGTATTTCGTTCAATTACCATGTCCTAACAATTGGTATTAGAGCCTTGGCTCTTGATTACGTCTGATTCAATCAAGATTGATAAAAAGTTTGTGTTTTTGCACTAAAAACGCAATCTTTTTTGTCGAAAGTGATCTTGGACGTTCCCCGCTCATCAAAGTTTGGTTTCTATGGACTTAGGCGATTAGACCTTGCGAAATTTCAAATTTTTACGGCTAAAACACGTTTAACCTAGAAATTTTCGCAAAACAGCAGCTTCCGTCGCACGAGTGAGCCATGCGCACGACTGGACCTCATTCGCATTGCTCAGACGCACGATTGGACCTAGTCGCATCTCCATTTGTACGATTGAACCATTTGTTCGCAGTGTTCATACGCATCATCTTCATTCGCACGACTGAGCCGATCGCTTAGTTCAGGCGCATGATTGAACCAATCGCATAGTTCATTCGCACGGATAGCCCAATCGCATCCTTCAGTCACACCAGTTGACAGTTTGTTTTAGTAGATTTAAAGTTATTCGCCATGGAAGATCAAATGTTAGCATTTACTGCTGCGAAGGACTCTAGGATCCAGAACCTGCTGTTACTTGAGAGTGAGGTGGGTAATCATAATAACCACCAAAGCTCTTAACGTTAGATGAGTTTCCCCACTGGAAACAACGTTTTGAGATCTACCTCAATGGAGTGGATCCGAATCTGTGGGAAGCTATTAAGATTGGGTATAGTACGCCGGTGGGAGCCGATGGAGTAAAGCTAACCTTAGGAAGGATGACAGATGTGCAGAAAGTTAAATATAATGCAGAGAAGAGGGTTTATGCATTGATTACACAGTCTATCCCTAAAGACATTTTCCACCAGTACTCAGAGAATAAGCAGTCCAAGAAGCTATGGGATGAGCTGGAAAGAGGTACGATGGGAATGCTTCGTTAAGGCAATCAAGGCTAAGGAGTTAAAGAAGGAATTTGATAACTTCTCATCAATGGGAAACGAGAGTTTGGACGATGTTATAGATAGATTCTACCATCTGATGAGTGAATTGCATACACATGGGGTGGCTACTACCATGGAAGAGAAAGTTACTAACTTTGCAGACGGATTGCCAGAAAAGTGGGCTTCATTCGTGTCTAACCTGAGACAGAATGGAATGCTGGCAAAGCTGGATATAAATGACTTCATTCTAAAGCTTCAAGAAGAAGCTCTTAGGATGAAGTACAGAGCTTAGAAGTCTTTGTATACTCAGACTCCAGCTTTGTACAATGCCACGCCTCAAGCTAAGACATCTGGAGCACCTCTCCAGACTGCATTTGTGTCTAGCTCATTGGGTCCTTCACATGCTTCTCTTTCAAGATCAGACACGTCGGGGTCTCTTGTACCCATCATATGGATTTGAAACAAATGCTACTAGACTGAAGACCGAGAACCTTGGTAATGTGACTGTAGAAGTAGCTCGAGAACAGATGGATCTTTTGGCTGCAGTGGTTCATTCTTATGATGGACTTGTTGCTGGGAAGATTGGAAACTGCCATCTGGCAGACGAGGACTATGAGCAGGTGGATGAAATGGAGCTTGAGAGAATGGACATAATGTGGGCCTTAGCTAGTGCTGTCCGGAGGGCGAAGAAGTTTGTGAAAAAGACCGGACAGAACTTGGTAGCTACTAAGGATACCATATTTGGCTTTGACAAGAGCAAAGTGACCTGCTTTAACTGTGGAGAGAGGGGCACTTCAAGAGAGAATGTTTTAAGCCAAAGAAGACGGATAACAGGAACCCATTCTCATCCTTCACTCGTCAAGAAATGCAAGCTACTAGTTCTACTTCATCAAGCAAGGATCCAAAAGCCTTGACTGCTCATGATGATGAAGGACAGGACTGGAGCTTTAGGTTTGTCTCTCCAGGGGAATCAAATATTACAAGTGTAGAAGACATTGACGATGATTCCGCGAGTGAAGGAGATCTAGCAGTTGAGATAGCAATGTCAAATATTGAAGGGACAACTGCAACTAAGGTCAGCTACAAGCCTAAAGAGGAGACTACCACAACAAAGACAGAAAAGACAGAATCACCAGAACCAGAGACATCTGATGTTGCGTTGATGGCTAACTCTTCTGAACCAACTCAGGTAAGTACCACTGACCAAATGTTTGATAATCATGCTTGTTCTGATTGTAATATGTTAGAAATAGCATAGATGAGAAATTTGCTAGGTTATTAGATCATAATGATAACTTAGTAAAAGATTTGCAACTGTGCACTGAGGCTAATAGAGTATTAAAACAAAATGAGCATAGTTACAAAGAAAAGATAGACCTTTTGACTAAACAGCTTAGGGAAACCGAAGTAGTTGCATTTAACCAAGCTAATGAAATTAGGTACTATCTAAACTCCCTAGAAGACACTAAGAAGCAAAAGGCAGTTCTAGAAGTAGAAGTAAACTCTTTAAAACAGAAACTGCACAGTTGGACAAGTTCATCACACATAGTCCAACACTTAGTGAGAGAGAAAGAAACAACGGGGAGGGTTTGGGTTACAAAGTTGTTCCACCCCACCTGAGACTTGATGAACACTAAGAGTAGACCAATAAATAACAACCCCATCAAGGATCATGTGGTGTCTACTCTCTTGTTAGTGATCCAGAATCCTCATGTTCATCTATTGAATCTGGAAGCAAACAAAAGGAGGTCACTTCAAAGGCAAAGGGTAAATTGCCTTGTGTTAATCTGGGAAAAGAATTTGAAAAGGTTAACTTAAAGTCAGGGTCAAACAGAGTCAAATCAGAACCTAAAAAAACTTCTAATGTTAATCTTTCACATGTTTTAAGTCAAAAACCAGTTAACCAAAAGGAAAAAGATGTTAAACATGTTAAAAAAATTAACTTTGTTAAACAAGAGAAAACATCAAAAGAACCAGAGTCAAAACCTAAAGTGAGTGATGTTACTAGAGTGTCACACACATCTCCACAAAGAAAGTTTAATCATAAAGTTGATAGCAGGTCGTGCTACAACTGTGGAGAATGTGGACACATTGCTTCCTATTGTCCTTATTATCAGACACCTAGGAAGAAGATTGAACTTCAGGACTCAAAACCTAGGTCTTCTAAGAGGAGTTCTTTAACTCCACCTAGAAGAACTAGTGAACAATGTTAACCCGTTAGCCAGTCGACTGTTTATCACAAACAGGCATTGCACAAATCTGGCTTATGGAAAGAGAAGTCAACCTCTGTGTCTGATAATGATGACAAGAAGGAACCTGAGCTACCCTCACCTTCTAAGGGTCAATGGGTTGAATTTCTGATGTGTGATGCCTCTGGGAAACCCAAGCCAGTAAAGGCTTGGGTTCCTAACCTAAACTAACGGTTTTACTTGGTATGTGCAGGGTGCTCACTACAGTGCTGAAACCAACACGTGGATTGTAGACAGCGGAGCAGCCAGGCACATGACAGGAAACAGGGCTCTTTTATCAAACGTAAAGCAAATAAAAGGAGGGCATGTTTCATTTGCGGGAAACAAGGGAGGCTATATCACAGCTCAGGGAGAAGTTGGAAATCAGAAAGTTAAGTTTGATAGGGTGAACTACGTCCAGCAACTTCAAAACAACTTACTTCTATTTCCCAAATCTGTGATAAAGGTTTAAAGTATATTCGACAACAAGAAGTGTTACGTTCTAAAGAAAGATTACGTGATTCTGAGGACCAAGAGCTGATGACATCTTCAAGATATAAAGACCTTTATGTTTTGGATCTCTCAACAACTTCTACAACGGATCACGAAGTTCAGTGCTTTCTATCAAAATCCACTGAGAAGGACTCCATCTCCTGGCATAGGAGAATGGGTCACATCAATCAACGGAAGATGAATCACTTGATCCAGAAGGATCTTGTGAGAGGAGTAAATGTCAAGAATTTCCAATTCCTGATTTTGCGTAGCTTGCAAGAAAGGCAAACAGACGAAGAAGTCTCATAAGGAAAATAAAGTTCATTCAATAGAACTTCCTCTTGACCTTCTTACATGGATCTGTTTGGCCCAGTCAGTACAAAGAGCATTGCAGGAGACTTGTACTGTTTTGTGGTTACTGATGACTACTCAAGATTCTCTTGGGTAATGTTTCTAAAGTCCAAATCAGAAACATTTGAGTCATTCAAGGAGTTAGTGACCACACTGGAATCTCTCTAGAAGCTAAAGGTGAGACAAGTTCGCTCAGACAACGGAACTAAATTCAAGAATCAGTGGATGGTGGATTATTGCAAGGAAAAGGGAATTGTGCATCAATTCACTTCTGCATACATGCCTCAGATGAATGGTGTTGCTGAGAGAAAGAACAGAAGCTTGATAGAAATAGCACGGACAATGCTGGCAGACTCAAAACTACCTATCCAATTCTGGAATGAGGCAGTGGCTAATGCATGTTATACACTGAATCGAGTTCTGATAGTCAAGCACCATGGAAAGATAGGTTACGAGATACTACAACGTCGTAAACCAATCTAGAGTATCTCGAACCATTTGGCGCGCCGTATACACTCCTGAAGAAGACTCAAGAAGGTAAATTCAGCGAGAAGGCTGATGAAGGAATCTTCCTAGGATACAACATACCGAACAAGAGAGTTTACAACAACTAAACAGGTCTAGTAGAAGTGTGGTGTAATGTTGATGTTCAGAGATATTGTTGGGTTCAACAATTGAATAAACCAAAGCTTACCGAATCATAATTACATCCAACTGAAGATCTCATTGTACAAGTTCAGAGACCAAGTTGATTACAACAAAACAAGACAATTCAACATGACAAAGTCAACATCAAGACAATTAGAAAGTCAAAATTAGGTCATGTTGTAATATTAGTATAAATAGACCCAATAGTGCATTTAGCAGTGTGGCTTATGTTTGTGTGTTTCTCATGGGTAAATCACCACCCTAGGAGAAATCCTCTCCTTTGGTGGGTTTGATTTCACCAGCCATCTATGATTCTCATTGTAACTTGTTTATCAACATCAATGAAATCATAAAATTATTATTATCCATCTTTTGTTCTATGATTCACACATGGTATGTATGAGAGCTCTGATACCAATTGTAGGAACCATGAATCAAATCAAATTACAGACAAAAGTTGCCCCATGTATGAGGTATACTATTCTATTTATAGGCAGACACGTTGCCATTACAAAAGACTAAACTACCTTTACCAAAGCTAATTTAAGTCTTCATCAGCATTGGCTGTTGATCATCCGCATTGACAAATGCGGATGAGTTGACTTCATCAGCATTTCTTCAACCGCATTGAAGTTTGGTCATCCACATTGGTAAATGCGGATAAACAAAACACTTGTCCGCATTTCTTTGGTAATCTGCATTGGTCAATGCGGATGAACAAATGTATATTCACATTTGTTAACTTGTCATCCGCATTGACAAATGCGGATGACCAACACTTGTATTTTTCTTCTTATTCAGCAGATACTTGTCTTGATCCGCATTTGTTCTTGGACATGAGGGATTCCAGCAGAGCAACCATCCACCACTTCAACTGGCATGTATGATCCTCTCAGGGTCCAACAATACTCCCCTAAGGATTATACAGCCTATGTACTTCAAAGATCAGAGGGTGGATTGGGTTGAGAAGATTCTGCTGGTTCTAGTGCTGTTGATGAAGGATCAGTGAATGAAGGGTCCAAGATTGCTTTGATCATGTTTGAGAACTCTTTAGCATCAGTCAATCTTTCCCTGTTGAGCACATGTATCTTCATTTGACTCATATCATGAATGGCATTGATTGGCATCTTCCTTAGTGAGATGGGCTCCCAAATTGATACAGTAGACAATCCATTTCTATGAATAAGGAGAGCACCATCCACATCAACTTCTAGTTTAACAATGTTGCCAAACTGCAATGGAGTCCTTTTCTTTTTCCTTATCTCCTTCTTTTTGTTGATTCTGTCATAAGCCAACTTCAGAAGTTTGATGCATTTGAGGAAGAAGTACATGTCAGTTTCCCCAAGTCTGTTTCTTATTTCTAAAGTGCCTTGTATAGATGTAGTGGATATATGATTCATCTAGCAATCTTACCTTATATCCACTAAACAATCTTATTTCAGATCCTTCTTTTCCTCCCCATTTTATTCAATCACTAGTTCATAATTTTTCAATAATACACATTGGATATAGGAAGTGAGTGAGAATGTGTACCAGCAATACTTTTTCTTTTTAGTGATTCTTCTGTGGGTTTGACTTAAGTTTAGGAAAGATCACCTCTTCTGCTGATTTCTTTTCCTTCTTGTCAAGAGGGTTTACAAAAGATCTGTCTTTTCTCATGCAAATAGTTTTTAGTGAATTGAAGTTGTTGGTTCTTTTGAACATTCTCAAAATATCTTCAAACTCATAACCTCTGAACATAACTGTATGATTAATCAATTCCAATTGAGCTAGTTCTTTTAATTCATGGATCTCCAGGGCACTTACTAGGGCTGAGTATTCAGTGAAAAATTGAACAAGCCCTGAGATCCTTTTCACCATAAACATGTTCCATGAACTATCATACTTCCAGGCGATTATTTTCTGATCAACTTTGCCTTTTGGAGTGGAGACACCTCTTATTAGCTCTGATGTGGTTAACCCTTCTTGTAAAGTAACTTGAGATGGTTCAACAAACCATTCAGGGTTATATGAAGAATAGGTGCCAGATAGTCTTGATCTTTTCGAGTGAGTTTCATGTCTTGAGCATATACTCTTATTCTGGGCTCTTGACTGACAAACTCCTCCTCCATCTTTTTCATTCTTTCCTTCTTCTCATTGATTACTCTAAGTATAGCATCCCTGAGAGAGTTGTCTTCATATTAGCAAGTTTTCTCCTTGTAAATCCTTGGGAAGACAAATATTCTTTCATCTCCTTATCAGACTTGCTATTGGATCATGAAGGGTAGTCTGTGAAGTTTCAGCAGGTTTGGATTTCAGGACAGACTTTGTCTTGAAGGTTTGGGGGACAAGGATTTCTCATACTCTGCTTCAACCATAGGGTCAAGCAGCTTGTTTACTTTTTCTTCTCTGCTATCATACCCATAAGTTAGCTTGAATACCTCATCAGGATCATAGCCGTGGTCAATAAGAAATAAAGCTTTTGACATCAAATCATCAGTTTTGGCTTTCTCAATCATATCATGCACATTTGATTTTTCTTTGACAGGGCTGTCTTGATAATTTGATCCTCATGAGTATATTCTTCTTCAATTCTCCCTCTTCCAGATCAATATAATCAGTCATTGCTTTCACTTGAGCTTCAGCCGTTTCATGCTCTTCAAGAAATTCAGCAATGGCTGCAAGACTGCGGGGATCATCCTTTTTAGTCTTTTTGATTGGTCTTCTTCCACCATAGGTCTTTTACCCTTATCCTTTTCAGCAAGATACTTTCTTTTTCGGGTGTAGGTTTGAATTGGAGTAGAAGAAGAGGTTTCTGGAATTGTAGTTTCATCAGGCACTCTTTCAGCCTCTTTGATTGTTTCATCCTTTACATTTATATTCTTTGATCCTCACATATTTTCTGATTAATTCTTTCTGATCATGAGACAGTGATACAGCAGGTACAATTTGTAAACTCAATTCCTTCTCTACGGAACAGGATATTGTGGATTTCAACTATAGTCTCAGATGAGCTTGTTTGATCATTTATGAAGTCCCAGATTTTGTCATCAATAATAAAGTCTTCTGATGAAAACATGTCAAGTGCCTTGAACATGTCATTGAATTCAGCCTCTTCTTTAGTACTGGGAGCTTATGCTCACCTGAGTAAATCACTAACTCCATGTTGGATCCTTCTTGTCTGGATCCCATGTTTTCTTCTTCTGATCAGCAGTACAAGTTTGTTCATTCACTCTCTCAGACTCTCTCCTTAGTTCAAGGATTAATTCAAGTTCAGCTATTCTTTGAATGAGAGCTTTATTCTGAGATTGTAGATTGCTGATTGTTTCATTCTGCTCCTGTATAATTTTTCTTGTTCAGCCATGGCTACAGTCTGATGGTTAAAGTGTCAACATGACCACTTATTTCATCCTTGGACAGTTGAAGAGCCTTTAAATTCTCAATCTCACCATCCTTCTTCTTCTTTTCAGTCTCATACTTTTCTTTTAAGGTTTTCAATTCTGCATCTTTTTCATCTAACTCCATCAATCTGTCTTGAATTATGCTAGCTCTTTGTTGAGTATTTTCTCCAGTTCTTCAATTCTTTTCAACAGTTGAGAAATCATCTCATTTTTTCATCAGGTTTTAAGACATTTGATTCAGTACAGCTTTCTGAAGGAGTAGCTTCAGAAGTTGTTTTTCTTTTCTGATGATGATCCTCCTCATCTGAAGATGATTTGGATTTTCTTGAAGAACCAGTGGAGTCATCAAGGTTTACAGGTTCTGTGTTGGTGGTGATGATTGAATGGGAGATGTATGAGGTGGTTGAATTGGAGATAAGAAAGGTGAGGTGATTGGTTCAGATATATGTACTGGTGATTGGGGTGGTATATTTGAGGTGAAGGCTGAGGTATAGGTTGTGGTGATGGAGGTGGTAATTGTGTAGGAGTATGATGTAGTGATGGTGAGGTGAGTGTTGTGGAGATGGTTGAGGTGAGTGTTGTGGAGATGGTGGAGCAACAGGCTGTTCTAGTTCAATCTGTTGAATCATCCAAGGAAGAAGTGGTGAATGAGCTCCACTGTAGAAGTTCCTATGATCCCTTTCTTTATGTACTTGTATGATTTTGCATCATAGTGGGGAATATCAAGTACTGGTCCCTGAATGACCACATTTGGGAATGCTTCATTGATTAGGCATGGAGGAATCTTGGGTACATCAGAAATTTATATCTCCTTCCTTCTTGGACATTGGATGTCATGCCATTGAAAACATAGGCACACATGTTGAAGGGTTGGTTGGTGCAGAGAGCACATATTGCTGATGATGTTGTGATGGGAATATCATTCCATCCTGTTTTCCTTTTGGACAAACAGTGCTGATAAAAATGAATCAGAAATCTCCATTGTAAATCTACCAAACCCTTGACTATCTGTTTAGCTTCAAATCCACCTTCATAACCAATTTCTGCAAAGAAAGAGGTTATGGTATCTTCTTCAAGTTCCAATGGTGCTTGAGCATCATCACCAACCTCAAGCATCTTCTAACACTTTATTCAGTAACAATAGTGTATGCTCACTGTCAATTCTCCCCGTCAGTGATCTTATTCCATCATCCTCAACAACTTCAGCTGACTCCAAAAGTTTCTGATGCAGCTTTCAAATATGGTGGGTCTTACTGTCATGGCATAAGCTACCCTTGTAGTAGAAATGAATCTGATCATGTCTCTCAATTCTTCTGCTTCTGGTACATCAGGGTTGAGAAAACAACTGACATTATGGAGCTTGCTCCATGAGAGATTTGCCATATAATCTGCATCAAGACATATGCATTAGAATCACTTTATTAATTAAACCAATGTTCATCACATTTTGACTTTCATAGGTCAAAATTAAAATCATATAAAACAGTACACTTGATTTTGACCTATTCGAATTTTGTGATTCATGATTATGTTGTTTTGTTACTTGTAAATATGAGCACCAACATTACTTAATCTTTAACATAGGATAATCAGATTTATAGTTTTGATTTCATAATTGTTCTGATTTTAGTCTCAACGGTTCAAAAGAGCACTTTAGCATTGAATACATGTTTGAAGCTTGAAGATACACTTAAGAATGAGTCGAAATCCTTCCATGTTAATGAATATTTTTTTTGATTTAGTGTGAACATTCCTTAACCTAGGTCACTAACATCATCGTACAATGAATGTTCGACATTTGTGATTATTCACCTTTTCTCAGAATCCTTTTGGTTAAGAATCAATGCCCACGGTTTTTTTGAATCGATTGGGAAACTAGGTTTAAAAGGTGAAGATGATGATGAACAGTATTGGTGGCGCTCGTCTCACTATGAAGTCGCTCAAATTTGAAAAGTATTAAATGACTCTGTTGGTTTTCTTTAAATAGTCAGATAATAGAATTCACAAATTTTTTACAAGTTTTGATTTCAAATGCGGTCACTACTGTAGCAAATGCGGAAATGTAAATGTTGATAATTTTAGACATCCGCATTTGTGTACTGTAGCAATTGCGGTAGAACACATTTTTGACCGACTGTTCGCATTCATCCTTTCATCCGCATTTGTGTACTGTAGCAAATGCGGTAGAACAAAACTTGATGAGAGCATTCGCATTTGTGTGCTGTAGCAAATGCGAAACTTTGAAAGTAATCAGCATTTGTACACTGTAGCAAATGTGGAGTGAAACACTTGTATTTGTACATCCGCATTTGTACACTGTATCAAATGCGGAAGAGTTAAACAAATGCGGGAGAGTAAACCTTATCCGCATTAACAAATGCGGCTGAACACTTAGTAAATTTTCATCCGCATTAACAAATGCGGTAGAATACTTTAGTTCCGCATAGGTTTAAACACTTCAAATTTTCTGAATTCTTGATGCACACCAATGCGGTAGAGTAAAATCATTGTCCGCATTAGGTTTAACTTTGAAATAAGTTGTTACTTGCATTGGTTATGTGTCTGGGTTACCTTCACCCTCATTAACCAATGCACTTACCTGCATTAACTTTTGAGTTAATCAAAATTAATGAATCTTGATTTTGATGAACTTGTTATGAAGATATGGCTTATGAAGTATGTCTTGTGACATGGTTGACTATTGAAGTTGTCAATTCTTGCTTGGATTGACTTGTATATCAGGAGTGATACAAGTTTCCCATTGTTTGGACTGATCTTGGGCTTGAGGGGTTTCCAAGAATCTGCATCTGCATAAGCTGAGATACTATGGTATAACTTCTGCATTGACACAAACATTTTTCTCTTTGTTTTGATTTTAGGAAAGTAATTAAGAAAATGTAAGTATATAATACTTGATCAAAAACTTTAAAGTATGGTTCTTGATCAAAAACTTTAATGTACTCCCCCTAAAGTTTTGATCCATTTGTGGATGAAAACTTTAAGTATTAAAAAAAGCTTTTTGAATGTACTTATAATTGATGAAGAGAAGTATATCTTTTTGTTGGGATCATATCAGTCTTGCATTACACAAGTGCATATTTTGTGATAAGATTGACATGTTTATGACATTATTGATTGAAGGTATGATTGGCCTCTTAAACTCATACCGGGTTGATATTTTGATGCTAGTGACATTTATCATGTTTAGATTGATTTAGATATTCAATATGTACCTCACACACCTTGCATGGAATGTCAACCATCCTTATGAATTGTATGGTAGAACTTTTTCACAACTTACATGACCAGGTTACTTAAGTTATGAGATCTTATTTTCACTGATCCACATTGGGATTCTTTTACTTTGATCCTTATCATGATGATCCACATTGGGATTCTTTTCACTTCACTTTGGAAGGTGATCCGTAAACGGATTCTTTTGTTCATTCCTTTGGAATGTATTGCTTTTGTTGATTCATCCAATTTGGATGTGTTCCTCATTGGGAATCTTTTGGATCATTACATCTGCACTTTGTGCATTATTCATCAGGTCTTTGCTCAGCAAAACAGAGATGAATCTGATGTTGGTGAAAGAGATTCATAAAGTATCATTCCCTGGTGTGTGTTGTTACTACACCTACATTCACTTGAATAAATTGATACATACCAATACTCTGTGATGAGTGTTTCACCATTGAAATATCTTTAGTTTATCACTGCATGTATCTTCTCTTCCAAGTTGAGCCTACCTACATATCAGTAAGTCATGACAGTCTATCAAATTTGGAATAAAGCACAGTGAATGATATAATGACTGTAATTATATCATTTCCCAATCTTTTCTTCATCAAAAATTTCTTTTTTGGGATTTGTTTTTTTTTATTTATTTTTTATTTTTTTTATTTTTTATTTTATTTATTTTTTATTTTTTTTGAATAATTTTACATTGTTTTGATGTTTTGATGGATTTTATTCAAGGTTAATCATACCAATTGATTGAACTAAGAATTCGAATTCTACTCGGTTCAAATGCCTTAGTAAACAAATCAGCCAATTGATTTTCAGTTGGTATTGAATCAATTTGATTAAACCCTTTTCAGCACAGTCTCTCAAAAAGTGATATCTAATTTCAATATGTTTGTTTTTGAGTGCTGAACTGGATTATTTGTAATAAAGACAGCTGCAGTATTGTCAATATAAATTGGGGTATGCAAGAAGTTATAACCATAATCAAGCATCTGGTTTTGAATCCAGAGTACTTGAGAGCAACAAGCAGATGCTGCGATATACTCAGCTTTTGCTGTTGACACAGATACATTTGTTTGCTTCTTGCATTGCCATGAGACCAATCTGGGACCAAGAAATTGACAACCGCCAGACGTGGATTTTCTGTTGAAGTTGCATCCACCGTAGTCACTGTCTGTGTAGGAATAGAAATTGAAGTCTCCATCCTTTGGATACCATAATCCAAGAGCTGGTTTGCCCTTTAGATATCTGAATATTCGTTTGACAGCATTGACATGTGATTCCTTAGGATCAGCTTGATATCTGGCCCACACACAAACTCCAAACATAATGTCGGGTCTACTAGCTGTAAGATACATGAGTGAGCCTATCATGGATCGATAGAGTGTCTGATCTACTGATTTTCCATCTGGATCGGGACCTATCTTCACTTTAGGATCTACAGGTGTTCTGATAGACTGACAATCAGCAAGGGGAATTTCTTCAGTATTATTTCTACGTATTTTGATTATTGATAAAAATTCCATCTGGTTTGTAGAACTTGCACCCTTAAAAAGAAAGTGAGTTCTCCCATAGCACTCATCTGAAATTTTGAATGCATGAGATCTTCAATTCTTTACAGAGTTGCCTGTTTGTAGAGCCAAATATGATGTCGTCCATATATCTGTACTAGCAACATGTCTTTCCTTATCTCTTTCTAAAGAGAGCTGATCAATTCTACTCTTTCATATCCGTTGTTAAGTAGAAATGATGATAGAGTCTCGTACCACTTCCTGGGAGCTTGATGAAGACCATACAGAGCTTTGTCAAGCTTGTAAACTCTGTGAGGAAAATCAGGATCTTCAAATCCAGGTGGTTGACTCACATAGACCTCTTCAGTAATCTTTCCATACAGAATTGCACATTTCACATCCATTTGGTAAACAGTAAACTTCATGATGCAGAATATGCTAGAAAGTCTAATGGCTTCTAGCCGAGCTACAGGGGCAAATACTTCATCATAATCTATTCCTTCTTCTTGAGTGTACCCCTGAGCTACCAATCTTGCTTTATTTCTAATGACGATTCCCCTATCATCAATTTTATTTCTGTATAGCCATTTGGTACCAATAGGATATTATCCTTCAGGAAGATCTACCAGTTGCCATACTTCTTGTTTCTTGAATTGTAGCAACTCTTCCTGCATTGCTTCAATCCAGCTGTTGTCTTGAAGTGCCTCTTTGATGTTTTTGGGTACTGTTTGACAAAGAAAGCATGAGAACAAACAGATGTTTGCAGTGCTTGACTTGCTTCTTGTCACTCTTTCATGAAGATCACCAATAATGGTTTCAACTGGATGATTCTTGTGTATTCTGGTGGGTGGAATTGAGTCACCAGTAATTGTTACATCAAGATTGGAGACATTCAGTTCATTATGGTCAGAGGCATCATCACTTTGAACTATTGGAGAATTATGAAGGTTGTTAGACCCTGTCTTAGTGTCTGCTTCAGCATTAGCAGCACTTTCATTGTATCTATCATTTGATCTTCTTTCCACTTCAGCTGAAGGCAACGCTTTTTATTCATTTCAATTGCTATAGATTGATCTTCTGAATTAGATGGTAACAAGCTGGGTCCTCCTGCATTTGAAATGATTTGATTTGTAGTTGATTGTGTGATGGGGTCAACTTGCAGAGGTACATCTTCATTTGGTTCTTTAGTGTGAGTAGGAGGAATTAATGGAAAGTCAATTCTCCTTTCTATGCTTGAAGATGAACTAGCTGAAAGTAGGTTACCTGCATAAGACAAATAAAATTGATCAAAAGATTTTGTAAAAGAGTCAATATCAAATAACCAATCGGGACCATTTATAGATTTGGGAAATGAATGTTCCTTAAATTGAACATTAGTTGATTCATCAACAATGTTTAATCGGGATTAAACACTCTGTAAGCCTTTGACACAGAAGAATAACCTACAAAGAATCCTTCATCAGACTTAGCTGAAAATTTTCCCAAATGGTCACGGGTATTTAATATTGAGACTGGACTACCAAATGACTTAAGAAATCCAATAAATGGTTTTCTTTGAAACAGCAGTTCATATGGAGTCATGTTTCTTTCTTTGACAATCATAGTTCGATTTTGTACAAAGCATGATATGTTAACTGCCTCTGCCCAAAAGGTTATTGGCAATTTAGCATCAGCTAGCATAGTTCTTGCTGCTTCAATTAGTGTTCTATTTCTCCTTTCAGCTACCCCATTTTGTTGAGGAGTTCTAGCCGTACTAAATTGATGAGCTATGCCTTTAATTGTGCAAAATGAGCTCATGTCTTCATTTTTAAATTCTGCCCCATTACCTTCTTATGCTTTTGACCTTATAGTCAAGTTGGTTCTCAATTTTAGTGATAAACTCTTTGATTATTGAGGATGCTTCATTTTTATGAAGTAGGAAGAAAACCCATGTGAATCGTGAAAAGTCATCAATGATAACCAAACAATACTGTTTCTTTCCCATACTCATGACATGTGTTGGGCCAAAGAGATCCATATGAAGTAGTTTCAATGGAGTATTGTTTGAGTTCACAAGTTTTAGTTTATGTGAAGATTTATGTTGTTTTCCTTGGAGGCATGCTGAACAATGATCAATAAATGAAATTCTTTTTGAGGCAATCCAATGACATGGTTTCCTTTTACTAATTTGTTCATGTTTTTGAAATTTGTGTGCCCCAAACGTCGGTGCCAAAGCTGTGATTCATCAAATGATGCTTTTGACAAGAGACATGTTTCTTCTGTTAGTGCAGTAGAATTAAGGTTTAAGACATAAGTATTATTCTTTCTCGGAGTCTTTAATACAACCATTCTTCAGGGATATGAAATCCTGACTTTAGAATATAACAGTGGTGTCAGTAAAGTGAGTCGAATATCTCTTGTCGCAGATCTGAGACACGCTTAGAAGATTGAAATTGAGCTGTTCAGAATAATTCACTTTATCAAAGCTGAGCATCCCATTTGTCACAGATCCTTCTCCTGTAATCCTACCACTTGTGAATCTCCTCCAAATGCCACAGGTGTTCCTTTAATTTGCTTGAAATCATGAAGGAGGGAACGATCTCCAGTCATGTGTCGGGAGCATCCACTGTCCACATACCATAGGCTATTAGACCTATATGGATGACCCTGCAAGCACAAAAGAACTAGTTAGAATATGGAACCCAAGCCACCACGGTTTTGGGTATCCTGTTTCTATGCAAAATGGTGACCTCTTGAAGTTTTCCTCTAACCTGTGACCTAATTAGAGGTGGTCTTTGAGATTTTCAGTGAGAATATGAATGAGCTATTTCATCACCATCATTTGAAAAATCAGAACAAGTATGAAATCGTTTTTTATATTTGTTTTTGATTTTTTTTTTTACCTGAGTTTCATATTTTCATCCTTTGTTGGTTATATGTCCTTGATTTGTTATTATAAATGTGACTCTTAACAGTTGTTTTGTCAGATGATGTTGGTGAGATAGGCTTGTTTTGTGGAATTCTCACTCTCGATTGCTTGTAATAACAGTCATTTGTATTGTGATTGTTTAAGTCACATACTGAACAATATTTGTTGAAATAACATGTTTTTGTTGAATGATTGTTCATGTCACAGATGGAGCAATATTGATCGAAAAAGCACTCCTCTGTTTTGTGGTTAAACAGATCACATATGTCACAATACATATGCTTGTTAATTTTCTCAGATTTTACTGTTCTTGACTCAGTTGATTTTCCCTTTTTCAACTTAGTATCATTCTTTTTGCTGGAGAAGAATCAAATTCAGCCTTTTGTGCAGTTTGCTTTACTGCACTGAATTTGATTGTCTTTTGAGCTGTTTTCGTTTCTCGTCCTTTTCTGTAGCTCTTTCTCAAACTGTTCAACATGATCTTTATTGCATATGTCAAATCCTACTCTATTTCTTGATTTTGATGTTGAGGATCAGGTTGATGTGTGATTTTGAACTTAGAGACTTTTTGTTATTTCCTTTTAATGAACCTTCATCTGATATGCTTGAATTTTGATGAGTATTGATCTCATTATCAGAACTTCTTTCAGCAGAGGGTTTAATCTTTTGCACAAACTTCTTTTTCCCATTAGCTATAGCAGGTATGAATTTTATGAATGGAACAATAGCTTTAATGGGGCTGACTGGTTTGACAACACTTACTGTCTTGTCTGAACACTCTTTTATTTATTAGGTGACCTAACTTGATTTTATCCTCACTAGTTCAATGTAAACACTTGGTTCATTTTGAGGATTTGTGATTGTTTTACTATCGTGTGGGTTTTAATAGTGTTACGTTCAGTTTGATTTTTGAGTGTGACAGATTCAGGCATGACCGTATAGTTGTCATTGTATGGTGGAGGACATGATTATACCCAATCCCTGACATGTCCTTTGGATCCTTTTGAGAATCCAGCATCTCTTGCAGCTTTACTGAAGATTGTTGAAACTTTTCAAGTTTCATTTCAGTAAGGGCTTGGTCAGCTTTAGATTGAGCTAATTTTTCAGATAATAGCTCATTCTCCGCTGCAAGAGAATACTTCTCACCATGAAGTTTTTCTATGTCAGAGATGAGAGATTTAATTTTAATTTCAAAACTTTTTATTTCTCTCTTCATCATCTCTGACTTTACTTTCTCCTCTTTTTTTTTCTCAGCCAATTTGTGGTATGCTCTCTATAACCTTGAAGTTCATTTATGCACTTATCAGAACAAAGATTGGATTTTACCTCAGATGGCATGGGGGATGGTCCATCATTAATGTGTGCCATCAGTGCATGGTTCTGGAATTGTGGCTTGACTTCCTAGCATACATGCTCCAGTCACACACTCCGTCTTGTCTGATCACAAGTGCATTTGTTGAAGGTTGGTTGCTCCAAAAGCTTGATTGGCCAGTTGAGGTTGAGCTTGAGAAGATTGCTGTTGTTGATGATGATATTGTGTTGATGATTGAGGGAGGAATGCTTGAAGACGGTTGATATGATGACTGACTCTGAGAATGTCGTGGAGTATTTTTGTTTCTTCTTGGAGCATTACATTCTCTAGAGAAGTGCCCGGCTATTCCACAATTGAAGCATTTGACTTTGGATTTGTCGTATCCGAGCTTAGTATTTTCATTCAGGCTGAGTTTTTTGCCTTTCCTGAAAATTTTTTAGCTCTCATGGCAATCATAGCCATTTGCCATTGTAATCCATCTCTTTCTAATCATCTGGATCCATTTCCTCCAGATCTTCTTGGATTAGATGTGCAGAAGTCAGTCTTCCTCCCAAATATGCCTCAAAACTTGCTACAAAGGCATTATATGTATCCTTCTGTTCTTCTGTTTTTTGATCATCAGTAGGGTTGGTAGGACAGAAGAGAATCCTGTTGATTGATTGGTTGATGTTGATGCTGATGCTGATGGTCTGTTAATTGAGTGTGCTGCAAAGAATCCAGTGGTTTTGTGTTGATCTCCAGATGACAGAAAGTCATCCTCTTCAGTAATGAAGGCATTCTCAACAGAATGAGTTTCAGATGGAAACTTATAAGCTTCAACAACTTTTGGTCCTCCAAGATTCCTACTTCTTTCATCAAGTTCCAGTGCTTCAATTTTTGCAATCATTATGTCAAGAGTGGTACTCTCCAAATCAAGAGTATTTTTCAGCATTGTTACGTTTTGTTTCCAATGCTCTGGAAGACTATGTAACATTTTCTTGTTGAGGTCTTTTGATTTGTAGTCACTCCCATTATCTCCAAATCATTTACTAACTGCACGAATCTATGCAATTGTTTAGAAATTGATTCCCCTTTGAAATGATGGAAGGTTTCATACTGATTTATCAGTTTGTCTCGGTTGATTTCAGCAACCTCACTACTTCCTTCACACATAATTTGCAAAGCATCCCAAACTGCTTTTGCAGTTCCATACTTCTCCAGCCTTTTAAGCACATCCATCTTAAGTGCTTGAGTGAGGATGGAATATGCTTTAAGGTCAATCTTGATCTTCTTATAATCGTCATCATCTAGAGTAAGATCTTCAATGGGAATCCTGGTTGTTCTGTAGAGAGCTGCCTGATCAGCTGATAGTGTTATGGGATGTGGGGACCTTTACATATCGAAATCCAGTAGTCAGGATCTACACCTGTAATATATTCATAAATCTTATTTTCCATTGTTTGAACTCAGATTTATGTTTCAGCATTGGTGGTTTTGGGGTATGCCCAAGTTCTGAATAACTATGAGAATCGATTTTATCAGTTGATTTTTAGTATGGATTAGTGAGTTTTTAAGTCTATTCAGTGGGTTTAGTTCAAATAATCATTAAAAACGTCCAATAGATTCAGATCTGATGACTATGATGTCTGTAATCAGGAGTGTCTTTGTATTGTTGTGGGTTGTCGGACTTGTAGTCTGTAAGATGTTCTGTGATCGACTGATTGGTTGAATGAGGGCTGTTGATGAGTATTTTAGGTAGTATTCGGTGTGTAAACTGATTAGAGATGTATAAATACTCTGTTCAGCTACTCAATCACCAGATCTATCGGGTTCAGACCAGATCTGTGCAGATCTGAGTAAGAACTAAGAGTCGTGGCTCTGATACCAATTGAAGGAACCATGAATCAAATCAAATTACAGACAAAAGTTGCCCCATGTATGAGGTATACTATTCTATTTATAGGCAGACACGTTGCCATTACAAAAGACTAAACTACCCTTACCAAAGCTAATTTAAGTCTTCATCAGCATTGGCTGTTGATCATCCGCATTGACAAATGCGGATGAGTTGACTTCATCAACATTTCTTCAACCGCATTGAAGTTTGGTCATCCGCATTGGTAAATGCGGATGAACAAAACACTTGTCCGCATTTCTTTGGTAATCCGCATTGGTCAATGCGGATGAACAAATGTATATCCGCATTTGTTAACTTGTCATCCGCATTGACAAATGTGGATGACCAACACTTGTATTTTCTTCTTATTCAGCAGATACTTGTCTTGATCCGCATTTGTTCTTGGACATGAGGGATTCCAGCAGAGCAACCATCCACCACTTGAACTGGCATGTATGATCCTTTCAGGGTGCAACAGATATACCACACCACCTACTGGCAAAGGACCTGCCTACTTTTTCAACTATGATGGATTCTTTAAGTCCTTCAACATCCCTATCTCTCCTTCTGATGATGAGTTGGCTACTCGGATAATGGATGATATCTTGAATACACCAACTCTTGATTCAACATCATCGACTTCACAGGGAGAATCATTTAGTCAGTCAGGGGAAGTAGTCGACGACAGTGACTCCTCCTCTGAAGATGAGGCAGAAAAAGATGACCAGAACAGTCAGGAGCAACAGGTTTCAGTTCCTGAAAGTCCACAAGCATGTAACGGTGATGCACCGTCGACTTCGGAACCCCAAACTCCTTCTACCTCAGATGTAGAACCAAATGTTCATAATCTTGGCTCTGAGGTAGATGTTCCTACTACTCCAGGATCACGTCTAAACGTCTATCATCCCTTGGATAATGTCATTGGGGATGTCAGATCAGGAGTACAAACCCGAAATCAGCTGTACTCAGCTGATTATGCCTCTGTTATGGAAAAGGGTTACATTCATGATGGTGCTTATCGGTGTTTTGTCTCGCAGTTTGAGCCAAAATACGTCAGTGATGCACTAAATGATGAGGCGTGGGTGAGTTCCATGCAAGAAGAACTTCTTCAGTTCAAGAAGTTAGGTGTCTGGACTCTGGTTGATAGACCTAAAGGTGCTAAAGTCATTGGCACCAAATGGGTCTTGAAATGCAAGAAGGATGACCAAGGGGTCATTATCAGGAACAAGGCTCTACTGGTTGTCAGGGATTTCGCCAAGTCGAGGGGATTGACTACAATGAAGTGTTTGCACCAGTGGCAAGGATGGAAGCCATCCGTATCTTCCTTGCCTATGCATCGTATATGAAGATTAAAGTCTATCAATTAGATGTGAAGAGTGCATTCCTTCATGGGGAAATTCGAGAGATAGTGTATGTCAGTCAACCTGAGGGATTTGAAGATCCTTATAATCGGGACAGAGTTTACAAACTCGACAAGGCCTTATACGGGCTTCATCAAGCTCGTAGGGCCTGGTATGAGAAACTCTCAACTCATCTTGTGAAACACGGCTTTCGCAGGGGAGTTATTAACTGCACACTGTTCATCAAAGAAAAAGACGGAGACCTACTGCTAGTACAAATCTATGTCGATGACATAATCTTCGGTTCAAAGAACGAAGAATTATGCAAAGAGTTTGAAGCAGTTATGAAGAAAGAATTTGAGATGAGTGCTATGGGGGAGATGAAGTTCTTTCTCGGGTTACAGGTGGATCAGACTCCAAATGGGATATTTCTACATCAGACCAAGTATGTAGGAGACATTCTCAGTCGTTTTGACATGGAGAATGCTTCTACTGCTGGGACTCCACTTGCTACGAATCACGATATAGCACCTGATGAAAATGGAGATCTTGTAGATGCCACAATGTACCAAGGAATGATTGGATCCCTCATGTATCTCACTGCCTCAAGACCTGATATCATGTATGCTACATGTTTATGTTCAAGATATCAGGCTAAGCCTAAGGTCAACCATCTGATCGGGGTCAAGAGAATATTTCGTTATCTGAAGGGTACACCTACACTTGGGTTGTGGTATCCTCAAGATGATGACTTTGAGCTCACGGCGTGTAGTGATTCGGATTACGGGGGCTGCAAGATGAATTACAAGTCTACATCAGCAGGGTGTCAATTCTTTGGGAGGAGATTAGTTACCTGGCAGTGTAAGAAGCAGACCTCGGTTGCATTGTCAACCTGTGAAGCCGAATACGTTGCTGCTGCAAGTTGCTGTTCACAAATCATCTGGATTCAACAGCAAATGCGGGATTACGGTTTAAAGTTTTCTTATACTCCTATCTTTGTTGATAACTCTGCTGCAATTGCAGTAACTAAAAATCCGGTACAACATCCAAAGACCAAACACATCGGTATTAAATACCATTTCATAAGAGACTGTTTTGAAAAGAACTTAATAGATGTAGTAAAAATTAATAACGTGCTGACCTCTATACAAAAGCCTTTGATAAACCACGTTTTCTATATTTTTTAGAGGTCAATGGCGTTAAAAAGAAAAGTGATGTTATTCCTGATGATGATCATGTGTAGTCCGATGTAGTTTAGTTAATTTTCCTTTTATTTTTATATTTTATTTTATTTTATTTATTTATTTTAGTCTGTTTAAATTAAACTCATGTTATTTTGCTGTTTATTAAAATTCTAAAATAACTAAACCAGTTATGATTTTAGTATTTTAGGGGGAGAATAAGTCAGCAAGTAACATTAAAAAAACGAGGGAGAAGGAGTGGAAAGCTGATATAAGGTAGATCGTATCTGTGATACTGATTCAAACCCTTTGGAATATGATAGTACACAGGAACAAATCAAGAGGGACTTTAAAATTTTAATTTAGAAAAGATGCAAAAATTCAAAGTATAAGTCTGTGTAGTCTAAGCAATATAAAAGGGAAGATGATAGAAAAACTGGTAACTCCTAAGGTAACACAACGAGAGTAGACCTAGAGGTTGCTAGACCACAATTGATATGTCGGTAGATTCAACACAATAGATGATTAGACCAGACTGGTGATCTCAAGATCAAACTAAGTTGTTCAACTGACTGTGGGCTTCCATCTTATCACTGGTTAACACAATCAACAATATTCCAATAAGGGGTAATGAGCATGTAAATGCCACAAATGTGTGCGGATGACCATAAATAGAGCAAAGCACGAAAAAAATGAAAGAAAAATGTTATCAAGCTAATGACTTATGTTGTTGGTGCATTTTGTGCAAAATAAAATTAAGCTGCTCTAACAAGGAGATAGGTTGTGTGCCTCTCTGCTGTGCGATGGCACTGACCTGAGGATTGACTTCTCTTTGAAAGCTCTAAGAATAGTCTCTTCTTGTAAAAATACCCGTAGACCGCTCAAAAGCTCCTGAGGAATGTTGATTACCATATAAGTGTGGGATCCACAAATGTTAGTTGAAATAATTAAACCTAAATCTATCACCAGTTTATGTCAAAAGTCTGTGTATGGATTTAAGAGGACAAACATATTGACAATCATTGTGGCTGAAATTGTTGAAAGTTCAAATCAATGTGGTAATCTAATAGTTCCAGTATGATTTCCTAAAAGTTGCTAACGACTCTGGATGAAAACCAACAATAGAGCATCAAAAGATTTTGATAACAAGTCCCAAATGATTTGACTTGCATGTATGATTCCAAAATTGAATCGGTCCAGGTATGGTCAATCTAAGTTGAAGCTACCTATTCTGGAACCAAATCCCGTAGATTTCCATCTTAGGATTTATCTCTCACAAAAAGCCAAAAACAAGTTTTATTTTTTGTACGTTAGTTTAGTTTTTTTCTAATTCACTTAGTCTTTTAGTTTTGTTTGTTTGTCGGACTACATCATGAAAATCGGTAAGGGATCAACCACTAAAAGGTCATGACTGAGATGACCACATGTGTTTTCAAAGTTTAAAACAGTCACGTCTGAGGTGACAAAGTGTTTAAAAGAGTCACGTCTGAGGTGATTAAATTGTTTAAAAGGATCACGTCTGAGATGATCAAAAGCTCATAATGTTAATTTCAAATGTTAAAAGGGTCTTAAAAGTAAAATGTTCAAAATGGCAGAAAATTTATTAAGTGTGACCCATTCGCACGATTGGACCATGAGTATGGACCAACCATGCGAATGGCTCCCATTCGCACGACTGGACATGAAATTGAGCCATTCATTCGAATGGCTTATCAGAATGTTCCATTCGACCGAATGGAAGGGGGCGAATGAATCAGTCGACTGACTGAGACTCAGTCAGTTAACTGAAGGTGCGAATGACAGGGCACGATTGAGTCAGTCAACCGACTGAACCTCAATCGCTCAACTGCATGCGACTGACGGGGCCAATCGCACGATTGAGACTCAGTCGCCCGAATGAACTGAGCTAATGAGGCCAGTCGGCCGATTGAGCTCAGTTTTAGTATTTAAAGGGCCATAGTCGATCGCATTTTACTCATCACTCCCAATCGCTCCCAAATCGCATTTCTTCCCGTTACTCTGCCAAAATTTCTCTAGACCTTGTTTTCACATTGCTGTTGATCTTCTGATGTTCGTTGACTTATATACAGGTAGATGGCATTGATATCGCACCGAAAACAGAAGGAATGGAATCCTAGTTTGGTGATATTCGAATGAAAACAAGAAATGGGCTATAAATGACCTAATAACCAACCTAAACTATGCAAAATGTTAAAATTAAGTTTAATAGGTTATTAGTGACTAAATGGCGAGTCCATTGAACCGGTAACCCATGTTAAATCACTTGTTTTGGTCAAGATTCGAACAACAGGCGACTGAACAGTGGGACAGGCGACTGGTCGTCCGGATGAACTCTAATCGCACGATTGAAACTTGCGATTGGATCAATCGGCCGAATGAACCATGCGAATGAGCTCAGTCGGCCGACTAAACCAATCGCAGACTTAGTCAGCAGATTGAACTCAGTCGCATGTCTCATTCACCCGAACGAGCTCAGTCGCATGAAAGAACAACCGACTGATTTCAGTCGCATGATTCATTCGCACGAATGAATCAGAATGAATTTACACATTACACTTAGAAATGAATTTTGATGTATTTTGTACTAATGGTTCTGTGTCTTGTGTTTCAGGAAAATGGCTGATAGATGGTCCATTAGTCCAAAGCACAACATATGTGCTCACTTGGATCATACTACTCAGAACGGGGCCGAGTTCACAGAGATTATAGCCTTCCTTAGACGTTCCCGGATACATAAGGCTATATCTACACCTTGCATGCCCTACAGGTCATTACACCAGGCATTCTGGGAGAATGCCTCAGTTGATCGCTCTCGTGAGCCGTACAGTATACGGAGCTCCATTCTGGGTCATGATATCGAGGTTACTGCTGCTGATATCTAGAGAGTTCTTGAGTTTGGGGACGATACGAATCACCCCACCAGATTACATCCACTGACTGTGAGAGGCTGCTTCCTCAGGATCAAGTACGCTGGGGACATAAGCTCGGGTGTTCTCAACAAGAGCAACCTGTGCCCCAAGTACAAGTTCTTGGCGTATGTGATCCTAAAGTGCATTGCTTCGACGAGGGGTGGGTTCGATGATCTATCAGACCAGATTCAGAATGCCTACGTGGCACTGGTGCTGAACCACCCTTTCAGCTTTTCGAGTATGATCTTCTCTTATTTGGTGGAGAACCTGGAGGCAAAGAGGAAGGAAGTATTTTGAAGGTACCCCAGGTTTCTACAGCTGATCTTCAACGAGAAGCTGCCACTTCTTCCCAAGGAGAGTCATGATGCAGTTGCTTTGGAGATTATGGATGACACGACCTTGGGTCGGATGAGGGTGTGTAAAGGCAAGCAAGTGAAGCCCCAGGAGAAGAGGTTGATTGGCCATTTGGCCAACGAGAGATATGTGGCGCCGGGGAGACGCAAATGGCGTCACGATGATAGTGATTCTGATGACGAGAGGCTACTGCTCCCAGAGCATGACTCTGATGATGACGACAGTGGGGACGCTGGGGATGATATGCCTACTCCACCGAGAGGCTCAGTTTCTGATGTTATACCTCCAGTGTCCGCCCCAGCTGGAGACATAGCCGAGTCTGGTGGTTTCCATCAGGATTTTGTTCCTGGTGAGGAGGAAGAGGAGTCGGAAGAGGATCCCTTGACACGTATTGTGGGAAGCAAGGTTGTTCCCACAGAACATGGGCTAAGGGCGGTTGGTGAACACCCAAGAGACTCAGGAGAGACAGCCACTGATCTGAGTTATGCACCGGAGTCAGCTAGCAGGGTTGTAGGGGGAGCATCCACCTCAACAGGAACGAGGAGGAAAAGGATGGCTCAGCCCCATGGTCAGAAGAAGAAGAAAAGATGACTCACCTTCGTTACCATCGTAGCCACCACACTGCCACCACCACTACCACTTCCACAGCCACACCATCCACCACCACAGCCACCACAGCTACCACAACTACTACTACCACCACCACACCTCCCACCACTGTACAGATTCCATCTACCACCATATCTTTCACTCCCACATCACCTCCACTATTTCACAGACCCATCTTCACTACAGCCACCACCACCACCACTACCCACCAAGCTGGATCCTCAGCCCATCCATCTCATACTTATGGATCACCTCTACCTCCAATTGGGGTAGAGGAACAGCTGTCTGCGCTCAACAGGATGGTGATGCGCCTATTAGCTGCAGATGAGGAGAAGGCAGCTCAGATCCGCCAGCTTGATGATCTTACTACTGCTCAGTCTCACCAGATAGAAGAGCAGGCTCGAGTGATAGAGGAGCAGGCCCAACAGATGGCTGCTCAGAGCCATGAGATAGCCCAACTCCAAGCACATAGTGTCACATCAAACAAGAAGATAGAGGAGTTGGAGGAGGCGAAGACGACGATCATGTTAAAGCTAAAGGGATCTAAGGAGGAGCCTTTGAAGATCAAAGAGGGAGACGGAGATGATGAAGATGATGATGAGGATGATGAGGATGAGACAGAGGAGGATGAGGGGACAGAAGAAGAAAGGACAGAGGAGAAGGATGATGATGATGATACAGTAGGAGGAGATGCAGCTGCATCGGCCTCTGCTTCAGGTCAAGAGAGGATGTCCGAGAACAGAAAAAAGTAAAGATTAGATGTTTATGTATTTAATTACTTTTGTATTTGAATCATATATTGAAACCTATGTATTCAATGTTTAAATTAAGTTTAATGCATTTTTGTTTTGATTAATTACTAATGGTTGATATGTTGAATGTGTAAATCAAACAGATCCAAATTACCAAAGGGATGAGTTTGATGTTGCTCCCCTTCAGCAGGTCAAGACTCAGCTAACAATGATTCTTGATCTGCAAGGGATCGTAAGGAGGTCGGTGAGTTATACACCTAAAGAAGGGGAAATAATTCACGACCTATCAAACGAGCAACTCGCAAAGATCTTTAAGCTCAATCCAGATGAGATAGTGAAGGATGCTCCGACATGCGACTCGACCAGTGACGAATAGCTCAACGATGTTAATGAAATCGAGATTAAAGATGTCACTACCGAGCACTACCCTTAGTACGCTGACAATGAGGGAAATGTGGTCCCCAATATGGGTGAATCTCTCGTCAGCGATACTGTTGAGGTGTTAGACAAGATGGAGCAAGAGTCGGAGAAAGTAGAGGAAACGGCCCAAGCCTCAAATGATGATGTCGATATCCGAAAGGCTGAGTGGGCTGCGTGTTTTGAAGAAGTTAGAGCCCAACGCGCTGCACCGAAATAGGATGCCTACACCAAACTCTATAGCGTCAAGAAACATCATAAGGTGACTGGCAGGATCATAGCGTGGGCGTATTTTGAGGATCTTAACGTATATGCAGTTAAGAGGGAAAAGGGCATAGAGTACTTCAGATTCCCACATGTTCTGAAGACTCTACCAGGTTTTGAGCTCAACCAGCTGGCCAAAATAAAGCTTTTGTATGTTGACCTGAGGAAGATGTCAGGCTGGTTCGAGGCTGCCCTAAAGAAGGAGTACCACACTAGGTGGGTTAACTTCAGACCCCAACAGCCTACAAGGTATATCAGAAGGTCTGAGGTTGATGCCATTACTGGAAAGCCGAAGATAGTGTTGAAGTGGAGTCCTCCACGCACAATGTCAAGAATCCCATTCAGGGAAATGCCACAGGACTTCACTCCACACTTTAAGTGGTGGTACTATGATTGGAGAACAGCTGAAGCAGTCATAGTCCTAAACAAAGAGGGCCAAATGGATACGATCAGGGTATTCGACCCAATGTGGCCTACCAACTTGTCAGCAAATGATGTCTACACGCTATACAAGTGGCCACTGTTCTATGATACACAAGATATTGTACAAGCCCTCCAGTTCCAAAATGTCATAAGACTCTGCTTCGCGTTTGAGATTCATGCGGGAGTCAAAAAAGAGGCCAAGTATAAGAAATATGAGGAGGTGATGCAGAAAACAAGAAATTAGAGAGATCTAGGTCCAATGGGGAATTTGTTGATACATGTATGTCCCTAGATCATGATATGAAATGTAATAGATATTGTTTATCTGATTCGGATGTAATTTGATATGATTAATGAAATATATTGATTGTTTGTGATTTGTAATGTCTAATATTTCATTAATGAGTCGATATTGAATTAGTTAATTGGGTTAGTGATCGTTTGAATGGTTACACATAATGTTTATTAATTAATACATTCAAACTTAACATAATGAAGTTCTCATGCGAATGGCCCATGCGAATGGACCACATGCATGAATAACTTCATACAATTGACTCAGTCGCACAACTGAACCAGGAGACTGGATCAGTCGTATGATTGACACATAAGATTGGCTCAGTCGCATGACTGAACACTCTGTCGTGCGGATGGATCAACCGCATGGTTCAAACGCACGACTGGACCATACACTTATGGTCCAGTCGCCCGAATGAACAATACTAACCTATAAATACAATCCAATTCGTGAAAAAAAAGAGAATTCTATTACGACTCCAGACGTACCCTAGCCATCCAGAAGCCTCCCAATTCGTTCTCCAAGTTCATAGAACACATTAGATCGATTCCCAATCGATTTCTAACGTTAGTTTCAATTTTTTATTGATTCTTCGTGTGTTCTCACTGATTGGATCACCAATCAAATAGGATTCCGTATTATTTGATCTGGTTTACACGCTAATCACTAGGTATTTCGTTCAAATACCAGGTCCTAACAAAGATCTACCACCAGCTATCCTCTAACACGCTATAAGATTCAAACACTAGCATGGTCATTCAAGGGAATAACTCAGTTTATGTCAAGTATAGTAAGTCCTTAATTACAGTGGCTTGTTGTGATTAGCCACTTACTTTACTCTTCATACCCTAAGCATTTCCTATCCTGACTACATCAGTATTTAAATATACTAAAGTCACATAAACCACATAACATGTGCATGTAATAACTATTAACATTAAGAAAATACCTGATGGCACGTAGCTACTCGAACTGGCATCCCTTCCCTTTCCATCCCATTCTCAGTTTAAGTTTAGTTTTTTTTTTTAAATTTTACCCATTTCACTTAAACTTTGGCTCTGATACCAACTTGTAAGGGCCCGTTCCCGGGACGCTCACAGCTGGTCAATCATCACACATAAAACATACATTTATCACTACTAAAACATGGCAACGGAATTAGTTAAAACCATTTCATTTATTAATAGTGGATTTTGCAAAATAATACAACATTTATTAAAAAATATCATTTGTTCGCATTACAACACAAAAACATTATCGCCACATAAAATGGATGTCGTCCAAAACTGCGAAGTAGCTGCCCCGTGCCATCCTCAGCAACATTACCAGCTAACTGGAAAATGCATAAAAAGTCAGTGTTGCTAAGTGAGTTCTAGTTTTATAAAACTTTATATTACCTTTCATTCATTAAAACACTTTCTTTACTATCACACATGATCACACATCGTACGTTCATCAGGTAATAATTATTATCTTTCATCATTGTTCATTTCGTACATATCGCACATTTCGCACTTTTCGTACATTTATTATCTTTCATTTCTATCAAGGTCCTGTCATGTACTTAATCCCTCTCTAGAGCAACAAGCAATTACATCTAGGGTTAAGCGACGAAGACCCCATAATGCACGTATGGAATGGTCACTAGGGTAGACTCCCCCTATGTGTGTGAACTCTTATGGGTTCGCCAAGATCGCACCTTGTATAACACACAATAATTATTGCAGCAGTCACCAAGACTGAACTCTTACTATGTATATGAACCCTTATGAGTTAGCCAAAATCACAAGCTGTAGAAAGACACGGTTGAGCTAACAACTCTTAATGAGTTGTGAACCTCCTTTCATTTGCTTGCAAGGCTTTTCATTTGTTCATTCATTATGTTCCACTTTCATTATCTTAAATCTTTCACTTCGTTAAGATAATAATTTACGTTCGTTATCATATTCACACCACATAAAGTCACATCATAATACGTAGTAAAGAACATAAGAAAACATATCATGCATACGCATAACATCATCACGCATCATCATACATAACATATACCATACATATACCATCACACATCATCAAAAATATCATGCATCATACATTCACATACATATACATATGCATCACAAGAATAAGTCATCATCAAACATAACTGATCCTTTGTGGGGCAACGGAGGTTTGGGGGCGGCATCCCCTGACAGCGGGGTTCTAAGGGCAACAGCCCCTAGTGGGGTCTAAGGGGCAACACTTTTACATAGCACATTTTGCTATAGAAAAATTGATCTTCCGGTTAAAACCCCTTAAAATCTTGGTCATTCAAAGAGTTTATTTAGTATGCATTTCCAACCCCAAACCAGTTTAAAACCTAAAAATAGGGGATCTAGAACTCACCTGGACTCGATGAGTAGCTTTTCAATCAAGCTTTCAAAGAAAGGATTGCACTACATAGCCTGCAGATAAGTTAACACTCCAATGAGTTAATTTCTGCCTAATTTCGCTGCAAGTTTCGCTGCCAGACCAGCAGTTTCGCTGCTAGTTTCGCCAGCAGTTTCGCTACTAGTTTCGCTGGCATCGCAATTTCGCTGGCATCTTCGCTGCCAGTTTCGCTGCCCATTTCGCCTAACTTTTGTTGGATAACCATGTCTGCGAAACTACCTGCAAAACTATAGTTCAACAAGAAGACCCATAGTTTCGCTAGACGAATACATAATATCGCTAGACGAATACATAATATCGCTAGATGAACACCAAGGTGCGTAGAACGGGCTGAAAATTACTAACCACCCCATTTTTGAGCCAAAACTTCAATCTTTTACATCCAAAACCTTGGTTTATCACCCAATACTTTTTATCTAAGCTTCTTAGATGTTTTATTACACAAAAATATGAGTTTTGGGTGAATATTTGCCACTTTCAAAAACCCCAAGCCCTATAATCTGGGTTTACATCCAAAGGAACGATTAGATGATGTTTCTTACCTAGATTCGTGGTGTTATCTTGTTGTCTGGATGTCCACGAATACCGATCTTTAATCCCGTGATCAACTGAGCCCTAAATCTTTACCTCTTCTCCACTTACTCTCTCTACTCTCTGTCTCACTAGAACTACAATGTTGAGTTGCAAATGAGAGCTGCTCAAGCTGATCCGTTTATATATATACCGGGCATTCATGGGACCTTAAACTCGCCAAACACATATCCCGCGAGGTCTACCCGGTCCATACTCCATTACCCGCTTATTTTCTTTAAATAACCCGATTAAGCCCATTATTATTAATTGGCTCGTTTCGACATTATTCAGAGTGTTACAAGTGAACCTAACAGGATCTGGGTTACAAATGATGCAAATACAGAATTATAATTTATCTACTAATGAGATATAATATATCTTGATGGTTAGTTATTAACCGCTTGAGACACTGAGATTCAACAAATTAATTGCTAGAACACGAACGCTATGATTGGCGATCAAAGATCTCAGGTGTATAACATTCCCGACAGGCCAGGTGCATAAAGGCAACGACGATGTGGTGGTTGTCGGAAAAAGGCGGCAGGGACGTTCGGTTGTTTTTCTAATCGGTGGAAAAAACCAATCTTTTTTCCGTGATTTGGACTTTTAAAGGGTTCTTGAGATGTCTCCAAATGGAAATTAATCATTCCTTTTATCATGACCATCTTGAAAAAATAATATGCCATTTAGTTATAATCTAATGACTAATTATTTTTAATTAATCCCATCACGGGCCTGGGCACGGAAAGATTAATCTTTTAGCCCGCATAACAAACCGAAACCAACCATTCATGTTTCAACAATAAATGTTTAATTATTATTCACCAGATTAATATAATTATACAATATAAAGATATCTTATACATTGTTCGTAATGCCAGTTAATCAAATTAAGTGGGTTTTAAATTCGTTGCTCAAGGTGTAACTCTTAAGGGCCATAGCTCGATTGGTAACGTGATGTAATCGAACTCGTACATAATCCAATAACCTTCCCACTTGGATGGTATTCAATTAAATGTTAACGTAAACAATCAGTGGCAATCAAGCTGAACATGGCTACCCCTAACAAGGTATGACACTTTAAAGTCATTAACCAAAACATCTTGTTTTAATAACACTTTACTATAACAAAATAATAGGCATATGGCAATCATAGTCATTTATCCTTTCTATAAAAAAACATCAATGGAGTCACTGAGATTAATTCTCATATGAAGCTCAATCATTATTGTTCTTGATCCAGAATTAAAATGGTCCAATCAAACTCACAGTCAGTTTTGGTGAGGCCTCACACTTCACCAGTTTGAATCAACGAGGGCACCACGATGTCTAACTGTTACTTATAATGTAAGACTACACAATCCCTTATTGACTACATACAACTCTGACTAAGCTTTGGAATTATTCCTAACCAAAGCCTTTTAACTAGCAATTACGCGACAACAGTTGAAAGTGATCAAAGAATAACCCTTGGTAAATGAAAGTTCTAGTATGCATGCTAGGTCAGAGGATACTAAATGATCATACCAATACCAAAGCATCTTTTAATAAAGATGGTTTGTCGCATGTTACATCCAATGTCATTCAAAATGAGGTTTGTGAATTTATAAGTCATCTGTTTGAGTCTAAATTCAAAATAGTATTAATTCAGAATTGTTCCCACAAGTTTGACGGACTACGGGTAATTTAAAATACAATATTCACGGATTAGATGTATTAAATCGAACACAGTTATAAGATTTATAATTGCATTTAAATAAGTAAATGAAAATGAATTTGAAATTGTTGGAGCATATATTGTCATATATAGTGTGTCCGTCGCTTGACGAATAGTCTAGGCTTAATGTAATACACCTCATATGTTGTAAACACATGAAACCGTGTCATTCGCAGGAGCATATGCAAATGAGATTCAGTTGTACGACTGAGTCATGTTAATGGACCAGTCGTACGACTGAGATATGTTATTGGGCTACGATTGAACCATACACATGGTGCAATCGTACGAATGGGCCTAGTCACATCTGATATGGGCCGAGGCCTATAAATACTAGTTTCATTGTGTAGAAAAGGTTAAGGAGTGTGCCCGGGGCCTAGGTGCTTCCGGATGAGAGGGGGGATCATGATCGATCTCCCCTTGCCAAGAGTCTTGATTCTTATGTTTAACGAGCTTGTAATCTTTAGGTTTTATCAATGAAACCATTATATTCTTGTTCGTTCTATTGTTTGTCTCTTGGTTTTGGTTTTTGTATCCTTCCGTCTAGAACATGCTTAGATGTCAACTGATCCAGCAACTTCACAATTGGTATTAGAGCAGGTTACTGCTAGACTGATCTAACAATCATTCTAGCAACCCGAGCTCTTGATTTCTGGACTTATTTCGTGTACTTTGACGTTAAACCCACTTCATGTTCTTCATGTTTTGCTCAGATATTGTTACGTGTGTTGTTTCTTAGTTAAAATCAAACTCGGAACCACGTTCTTATCACCCTTGCGAATTTGATGTTGTCTATTTTGTTTCGGTTCATGTAAAATTCATTAGATTAGGGTTTTTGGCAGCCATGCAGCTACAGATCTAAAAATTTGTTTGCAGATTTGCTCATGTGACTGGACCATTCGTAAGACTGGACCATGCTAATAGACCATTCGTACGACTCGACCATGCTAATGGACCATTCGTATGACTGGACCATGCTAATGGACCATTCGTATGACTAGACCATGCTAATAGACCATTCGTATGACTGGACCATGCTAATGGACCATTCATACGACTGGACCATGCGACTGGACTAGTCTTATGTCCAGTTGTGCGACTGGACCAGTCTTATGTTCAGTCATGCTACTGGACCAGTCTTATGTTCAGTCATGATACTGGACTAGTCTTATGTCCAAGTCATGCTACTGGACCAGTCACACGAATATATCATTCATATCATCTATTCACACGAATGTGATATTTGTCCTCCACTGTTGGACCAAAACAACCAATGAGCTAGATCAGAAAAACCTTTAAGTCCCACAGACATCAAAACAACTGAAGTGGTCTACAATAGCTGAAGACAAAGTCTGAAGATAAAGTCTGAAGACAAAGTCTAAAGATAACAGCTGAAGACAAAGTCTCAAGATAAAGTCTAAAGACAAAGTCTGAAGACAACAGCTGAAGACAATGTTTGAAGATAAAGTCTGAAGACAACAGCTGAAGACAAAGTCTGAAGACAACAGTTGAAGACAAAGTCTGAAGACAACTGCTGAAGACCAAGTTCTCAGAAGTTGTCACAACAGCTGAAGTAGTTCTCTTCAGTAGTTGTGATGGTTTACATTTCAGTAGTTTGTAATCAGTAGTTTTATATTATGTAAAACATCTGAAGTTCTTATACTTCAGATGTTATAACTTCAGTAGTTGTAATGTTAGCTTATACTTATCTTTTTGTGAAGGTGTCCTCAGTTGTTGTGGATATCTTCAGTAGTTTTGTTTACTTTCAGCTGTTTGTGTAAATCAGTTAGACGTCACTATCAAGTGACGTCAGCTGATGTCACATTCCTTATAAAAGGAATGTTGACCTAATTTCCTTGTACGGGAAGCTTGTGCGTGAATGAAAACATTCTTTTTGCAAAAAACTCTCTCTCTATAACCGTCACTGTTTGATTGAATATTCATATTACTCTTGCTATAATTTAGTCTAATTCGTGTGCTATTCCACTGCAAATATAAATCTAATTGATCAAACTAGATCTCGATCCTTTCAAATGGTATCAGAGCTGGTTAATCATTGATTGATTTAACAATTGATCATTGAAACTGATCTTTTGATATCTAAGTTTGATCGAATTAGCAAATTTGCAAGAATTGGTTGGAGAGGTTGTTTTTCTTTTGCTTCCTGTGAATTAGTTTGAGATTCTTCTTGTTTTTTTAACTGTGTTGTTGAGTTTTTTGAGCTAGATCTGTTAAAATCTCATTGAACCTGTTTGAATTGGTGAAAATGGCTACATCAATCAATGATCCTCACAATACTGGCTCCTCAAAAAAGCCTCCGATGCTTGTTAGGAGTGAGTATAACATATGGCAACGCCGAATGCTCCATCACCTGTCTGTCAACAGTTCAGGTTGGTGGAAATCTATGGTTCATGGACCATATAAGCCTATGGTGAGTAATCCGGAAACCAATGAGATGGTTCCGAAGAAGAAAGAGCAATACTCAGATGAAGATCTGAAACTGTTTGAAATTGATGCTAAAGCCCATGGAATTCTGTCCATGGCACTGCCTAATGAAATCTATTCTGGACTTATGCATCATGAAATTGCTCATGACCTCTGGGTTGCTCTGAAAGAACAATTTGGAGGAACTGATGAGGTCTTGGCAAACAATAGAGAGATCCTTGCCCAGCAATATGAGACATTCTCTCATAGAAAGGGTGAGTCACTGACTTAACAGTTTGAGCGATTTTCCTGTTTGATATCTAAATTGAAAATGGTTAAACATGAATATACAAACAGTCAGATGAACAACAGATTCCTCAGATCCCTGCCTGAGAGATGGGATACATATACTATTGTCTTACCCTCCAGTGCAAATCTGGACAATCTATCTCTCACCCAACTTCATGGGAAACTGCTAACATTTGAAAGAGAGATAGAATAGAAAAGGAAACTAGCTTCATCTGGGAAGCTCACTAATGATTTTGTACCAAGGAATACTGCTTTGGTTGGTCATGAGTCAGAATATGCTGTATCAGAAAGTTCTTATGATGAGCATATAGATTTCTCTTCAAACAGTGGAGATCATGCTTTTGTTGGTGTTGATAGTAACTCAGGGTGTAATAGTGATAATTTGTGCTTTTTGATGGATGATTTGAAAGGAATTATTGATGATGATTTGGAAGAGATGGATATTTTGAACCAAATGACAATAGTTAATATCAGATCTCAAAAATTTTACAAAAGGACAGGTAGAAAATTTCCTGGTCTCTGTGGAAAAACCAAAGTTGGTTTTGACAAGAGCAAGTTGAGGTGTCACAAGTGCCATAGACTTGGAAATTTTGCAAGAGAGTGTAGATTTTCTGGATCTAACTCTTCTGCACCCTTTGTGACCTTTCTAGGCAATAGTTCACAAATCAAAGGGCAACATTCTACTAGTTCTGGTCATCATTCACCAATTCAATCATCTCCTGCATATTTTGTTCCTCAAGGTCAAATGCCATATCCTTATCCCTGTTTTTACATGCCTTAGTCCAATCAGGTTCCAGTTCCCATAGCTCAACAACCTCATGCCCTACCTGAGCCTCAACCATCTCAATCAAGTCAACAATCTCAATCTCAATCATATCAAAGCTTTTTCACTCCTGGAGTTGTTGACTGGAGTAGCTTACCAGATGATCTTTCTTGTTATTCTGAACAAGTGTTTTCTAGTGCTCGTCAACATGGTGGTGAAAATCCTTGCTCTTATGGCCTTGGACTCTACTGATGGTTCATGTTCAAATGCTTCATCATCACAGGTACCACAAGTATCTTCTGAGGCTAAGGCCAAGTTATGTTCTGAGTCATGCATAGCTACTTTTGCCTCAATCAGAGAAGCAAATATAGCTTTAATTAATCAAAATCTTGACCTAGAGAAAGTGATTTCCAAAAGAAAAGCTGAGTTTGAATTTGTTTTAAAAGAAAAAGATGATGAGATTTACAAATTAAAATGCCAAATCACTAATGAAAAGGAAAAGGTAGAGGTCATCATAGAAAATCATAAGAATCTCAAAGAAACACTTGCAGTTACTCAGGTAGAGTGTGAACGCTGGGTAACATCTTGCAAGGGGTTTGAAATGCTTCTCAGTAAGCAAACACCTTCAAATGTGAAGTTTGGGATTGGGTATAATCACACTGAACCTCCTACAGATTTTACTCCCAAGACAGAAGTAAAATCTGAAGGTGAAATCAATTCCCAAACCACATCATCATGTGTCTCATCCTCAAGTGATAATGCAAAATTAGAGGATGAAGTCAGTAATACTACCTCAGCTAATCAATTTGCTGATGGTCTTACTACTGAAGAACACATGATCAAAGAAAAGTTGAGCACTTCAGGTGTTGTCTAACAAGGTATTCAAAGTACTGAAGAGCATGTAACAACACCTGATGAACATTTCAAACCAAATAAAAAAAAACATGGTTTAACAACTGCTGAAGAGTCTATCAGGAAATCCAAATGTACTGATAGAAAACTTCTGAAGAAGAAGTCTTCCGTTGTTACAAATCCTTCAGTACTTCACATAAGTACTAAGAGGAAGAAAGTACTAAAGAACACACCTTCAGTAGTTTCTTCTTCTTTAGCAGTTGAACAACAGAAGATGAAGAAAAAGCCATGTGAAATATGTGGTCTATTCAATCATCTCACTGATGAATGTTGGTACAGAAAGGGTTCCAAATTTAACAAAGATAAAATCAGTAAAAAGAAAATAATAAAATGAATGATGAATTTGAAACCAAGTTTGTGCCACAAACATCTCAAACTCATAACCCAAAGCTTTCACAAAAATCTAAAAAGAAGGAAGGGGTTTATCATAAAACAGCTGAAAATATTCCTCAAGGAGTATCAAAACACCAGACTAAGTATGTGTCTTTCAAAAAGGGGGACATGGTGAGTCACAGGAACCAATCAAATACAAGTACTGATGTGTCTGCTGAACTGAAGGCTTTAACAACCAATCATACACAACTTGTTATGATGGTTCAACATCTATTGGGGAGAGTTAATCAAATAGATGTACCTGTGATTAAACCACTGAAAAGGAAAACAAAGCCAAAATCAAAGGAATCCTTTTCAGCACCATCTCCACCTTCAAAGGTTGTTAATCATGACAAATCAATTAGTATAAATTCTGTTGATGAGAACAGACCCAAAACCAAAATGGTTTGGGTCTCAAAAGCTAACTAGTTTGTTGTGACAAATACAGGGTTCTTCAGCATGCCATAGAAGCATCTGGTATGTGGACAGTGGAGGATCTATTCATATGACAGGGATCAGTTCTCTTCTTCATGACTACTCTCAAGGAAAGAAGGGATTTGTATCTTTTGGTAATGATGCTAAGGGTTACATCATCGGCAAAGGCTTTGTGTCAAATGGTGAGATAATATTTGATGATGTTAACCATGTGGAGAATCTCAAGTACAACTTGTTGAGTGTCAGTAAAATGTGTGGTAAAGGGCATGTTGCACTTTTCACCAGCCAGAACTGTCGGATTCTGTCTTCCAATGTTTTGAGAATGATTGACAAGATATTGGATGAATATACTCTCCTGAAGGCCAACAGGATTGGAAGAGTATATGCCTTAGACTTATCAAAGAAAATTGATCTAAAAGGCCCATCCATGTCTATTCTCCAAGGCCTATCCTCAGGAATTTGAACTATGGCATAGAAGGCTTGGTCATGTGAATCTTAAAAACATGAACCAGCTGATCCATCATGGTTTAGTGAGAGGTCTGCCTTTAAAGGAATTCAATATGATGACAACTGCTCTGCCTGTTTAAAAGGAAAGCAACATAAAGTGTCATTCCCTCTAATAGAAGAACCAAAGTCAAGTGCCTGCTTGCATTTACTGCATATGGATCTTTTTGGTCCAGTAAGAGTGATGAGCATGGCAAAGAAAATATACTGTCTGGTAATTGTGGATGATTATTCCAGATTTGTATGGACTTTCTTCTTACATTCAAAACATGAGGCTGGTCAAATCATCATCTACTTTGTGTTGCATGTGGAAAAGCAGTATTCTCTTTTTGGTCAAGTGTGTGAGGAGTGATAATGGCACAGAATTTAGAAATCACACACTTGATGAATTCTATCTCTCTAAGGGAATCAAGAGGCAGTTTAGTATTCTAAGAACTCCTGAACAAAATGGAGTGGTGGAGAGAAAGAATAGGACCCTTATTGAAGCTGCAAGGTCAGTGTTGGTTGATTCTGGTTTGCCACTAACCTTTTGGGCTGAAGCTGTCAACATAGCTTGCTATGTGCAAAATAGAGTGTTAGTAAATCAGAGGTTGATGAAGACTCCTTATGAAGTGTTACATTATTTGGCTCCTCTGATTTCCTTCTTTAGAGCATTTGGGTGTCCTTATTATATTCTTAACATAAAGGATCCACTTCAGAAGTTTGAATCAAAGGTGGATACAGGGTACTTTGTTGGGTATTCATCTACTTTCAAGGCATACAGAGTTTTCAATTGCAGAACAAAGATAGTTGAAGAAACCTTGCATGTAAAGTTCAATGAATCTCCAAGGAGAAAATCCCACAAAACCCTATGGAGTTATTTGATTTGGACATACTGCAATATGTTCCTTATTAGTCTCCAGCTGTTGCAGGTTCTATGAATCCATCATCTCCTACCACTAGTTATCCATCTGTTGGTATAAATGCAAGTTTTAGTGATCAACTGCCTGAGTCTACTAAACTTGATGTTCCTGTAGCTTCAGCAGCTCCATCCACAACAAATGCTGATGAGATATATGGATCCTCTACTTCTTTTGAATTGCCATCTCATTCTAGGTTTCAAGAGTCTGGATCACCATCTGTTGCTGCTAATCACCTACAAACACTTGCACAGATCTTATTGAGTATCAAGAACTGAAGAATCACCCCATGTCTCAGATCATTGGTGACATCAATGCTGGTGTTACAACTAGAAGTCAATTGTCCAATTTTTGCTTTTATGCTCTCTTCATCAGTCAGCAAGAGCCAAAGAACTATCATATTGCATTAAGAGACAATGGATGGGTTGAAGCTATGCAACTTGAGCTTCTTCAGTTTCAAAAGCAGCAAGTGTGGGAACTGGTTCCTCTACCCCAAGGTAAGTGTGCAATAGGCACTAAATGGGTGTTTAGGAATAAAACTGATGAAAAAGGCCAAATTATCAAGAACAAGGCCAGACTGGTTGTACAGGGGTTTTCACAAGAAGTAGGTATTGATTATGATGAAACCTTTGCCCCTGTAGCCAAACTGGAGGCAATCAGATTGTTCTTAGCTTATGCTGCTTTCCATAATCTTAAAGTTTTTCAAATGGATGTCAAAAGTGATTCTTTTATGGTAAAATAAAAGAAGAAGTTTATGTGTGTCAACCACCAGGTTTTGAAGATCATAAACATCCAGATTGGGTGTATAAGCTTGATAAGGCTCTTTATGGGCTAAAACAAGCTCCCAGAGCCTGGTATGAAACACTGTCTAACTTTCTTCATCAAAATGATTTCACTAGAGGCTCCATAGATAAAACTTTGTTCATTAAGAAAGTAGGCATGCATAAGCTCCTTGTTCAAATTTATGTAGATGATATCATTTTTGCATCCTCTGATCCACAGTTGTGTGATGCCTTTACTGTGTTGATGCAACAAAAGTTTGAAATGAGTGCCATGGGAGAATTACAGTTCTTTCTGGGGTTGCGAATCAAACAAATGGCTGATAGAACTTTCATTCATCAGTCAAAATATACAACGGATTTATTGAAAAAGTTTGATTTACAAAACTATAAGCCCTGTTCTACTCCCATGTGCAGCACCACACAACTGGATGCTGATCAGAAAGGTAAAGCAGTTGATGAAACTCTTTATAGATGTATGATTGGTTCCTTGATGTACCTTACAGCTTCTAGACCAGAAATTATGTTTGCAACTTGTGTCTGTGCTAGATTTCAGGCTGCACCTAAAGTATCCCATATGATTGCAGTCAAACGGATCTTTAGATATTTGCAAGGAACTCAACCTCTAGGACTTTGGTATTCCACTGGGCACTCTTGCAAATTAATTGCTTTCTCTGATAGTGACTATGCATGGTGTAAATTAACCAAAAAATCAACCTCTGGTGGATGCCAATTTCTAGGCAACTATTTAGTTTCTTGGCAGAGTAAGAAACAAACTTCTGTTGTTACATCCACTACTGAAGCAGAGTACATTGCTGCTGCAAGTTGTACATCTCAGGTACTCTGGCTTCAGAATCAATTACTGGATTATGACATTACAGAGACTAAGACTCCTTTATTGATGGATAGTGCTTCAGCTCTTTGTATTGTTATGAATCCTGTCCAGCATTCTAGGACCAAACATATTGAGATCAGACATCATTTTATCAGGGATTGTTATGAAAAAGGTCTGATTGATCCAAAGTTTGTTCCTAGTGCTGATGAGCTTGCAGATATATTTACTAAGCCTTTGGACAGTGCAACTTTCCAAAATCTAGTGCTAAGGCTTGGTATGCTGCAGCTGGAATGATTTGACAACTACTGATGATCTTAGTTCATAAGTACTGATGAGCATTAGTATACAGCTGTCAAAAATAAGTACTGAAGTTATTTTATCTTCAGCAGTTTTCATAACTACTGAAGACTAAATTACTTAAAAGTACTAAGTACTTTATTTGTTGCAAAGTACTGATGTGGTTACAATCACTGATGTCTGTTTTAATAGATAAGTACTGATGACCAATGAAACATTTGAAAATCAAATAATCTGCTGAGTAAGTGTTAAGGTCAAATGAAACAACTGAGATATGTGAATTGACGACAACAACTGATGAGTAATTTTATTCTTCATTGTTTCAAACAACTGTTGTTTCATTTCAAAACAACTAAAGCCAAAACCAAGTCTTCAGTACTTTCCAACTACTAATGACAAACACTAAGTCTTCAGCTGTTTACAACATCTGAAAGTTAAAACCATGTCTTCAGTCGTTTTCTAACAACTGATGACTAACACCAAAACTTTCAGTTGTTTTCTTTCAGCCGTTTCATAACCTATAAATACCTAACCCTAACTTCAAACTTTTCATAAATCGATTTCCGAACGTTCATCTTCCATTAATGGCGACCATGCAAATCAAACCACGACACAACTGTGTTGCCTACTTCACGAAATCGGCCTTTTGGACTAAGTTTGGTGATGCCAATGATCTGATGGTTGATTCCCCGTATCGAACTGCTTTTCTTCTGAATCCAACCATCTATCCTGATACCCTTCGCCAATTCTGGACAAATGTCACCATCCATACTGGTGAGAATGATGTCGCGATCACTCTCCAGTCATTTGTAAACCAGAAGAAGGTGGTAGTCACTCCTGCTATCATTGGCCAAACGCTAGATCTGAATGATGCTACATTTGTCACCAAATACCCGAAGGACACCATTGATCTATCATTCATCAACCATGGATATGCGGGCAACCTAAGTGCTACAACCATTCTGAAGAAGCACTTCCATGATGCTGAACACCTAATCCTCCACATGATCAATGTTTGCCTTGCCCCCAAAACCTCTTCATGGGATCAAATGTCATCCAGGTGGCAGCAGGTATTGTATTCTATCCTTGAACGCCAAAACTTAAATTTTTCTGAAATTATATTTTTAGAATTAAAAGATCTCGAAATGAAGCCTATGGATAACATATGGCTATTATATCCAAGGTTTCTTATGGCCATAATCATGAATCAGTTAAAATCTGATGGCCTTGTTGGCCTTGGAGTCCCTGTTGTGGTAGTTTTGCCAGAGGTATACTCCAGGCACAACTCTAATCCACATCTCAAAGAGGCTGCCAAACTGCTAAAACCCAAGCAGAAGGAACCCACAGCCTCATCCTCCAGATACAAAGTCCCCTCCAAACCACATTCCAAACAAACCAAAAATGGTCGTAATCCCCCTGTAGTTTCCAAGACTCTACCAGCTGAAACCGCTCAGGTATCCTCTCAACAGGATCCTGATGCAACCAAAAATGGGGAACCACATTACTAGAATCTCTTTCACTTGAGAGGATTTCCATTGAAAAGCACCATTCGCCCTAGGTGCAATCCTCTTCACACCTATCTCCCACTAAAGCCACCCCTACAAGCCCAACTGTGGTTATTGCACAAGTGTTGACTCAACTACATTCCTCTATCCCTCCCCAGAAACCTATTAACACTGGGCAAACCTCAACAGTTGAGGAGAGGATTATAATGTGGCTGATAACCCACAGCACAGGGATTACAGATTTCAATCTCTCTGTGTCGAGGAGGAGAATAGAACATCTGATGAGGCTGCCTCTTCTCCTATTTCAGCACATGATCAGGATGAAGATGGTATCATATCTAAGTCCTCACCAGAGGCAACTGCCAATGAACGACATCATCCTAAGGCAGGAAGTCCAGTTCCAAGAAATAGGGGCACATGTGAATACTGATCTACACTCAGCACATGTTCATCCTGATTTCATCAGGAGGTCAGATGATTCAGCAAAGACTGATGATGACGTGGGCTTTTTCTTTGATGTTCTAGCCCACAACACCATTCTTGAGACTGAGGTATGCAGACTACAAGAACTGCTTGCCAAAATGTCACAAGAATCAAGTCCATCTGCCCACATTCACCCACAGATGGCAGTTTCTCTTGAAACTATCCCAAACACTGAGCACTCCCAACAAATTTGCCACCATCCTCTGATTCAGGCACCATTTCTCAGGGACAGAACCCCTCTAAGCTAATGGTTGCTGCCTTTCAATCATCCTTACCTCAAATCAATTCCATAGTCACAAACATTATGCATCAAGCAATTGATGAGAGGCTTTCCTCAAATCTTCAATCCTTAGTTGATGTTGTTGTTTCTCAGAGACTTTCTGACATTTACACCCCTGAACCCAATGCAACCAGAAAAAGGGAGTCTAAGTCAGTGAAAGTAGACAAAAGAAAGAGAGTTGAAGAAGAAGAAGAAAAAGAGAAAAAAGAAAAGGAAATGATCACCTACAAGAGAAAGAAAAGCTCTGAACAGACTAAAGGTGAGAAAAAGATAGAAGACCTGATCAAAGAAGATGATGAGCAGATCTATGGATAAGATTATTGATCAACTTTTCAGACAAGGATTTGACACTACCAAACTTGACTCTGAAATCAGAAGGCTAGAGATTCAAGAGATTGAACAAAGATGGGCAAGTTGGAGTCAGAAAGAAAGGGAAAGGGTGGAAGCTATGGCAAGATTTATATCAAAACATCCGGGAAGATCAATCATTGAAGTAAAATCATGGTCTAGAGATAGTATTCTGCAGATAACCACCAGAATTTGTTCTTCTGAAGTATTCAACAAAGGATTGATCAAAAAGCTCTTGATGAAGCTGGTGCTGGGAAAAGGTCTGATATGGAAAAGTTATCCAAAGCTTCACTCACAACCAAGATGCTAAAGCAGCCTGCACAATCTCCTACACCAAAACAACCACCCTCACAACCCTCAAAACCAACTTCTTTACCCAAGAAACCTACTCAACCCACTACCAATGATGCACCCAAGAGGAAGAAAAGGGTGTTGAGGATGGAAGAAGAAGAAGAAGATGATGAGGACGATAGTCTGCCAATCTTTGAGGTTCTTAAAATAAAGATGCCTGAGCCCAGGAGTCAACCAACAACAATCACACCTGACTTCCAAAGGCAAATGGTAAAAGTCAAACTTGAAGAAGAAGAACAACACAAAAAACATGATGAGCAGCTGTTAAGGATGATTGATAAAGAGTTTCCTAAGTCTTCATCCATACAAGCTATGAAGAAACATGCTCAGAGGTTGTATGCTCTCAGATTTACATTTCAATATCAGAAAGAGAGAGTGAGAATTTGGCCTGATCTTAGACTAAGTGACTGAATTTATAAAAAGAAGATTCCAAGTAGATACAATGGTCAAGTAAAGAAGATTGTAGATGTTGTGATAATGCTGGCCATTGTAGTGTCACCCTGGGAAATCCTTGATGACTTCAAGAGAGCTTACAAGTCTAAGATGACTCCACAATCTTTACTAGAAAACAAAATGGTAAAGAAGGGGTTGATCTACAAGAAGCTTGAAAAAATAAGAAGAATGAGCTCCAGTTGTTGCTTGAAGGCACTCATCCTGATGAGTTTGCATACCGAGAAATAACGACTGTGGAGCTGAAGAATGGAAAGCATATTAAGTACTTATCAGAGTACTAGGGCCTGAGTTCTTCTTTGAAAGTGAAGCTGAAGAACTCACAATGGAAGAACAAGTTGTTTTCCTTGAGGCCTATGTCAGAGAGTCTTACAGACTTATCATTGGGAAGTAGGTTTCATGGATGGGGTAACTGCTCTGTGTCCAATTCCCCAAGACAGAGTTCCCACTCATCCTTTGCCAATCAAACCTTTTAAAACCTCTTCCCTGGCCTGAGCTTAATTTGAAGATTTCTGAGCTGATCCAGATAATGTTTCTGCCAATAAGTGGGATTTCAATAATCTTAAAGGTTTTAGTTGCATTGGTTCAGGGGGAGTTTATTGGACCAAAAGAACCAGTGAGCCAAATCAGAAAAACTTTTTAAGTCCCACAGACATCAAAACAACTGAAGTGGTCTACAACGGCTGAAGACAAAGTCTGAAGATAAAGTCTGAAGACAAAGTCTGAAGATAAAGTCTGAAGACAAAGTCTGAAGACAACAGCTGAAGACAAAGTCTGAAGATAAAGTCTAAAGACAAAGTTTGAAGAGAACAGCTGAAGACAAAGTCTGAAGACAACAGCTGAAGACAAAGTCTGAAGACAACTGCTGAAGACAAAGTCTGAAGACCAAGTTATCAAAAGTTGTCACAACAGCTGAAGGAGTTCTCTTCAGTAGTTGTCATGGTTTACATTTCAGTAGTTTGTAATCAGTAGTTTTATATTATGTAAAACATCTGAAGTTCTTATACTTCAGATGTTATAACATCAGTCGTTGTAATGTTAGCTTATACTTAGCTTTTTGTGAAGGTGTCCGCAGTTGTTGTGGATATCTTCAGTAGTTTCGTTTACTTTCAGTTGTTTGTATAAATCAGTTAGATGTCACTATCAAGTGACGTCAGCTGATGTCACATTCCTTATAAAAGGAATGTTGACCTAATTTCCTTGTACGGGAAGCTTGTGCGTGAATGAAAACATTCTTTTTGAAGAAAACTCTCTCTCTCTATAACCGTCACTGTTTGATTGAATATTCATATTACTCTTGCTATAATTTAGTCTAATTCGTGTGCTATTCCGCTGCAAATATCAATCTAATTGTCATACGAATGAACGGTGTTCCAAACAAAAAAAAAGGTCCAGAACTGCCTCTTGCACAGATTTGAGGATGAGCAAAGCACATTCATCCTAAGGTTCTTTTGTCAAATAAGTTCGATGGATACCCCATTATTCATTGGACATCAAGAATAGATGAATGTAATTAGAACACGAAAGAGAGAAGAGAAGATGTTAGCAGTCGGTGCTAATTTTCTGGGACAGTCTAGAGCATGTGACTATTTATGGGCCAATCAAGTTATATTTATCCACACGGAGAGGATTCTCATTCTTAGGGGGAATCCATGTATAGAGAAATTGAAGACGTAATCAGAAAGTGATGATGTGAGTTGGATTCTAATAATGAATCTGAGTGTATGCTGATTTGGTTGAGATTGTTAGTTGTGGATTGGAACCTTCTACTTTTTGCCCAATACACCGTATGATGACGCCAGGAGAGCATAATGTTTATATATTGGGATATGCTGAATTTGAGGGGGAATTTCTACAGGTGTTAATGTTAATCAGGTTAGCATGTTTAAAGATTGGAGCAAATCAGTCATATGGGGAATCTTAGTGCTATCATGGTGTTCTACAAAGTAAATGAAAGCTATTATTACTAAATTCATTTTCAAGGATACTGTAGCAACCTGACGGATCAGCAACTTTGGCTAATATGATATTTCGTTTGATTCTATTGGAAACCAGAGCAAAGATTGACCGAAGATTGTAAGAGGTGTTATCTACTATTCACAAGCAACGTCCAAGGGGGAATTAGTTGGAGCATATATTGTCATATATAGTGTCTCCATCCCTTGAAGAATAGTCTAGGCTTAATGTAATACACCTAATATGTTTAAAACACATGAAACTGAGTCATTCCTAGGAGCATATGCGAATGAGACTCAGTCGTACGACTGAGTCATACTAATGGACCAGTCGTGTGACTGAGAGATGCTTGGGCCAGTCGTACGATTGAACCATACGCATGGTCCAATCGTACGAATGGGCCCAGTCACATCTAATATGGGTTGAGGCCTATAAATACCAGTTTCATTATGCAGAAAAGGTTAGGAATGTCCTTGGGCCTAGGTGCTTCCGGATGAGAGGGAGATCATGCTCGATCTTCCCTTGCCAAGAGTCTTTATTCTTATGTTTAGAGAGCTTGTAATTATTAGGTTTTATCAATGAAACCATTATATTCGTGTTCATTCTAATGTTTGTCTCTTGTTTTTGGTTTTTGTTTCCTTTCGTCTAGAACACGCTCGGATGTCAACCGATCCAGCAACTTCACAATTCTTGTTAGTGGACCATGTACATATGGAGTACTAATTGATACTGCATGAAACCAGATGAAATAGTGTGGAATCCTATTTGATTAGCGATCCAATTAGTGAGAACGTAATCCAGATCAATCTAACGATTAAAGAAACGTTATGAACGAGTATAAGAAGATCATATGCGAACTATGAACTTAGAATAGGCTTTCTGGACGCTCCGGATGGCTAGGTTATGAGTATGTGTCACAAGTCTCTCAATTGTTATGTTTTTCCATGAATTAGGTGGTATTTATAGGTTTGCAGTCTTCATTCATGTAAATTGTGCGACTGACCCATGCGACTAATTCATACGCACGACTAAAGGTTCAGTCGTGCGACTGAGCGAATCTCATGTCTCACTCGTACGACTAAGCGAATCTCATGTCTCACTCGTACAACTGATCCAGTCTTCTGGTTTAGTCGTGCGACTGGTTCATTAGCATGATGAGTTCATGCGTATGGTCCATAAGTATGGTCAATTATCTTGAATCATCATATCATAACTTCAAACCTATAATAAGTTTATTATACTTTAACACACAATAATACTATGAAATATTAAACATTATAAATATCAACCACATACTATATTTCATTCAACCCATTCATTAGATATGTGTAAGACATGACATACTTTTACATTAAGCACATAATCTAGGGACATATGTATCAACAAACTCCCCGTTGGACCTAGTTTACTCTATTATCTAACATTCTTCATAAGCTTTTCAAATTTCTTGTACTTCTTATCTCTTGTGACTCCTACGTGTATTTCAAAAGCAAAGCAGATTCGTATCACGTTCTGGAATGGGAGAGCGTGTATAATATCTTACGCTTCATAGAATATTGGCCACTTGTACAAAGTGTAGACATCGTCAGCTGACAAGTTGGTAAGCCACATTAGGTCAAATACCCTAATAGTTTCCATTTTGCCCGCTCTGTTTAGAACTAAGACCGCTTCACCCATCCTCCAGTCATAATACCACCATTTAAAATGTGGAGTGAAGTCCTGAGGCATTTCCCGTAAGGGAATCTTCGACATCGTGTGTGGGGGACTCCACTTCAACACTACTTTTGGCTTCCCAGATATAGGATCCACTTCAGACCTACGGATGTACCTCTTCGGTTGTTAAGGTCTGAAGTTTACCCATATGGTGTGGTATTCCTTCTTCAAAATAGCTTCAAACCTACCTGACATCTCTCTAGGATCAGCATAAAGCAGATTTAAGCGTGCCAGTTGGTTGAGCTCAAAGCCTAGGAGAGTTTTCAAATCATGAGGATACCTGAAGTACTCTATTCCCTTCTGCCTTTTTACTGCATAAACATTTAAGTCCTTAAAATACACCCACGCAATAATCTTGCTAGACACCTTCTGATGTTTCTTGACCTTGTAGAGTTTGGTGTAGGCATTTTGCTTTTGAGCTGTGCGTTGCGCTCTTATTTCAGTAAAACAAGCTATCCATTCAGCCTTCTTTATATCAACATCTGCATCCAAGGCTTGGGCTTGGCTTTCATCCTTATCCTTTTCTTTCTCCATTTCATCCAGTTTTTCAAATGTAGCACTACCGAGAGTGTCATCCAAGTTGGGGATCACATTTCCCTTGGTCAGTGTACTCTAGATAGTGATCAGACGTGACATCCTCTATCCCTATTTCATCAACATCATTCAGCTCATCATCACTTATAACATCGACGGATGAACAAGTACAAACTACTCCCACGAGAATGCCTGAAGTAATAAAAAAGGGTGAAGCTTTAAGCCCTCAACTTCCAAACTATCTCACGAAAGAGGAAATACTTAGCTGAAAAAGCTAAAGGTAAGAGACAAATAGTTGAAGAAGAACCAGTCAAGAAACAAAAAGATGACCCTAGAAGTCTAGCAGCAATTGTTGAATTTTTGGAAGAACATGAGCAAGCAGAAGCTCAATTGAAGAAATTGGTTGGTGCGATTGATCTAAAGGAAGGTGAGATTGCTGGTGCATATGAAGCTGAAAAGGATGTTCTTATGGACAGTCCCATTAAAGCAGAACAGGCAGTGGAAGACATGGTATCCAAGGCACAAACTGATGATTTGATGATTAAGGCCATGTTTCTGATCAATCAAGGGTATGATCCTCATGAAGTGTTTGGAATGACTTATGAAGGCATGAAGGAGGAGGAAGAGAAAGTAAAAAGGCTACTTTATCCAATAATTGAAACTGAGTATGAAAAGGAAATCTTCAAAGATACTACTGTGCATAAAGGTTCTTCTATGAAGAAAACAACTGGGTATGATAGACCATTGCCAAGACAGAATCCTCTATCCAAGCTATCAATAATGAAAAGGTCATCTCCAATTCATGAGCCACTATTTCCTGATCCTTATAGTATGACTGATAAAGAAATGAAGGATTACCTCACAAAACAAGGCTTCACCCAAAGAAAGTTGGCTAATATGAAGACAAATTCTTTAAGAGCTGCTACTCTCAACATGATAAATGAGAAGAAAGAAAAATTAAAGCAGTTAGAAGAAGAAGTGGTTAACATGAAGCCAAGAGCAAGAGTGTCTGCACATGACATGAGTCTTACTCACAAAGATCAAGATTATCTTGCACCTGTCATTCATAGATATCTAGAGTGGTTTGCTGAACCCTCTCAACTGAAGCTTCAAGAAGGGTTGACCACTGCTGAGATGATCAGAGGAATATCTACTCCAAAAGGCAAAACAGATCAAAAAATTATTGCGTGGAAGTATGATAGTGCATGGAACATGTTTATGGTCAAAAGGATCTCTGGCTTAGTGCAATTCTTTACTGAGTACTCTGCTTTGGTAAATGCACTTGACATTCATGACTTGAAAGAACTAGCCAACCTAGAGCTGATCAACCACAATGCCATGTACAGAGGCTATGAATTTGAAGGAATACTCAAAATGTTCAAAAGAACAAACAACTTCAACACTTTGAAAGCTACATGCATGATGAAAGACAAAACATTCAAGAATCAACTGGAAAAGAAACAAAGAAAACCAGCTGAACAAGTTGTATTCCTTGAACTTAAAGTCAACCTACTAAAGCCTTGAAAAGAAAAATGGTAGCTGGTACACATTCGTCAATTCCAATTTCAAATGTGTTTTATGATGAGAAGACATATGAGTTAGTGATTGAGAGGAAATGGGGAGGAAAAGAGGGTGCTGAGATAAGATTAATCAGTGGTTATGAAGTGAGATTACTGGATCAATCATACATTCAATACATCTATACAAGACACTTCAGAGAGATATCAAACAAACTAGGTGAAGAAGATCTACATTTCATTCTGAAATGTATCAAACTACTAAAATGGCCTATGATCAGATCAGTGCAAAAAGAGAAAAAAGAAAGAAGAAAAAGACACTTTACAATTGGGCAACATTGTCAAGCTCGAAGTTGACGTAGATGGTCCCTATTGATTCACAGAGATGGACTTTCAACAGTTTCTCTTTGGGAACCTATTTCTTTGAAGAAGCTACCACTTGAAGCAATCCATGATATGAGCAAAATGTAGATTCATGTATTGAGCAAGGAAAATGTCAGAGGCTCAACATTTTGTCAACATGATCAAAGCAATTCTAGATCCAAGACAAGCTCCACCTTTTGTATCATCAAAAGACCCAGCTGAATCATCACAACATCAATCACCTCCCAAACATTAGGAAAACTAGGTTGTATAATCCTTAGGGGGAGTATTGTTGCACCCTGAAAGGATCATACATGCCAACTCAACAGGTGAATTGATGATTGCTCAGCTGGAATCCCACAAATCCAAGAAGTAATGCGGATGAAGATCTGTAAGGAAAATAACAAGTGTTATCTTCCGCATTAGTTAATGTGGAAGACCTAACACTGATGTGGACAAGTGTTTACTCTACCCCATTGACTAATGCGGAAGACATAATACTAATGTTGAAGAACAAGTTACTCTTCTGCATTGACTAATGCGGAAGAACAAAAGAAGATGCAGACAAGACTTTGCTCATCCACATTGACAAATGCGGATGACAGACCAAATGTGCACAAGTATTTGTTCATCCGCATTAACCAATGCGGATGACCAACTTACTAATGCGGATGATCAAGTGGAAATGCTGATCAAGATTATCTCATCCGCATTTGTCAATGCGGATGAACAAGCAGAGATGCGGATCAAGACTTAGACTAGTTTTTGATGTAATAGGTTAGGGGTAGTTTAGTCATTTTGTAAAGGCATCTTGTCTGGCTATAAATATAATAGTTAACCTCGTACTGAGGTGACAGCTGATAGATAGAGAATTTTGTTGTAATTATTCTCTGTAATTTATCAACTTTCACATATTAATACAAACAACATTTATGAGTATTTTTCTTGCTTTGAATGTTCTTTGATTGTTTGTTCCACCACTCAATCATTGTCTTGATTATCATATTCGATTCATAGTAAGAATATCACTCTTACTCAACCCCAATCACCTTTGGAGCGTCTTTGACGAGCTCATCAGGATTCAGTCTGAACATCTCAGCAAGTTGCTTGTCGGTCAGATCGTGTATAATTCTCCTTCTTCAAGAGTGTAGCTCACTAACCGTCTAACAATCCCTTGCAAATCTAGAATCATGGTGAATTGAGACTTGATTTACTGAAGGGGAGCAATATCATATTAATCTTGCTGTGAAGTTTTATCTGCTTGATTTAAACATTCAACACATTAATCATTAGTAATTAATCAAGACATTTAAACATAGATAAACATAGATAATCATAAATTACATTAACGTAATATAAGAATCAAGTACAAAAGTTTTCTAAATACAAAACATCTAATCATTACTTTAATCTTGATTGGTCAATTTTTCAGCTGGAGAAGCTAAAGACAAGGGTCCTTGATCTTGAGCTTTCTTAGAATGCCTCTCTTGACCCTGAGCAGAAGCTGATGCAATAGCATCACCTTCTTCGTCATCATCGTCCCCTTTCTTCTTTGCACTCTATCCTTCATCATCACCATCATCTTCTTCACCCGAATCATCATCATCATCATCATCATCTCCTTCCCTGATCTTTAAAGGCTCATCTTTGGATCCTTTAAGCCTGAGCATGATCTTCTTGTTCTTTCTCTCTAGCTCCACTATCCTTTGAACCGAATGTGCATTCTATTCCTATAGCTGTGTAATCTGTTGAGCTTGAGCAACATTGAGCTCCATAAGCTGATTGAGCTGTGTAGCTCGTTGCTCATCTGCTGCAAGCAGCTTTAGCACCATCCAGTTGAGGTTGGCTAGTTATTCCTCTACCCTGATAGAGTGTAGAATGGGTCCATGGCTCATTGGGATTTGAGTAGAAGTCTCGGTTCGTTGGGTGGTGGTAGTGGCGGTGGATGTGGTGAATATGGGAGGTGGAATAGGAGTGGCTAGTTAGGGGTGGCTATGGTAGTGGTGGTAGGGGTTGTGATAGTGATGGTAGGGGGTGTGGTACTGGGGGTAGAGGGTGTTGTAGTGGTGGTGGTAGCTGTGGTAGAGGTGGTGGATGTGGTGGTAATCAGGGTAATCCTCTTCCTCTTGCTCTTCATGCCATAGGGCTGAACCATCCACTTCTTCCTCGAGCCCTTAGAAGTGGATGCTCCCCCTGGGCTGATAGAATGGTCAGGGATGTATGATGGATGAGTAGTAGCAGTAGCAGCATCCTTGGACTCACCCTGGCGTCCACCAACCGTCGCAATCCTCTCTCAATGGCAACAACCTTACTACCCACTATCCTTACCAGGGGCTCCTCATCTGAATCTTCCTCCTCATCTAGCTGGAAGTCTTGATGGATCACAATTCTCTCAGTTCCACCCTGAGTGGATGGTGGAGATGATATATCAGTGGTAATGGCCCTAAATGGAGTAGGGCCAGTATCTCCACCATCTTCACTGTCATCGTCATCATCATTTTCAGTGGGAAAAACTATAGGATGAGTGTCTGAATCACTATCCTCGTGATGCCACTTCTTGCAAGCTGGCGCCACATAGTCTTCCCGGGCCAGATGCCCAAACAATCTCCTCACCGGGGGCTTCACCTGCTTGCCCCGGTACACCTTCATCCTACCAAGCGTAGTATCATCCATAATCTCAAGAGTGACAACATCATCTCTCTCCTTGGGCAGCAAGGGAAGCTTCTGGTCAATAATCATCTGTAGGAAACGGGGTACATGCAGAAGCCTTCCTTGCCCTTGGCCTTTATATTCTCTACCATATAAGTGAAGATCATCTAAGAGAAAGTGAATGGATGGTTCAGTACCCGAGCTATGTAATCATTCTAGATTTGATCAGGCATCTCGTCAAACCCTCCCTTTCTTGAGGCTATGCACTTAAGGAGCACATGGGCCAAGTAATTGCTCTTGTTGAGCACACGTGCATTAATGTCCCCAGCGTACTCGATCCAAAGAAAGCATCCCCGAACCGTCAAGGGATGCAGCCTGGTGGGCAGTCACCATCTTCGCCCAACTCCAAAACCCTCCTCAGATCATCCTCGCTGATCTTAATCTTGCAACCAAAAATAGAACTCCGAATGCGATGAGGCTCAGTGGACTTGTCTACTACAGCGCTTTCCAGAAAGCCTACTGAATCGATTGTATGGTGTGCATGATGTAGAGATGGCCTTGAAGATCCTCGATCTCCATAAAAAGGCAATAATCCCCGCGAACTCAGAAGCGTTCCGGGATGTGACGTCAAGATGAGCATAGAGGATGTGCTTTGTGCTCATTGTCCATCTACTAGTCATGTTTCTGTACACAAGATACATATACGTTAGAATTTGTGTAAATGGATGAAATTTGAATTTTAATGAGCTTGAATCAGTTTGTTCAATCATGTGAATGGATAATGCGACTGAGTCTTAGTCGTGCGATTGAGCTCAGTTGTATGATTGAGCCTATGGCTAGGTTTAGTCGTATATTGTCCCATGTGGTTGACCCAGTTGTGCGACTGAACTCATACGCATGGTTCACTCATGTGATGAGTCAGACGCCTAGCTCAATCGTGCGATTGAAGTTCATCAGCATGTCCATTTGCATAAGTCTTTGTTCAACACTTTTAAATTAGTTATTGGTCTATATTGATGTTAAACGTTGTGGTTAGGCTCATTAGACTCACAAATACTCAAAATAACACCTAATACTCTTTAAATTAACGATTTAGTCCAATTTAGTGGTTTATTTTGAAAACTTTGTCTCGGTTCTTGTTTCGACCAATTTAGGTCATTAGGGCTTGATTAAACCGAACATTGAGATCGATTTTCATCTCACATTACCTGTAGATACATATAATAATCGTTAGAGTCACAAACGAGATGCTAAATCACTAAAAAGAGATTTGGGCAGAGTAACTTTGCTTTCATGCAAATTGAGAGCGATTGAGGGGTGATAAGCCTCCATGCGACCGACTCCCTGCTATTTATACTGGGTCAACATTCAGTCGTATGACTAGGCCCACTTGAATGCTTCATTCGTGTGACTGGGGTTCAGTCATGCGGCTAGACTCATACGTATGGCTTAATCGTGCGATTGGTTCACACTTGTCCTCCAATCGTGCGACTGGTCCATGCATATGGTCCAGTCGTGCGATTGGCCCATGCTTATGGTCCAATCATGTGATTGGCCCATAGTTATGTTCAATAGTGCGATTGGTCCATACTTATGAGTTTGAACTTGTGCACTTTCAAACACTTATCCTGTTAACTATTGATAAGATGGTATGACCGTTGATCATCTCAGACGTGACCTTTTTTTAATTTGAAAAAACTGTTGATCACCTCAGACGTAATCCTTTTCACTTAAAACCCGATGGGTCACCTCAGATGTGACCCCTTTTAATGAGTGATGCACAGATTGAATCCAGATGTATAGTCCGACTTTTACCTACCAAATAACTAAAATTTAAATAAAACAAATCGAAATTAAAAAAAACAAGATATATTTTTGATTGGAGATGAATTTAAACCTATTAAAGTACTTCTAACTGATTTGACTTCATAGACAGGACAACTTCAATTCTATTCAGTCATTTCTGGTACAATTCATTATGGAATCATATAGGTATATCAGAATCATTTGGGACACTTAATGAACTATATTGATGCTAGATTCTTGTTTTGACTAAGAGTCGATAGCAATTTTAGGAAATCATACTAAAGCTACAAATGCACACAATCATTTTGACTTCCAAGAACTGCAGCTCATGATGATTGTCAGTATAGTTGTCCTCTTAAATCCATACACATATTTTCAACACACATTGGTGATAAGTTAAGGTTTAATTATTTTAACAAGCATTTGTGGATCCCACGCTTATATGGTAATCAATGTTCCTGAGAAGATTTTTTAGCCGTCTATAGGTATTTTGATAAGAAGAAACTATTCTAAGAGCTTTCAAAGAGATGCCATGCCTCAGGTCAGTGCCATCACCCAGCAGCGAGGCGCAAACAACAATGAATTCAAGAATATTTAGGTTATGCTTATCCTCAGGTCAGTGCCACCACACAGAAGAGAGGCACACAACTTATCTTCTTCTTAGAGAATTTATTTTCTTTTTGCACATAACGCACCAACAACATAATTTATTAGCTTGATTGCTTTTAGCATTTTTCCATGTGCTTTGCTCAATTTTATGGTCATCCGCTCACATTTGTGGCGTTTATTTTGCTCTTCACCCCTTATTGGAACTCCGTTGATTGTGTTAACTAGGGATAAGATGGGAACCCACAACAAGTTGAACAACTTAGTTTGAAGTTTAAATCACAAATGAGGTCTACTCATCTTTTGTGTTGAATCTACCGACACATCATATAATGAACTAGCAATCTCTAGGTCTACTTTCTCTATGTCACCTCGGTAGCATACTAGTTTTACTATCATTTTTCCTTTTATTTTGCTTAGACTTCTCAGATTTATACTTTGAATTTTGCATCTTTAATCATTTAAAATCTTTTAAAGTCGCAAACAATTTGTTCCTGTGTACTATCATTTTCCATAAACGTTGAATCAGAATCACAGCTTTGATTTCGTTCCTTTTACCTAAGCTGTCCTTCTCCCTTGTTTTTATAAGTAATTAAATAAAGTAGCTAATTTATTGCTAATTTAACTTATTCTCCCCCTAAAATTTTAAAACCAAAAACATTTTTGTGTTTTTGGATTTTTAATAAACACGAAAAAAAATAATAAAATAAAAATAAAGAATGTCGGACTAGGCATTTTCTTCCTTGAAATCACATCACTTTTCTTTTCACGCCATTAACCGCTAATAGATATAAAAACCTCACTTTATCAAATGCTTTTGTGTAGAGGTCGGTGCGTTGAAAATCCGTATTTATTTTAACCACATCGATTAATTGCTTTTCAAAACAGTCACGTATAAAGTGATACTTAATACCGATGTGTTTGGTTTTAGGATGTTGGACTGGATTTTTTGTTATGGCTATAGCAGTAGAATTATCAACATAGATAGGAGTGTTAGAAAATTCCAAACTGTAGTCGCGCATTTTCTGTTGAATCCCGATGATTTGTGAACAGTAACTTGCAGCAGCAACGTATTTAGCTTCACATGTTGACAGAGCAATGGAGGTCTACTTTTTACACTGCCAGGTGACTAACCGTCTATCGAAGAACTGAAATCCTGCTGATGTTGACTTGTAATTCATTTTGCAACTCCCATAATCCGAGTTACTATACGATGTAAGCTGAAAATCTTCGTCATGGGGATACCACAACCCGAGTATTAGAGTACCCTTCAGATAATGGAAAATCCTTTTAACACCTATGAGATGGTTGACTTTTGGTTTCACCTGATATCTGGAACAAAGACACATTGCATACATGATATCAGGACGAGACGCTATGAGATACATAAGGGATCTGATCATTCGTCTATACATTGTAGCATCAACCAGATCACCATTTTTGTTGGGTGCCACATCATGGTTTGTGGCAAGTGGAGTTCCAGTAGCTGAATCATTCTCCATGTCAAACCGAGTGAGGATGTCCCCTACATATTTAGTCTGATGCAGGAAGATTCCTTTTGGTGTCTAATCCACCTATAATCCTAGGAAGAACTTCATCTTCCCCATTGTAACCGTCCCCAGGACACTTACAGCTGGCCAATCATTGCTCATAAAACATATAATTTCATTCATATTTCATAAAACATCACAGCGGAACATCAAAACAACTTTTCATTTCATTAAGAACACTTTTCTAAATTAGTACAAACATCCATGTCACATTTTCATTTGTTCGCATTACAATGCAAAAAACAACATTTACAAAAGAATGCCATCCAAAGTGTCGAGTAGCTGCCCCGCGCCATCCTCAGCATTTCTCACCTGCCAACTAGAAAATGCATAAAAAGTCAGCGTTACTGAGTGAGTTCTAGTTTTATAATAAAACATATTTTACGTTCATTTAAATCATATATACCGTCTTATATGATCCACATCGTACGTACACATAGATAAAATCATTATTATCCTCTTTACTATTCATCACTTTCTTTCATCACCTCTGTATCTCTTTATCTCTTTCCGAATCAGTGTCATCAGCTATACCCCAAACATATGCACACAGTGGGTACTGGGCCGAAGATCACAAATGACTTCCATAACGCACATAGCCTGGCACCAGCACTGAGCAAGCGACAAAGATCCCAACTTTATACTACACCCCAAACGCATGCACAAAGAAGATACTGGGCCGAAGATCATAATGACTTCCATAACGCACCTAGCCTGGCACTAGCACCGGGGTGAGTAATCACTATAAACCATGTACTATATCACTGATCAGTCACAAAGACTGGACCCCTGCGTGTATCCTTAAGGGTTAGCTAAACCACACACAATTGAGCTTACGGCATTTTAGAGCCGTGCACTTCCGTACATTTTGCTTGCAAGCCTTTCTGTACTTTCTCTTTCATTAATGCATGCACTCAGTCATCATGTCCCTCTTTCATTATCTTTCACTTTACATTACATAATACTTTATCATTTCTTTCACTACTATAACACGTAAAGCCACGGGAAAGATAAACATACATGATAATAAGGAACATCAACATGCACAGTCAACATCATCATACAGGGCATCATACAACATAACATACATCATACATACCATCATGCATAAGCATCAAACATATATCATAACATGGCCAACATGATATCTATGACCTCAAAATTCAACTTAGATGAACCCCCGGGAACATCCCAAGTCAAATCCTAAATCTCACTTTTCCCTAGAAAGTTAAACTATTCTAAGTGCTCATCCACACTTGCCTTTTTGTTCATCCGCATTTGTTACAGTTCATCTGCATTTGCTATAGTTCATCCGCATTTGTATTTTGTTAATCCGCATTTGTCTTTTGTTCTTCTGCATTTGTCTTTCTTTATCCGCATTTCCCATACTTAGTCAATGTTCATCCGCATTGACTTTCATACTCATCCGCATTGACTTTCATTCATACTCATCCGCATTGAATTTCATACTCTTCCGTATTGACTTTCACACTCATCTGCATTGACTTTCACACTCATCCGCATTGAGTTTCATACTCGGGCAGATTTTAAAACTAAAACATATGAGCCCTATACATCAAATCTCAGTTCCCAAGCACCATCAATCATGTTCTAAGCTAAATCTTACATTCGATGCCTCAGAAACACTATCATAACATCATTAAGCATGAACATAGCCAACATCACCTCGTAACATCAACATACACACAATCAAACATACGGGTCCAAAACCCAGTTTAATGAAAACACATATTCATACATTTCCAGCCCCAAAACATTTAAAAACCAGTAAAAGAGGGGTCTAGAACTCACCTTTGCGGCTCTTTAGTATGGCTTCTTCCAAGTCATTTGCAATTGAGTTCAACCGCCTAGAAACCCCCTAAAAACATACCCGAACACATACAAACACACATAAGCATAAACCCGAGGATAAGACCGGTCAGAACATCATGAACACATGAATTCTTACCTTGAAATTGAGTTCTTTCTTTTTCTTCCTTCAAAACCGAGAGTTTCAGCTCCTTCTCACACTCTCTCTCTCTTCCAAGATCCGAATGAAAAAGGTGTGGTGTGACCATTAGGGGGCCATACCACCTTTATCACCAACTTTTAAACTTTTTGTCCTTTTTGTCACTTTTTACACCTAGACTCGAGTGTTATTTCTTTTCCTTCTTTTTCTTTGCCTTATTCTTTCTTTCTTTGTCTTTAAAAATAACTGGGTGTTACAAGTCCACCCCCTTATTTGGGTTTCATCCCCGAAACCTATTATTCCTCAAACAATTATGGGTAATGTTGTGTCATCTCTTCTTCAGTCTCCCACGTAGACTCGGATCCCTTCCTGTGCTTCAACTGTACACGCACAAGGGAACCACTTTATTCCTCAGCCTCTTCAATTTTCGATCGATGAGTGCCACTGGCTGCTCTACATAATTGAGCCGATCATCCATTTTGATATTCCCCAGTTGAACAATCATCTCTTCGTCCGCTAAACACTTCCTTAGATGAGATACATGGAATGTCGGGTGAATTCCACTTAACTCATCTAGTAATTCCAGTCTAGCATCTGAATCTTCTGTTCCAACTGACCATCCGTTTGAGGATGATAAGCTGTGCTAATATGTAACATCGTCTCCATTACATCGTGGAATTTCTTCAAAAATTTAGATGTAAACCGGGTGTCACGATCCAACACAATAGAAACCGACACACCATGACGAGCTACAATCTCCTTAATGAAAAGATCAGCCAACCTCTCGGATGAATATGTCTCGTGAATCGATAGAAAGTGAGCACTCTTCGTCAGACCATCAACTATGACCCATATGGCATCGTACCCTTTCGGGGTACGCGGCAGCTTTGTAATGAAATCCATGGTGATGTGCTCCCACTTCCATTCCGGTATACCCAAAGGTTGGATCTTCCCATACGGCTTTTGGTGCTCAGCCTTCACCTGTAGACAAGTGAGGTATTTACTCACATACTCCACCACATCGCGTTTCATACCCGGCCACCAATAATCTTTCTTCATGTGTTGATACATCTTTGTGGCACTGGGATGAATAGAGTATCGAGTCTAATGAGCTTCATCCAAAATCTTCTCACGTAGATCCCCAAAACGAGGAATCCATATCCTCCCAAATCGAGTTCTAATACCAAGCGTGTTCTCACCCAATTCTGCAACCAAACCTCTCATTCCTTCTGAGTTAAGGTGATCTTCTTTTATTGCCCCCTCTTGAAACTCTTTAACTTGCTTCATCGCATCAGAGGTCATGATCATCTAGTAAGCTTTTACCCGAATCGGCTCAGGCCTTTCTTTTCGACTAAGGGCATCCGCCACCACGTTGGCTTTGCCCGGATGGTAATGGATATCGCAATCATAATCTTTTATAAGCTCCAACCATCTCCTCTACCTCATGTTTAAATCTTTTTGCTCAAAGAAGTACTTCAAGCTCTTGTGGTCAGTGAATATGGTGCACTTCGTCCCGTACAGATAATGCCTCCAAATCTTTAACGCAAAGACCACGGCTGCTAGCTCCAAGTCATGAGTAGGATAATTGGCATCATGAACTTTCAACTGTCGGGATGCATAGTCTATAACCTTTCCCATCTACATTAGCACACACCCCAACCCCAAGTTGGAAGCATCGGAATAAACCACCAGATCATCACTTCCATCGGGTAATGACAGAACACAAGCTTGAGTCAATCTCATCTTCAATTCTTCGAACACCTTCTCTTGAGCTTGACCCTATACAAACTTCACATCTTTCCGGATCAACTTAGTCAGTGGAGAAGTGATCTTAGAAAAGTCTTGGATGAATCTTCTGAGTAGCCCGCCAAATCCAAGAAAATACGAATCTCGGATGGCGTCTTTGGAGACTTCCATTGCATCACCGCCTCCACCTTTGCCGGGTCCACCATAATCCCCTCGGGATTCACCACATGACCCAAGAATTGAACCTCGCGCAACCAAAATGCGCACTTGGAGAACTTAGCATACAACTTCTCCTTTCTCAACGTCTCCAAAACCTCCCGAATGTGGCCGGCATGCTCAATCTCGTTCTTCGAGTAAATCATAATATCATGAATGAAAACAATCATTGATTTATCCAACATAGGCCGACACACTCGATTCATTAGATCCATAAAAGCAGTCGGCGCGTTAGTCAACCCAAAAGACATGACAAGAAACTCATAATGACCATAACGCGTGCGAAAAGCTGTTTTAGGGACATCTTGCTCTTTCACCTTCAACTAATGGTAACTAGATCGAAGATCTATTCTTGAAAACCAACTGGCACCTTGAAGCTGATCAAACAAATCATCAATTCTAGGTAAGGGATATCGGTTCTTTATCTTCAATTTATTCAGCTCACGGAAGTCAATACATATCCTCATACTACCATCTTTCTTCTTCACGAATAAGACCGGAGCACCCCAAGGAGAGATACTCGGTCTAATAAACCCCTTATCAAGCAGCTCTTGCAACTGCTTCATTAACTCTTTCATCTCAGTCGGAGCCAAACAATATGGTGCCTTGGCAACAGTTGGGCACTCGGTATCAAGTCAATCTGGAACTCGATCTCTCGGTCAGGTGGCACTCCTTGTAAGTCATCTGGGAACACGTTTGGAAAGTCACACACAACCGGGACATCAGACAGTTGTGGTGTTGGTGTTTCCACATCTTTTACATAAGCCAAGTAGGCACTACATCCGCACCTTATGCACTTTCCCGCCACCGCCATTGAGATTACTTTCGGAATCGTCATGACCCAATCACCATAAACCGTGACGGAACTCCCGTCAGGTGTTGCCAGATGAACCATCTTCTTGCGACACATAATGTTCGCCTTGTAATGCACTAACCAATCCATCCCGAGAACCATATCGAAACCACCTAAGGTCATCACAAACGGTTTAACAGGAAATTTATGACCTTCTAGTTCCACATCACTGTCTTCTATCATCTCAGAAATCTTGGTAGACTTACCTATGGCAGTTTCTACATCAAAGGGCGCTTCAACACTCCTACTACTAATGGGCAGTTTAGCATAGAAAGCAGCAGAAATAAAACTTTTACTAGAACCAGAATCGAATAACACATAGGCTAAAGTTTGGTTTACTAGAAACGTACTTGACACAACAGCAGGGTCCGTCCTAGCCTCCTCCGGCGTCATTGTAAACACTCTGGTGCTAGCCTTCCGTCCCTCACCTCCGGTCTTCTTAACCCCATAACCCTCAGCCCTTGGCTTCTTGCAATCTCTACTCATGTGGCCTTCCTCCCCACAAGAATAACACTTCCTCACACCGTAGTTCTTCGCCACATGTCCAGTTCTTCCACAATCAAAACATACATTGATTCCCAATCTACATTTCCAGGTGTGTTCTCGTTCACACTTGACACACCTTCTCGACCTTGCACTGGATATGACCACACGACGGTCATCCACCCGTGCACCCTTGTTAGTTGGAGTGGCTCCGCCACGCCCAAACTGCTTTCTGTTCCAATTCCGATCTCCACCATTCTTTTTACCACCTTCGGCCTCCACCACCATTCTTTCATCGTATAGTCTCCCTGCCATTCAACCGCCGACCTAAACGTGCTTGGTCAGGCAGCGATCATGTGCCTACAGATATCCGTCGGGAGACCCTGGATGTACCTTTTGATTTTTTGTGAAAAGGGTGTCACTTGATCCGGCACCAGAAGTGCCATCTCATTGAACTTGGTGGTTTACTACTGATGTGTCATCGTCCCCGCCTCCAACTGCAGGAACTCTCTCTCAACTTTGTCCATTTCTCTGTGAGGACAGAACTGCTCAATTACCAACTTCCTCAACTCCGACCATCTCATCCTCCTAATTACCCGACTACCCTCGGCTTGGACTATATTGTCCCATCAACACAAAGCTGAGTCCACAAAAGAGTGAGCAGCAAACTTTACTTTTGGATCCTCCCGGCAGTCGCTGATATTCAAAATAGCTTACATTTCTCTCACCCACCGATGAGCAGCAACAACAGTGCCTTTACCATCAAAAGTAGGGGGCTTGCACCTTTGAAACACCCCGTAGTTATAGCCTCGTGCCGCCTCCGCCGCAGGCTCTTCTTCTTCCTCCTCTTCTTCATCATCAGACAGAACCGTCTCAGTCTCGGGCTATCTCCTTTTGCCCGTAGGTCTACTTCTTTCCTTCCTCTCCCCCTCCCGTACAGCTTTAATAACTTCAGTCACTACAGACGGTAAGATTGTCTGCATGACCTAATTCACCTCTTTAACCACAGCCTCTTTCACTGAGGCCCTTAAGTTTGCACTCTCATCACCACCCTCCGGATGAGGGGTCTCTGGTTCTTCTTGAACCACCTTTTTGGCCCTAAGCCTTCCTCTCGTGACTCGTGGTTCAGCACCACATCCTCCACCACGTGAAGCTTTAGATGATCTACCACCGGCCATCCTCACACACACGCTGAAAGATTCAAACACCAACACGGCCATTCAAGGGAACATCTTAGTTTATGTCAAGTATAGTAAGTTCCTAATTACAGTTGCCAGTTGTGATTAGCCACTTACTTTACTCTTCATACCCTAAGCACTACCTATCCTAACTACATCAGTATCTAATTCTACCAGCAAAACATAAACCATTTTGCATGCACACATGATACCGGTTAACATTAAGAAAATACCTGATGGCACACAGCTACTCAGATTGGCATCCCTTCCCTTTCCGTCCCATTTTCTGTTTAAGTTAAGGTTTATTTTGAAAATTTACCCGTTTCACTTACACTTTGGCTCTGATACCAACTTGTAAGGCCCCATCCCCAGGACGCTTACAGCTGGCCAATAATTGCTCATAAAACATATAATTTCATTCATATTTCATAAAACATCATAGCGGAACGTCAAAACAACTTTTCATTTCATTAACAACACTTTTGCAAATTAGTACAAACATCGATGTCACATTTTCATTTGTCTGCATTACAATGCAAAAAAAACATTTACAAAAGAATGCCATCCAAAGTGCCGAGTAGCTGCCCCGCGCCATCCTCAGCAATGCTCACCTGCCAACTAGAAAATGCATAAAAAGTCAGCGTTGTTCAGTGAGTTCTTGTTTAATAATAAAACATACTTTACATTCATTTAAATCATACTATACCTCATACATGATTACACATCGTACGTACACATGTATAAAATCATTATTATTCTCTTTACTATTCATCACTTTCTTTCATCATCTCTGTATCTCTTTATCTCTTTCCGGATCAGTGTTATCAGCTATACCCCTAACGTATGCACATAGCGGGTACTAGGCTGAAGATCATAAATGACTTCCATAATGCACATAGCCTGGCACCAGCAATGGGGCAAGCGACAAAGATCCCAACTATATACTACACCCCAAACGTATGCACAAAGCGGATACAAGATCGATGATCATAAATGACTTCCATAACGCACCTAGCCTGGCACCAGCATCGGGGTGAGTAATCAATATAAACCATGTACTATATCACTGGTCAGTCACATAGACTAGACCCCTGCGTGCATCCTCAAGGGTTAGCTAAACCACACACAGTTGAGCTTATGGCATTTTAGAGCCGTGCACCTCTATACATTTTGGTTGTAAGCCTTTCTATACTTTCTCTTTCATTAATGCATACACTCAATCATTATGTCCCTCTTTCATTATCTTTCACTTTATGTTAGATAATACTTTATCATTTCTTTCACAACTATAACACGTAAAGCAATGGGAAAGATAAACATACATCATAATAAGGAACATCAACATGCACAGTCAACATTATCATACAGGGCATCATGCAACATAACATACATTATACATACCATCATGCATAAGCATCAAACATACATCATAACATGCCCAACATGATATCTATGACCTCAAAAGTCAGCTTACATGAACCCCTGGGAACATCCCAAGTCAAATCCTAAATCTTACTTTTCCCCAGAAAGTCAAACTATTCTAAGTGTTCATCCGCACTTGCCTTTTTGTTCATCCCCATTTGTTACAATTCATCCGCATTTGCTATAGTTCATCAACATTTGTCTTTTGTTCATCCACATTTGTCTTTTGTTCATTTGCATTTGTCTTTCTTTATCCGCATTTCCCATACTTAGTCAATGTTCATCCGCATTGACTTTCATACTCATCCGCATTGACTTTCATACTCATCCGCATTGGCTTACATACTCATCCACATTGAGTTTCATACTCATCCGCATTGACTTTAATACTCTTCTGCATTGACTTTCATACTCATCCGCATTGACTTTCATACTCATCCGCATTGACTTTCATACTCATCCGCATGACTTTCATACTCGTCCGCATTGACTTTCATACTTGGGCAGATTTTAAAACTTAAACATATGAGCCCTATACATCAAATCTTAGTTCCCAAGCACCATCAATCATGTTCTAAGTTTAAATCTTACATTCTAAGCCTCAGAAACACTATCATAACATCATTAAGCATGAACATAGCCCAACATCACCTCATAACACCAACATACACACAATTAAACATACGGGTCTGAAACCCAATTTAATGAAAACATACATTCATTCATTTCCAGCCCCAAAACAGTTAAAAACCAATAAAAGAGGGGTTCTAGAACTCACCTTTGTAGCTCTTGAGTATGGCTTCTTCAAAACTTGTTTGCAATTGAGTTCAACCACCTAGAAACCCACTAAAAACATACCCGAACACATAAAACCATACATAAGCATAAACCCGAGGATAAGACCAGTCAAGAACATCATGAACACATGAATTCTTACCTTGAAATCGAATTCTTTCTTGTTCTTCCTTCAAAACCGAGAGTTTCAGCTCCTTCTCTCTCTCTCTCTTCCAAGATCCGAATGAAAAAGGTGTGGTGTGACCATTTAGGCGGCCATACCACCTTTATCACCAACTTCTAAACTTTTTTTCCTTTTTGTCACTTTTTACCCCTAGACTTGGGTCTTATATCTTTTCCTTCATTTTCTTTGCTTTATTCTTTCTTTCTTTGTCTTTAAAAATAACCGGGTGTTACACCCATTGCACTCATCTCAAATTCTACTTTCATGACAGATTCAAATTCTTTACATAACTCTTCGTTTTTGGAACTAAAGATTATGTCATCAACATAAATGTGTACTAGTAGTAAGTCACCATCTTTTTCTTTGATGAATAGTGTACAGTCAATAACTCCCCTACGAAAGCCGTTTTTCACAAGATTTGTTGAGAGTTTCTTATACCATGCTCTCGGGGCTTGATGGAGCCTGTAGAGAGCCTTATCCAGCTTGTAAACTCTGTCCTGATGATAAGGATCCTCAAATCCTTCAGCAAATTGGATGTGCAGTTTTGAGTCGGCTAGCATCGTTCTTGTTGTCTCTATCAAGCTTCTGTCCTTTCATTCAGCAAATCCGTTCATTTGTGCAGTTTAGGCAAATGTAAACTGGTGTACAATTCCTTTCCCTTTGCAGAACACCTCCATCCACTAGTTCTTGAACTCCGTGTTGTTGTCTGTTCGATTCTGTCTCACTTTCACCTTGTAGAGAGATTCCAATGTAGTCACCAGCTGTTTGAGTGATTCAAAGGTCTCTGATTTGGATTTCAGAAACATTGCCCAAAAGAATCTTGAGTAATCATCAGTGACTACATAACAGTACAAATCACCAACGATTCCCTTGGTGCTGACAAGACCAAGCAGATCCATTGTAGAAGTTCAAGAGGCAGGTCAATGGAATTTACTTTCTTTGCCTTGTGAGACTTCTTGATATGTTTACCTTTCTTACATGCTACACAAAAATCCAGAAATTGAAACTTCTTGACATTTACTCCATTCACTAAATCATCTTGCATCAGATGATTCATCTTCTGTGGTTTAATGTGTCCATTTCTCCTATGCTAGAAGATTGAGTCCTTTTCTATCGCCTTTGACAAGAAGAATTGAACTTTATGATTGGTTGTTGAGGCTTTTGATAGATCCAAGACATATAAGTCATTTTATCTTGAAGCTGGCATTAAGATTTTTGTCGGGATAATGTAATCCTTCTTCAATACGTAGCACTTCTTGTTGTCAAAAACAACTTTGAATCCTTTGTCACATATCTGGGATACTGAAAGCAAGTTATTCTGTAGTTGTTGAATGTAGTTGACTTTATCAAACTTGACTTTCTGGTTTCCTACTTCACCTTGAGCGGTGATGTATCCTCCTTTATTTCTACCAAATGATACATGTCCCCCTTTAATATGTTTGACATTGAAAAGGAGAGACAACTTCCCAGTCATGTGCCTAGACGCCCCACTATCAACAATCCAAGTATTTGTGATCGCACAGTAATGGACACCTTACACATTCAGAGGAAATTATCAGTTTAGTTTGGGACCCAAGCCTTAACTTGCTTGGGTGACCCAGAGGAATCACACATCAAAAACTCAACCCACTGTCCAGTTGAGGGTGAGGTCATATCAATCTTCTTATTAATGTCATTATCAGACAATGGACTTGACATTACTTTCCATAAGCCAATTTTGTGTAAGGCCTGTTTGTGATAAACAGACGACTGGCTTACAGTTTGAACTTTAGGTTCCTTAATTCTTTTTGGTGGAGTAATAGAATTCCTTTTTGAAGAACTTGGTTTTGTATCATAAAGTTCAATTTTCTGTCTGGGAGTCTGATAATAAGGACAGTTGGAAGAGATGTGTCCTCTCTTTCCACAACTGTAGCAGGATCTCCCTTTTACATGTTGAGGAAACTGTTAATGTGGGGTTGAGTGTGATACAGGTGTGACATGTGTTTGGTTGGATTTAGTCACTTCTCGTTTAGATGTATCACTTTTATTAACAAAATTAATTGATTTGACGTTTTGAACATTTTTAACATGCCCTTTGGTTGGACTTTGATGACTAACACGTGTGTCGTTAACTGGTTTAGTAAGTTTGGGTTCTGAAATAGATGTTGGTGAACCTGACCTTACATTTACCCTTTTAAATGCATCATTTAAATTCTCAACGGGCATCTTACCTTTTGATTTCAAAGTAGCCTCCTTCTGTTTAGTGACAAATTTCACCGTTTACCTATGGAATCTGGATCACTAACCAGAGGAGTGGACACCACATGATCCTTAATTGGGTTTTATTTACAGGTCTATATTTTGTATTTAACATGATCTCATGTGGTGGAGGAACTACTTTGTAACCCAACCCTTCCCCATTTTTTCGTTCTTTCACTAAGTGTTGAATTGTACAGTTTTTGTTTTAAAGAATTGACTTCGACTTCTAAAACTGCTTTTTCTTTCTTTGTTTCTTCGAAAGAATTTAAATAAAATTTTATATCATTATCTTGACTAAAAGTAACAACCTCGGTTTCCCTTAGTTGTTTACCTAAAAGTTCTACTTTTTCTTTATAACTATATTCATTTTGTTTCAAAATACGATTAGCTTCTATGCACAGTTGTAAATACTTTACTAAGCTATCATTGTGGTCTAATAACCTAGCAAATTTCAAATCGATGCTTTCTCTAAAGTTGTTACATTCAATACAAGTATGATTTTCAACAAGTTGGTCTTCGGATGCTGGAGATTCTGAACATGTCATTTTGACTTCTTCTTCAATCAGGTGATTTACCACATTCAAAGCTTCTTCATTATATGACGTTACTTGTTCAACTGTGTTTTCACCTTCACTCGCCAAGCCATCATCCAATCCTTCGACACAGGCAATGTTTGATTCACCCAAAGACACAAAACTGAAGGTCCAATCCTGTCCTTCGTCACCTTGAGCAGTCAAGGCCTTTGTCTCTTTGCTTGAAGAGGTAGCTCCACTCGTGGATTTGTATTGATGGTTGAAGGTTGAGAACGGATTTCTATTACCTGTTTTCTTGGGCTTTACACATTCACGTTTGAAATGCCCTTTTTCACCACAGTTAAAGCAGGTAACTTTAGTTTTGTCGAAACCAAGGTTGTATCTTTTGTGGCTACCAAGTTCTGTCCTGTCTTTTTCACAAACGTTTTTGCCCTTCTGACAGCACTAGCCAACGCCCACATGATATCCATTCTCTGTAGTTCATTTTCGTCCACCTGCTTGTAATCTTCATCTGCAAGATGGCAATTGCCAATCTTCCCTACAACCGGACATCATAGGAATGGAAAACAGCTGCCAAAAGATCCATGTGCTCCTTTGCAACTTCCATAGTGATGTTTCTGAGATTCTCGGTCTTCAACTTAGTAGCGTTGGCTTCAGGCATTATATATTGGGTAGGGGATGACCCTAACGTTTCTGGTCCTAAAGTTGTGGTTTGGGAAGGAGCTGCTGAACTAGACACAAAGGCAGTTTGAAGTGGTGCTCCTGAACTGGTTGGAGTGGGAGGAAGGATTCTGTCGTAGGATCCTTTCTATGACCTGTACTTCATCCTCAGTTCCTCCTCCTTTAATTTTAGGATGAAGTCATTTATGTCTAACTTTGAAAGTATATTGTTCTGTCTCAGACTAGACACAAATGAGTCCCATTTCTATGGCAAACCATCAGCAAAGCTTGACACTTTATCTTCCATAAACTTTGTTACCCCATGAGTGGGCAGCTCACTCATCAGATGGTAGAATCTGTCGATAATATCATCCAAGCTTTCTTTCCCTATTAAGGAGAAGTTATCAAACTCCTTCTTGAGATCCTTTGCCTTCAATACCTTTAACGTTGCATTCTGTTAGGATCAGTGATCTATGTTTGATCGATTAACGAGTATAGCAGCGGAATTCAAACAATGAATTAGTCGATTCACAAGAACAAAATGATATTCAATGAAGAACAAAGACGGTTATAGAGAGAGAATTTCTGCAAATATATTTCATTCATATTCGCTTTCGTGGTAACAGAATGTCACACTTACAATTAGGTCGACACCTCTTATATAAGAGATGTGACGTCTGCTGATGTCACTTGATAGTGACATCTAACAGATTTATTACAACTGAAACACAACTACTGAAGATGTCACAACAGCTGACATCTCCTTACAAAATATGCTAAGTGTTATCAGTTGTTACAAATACTGAAAAACATAAAACTACTGAAACTACAACGACTGAAGAACAAGCTCTTCAGTCGTTTTAAAAAAAACTACTGAAACTAAAAATATAAAACTACTGATATCACAACTACTGAAGAAGTACTCTTCAGCTGTTGTGACAAACTACTGAAACTTCAGTAGTTGGTCTTCAGACTTGAACTTCAGATGTTTCATCAGCTGATGACTTCAGTAGATATCATCAGCTGATGTCTTCAGTCTTTGTCTTCAGACTTTGTACATCAGTTGTTGATCTTCAGCACTTGTAAACTCTTCAGTTTTGTACTTCAGTACTTTGGTCTTTCAGCTTCAGCACTTGTGTTCTTCAGCTATTGTACTTCACCACTTTGTCTTTCAGCTTCAGCACTTGTGTTCTTCAGCTGTTGTACTTCAGCACTTTAGTTCTTCAGTTGTTGAAGTCTTCAGCACTTGATCTTCAGCTGTTGAAGTCTTCAGCACTTGTCAAACTGCTGATGAAGCTTCAGTAGTTGTTGTGATACCATGTGGGACTTAGAGGTTTTCTGATCTTGGCTCATTGGTTCTTTTGGTCCAACAAACTCCCCCTGAACCAATGCAGCCAAAACTATAATTTATTTATTATCCCACTTATTGTTGGCAAAAGGTTGGTCTTTTTCCTTCTCGATCAGTAGAGAAGATGACCCATATAAGCTCCGGCCTGGGAAGAAGTCTCTGATATTTGTTTGGCAAGATATGAATGGGAACTTTGTTTTGGGGAACTGGACACAGAGTTGTTATCCCATTCATGAGATCTACTTCCCGTGTATGAGCCTGTAGGATTCTCTGGTGTAGGCTCTGAGAAACATGATTTGTTTTCTCCATGGTTAGGTTCTCGGCTTCACCATCAAATAATCCTTCTCGCCCATATTGCTCTGAGATGTACTTGGCCTGTTTGCCGTTTTTGAGCTCAACAGTTGTAATTTGTCTATATGCAAACTCATCAGGATGATTCCCTTCGAGTAGCAGACTTAGCTCATTATGTTTGAAGTTCTCAAGCCTTTTAGACTAACCCCTTTTGATAATTCGGTTCTCTAGCATCTTCTGGGGTGGTTGTTTAGTCTCGTAGGCCTTCTTGAAATCTTCGACAATCTCCCAGGGTGATACTACAAGGGCCACTGTGATCTCTTCATCTACGATCCTCTTGACTTGACCCTTGTATCTCAAAGGAATGTCTTTCTTTACAATCCTGTGAGCCACCCTCGGATCAGGCCATACTCTCACCCTTTCCTTCTGATATTGAAATGTGTTGGCGAGAGTGTACAATCTCAGAGCTTCTTTCTTCATGCTGATAATTGATGAGGAGGCAGCATAGGTTTTGTCAATGCTTTTCAGCATTTCATCATCATGAAGCTTTTGCTGCTCCTCTTCTTCAATTTTTACTCTCACAACATCCATCTGTGAGGTGGGAGTGATGGGCATAGGTTTGGCTTTCGCCAGTGTTAGGACTGCAGACAGAGGCATCCTATCTTCTTCCACATCATCCTCTTCTTCTTCTTCTTCTAGCCTCAACACCCTTCTCTTCTTCTTCTTAGGTGCATCATCGGCTGTTGGTTTAGATGGTGAGGGAGTTGGTTTTGTGGGTTGTGATTGTGGTTGTTTGGATTTGGGCTTAGAGATTGGTTTGGAGATTTGAGGGGTAGGCTGTTTTTGAGTGGGTGGAAGGGAAGGTTGTTCCAGCATCTTTGTTGTGAGTTTAGCCTTTGTAAGTTTTGCCATTTCAAACCTTTTACCAGCCCCAGCCTCATCAAGGGCTTCAATGATAATCCCCTTGTGGAATTGCTCAGACAGATAGATTCTGGTGGCTATAGCCAGAATACTGTCTCTGGTCCACGCACGAATCTCCATCAAAGATATTCCTAAGTATTTGGCAATAAAACGGATCATGATCTCCAATCTCTCCTTTTCAAGTGCATCATACCCAGCCCATCGGGTTTGAATCTCTTGCACTTCCAACCTCCTGGTTTCACTATCCAATGTGGCTGTATCAAAACCTTGCCTGAAGAGTTGCTCAATGATTTTATCCATGGATCGGCTGTGTGTATCATCAGCATCTTTTACCAGCTCTTCCAAGGATTTTTCTTCAGCAGTAGGTTGATCATCAACATTTTTCTTTCGTTTATAAGTGATCAGTTGTTGCTTTTCTTTTTCCACCTCTTGGGCTTGCTCTTGGGCCTTCTCTTCCTCTATTCTTTTCCTCTTCTTTTCTTTCACTGCAGTACTCTCCCCCTTTTTGGATGCATTGGAGGTAGGGGTTTGTACCGCAGAAAGTGTCTTTTGCACAGCAGCATCAATCATGGTTGTAAAGTTGAGGAAAGCCTCTCATCAATGGCTTTAGTCACAATGTCAGTGATTATGGGTGTGATGAGAGGGAGGGAATTTTGAACGACAGCAACTATTTGTTCAGGAGGGTTCTGTTCCTGAGAAATAGTGCCAGAAGCAGAGGCAGGTGGCTGAGTTGTTGGGAGTGGCTCAGTGTTTGGGGAACCTTCAACTGAAGGTGCCATCTGTGGGTTGGTGGAGGCAGATGGTCTTTCTCCTTGTGAGAGTTGGTCAAGTAGGTTTGCAGCCTACTGACTTCTCCTCAAGGATTGTGTTCTGGGCAAGAACATCGTAGAAAAAGCCCAGGTCATCATCAGCAGAAGCTGAATCACCTGACCTCCTGCTTGGAGCAGGATGTACATGCACTGGGTGTAGACCAGTTGTTGCATGTGCCCCTTTGTCTTGGTACCGGGGACTTCCAGCCTCAGGACTATGTCCATCATCAGCTGTTGCCTCTAGTGAGGTCTTAGCAATGTTACCAGCCTCAGTCTGATCATGTGCTGATTCAGAAGAGGTGGCAGCCTCACTAGAGATTCTAATCTCCCTATCTACACCAGGAGATAGAAGTGGTAAACCCCTGTGCTGTGGGTTCTCAATTGCACTTTGTTCCTCCCCCTCAATGGTAGAGATGTTCCCAGTAGTAAGTGGTATCTGGGGAGGGGGTGAGGAGTGCAATTGAGTCAGCACTTGTGCAACTATCAATGTTGGGCTGTGAGGGGCGGTTGCATGGGGTGAAGGGATAGAAGCAGTGTGCACCTGGGGAGGAAGGTGCTCTTCAATGGAAATCCCCTCAAGTGAGGAAGATCCCAGATGTGTGGGTACCCCTTGTGTGGTTGCTGCAGGCTCCTGTTGAGAGGAATCCTGAGCGGCTATGGCTGGAAGAGTCCTTATATCCACTAGGGGGTTTTGACCAGTGGATATCTCCTGCGTTTGTGTTGCAGGGGCATCCTCAGGGGACTCATTTCCCTGAGTAGCCGTTTTGGGTTTCTTTTTGGTGGTTTGGTGGGGACTTTTGATTTGGAGGTGGTGGCTGTGGGTTCCAGCTGCGTGGGTTTGCGCAGCTTGGCAGCCAATTTGAGTGTATGGTCAGAGTTGTGCCGGAGTATACTTCAGGCAGAACAGCCGTAGCAGGGACTCCCAGGCCAACAAGTCCCTCAGCGTGAAGCTGGTTTGTAATGATGGCCATTATAAACCGCGGATATAATATCCAACGGTTAGCAGTTCGTTTTTGAGCCATATCCTTGAGCTCTGAAAATATTATTTCTGAAAAATTTAACGGCTGTTGCTCAAGAATAGAATACATTACCTGCTGCCACTTTGTCGACATTTGATCCCAAGACGAAGTCTTAGGAGCCAAACATACATTCACCATGTGAAAAATTAGGCGTTCAGCGTCATGGAAATGTTTCTTCATGATAGTGGAGGCACTAAGTTTGCCTGATATCCATGTTGGGCAAAGGATAGATCAGTTGTGCCCTGAGTGGATATCCAGCAGGAGAAATGGCATCATCCAGATGTAGAGAATTTGACGATTATTTCGGGAGTGATGACCACTTCTTTGTTGTTGACGACCGACTGGAGAGATGGTGTGTTGTTCTCCCCAGTGGTAATGGTGACGTTCATCCAAAACTGTTGGAGGGATTCGGCATGCAGTATGGGATTGAGAAGAAATGCCATTTGGTATTGTGACTGAACCATAAGATCGATAGCAGTATCGAACTTAGCCCAGACAGGCGATTTAGTAAGGTAGGCTACACAGTTGTGTCGCGGTTTGATTTGCATGGACGCCATTTAGAAGAGAGAAGTTTTGGAGAGGAAGGTTAGGTTTGAAGAAGATGAAGCTTTGAAGTATTAGGTCAAGGATATTTATAGGGTATGGTTAAGAAAACGACTGAAGGATGTGGTGTTAGTCATCAGTAGTTTTAAACGACTGTTGACATGGTATTATCCTTTCAGACGTTGAAACAGCTGAAGTCGTGGTGTAGGCATCAGTAGTTAGAAAACTACTGAAAGCCGTGGTTTTGACTTTAGATGATGAAACAACTGAGGACTTGGTATTTGTCATCAGTAGTTGTGAAACTACTGAACACAGTGGTTTTGTCATCAGTTGTTGTAAACAGCTGAAGACTTGGTATTAGTCATCAGTAGTTATAAAACTACTGAAGACATGTTTTGCTTTAGTTGTTTAGAATGAAAACCAGTTGTTGAAACAACTGAAGAGAAAGTTCTCTTCAGTAGTTTCGTTAATTCATAGCCTTTCAGCTGTTTCATACTGTCCTCAACACTTACTCATCAGACTTTGCATCTGATTTTCAGGTGTTTCATAGGACATCAGTACTTATTCTGTTATACTGATTTCAGTAGTTGTAACTACATCAGTAGTTTTAACTACATCAGTAGGTTGGAACAGAGAAAGTACGTCAGTACTTGTGAGGCATTTAGCCATCAGTAGTTATAAAACTACTGAAGGTGAAAGGACTCCAGTACTTATATGTGACATGGGTACCAATGATCACCAGTAATTATTACTGAAATCATCAGTAGTTGTCACTTATTCTAGCTGCAGCATACCAAGCCTTAACACAAGGTTTTGGAAAGTAGAACTGCCAAAGGCTTAGTAAAAATATCTGCAAGCTCATCAGCACTAGGCACAAACTTAGGATCAATCAGACCTTTTTCAAAGCAATCCCGAATAAAATGATGTCTGATCTCTATATGTTTGGTCCTAGAGTGCTGGACTGGATTTTTGACAATACACAGAGCTGAAGCACTATCCATTAACAATGGAGTCTTAGTCTCTGTAATGCCATAATCCAGAAGTTGGTTCTGAAGCCAGAGTACTGAGAGGTGCAACTTGCAGCAGCAATGTACTCAGCCTCAGCAGTTGATGTAGCAACAGATGTTTGTTTCTTACTCTGCCAAGAAATCAAACAGTTGCCTAGGAATTGACAACCACCAGAAGTTGACTTTCTAGTTAACTTGCACCTGCATAGTCACTATCTGAAAAAGCAACTAATTTGCAAGAGTGTCCAGTGGAATACCATAAACCAAGAGATTGTGTACCTTGCAAATATCTAAAGATTCTCTTGACTGCAATCAAATGAGACTCTTTAGGAGCAGCCTGTGAAATCTAGCAAAACACATGTAGCAAACATAATATCTGGTCTAGAAGCTGTTAAATACATCAAGGACCCAATCATACATCTGTAAATCGTTTCATAACAGCTTTACCTTTCTGATCAGCATCCAGTTGTGTGGTGTTGCACATGGGAGTAGAACAGGGCTTACAGTTTTGTAAATCAAACTTATTTAAAAGATCTTTTGTATATTGACTGATGAATAAAGTTCCATCAGCCTTTTGTTTGATTTGCAAGCCTAGAAAGAACTGTAATTCTCCCATTGCACTCATTTCAAACCTCTTTTTCATTAATGTTGTAAAATCATCACACAACTGGGGATCAGAGGATGCAAAAATAATATCATCAACATAAATCTGAACAAGTAGCTTATGCTGATCCACCTTCTTAATAAACAAAGTTTTATCAATGGAGCTCTAGTGAAATTATTCTTAAGAAGAAAAGTAGAGAGTGTCTCATACCCGGCTCTAGGAGCTTGTTTCAACCATAAAGAGCCTTATCAAGTTTGTACACCCATTCAGGATGTTTATTATCCTCAAAGCCTGGTGGTTGACACACATAAACTTCTTCCTTTATTTTACCATATAAAATGCACTTTTGACATCCATTTGGAAAACATTAAGATTGTGGAATGCAGCATAGGCTAAGAACAATCTGATTGCCTCTAGTCTGGCTACAGGGGCAAAGGTTTCATCATAGTCAATACCTTCTTCTTGTGAAAACCCCTGTACAACCAGTCTAGCCTTGTTCTTAACAATAAGCCCATTTTCATCAGTTTTGTTCCTAAACACCCATTTAGTGCCTATTGCACACTTACCTGGGGGAAGAGGAACAAGTTCCCACACTTGCTGTTTCTTGAACTGAAGTAGCTCAAGCTGCATAGCTTCAACCCATCCATTGTCTCTCAAAGCAACATGGTAGTTCTTTGGCTCTAGCTGACTGATGAAGAGAGCATAGAAGCAGAAGTTAGACAATTGACTTCTGGTTGAAACACCAGCATTGATATCACCAATAATCTGAGACATGGGGTGATTCTTCAGTTCTTGATAAACAATGAGATCTGTGCAAGTGTTTGTAGAACCTTCAGCAGCAGATGTTGATGTAGACTCTTGAAACCAAGAATTAGATGGTAACTCAAAAGATGTAGACGAGACAGAGATCTCATCAGCATTTGTTGTGGATGGAACTGCTGAAGCTACAGGAACATCAAGTTTAGCAGACACAGGCAGTTGGTCACTAAACTTGAATAGGTGAGTATTGATATTATCATCATCATCATCAATACCACCAGGTGGAAGACATGCTGCAAAAGATGATTTAGCCACAGGATCTGCAACAGCTGGAGGTTGATAAGGAACATATTGCAGTATCTCCAAATCAACAACTCCACAGGGTTTTGTGGAATCTTGTCCAAAGGAGATTCATTAAACTTCACATGCAAAGTCTCTTCAACTATCTTTGTTCTGCAGTTGAAGACTCTGTATGCCTTGCAAGTAGATGAATAACCAACAAAATACCCTGCATCCACCTTAGGATCAAACTTATGGAGTTGATCCTTTGTGTTTAGAATAAAACAGGGACACCCAAATGCTTTGAAAAATGAAATTAGAGGAGCCAAGTGATGGAGAACTTCATATGGAGTCTTCATCACCTCTGATTTACTAAAACTCTATTCTGCACATAGCAAGCTGTGTTGACAGCTTCAGCCCAAAAGGTCAGTGGCAAACCAGAGTCAGCCAGCATGGACCTTGCAGCTTCAATGAGGGTCCTGTTCTTTCTCTCCACTACTCCATTTTGTTCTGGAGTCCTTGGGATGCTAAACTGCCTTTTGATTCCCTTTGAAAGATAGAAGTCATCAAGTGTATGATTTCTGAATTCAGTTCCATTATCACTCCTGATACACTTGACTGGAAGGGAATACTGCTTCTCAATATACAACACAAAGTGAATAATCTTCTGAGCAACCTCATCCTTTGAATGTAGAAAGAAAGTCCATACAAATCTGGAGGAATCATCCACAATTACCAGACAGTATTTCTTCTTTGCCATGCTCATCACTCTCACAGGACCAAATAGATCCATATGAAGTAATTGCAAGCAGGCAGTGGACTTAGGCTCTTCAATAGGAGGGAATGAGACTTTGTGCTGTTTTCCTTTTAAACAAGCAATGCAGGTTTCATCACAGTGGATATCCTTTATTGGTAAGCCTCTGACTAAACTATTGTGGATAAGCTGATTCATGTTTTTGAAATTAACATGACCCAGCCTTCTGTGCCACAGTTTAGATTCTTGAGAAGAGGCTTTGGAAAATAGGCAAGGATTGCCTTTGAGATCTATTTTCTTGGAAAGATCTAAGGCATACACTCTTCCTGTCCTGTTGGCTCTCAGGAGAGTGTGATCATCCAACACCTTATCAATCAAATGCAAAACTTTGGATGACAGAATCCTACAGTTCTGACTGGTGAAAAGAGCAACATGACCTTTATCACACATTTGACTGACACTCAAGAGATTGCACTTGAGATTTTCCACATGATTAACATCATCAAATTTGATTCTCCATTGGAGACAAAGCCATTACCAATGATGTAACCCCTAGCATCATTGCCAAAAGAAACAAAGCCCTTCTTTCCTTGAGAGTAGTCATGAAGAAGAGAACTGTTCCCAGTCATGTGCATAGATCCCCCACTGTCTACATACCAGATGCTACTTTGGCATGTTGGAGAACCCTGCAATAATAAACAATCAGTTAGTTTCTGAGACCCAAACCTTTTTGGTTTTGGGCCTGGTCTCATCAATAGATGGTAAACTAACAGGTTTATTTGAAACAACAGCCTGAGAGGAAGAAGATGGTGAAGAAGAGGAATCCTTTGGCTTGGATCTCCTTTTCTGCGGTTTCAACATAGGAGCATCTAGTTGGTTAACTCTACCCAACAGATGTTGAACCATCATAACCAGCTGTGTCTGATTTTGTGATAAAGCTTTCAGCTCATCAGACACATTGCCAGTGGAGTTTGATAAGTTCCTATGTTGCACCTTCTTCTTCTGAGCACTCTCAGCTGTCACCTGTTTAACCCCTTCCTTTTTGGATTTCTTTAAGGACTTAAGGGTTACAGGATTTGATGTTGCTGATACAAATGTGGTCTCAAACTCAGTTTTCATTTTTACCATTTTCTCTTTAATTTCTTCTTTTTGTTTGAGTTTGGAACCTCTTTTGTACCAGCAATCATCTGTAAGATGATTGAACAAACCACATACTTCACATGGTTTCTTCTTCATCTTAGGTTGATCATCAACTAAAGAGGGTGAAGCAACTGAAGACTTGTTCTTCAGTGCTTTGGAAGCATTGTTTGCTTTCTTGACTGCCTCTTTAGTAGTCTTCAAACTCTTTCTACTAACAGTTTTCTTCTCTTCAGTACTGGCAGTAGTTGGAGTTTGAACTTCAGGTGTTAAATCCTGCTCTCTAGTCCTTTCAGGACTTTCATTATTTACTCCTGAGAGTATCAACTCATTGATCATGTGAGTGTCAGCATTTGAACCATCAACATCAGCTGATAGGTTCAGAGAGGGCTTGATGCTGACTTCTACTTCTGATTGTGCTGTATCAGAAAGTAGATCACACGATAGATGGATTGGTTATTACTCTCACCATCAGATTCTACCTCTGCTCTTGGAGTAAAATCTATAGGTGGAGCAGTGTGATTGTAACCAATGCCAAACTTCACATTGGAAGCAGATTGCTTACTAAGAAGCATTTCAAAACTTTGCATGATTGTACCCATCTATCACACTCTACCTGGGTAACTGCAAGGGTTTCTTTGAGATCTTTATACTTCTCAAGAAGTATCTCTTCCCTAGCCTTATCATCAGTTATTTGGCATTTCAGTTGTAAATCTCATCATTTTTATCATTAAGCACAGACTCAAACTCAGCTTTGCTTTTGGAAATTATTTGTTCTAGCTCAATGTTCTTGTTGATTAAAGCTATATTTGCTTCTCTAATAGATGCAAATGCTGCTATGCATGGTTCAGAACATAATTTGGCTTTTGCCTCAGAGGATACCTGTGATACCTTTGATGTAGATGCATTAGTGGATGAAGTATCAGCAGAATCCAAAGCCATAAGAGCTAGATTTCCAAATGGACTTTCACCAACATGTTGACCAGCACCTGAGAACAGTTGTTCATGACCAGAAAAATCATCTGGTAAAATGCTCCAGTCAACAACTCCTGGGGTGAAGAAGCTGTGTTGTTGAGGTTGAGTTTGTTGATGAGATTGGGAAGGCTGTGGTTCAGATAATGCTTGTGGTTGTTGTGCAGTCGGAGCTTGAACAGGATTTGGTGAGGCACATAATAGCAGGGATAAGGATATGACATTTGACCTTGAGGAACAAAGTATGCAGGAGATCTAGGATGTGAATAATGACCAGAACTAGTAGGATGTGGCCCTCTGTTTTGTGGACTAGTACTAGGAAAAGTCACAAAGGATGCAGAAGAGTTAGATCCAGTTGATCTACACTCTCTTGCAAAGTGTCCTAGCCTTTGGCATTTGTGACACCTCAACTTACTCTTGTCAAAACCAACTTTGGTTTTGCCAGAGAGTGCAGGAAATTTCCTGCCAGTTCTCTTATAGAACTTCTGAGATCTGATATTAATCAGTGCCATTTGGCTCAGAATATCCATCTCTTCTAGATCATCATCAGCTATTCCTTTCAGATCATCCATGATGAAGCATAAATTGTCACTATTACTGCCAGAATGACTCTCAATACCAACAAATGCATGATCAGAACTATTTGAAGAGAAATCTATATGCTCATCATAATTGCTCTCAGATGCAGCATATTCTGACTCATGACCAACCAAGGCAGTATTCCCTGGTACAAAGTCATCAGTGAGCTTTCCTGATGAGGACAGTTTCCTCTTCTGCTCTATCTCTCTTTCAAATGTAAGCAGTTTCCCATGAAGTTGGGTGAGAGATAGGCCGTCCAGATTTGCACTGGAGCGTAGGACAATAGTGTATGTGTCCCATCTCTCAGGCAGTGATCTGAGGAATCTGTTGTTCATCTGGCTATTGGTGTATTCCTGTTTCACCATTTTCAGCTCAGATATCAAGCAGGAAAAGCGCTCAAACTGTTGAGTCAGTGTCTCACCCTTCCTATGAGAGAATGTCTCATATTGTTGGGCAAGGATCTCTCTATTGTTTGCTAAGACCTCATCCGTGCCACCGAATTGTTCCTTCAGGGCATTCCAGAGATCATGAGCAGTTTCATGATGCATAAGCCCTGAATAGATTTCATTAGGCAGTGCCATGGCCAGAATTCCATGGGCTTTAGCATCAATCTCAAATAGTTTCCGATCTTCATCAGAGTATTGTTCCTTCTTCTTTGGAACCATTTGATTGGTTTCCGGATTGTTCACCATAGGCTTATGTGGTCCATGTACCACAGATGTCCAACAACCTGAACTATTAACAGACATGTGATGAAGCATTCTTCGTTGCCATATGTTATACTCGGTCCTAACCAGCATCGGAGGCTTGGTTGAGGAACCGGTATTGTGAGGATCATTAGAAGGAGTCGTCATCTCAGATTCAATCAAATTCGATTAAGCTAAAACAGATTTAGAACAAAACGAAACAACCAATTGAACCAGAAGATCTCAAAATAAATGAATGAAAGCGACAGAAATTCAATAATCTATAACCAGTTCTTGCAAATATGCTAATTCAATCAAACACAGATATCAATTAGCAGTTTCAATGATCAATTGTTAGATCGATCAATGATTAACCATGCTCTGATACCACTTGTTAGGATCAGTGATCTATGTTTGATTGATTAACGAGTATAGCAGCGGAATTCAAACAATGAATTAGTCGATTCACAAGAACAAAACGATATTCAATGAAGAACAAAGACGGTTATAGAGAAAGAATTTTTGCAAATATATTTCATTCAATATTCGCTTTCGTGGTAACAGAATGTCACACTTACAATTAGGTCGACACCTCTTATATAAGAGATGTGACGTCTACTGATGTCACTTGATAGTGACATCTAACAGATTTATTACAACTGAAACACAACTATTGAAGATGTCACAACAGCTGACATCTCCTTACAAAACATGCTAAGTGTTATCAGTTGTTACAAATACTGAAAATCATAAAACTACTGAAACTACAACGACTGAAGAACAAGCTCTTCAGTCATTTTACAAAACTACTGAAACTAAAAATATAAAACTACTGATATCACAACTACTGAAGAAGTACTCTTCAGCTGTTGTGACAAACTACTGAAACTTCAGTAGTTGGTCTTCAGACTTGAACTTCAGATGTTTTATCAGCTGATGACTTCAATAGATATCATCAGCTGATGTCTTCAGTCTTTGTCTTCAGACTTTGTACATCAGTTGTTGATCTTCAGCACTTGTAAACTCTTCAGCTGTTGTACTTCAGTACTTTGGTCTTTCAGCTTCAGCACTTGTGTTCTTCAGCTGTTGTACTTCAGCACTTTGGTCTTTCAGCTTCAGCACTTGTGTTCTTCAGCTGTTGTACTTCAGCACTTTAGTTCTTCAGCTGTTGAAGTCTTCAGCACTTGATCTTCAGCTGTTGAAGTCTTCAGCACTTGATCTTCAGCTGTTGAAGTCTTCAGCACTTGTCAAACTGCTGATGAAGCTTTCAGTAGTTGTTGTGATACCATGTGGGACTTAGAGGTTTTATGATCTTGGCTCATTGGTTCTTTTGGTCCAACACATTCCTATCATACCTTTTCTCCAAAGCCGCCCATAAATTTTTCGCCTGTTTGTTCTCAGAGAACTGATGAAAGATATCTTTCGGTATGGACTGAGTCAACAGAGCATACCCCTTCTTTTTAGCATTGTACTTAGCTTTCTGACTAACAGTCATAACTCCCAAAGTTAGCTTAACACCATCAGCACCGACTGCCATACTATAACCTATCTCAATGGATTCCCAAAGATTGGGATCAACTCCATTTAGATAGATCTCGAACCGTTGTTTCTATTGTGGGTAATCATCTAACGTTATAAGTTTTGGTGGTTTATTGTGATTCCCAATTTCATTTTCCAGAAGTAGAAGGTTTTGAATGCGAGGGTCTTTTCCGGCAGTAAAAGCAGAGAACTGATCTTCCATCTTTATAAACTTTGGACTTTAAAACTAGACTGGCTCACTCGTGTGAATGGACTTATACGTATGGATCACTCGTGCGAATGAGGGGTGCGAATGAATTCAATCGTGAGATTGGATTCAGTCGTACGTATGGAGTGTGCGATTGGAGACAAGCGAATGGGGTTGTTCAGTCGTATGAATGATTGAGCGACTGAGTTCAATTATGCGAATGGGGTGTGCGATTGAGTTCAGTGATGCGATTGAGCCAAATGTGCGACTGAAGGCCACTGTTTTTGCAAAATCAAAGGTTTTTTACACTTTGACACAAAAACATGATTTTTCAAGAACCCTAATCTGCCGTATGCCTAAGAATGTAAACTTTGAGACCTGGAGACATCGAAAACACTGTTTTACTCAAAAGGTGACTCCTTTCAATGAAAAATGTGATTTTTACACCGAAACTAATTGAATCAACACGCAAAATCAAGAGCCAAGGCTCTGATACCACTTGTTACAAGACCGTGTACGTACAAAGTACTAATTGATAATGCGTAAAACCAGATCAAATAGTGCGGAATCCTATTTGATTAGCGATCCAATCAGTGAGAACGAGTAGAAGAATATTAGATGTGAACTATGAACTTCGAATAGGCTTTCTGGATGCTCTGGACGGCTAGGTTATGAGTATGTTTCAGAAGTCTCTCAATTGTTATGTTTTTCCACGAATTAGGTGGTATTTATAGGTTTGCAGTCTTCATTCGTGCGACTAAACCATTAGCATGGTTCAGTCGTGCGGCTGACTCATGCGACTGATTCATACGCACGACTGAAGGTTCAGTCGTGCGACTGAGCCAATCTCATCTCTCACTCATACGACTGATCCAGTTGTCTGGTTTAGTCGTGCAACTGGTTCATTAGCATGATGAGTTCATGCATATGGTCCATAAGTATGGTCCATTAGCATGAAACATCATATAACAACTTTAAACCTATATAATAAGTTTATTATACTTTGACACACAATAATACTATGAAATATTAACATTATAAACATCAACCACATATTATATTTCATTCAACCCATTCATTACATATCTGTAAGACATGACAGACTTTTACATTAAGCACATAAAATAGGGACATATGTATCAACAGAAATTATAACTATTAAATGTTCGTACGTCCAAATACTAAATCAAAACATATCACTGGCTAAACTAAGCCTGATCGCATCCCTATGCTGATCATGCTTGTCTTGAGTTATGGGCTTAGTAAATGGGTCTGCTAGTTTTTGATTTATGTCTATTTTACTTATCATGATGTCTCCCTGTTTCACTATGTCCCATATATAGTAAAACTTCCTCTGAATGTGCTTGTCCCTATGATGACATCTAGGCTCTTTGGTTTGAGCAATAGCACCTGTTTTATCACAAAATATCTCGATTGGTTGCTGAATACTTGCAACCAAATCGAGATCGGCTATGAACTTCTTCATCCAAGCAGCTTCCTTTGCAGCATCAGATGTTGCAATGTATTCAGATTTAGTAGTGGAATCTGCCACCACACTCTGCTTAGGTGATGGCTCCACCATTAAGTGTGAATACAAAACCAGATTGTGAGCAAGAGTCATCTCGGTCAGTTTGAAAACTAGCGTCAGTGTAACACCTTACAGTGAGCTATTCTTCGACTCCTCCAAATATTAAGAACATGTCTTTGGTCCTTTTTAAGTACTTTAGAATGTTCTTAACTACAGTCCAATGGGCAAACCTAGGGTTCTGTTGATAACGACTCGTAATGCTTAAAGCATACGAAACGTCAGGTCTAGTGCACAACATAGCATACATAATAGAACCAATCGCTGAAGCATATGGAACCCTTTCCATTCGCTTAACATCAATGTTTGTTGAAGGAGATTGTGATTTGTTCAACATAGTACCTTTAGTCATAAGAATTCCTCCTTTCTTGGAGTTTTCCATCTTAAAGCGTGACATCATTTTATCTATGTATGTGCTTTGACTAAGCCCTAGAAGCTGCTTAGATCTATCCCTATAGATCTTAATTCCTAGAATGTAAGCAGATTCTCCAAGATCTTTCATTGGGAAACAAGCTCCAAACCATTGTTTAACTTCATTAAGCGTATGAATATTGTTTCCAATGATTAGCATATCATCCACATAAAATATGAGGAATGATATAGTGCTCCCACTAGCCTTTCCGTAAACAGAAGGCTCATCTTCACTTTTGACAAAACTGAATTCCACGATTCACTGATCAAAATGAAGATTCGAGCTACGAGATTCCTGTTTAAGTCCATAATAGACTTATTTAGTTTACACACCTTATTTGGATATTTTGGATCTACAAAACCATCAGGTTGTACCATATAGACATCTTCAGAGAGATGTCCATTTAGAAAAGCGGTTTTGACATCCATTTGCCCTATTTCGTAATCATAGTACGCGACTATAGCATGTAATATCCTAATTGAATTTATCATAGCAATGAGCAAGAGAGTTTCAACATAGTCAACACCTTGAGTTTGAGTGAAACCCTTCGCTACTAGTCGTGCTTTGTAGGTGTGTACATTTCCATGCAAGTATGTTTTTCTCTTGAAAATCCATTTTCTCCCTACTACCCGTGAACTGGGGGGTAGCTCAACCAAGTCCTAGACTTGGTTTTCACACATAGATTGCATCTTGGCGTTCATGGCATCTAGCCATTTTGCATATTCTGAATCTAAGATAACAAACTTGTAGTTAGTAGGTTCATTATCAGAATCAGCATCTACCATAACGTGTGGACCCTCCAAATGCCAAAGATATCTGTCAGGTTCTTTGCGAGTTATGCTACTTCTACAAACGCTTGTGCTTATGTCTGAATTAGTAAAAATTTCTTGTTGTTCAGACGTACCGACTTCTTCAACGTTTGTTTGTGGTGCTCGAATTTCTTCAAGAACCAACATATTACTTCCAGTTCCTTGATCAAGAAACTCTTTCTCAAGGAATGTCCCTCCTTTTGATGGAAATCATTTTGCATCAGGATGGAAAAAGTAATATACGCTTCTGTTATAGTATCCGACGAAAACAACTTTTTCGCCTTGAGGATCTAGCTTGTCATCAAACTCACTGGTGATATAAGCATCGCATCCCTATACTCTAAGGTAAGACAAACTGGGTTTAGACCCATGTCATATCTCATATGAGGTTTTGTTTACCTTTTTAGTCGGTGCTAGATTGACAAGGCGGGCGGCAGTCATAAGAGCATAACTCCAAAAGGAGTGAGGTAAGTTAGTTCTACAAATCACTGATCAAACCATATTAAGTAGGGTTCGATTTATCCTCTCACTCACACCATTAAGTTGGGGTGTGCCAGGTGGAGTGAAATGTGAAAAAATTCCACATTCCTTTAGATGATTAGTGAACTCTTGGATTACGTATTTTCCAACTCGATCTGATCGAAGTACCTTTATTGTCTTACCAAGTTGGTTTTTTACTTCACTTTGAAACTCTTTGAACTTTTCAAAAGTTTCATGTATATGCTTCATGAGGTAGACATAGCCGTATCGACTATAATCATCAATAAACGTAACGAAGTATCTTTCATGATTTCTAAACATGGTTCTGAAAGGACCACATACATCCAAATGTATGAGTGCTAAAAGATCCTTGGCCCGTTCACCAACATGGTTAAAAGGATCCTTTGTGTGTTTGCCAGCTAAGCAAGATTCGCATTCATCAAAGAATTCTTGTCCTATGGATTCAAGAATTCCTTCAAACTGAAGCCTTTTCACACAGGCCTAGCTTATTTGGCCAAGTCTACAATGCCATAGAAATGTATCTTGAATTCCAGATTTGATACACTTTGAAAGATTATATATGTTATTGTTTGTTTGAACATCAATCTCATAAATACCATCTTGGGGTTTAGCCTCAAAATAAATGACATCATTTAAGTATGAAGAAATAAAAGCATCATTAAAAACATACTTGAATCCTTGTTCAAACAATAAAGAAACTAAAATAATGTTTCTGGTCAAACCAAAAGCAAATGAACAATTATCTAAAGTAATTACAAGACCAAATGGACATGAAAGATCATATGTTCCAGTTGCTAGAACTGGTACTCTTTTCCAATAACCAACGATGAGCTTCATGTCGCCTTGTTTTAGTTTTCTCCACTTTTCAGGCTACTGCAAGACATTATGATGTGGTGACCACATCCACTTCAAATACCCATGTGTTGCTGGAAACAATGAAAAGTTCTATAACATAAATTAGAATACCTGAAGAAGTGCCTTTATCATTGGCCTTCTTCGCCCTCACCATACGCATGAATGAATCATACATATGGACCAGTCGCACGACTGAACCAGGAGACTGGACCAGGAGACTGGACCAGGAGACTGGACCAGGAGACTGGACCAGGAGACTGGACCAGGAGACTGGACCAGGAGACAGGACCAGGAGACTGGACCAGGAGACAGGACTAGGAGACTGGACCAGTCGTATGACTGAGACATAAGATTGATTCAGTTGCACGAGTGAACCTTCAGTCGTGCATATGAATCATCACATGAGTTAGTCGCATGAATGAAAACTACAAACCTATAAATACCACATAATTCATGGAAAATGAGAGACTTCAAATATTCACAAACCCTAGCCGTCAAGAGCATCCTAAATAGCCAATCCAACTTCATAGTTCATTCCTGATCGATTTCTAAACAATTTTTAACGTTTGTTTCATCGTTAGATCGATCAGGTTGTCGTTCTCACTGATTGGATCGCCAACCAAATAGGATTCCACACTATTTGACCTGGCCTCATGCGGAATCCGTTAGTACTCTATACGAAAACGGTCCTAACAAGTGGTATCAGGGCTTTGGCTCGTGATTTTGCGTGAATTCAATTGGTTTCAGTGTTAAAACCAGCGTTTCATTCAAAAGAGTCACCTTTTTGCTTCAAAAAGTGTTTTTGCGTTTGCATGTGTTAAAGTTTCGATTGTTCATCAAACGGAAAATTAGGGTTTCTCGAAAATTCGTATTGTGAGACAAACTATTCAAAATATTCGATTTTTCAAACACAGCAGCCTTTAGTCGCACGATTGGTCCATTCGTACGACTGAACCCATTAGTATACTCTCATTCGCACGACTGAGTTCAGTTGTGTCTCTCAGCCGCACGGTTAAGAAGCTTTAGTCGGCAAATACTACCAAGTTGAAGACCGAGAATCTCAGAAATGTCACCGTGGAAGTTGCTAAAGAGCACATGGACCTTCTAGCTGTTGTTGTTCAATCTTATGATGGATTAGTTGCTAGTAAGATTGGAAACTGTCATCTTGCTAATGAGGACTACGATCAAATTGATGAAACTGAGCTAGAACGCATGGATATTTTGTGGGCGTTGGCTAGTGCTGTTAGAAGAGCCAAGAAGTTTGATAAAAAGACGGGGCAAAATTTGGTTGCCACTAAAGATACGACATTTGTATTTGAAAAAACCAAAGTCACGTGTTTCAATTATGATGAAAAAGGGCACTTCAAACATCAGTGCTTAAAGCCAAAGAAGACTGGAAATGGAAATCCTTTTCCTACATTCAACCGACAAGACAAGGATAAGATAGTAGCTTCATCTTCAAGTAAAGAGTCTAAGGCTTTGGTTGCTCAAGGTGATGAAGGAAAAGACTGGTCATTCGGATTCGTCTTTCAGGGTGAATCAAACATTGCTTTAGTTGATACATTGGATGATGAATCTGCAAGTGAAGGAGACATCATAGCTGAGCACACACTTTCAGATATCAAAGAAGCTATGGATGTTGTTGAAAATTTGGTTGAAGAAGAGCTTAGTGCTGCAAAATCAGAATCTCCAGTCACCGAAGAGTCTGACACTACCTTGATGGCTAATTCGTCTAGTTCTACACACGTATGTTCTAAGATGAATTATTTGAAAAACATGCATATACTGAATGTGATAAATTTAGGGAAAGCATTGATTTAAAATTTTCTAGGTTATTAGAACACAATGATAATCTAGTAAATGATTTACAACTCTACACTGAAGCAAATCATGTTTTAAAACAAAATGAGTGCAGCTTCAAAGAAAAGATAGAACTATTAGGGAAACAACTAAGGGAAAACGAGGTTGTTGCCTTAAATAAATCAAATGACATCAAGTTCTATTTAAATTCTTTGGAGGAAACTAAAAAGGAAAAAGTAGTTTGCAAGTCGAAGTTGAATCATTAAAACAAAAACTACATAGTTTGGCAAGTTCTTCTCACATTGTTCAGAAACTTGTGAAAGAACAGAATATCGGGAAAGGTCTGGGTTATAAGGTAGTACCTCCACCACATGAAATCCTTTTAAACACTAAATGTAGACCAATAAATAATAACCCAGTAAAGGATCATGTGGTGTCTACTCCTCTGGTCAGTGATCCAAATTCTATGGGTAAACCTGTAAAATCTGTCACTAAACAGAAGGATTCAACTTTGGGATCAAAAGATAAGATACCAAGTGAGGATTTGGGTGATAACATTGAAAAGGTTAAATTAGGGTCAGGTTCACAAACGTCTATTGTTTCAGAACCTAAGAGGTCTAATCCAATGAACCTTAAACGTGGTAATCATCAAAATCCAAATAAAATGAAAATGAAAAGTGTTCAAAATGTCAAAACAATTAAGTTTGTTAAAGAATGTGAAACATCTAAAAAGGAAGAGTCTTTACCCAACCGGACATATCTCAAACCCCGACCAAACTCAACCCCACATCACAACTTTCCTCAAACTGTTGAAGGAAGAACCTGCTACAGTTATGGAAAACAAGGACATATTTCTCCAAATTGTCCTTATTATAAGACACCTAAAAGGAAAATTGAACTCTTTGATGAAAAACCAAGTTTTTTGAAAATATGATCTAATACACCTCCTAAGGTGTAACTCCAGGATATTTTGTTTGAAGCCGACGAATGATGAAAAAGAAATAAATTCCAAAGTAGGGGGACCAAACTTCTCAACATGGAAGAAAGATTGGATAAGTGGGAGAATAAGAGGGGAGGGCAGCCCACACCCTCCCCACACTTGCAAAATTCTGCCCAAAGAGAGAAGAGAAGGAGAAAATGGAGAAAAGGGGGTTTCAAGATTGGTTCATGTGGATTCGAGCGTGGAAATCGAAGTGTAGCGGGTGGAATCAAAGCTCTACTTGTCAGTATTGTTTGTGTGAGTTCTAGGACCCCTCTTTTACCCGTTTTCAACTAATTTGGGGCTGGAACACATAGTGAAAACTCTTTTTTGAAATGTGTGTGTTTGACCTGTGTGTATGTGTTTGTGTGTGATGCGAGTGTTATGATTTCGGGCTTGTGTGTGTTTGAATGGTGTTGTGGTATGCATTCCTAAGGTTTAGGATGGTTGATTTGGGCTTAGAAGAGGTTCGAAAGAGCTTGGGGGTCGAAAATGGTAGATTGGGTTCAGGATGAATCTGCATTTTGTACCACTTAGGGCTATGCGACCGAATGGCATGTCAGTAGTGCGATTGAGGTTCATTCACAGGTGAGTCATGCGACTGGAGTCCATACGCATGCTAATCGTGTGACTGAGGGTTATTCGCATGGGGAGTCATGCGACGGAGGCCCATACGCCTAGTTCCATCCGCATTAGGTCCATTCGCACAAGTGTTCCATCCGCATTGGTCATTCGCATAGGCGTTCATCCGCATTAGTTTCATTCCAACACGGTGTTTATCCGCATTAGTTCCATTCGCATGGGACTCATCCGTATTGTGTTCATCCGCATTGCATCCATTCGCATAGGGCCCATTCACCTGGTGTCCATTCGCATGATGTTCAGTCGCTTGGAGGCCATGCGACTAAAGGGTACCCATACGCCCAAGTAGGGCTTTTGTACCTGAGGAAAACGTAGTCTAATTACTGACTTTTAGGGGAAAGTGCAGATGTAAGTTTTGACGTGGAAGTTTCCCGTATGTTCATGTAAGATGACTGTTGGGGCCTTAGAGGTTATGTTAGGTATGATGTTGATGTTGATTATGTATGATGTTGTATGTTTATGCCTGATGTATGTTATGTATGTATGATGATGCCCTGTATGATGATGTTATTGACTGTGTATGATGATGTTCTTTATTATTATGTATGTTTATTTTTCCTTGGCTTTACGTGGAATGTTAATGAATGAAATGAAAGTATTTTGTAACGTAAAGTGGAAGATAATGAAAAGGAAACGAAAGGAAAGAATGCATGCATTAATGAATCATGAAAGTAATGGAAGTCTTGCAAGCCTTGTATGTCGGGACACGCCCATTGTAGGGTGTTAGCCCAACGGTGTGCGGGTTCGCTACACCCGAAGGATGCACATCAGGGTCTTTCCTTGTGATTGACCATTTGTATGGAACCATTGTTGCTTGCCTTCGGTACTGAGGCCAGGGGTGTTGTGCACCGTGATGGAAGGTCTATGATAGGCTTCGGCTCAGTACCATGAGACGGAAGGGCATAGCACATGACAATGGTACACCTGAACTTTATCTTCGGTATTGTGGCCAGAGGTGCTGTGCACCGTGATGGAAGGTCTATGATAGGCTTCGGTGCAGTACCATGAGACTGAAGGGTAAAGTTCATGGTTTTGACGGAAAGAAAAGATGTAATGATGAAAGTGTTGGGTTTGTTGGACCATATCAAAGTAGTTAAACCATTTAAACTATGAAAACGCAGCGGATTAATACCTTAATATTATCATTAGTAATGTGAAAAATAAGCCTAATAACATATTATCAACAAACCCAAGAACATAGGATCATTTATATGTGTTGAACTAGCTATCAACTAGAAATAACAACCCAAAACAAGCCACACATACTACCTTTAGTAAAGCTGCAAAAAAAGAATTTTGATGAAGAAGGTGAGGTTCTTGAATGACCAAAACACCAAGGAGAGGTTTCCTCAAGCATCCATACCCACAAGCATCATGCAAACACCTTGTTGCTAGGATTTGAGCACCAAAAACGACCAAGAAGAGGCTGTTGGAAACCTTCTAGCCGAGAATATCTTCAAGAAAGGGAGAGAATCTCTTGTTCTTGTGGTCCTTGCATGTGAGAGAGAGAAGAGGATTAAGTGTGTGTGTTCTAGGTGTTTCAAGGTTCCAAGACCTCAAAAGAAAACATAGGGAGAGATCCCCTCTAAGGGGCGGCCGAAAACCCCAATCCAATTGGGTTTTCCCACCAAAACTCCCTTTTATATTTTGTTAAACTAGTTGTTTAAGATAGTTATATAATTAACCTTTTAATTATATAACACATACACACTTTTATTATTTGATGTTATTTAACTAAATTAAACAACATTACAAATAATATCCATGAACAAAATATCCATATAAGTTGTTCAATCTCATATGCAACTTATTTAGAAAACCCATTTTCTAAATTGGTGTATTTATTTAATTGCATGATCATAACATCAATTAAATATAATTTGGTGTTTGCTAGCTTGTTATTGGGTATGACCCGACTGGATCATAACGTACTAACCACATCAATGTTCTATGTGTCTTTGGCATAAAAAATCCAACAATCTCCCACTTGCACAAGATTCATAGATGATTGATGCAAGCAGTAAATACCGCCTAACAATGGTTTACTACCCTTAATACGCATGACTAGAAGACATTCAATAACATCATCCCCTTCAAGTATCCAACTTGAAATGGTTTAGGTGAATCAATCATTTATCCTTTTGTTTCAGATGTCATGTTAAATCCATGGACATAGAATGATCATTCCTTGTTGATTTAACTTAATCAGGCCTTAGACATCTTGCTCTCAACGAATAAGAGGAACAAATCCCATCTTGACTACATACGTTTTTCACAATCACCTTGTGTCACACCTGAACATAGCCTTATGTATTGCCTATTATTTCAGAGCAGTGAAGAACTAGCTCAAGGTATAACATTTGGTGAATATCAAAACCCAATATGTAGCTCAAGTCGGAGGATACCAAATGATATTCTCCTTTACTCAAATTTACTTATGATCAATCTAGAAGATTCCATGTAGTAAAATTGAGATGCGGGTCAGTCCAATATTTGTGTATTTGTATCCCACAAATGTCTATGAACTTTGGTAGCAACCAATTGCTCTATATTCATTCTTTATGAATATCCACCAATCCATGTTCATAATAGTCTTACATTCATATTTTTTCCGACAAACATGACCGACTACGGACATTTAGAATAATAAACATATTCATGGTGGAATACATGCTAAAATGAATGTAACTCAAAATGTCACAAGTATATAAAGAGTTAAATATTACATTGTTTCAAACTTTTAATACTAAATAGATCAATTCCAGTCACTAGAATATCGAAGTCCTAAGGCACAAGTATGACTTTCATGCTTTGCCTTTCAAGGAGCTTTGTGAGTGGATCCACAATGTATTGATCTGTGTGAACTTTACGAATAATATTTTCCCTTTTCAACTTCATCCCTTATGTAGTTGAATTTCTGCTCAATGTGCCTAGCCTTTTGAAGTGCACAGGGTACCTTGATTTATGCAATCGTACCCTCGTTATCACAAAAGATTTCTAGGGGTCTTGAATGGTAGAGACCACCCTAGGTAGGCGATAAATTTCTTTATCCGTGTAGCTTCCTGAGCTACTAATGATGCGGTTATGTATTCAGATTTTATAGTGGACAATGCTACCCATTCATAGTGAAGACATACCCCGATTGTGATCGAGAATCATCTCGAATGGTTTGGAAACTCGCATCCGTGTAACCCTTTACAACGAGTTCCTCTTCATCAGATCTGTATATTAGAAACATTTCATTAGTCCTCCTAAGGTATTTCAATATACTTTTAACAGCATCCAATGGCAATTACCTAGATTTGCTGATATCTACTCGTCATGATTAACGCGCATGACACGTCCGATCTAGTGCATATCATCTCATACATGATGGATCTATATCAGATGCATATGGGATGTCCTTCATTCGATCTTGCTCATCCTTTGAGCTTGGACATTGAGATGTACTCAATATTGTCCCTCTTTGAATAGGTAACATACCTTTCTTAGAGTTTTTCATCTTGAACCTTTTCAAGACTTATTAATATATGCACTTTGATTTAAACCTATCAACCGCCTCGATCTATCCCTATAGATCTTTATTCCCAAAATATAGGCGCTTTCACGATATATTTTATGCAAAAACAACTTCCAAGCCAGGTTTTAATACCTTCCATGGTTGGAATATCATTTCCATAGGGTAGTATGTCATCGACATACAATACTAAGAGTTTTATTATGCTCCCACTAGCCTTCTCATATACAAAGCCTCGTCAATGTCTTGATGAAACCAAATTTCTTGATCTCTTCATCAAAACGTTGATTTCAACTTCTCGATGCTAGTTTCAATCCATAGATTGACTTCTTTAACTTGCATACTTTTTAGGATGTTGTGGACCGACAAAACCATCAAGCTGAACCATATGGACAGTCTCTTCGAGATGTTCATAAGAAAGCGGTTTTGTCATCCATACTTTTTTGTTTTTCAAAATTAAGTTAATAAACAAAAATTTGGAATTACTAAAAATTTTAAATTACTCCCCCTAAAGTTTATGCCCACATTTGGATAGTAACTTTAAAGATTTAAAAATTTTGAATATTATTTGATTAATATTAATAATGAAGAGAAAAATCTCTTTGTTGGGATCATATCAGTCTTACATTACACTTGTGCATCCTTTATGATTAAATGGACATGATCATGAACTTGAAGAATGAAGGTATGTTTGTCCTCTTAAACCCATATTTGGTTGATATTTTGATGCAAATGACTTTTTTATCATGTTTTAGTTGATTAATTATTCAATTTGTACCTCACACACATAAGCATGAAATGATCAAACCTCCTTATACAACGCATGGTAGAACTTTTTCACAACTTTTCTTACCAGGTTACTTAAGTCATGAAATCTCATTTTCACTGATCCTCATTGGGATTCTTTTTTTGTCATGTTGATCCGCATTGGGATTCTTTTCAATTCACTTTGGAAGGTGATCCATGATAGGATTCTTTTGTTCATTCACTTGGAATGTATTAATTTGTTGATTCATCCAATTTGGATGTGTTCCACATTAGGAATCTTTTGGATCATGACATCTGCACTATGTGTAAGTTTCATCAGGTCTTTGCTCAGTAAAACAAAGTTGAAACATGATGTGGTGAAAGAGATTCATAAAGTATCATTACCTGGTGTGTTTAGGCTACTACACACACATGCATTCAGATAAGCCAATACATACCTGTACTTTGTGATGAGTGTTTCACAATTGAATATGTCTTTAATTCATCACTGCATGTATCTTTTCTTCCAAGTTGAGCCTACCAACATATCTGGTAAGTCATTTCAATCTTTTATATATTGAAATTAAGCACAGTGAATGATATAACGACTGTAATCATATAATTTCCCAAAGAATTCTTTGCTTCATCAAACTTGATTTCTTTTTGTGGTTTTTTGATGTTTTAAATTGTTTTTTATGTTTTTCATAGTTTTTACTTGTTGGATCTAGAAAGGCTGGTGCAACCAAAACCAAGTCACTTAGAAGATTTTGATACTGCAAATAAAGGACTTCCAAAGCTAAGTGTGGAACTTCGAAGGAAAAAGGAGCTCTTTTGAAGACAAAGTGTAAAACTTACTTCCGAAGGAAAAATTCCAACTTCCGAAGACAAAGAACCCACTTCCAAAGTTCAAGACTTAGAAAGAAAGATCTGAAGTCAACTTCCTAAGTACAGAAGTCCTCAAGCCTCAGATGTATAGAAGCCTCTTCCGAAGTATAAGTGGCTTCGGAGGAACTTGTTCTTCTGAAGCCAACTTACATTCGGAAAACACTGCTATTATCCAGTTGACATAAGTATGGTCTCTCTGACAGTCCGCTGCAAATCTCTGAGATACTGCATGGCGTTTTCTCAAAAGCCATGTAGTTGATCATACTTTAATCCACTATTTACCTTTTTATGTTTGTACAGTTTCCATCTTTAGTTGGTGACAAAAGGTAAGTTCTGCACATGTCATGACTACCATATCTTAGATAATACTTTATCTAAGATACCTTAACTTTAGCATTGTAGTATATGCTTTAGTATTAGGTTTCCAGCTGGTATCAAAATATATCCGGCTGTAGGATCTAGTATATATATTTTCTCATTGTAACTCATGTATCATGCTTGTAAGAGTCTTGTAATATCTTGAGTTGAGAAGTAATATATACAAGTGCCTTGAAAATTTATTTTTGTGTGTTCCTTTACTACTTATTATATTTTTATCAACTCTTGTAAAAGACTTTACTTCATCTTAGTTGAGTGTTTCTATAAGTGAGTTTGAGAGAAATCCAAGTGTTTGAGTGACAAACCCGATCCTGCAATTCGTATCAGAGCTTTTTAGGCTCTTGATTGTGAGATCTTACCATCCTATTCAGCCTGTTTTTCACTCCTCCTTATACCTCACTCAAAATGGCCCTCAACAAATCTGAAGTAAAGATGGGGACAATGACCAAAGCACCCATCATCACCCCTGAAAACTTCAGGTCCTAGAGTAGAAGAATGGAAGGCTTCATCAGGTATCAAGATAGAAAAATGTGGCAATCCATTGTTAATGGCCCGTATAAGCCAAAAGTAGTTGGTTGAAATGGTGCCATGATCGAGAAAGCTGTTGAAGATTATTCTGATGAGGACAGGAAGAAGCTTGACATTACAGCAACGCTATGACTGTTCTCATGACTGCAATTCCAAACTCTATCATGGTGGGGTTTGAGCATTGCAAGTCTGCCAAAGAACTGTTTGATGCACTTGCTCAAATGTACTCAAACTCAAATGACTCCAAGAAGGACTCACTGAAGCTGCAGTTCGAGAACTTCACCCATATTGCTGGAGAGACTCTTAGCTAGCAATATTTTAGGTACATGGATCTCATTTCTTCCCTTCAATCTGTAGGAATTGCTCATGAACTCAGACACCTTACAAGAAAGTTCATGAGTGCATTACCAAATCAGTGGACATTCTACTATGTCTCTATCAAGAGAACAAAAAACCTGAATACACTCACCATGACCGAACTCTATGGGATCCTTGATGGATACTATTTGGAAATGGAAAGTATGAGGGGTCATTAGACAAGCAGACCCTTGAGTCTTCCTGCTAGCAACGCCTTAATGGTTGCTGAAGGCTCAGGAATCTCCCAGCGTCAACAATACCTTACTTACACCCAGCAGCCATCTCGTTCTTCTAGGCCATACATCACATTTCCTGAGACTCCAAGGTCTCAACAAGCTCAGCAAAGCTCCTTTCAGGACAGCTGTGCTTTTGTCTTAGGAAGTGGACACTCAAGTGATTATCAATACTTCTTTGATGATCTAGAGTGTTTCAGCCCGGATGACGTGGAATACGTGGACATAGTCCAACAAATGGCTCTTCAAACCTACAGAGAAAAGAAGTTCTTTAAGAAAACTGGAAGGCAATTTCCCCAGAACCCAATCAACAACAAATTTAGGTTTGACAAAACCAAGGCCAAATGTTACAACTGTTACCAACTTGGTCATTTTGCAAGGAAATGCAAGGCTCCCAAGTCCAACCCGGGAAACCCACAGGCCTCCACACATCCCTCTACACCAAAGCCCACCACAAAGTCAACTGAAATAATTGCAATGGCTCAAGAAGTTGACTGGAGCTTCATGGTACAGGATGTGACTCCTGCTCAAGCACTCATGGCGGAACAGATGAAAATAAGGTATATGAATATCTTTGTACTCATGCCTGTATTGCTAAGGTTAAATTGTATCGGGACTACAATATGGAGATTAAATCGGATATTGAGTCTTTAAATGTTTTGAAAGCTTGACTTTAAAAGGGCTGAATCTGACTACCGAAGAAAAATTGAGGAGTTAGAGAAAATTGTGTCCCATTAAAACATGAACACACAAACTAAAATAACTTGGTACATGGTTTGCCTAAAAAGGAGTTTTTCTGCAAAGACAACTGTGTTGCATGCCTGAAAGGGAAACAACACAGGACATCTCATAAATCCAAATGTGTTAACTCTATCAATACTCCATTGCACTTATTGCACATGGATCTTTTTGGTCCCACAAGTATAATGAGCATTGGAAGGAAATCATATTGCCTTGTGATAGTTGATAATTTTACAAGATTTATATGGGTATTCTTTTTAAGAACTAAAGATGACACTATTGAATATTACAATCTTTTATTCTTAAAATAGAAAATCAAATTGATCACAAGGTTAAAATAATTAGAAGTGATCAAGGGACTGAGTTTAAGAACTTCGTTCTTGACTCATTCTGTAACTCAAAAAGGATTGCCAGACAATATAGTGCTCCCAAACTCCTCAACAAAACAATGTTGCTGAGAGGAGGAATAGGACACTTGTTGAGGCTGCTCGAACTATGTTAGCTGATTCAAAGAAACCTCTAACATTCTGGGCAGAGGCAGTCAGCACTGCATGCTATGTGCATAACAGAGTTCTTGTAGTTAAGCCCCATGGAAAAAACTCTTATGAGCTATGGAACAAGTGGCCACCGTTCATTGGCTTTCTAAGGTCCTTTGGCAGCAGGTGTACCATACTAAGCACAAAGGACAATTTAGCAAAATTTGCTGAAAAGTCAGATGTGTTATCTTTGTTGATTCTTCTAGCTCCAAAGCTTATAGAGTATACAACATTAAGAATCAACAATTTGAGGAGTCATCCAATATACTTGTTAATGAGCACACTCCTTGTGTTATGGGGAATGGACCTGATCACATCTTTGACTTAGAATTGTTTCCAAACTATTCTAAACCCTCTTGTGAGAATGTTTCAGTTGAAATAGTGCTCAAAATGATGCTGATGCTACTACTAATGATCAACTGTTTGAACTTCCCAATCCTAGACCAAATTCTCCAAGTGCTGCAATACATCAAGCTTCCACTATTCACAAATCCGATAGTTTAACTATATCAAGGAATAGTGAAGCTTCAACAAGTGAATCACCTACTAAGCCTCAAAACTCATCAGGTGATCCACCACAACACCAGGTAGAAGGAGGTAGTATTTTGAAGGAACAGGCAACTGTTAATACTACTTCACAGCCAACTATTGATGATGTTTCTCATTCATTCAATCAGTCCTCATTGAATGACTTTGAAACAGTAGTTGGACAGAGTGTTCTAGTTCCTGAGCAGAATATGTCTAACTTGGATCTATCTCTGCAACTAGAAGTGATTCCTCATCTTAGGATTCACAACACTCATCCAACTGAGAACATCATAGGGTATGTCTCTGAGGGTGTGAGAACAAGAGGACAGACTCATCAAGGAAATGTCTACTTGTACTCATGCTTTCTATCTCAGATGGAACCCAAGAAGGTAGAAGATGCCTTGAAAGATAGTAGCTAGATTGAATCGATGCAAGAGAGTTGCTTCAATTCAAGAGACAGAAAGCATGGAACCTATGTCCGCTACCACCTGGTCAAGTACCTATAGGCACCAAATGGGTTTTCAGAAACAAGAGAGATAATAGAGGCTTGATCATCAAGAATAAGGCAAGACTGTAGTTCAAGGACAGACTCAAGAGGAAGGAATTTATTATACTGATGTCTTCGCACCAGTTGCAAGACTTGAGGCAGTTAGGATCTTCCTTGCTTATGCTACATCCAAGGACTTCACAGTATACCAACTTGATGTCAAGTGTGCATTTCTATATGGGGATATAGATAAGGAAGTCTATGTATGCCAAACTCTAGGATTTGAAGATCCACAGCACCCCAACTATGTGTGCAAATTGGATAAAGCTCTATATGGGCTGCACCAAGCACCTAGGCTGTGGTATGAGACTTTGTCTCAGTTTCTTCTAAAGAATGGATACACTAGAGGTACCATTGATAAGACTCTCTTCATCAGAAATTCTGGAAAGGACATTTTGCTCGTACAAGTCTATGTTGATGACATCATATTTGGTTCCTCAAATGACCAAATGTGCAAGGACTTTGAGAGCATATGAAGAAGAAGTTTAAGATGAGCTCCATGGGAAAAATGGACTTTTTCCTTCGAATTCAAGTAAAGCAACTGAAGGAAGGGTTCTTGACAGGATCAGTGATCTCAAGTTTGATGGATTAGAGTGTAACGCAGCGGAATAAGAACAAGAATTAGACAGATTATAGCAAGAATTTGATATTCGTATGCATTAAGAACAAATACGGTTGTAACGAGAGAATATATTTCTGTGAAAAGGAATGTTTCAATAATATCAAATGTTTCTGCTCAATCATTCACCGATTAGAATTAGGTTGACACTCCTTATATAGAGTGCAATCACTGCTGATATCACAGGATAGTGACATCTGGCAGATTTATTACAAAAATAACTAAAACTTAACAAACTACTGAAATGTTCACAACTACTGAGAACATATCAGAGTGCTAAGTATAAAACATAAAACTACTGATACGAAACTACTGAAACTACAATGACTGAAGAACAAGCTCTTCAGTCGTTTTACAAAACTACTGAAAAGAAAAACATAAAACTACTGAAAGAAAACCGTCACAACTACTGAAGAAGACCTCTTCAGCTATTGTGACAACGTCTGATACTTGGTCTTCAGCACTTGTGTCTTCAGACTTTGTCTTCAGCACTTGTGTCTTCAGACTTTGTCTTCAGCACTTGTGTCTTCAGACTTTGTCTTCAGCACTTGTGTCTTCAAACTTTGTCTTCAGCACTTGTGTCTTCAGACTTTGTCTTCAGCACTTGTCTTCAGACTTTGTCTTCAGCACTTGTGTCTTCAGACTTTGTCTTCAGCACTTGTGTCTTCAGACTTTGTCTTCAGCACTTGTGTCTTCAGACTTTGTCTTCAGCACTTGTCTTCAGACTTTGTCTTCAGCACTTGTGTCTTCGGCTATTGTGGACTTCAGCAGTTGTTGTGACGTCTGTGGGACTTAAGGTTTTACTGATCCGGCTCATTGGTTCTTTTGGTCCAACAGTTCTTCATTAATCAATCTAAATATGTCTCTGACATCTTAGAAAGATTTAAGATGAAGGATTTCAAGCCTGCCAAGACATCCATACCCAGAAACCATAATCTTTGTGTTGACCTTGAGGGGGAGGATAATGATCAACATCAGTATAGGGCAATATTGGTTCTCTGATGTATCTAACAGCCAGTAGACCTGATATCATGTTTGCTACTTGCATTTGTGCAAGATATCAGGCTGCTACAAAGGTGTCTCACCTAGCTGCTGTTAAGAGAATCCTCAAATACCTCAAAGGAGCACCTAAACTAGGTCTTTGGTAACCCAGAAACAAGGATTTCAATCTCTATAGATACTCTGACAGTGACTATGGAGGCTGCAATGTTGACAAGAAATCAACATCAGGAGGATGTCAATTTCTTGGTGGAAGGATCATCTCACGGCAATGCAAGAAACAATCATGTGTCTCTACATCAACTGCTGAAGCTGAATACATTGCTGTTGCTAGCTGTTGTGCTCAACTACTATGGATTCAAAATTAGATGTTAGACTATGGATTTAACTTTATGAGTACTCCTATCCATATTGACAACAACAGTGCTATCTCCATTACTGAAAATCCGATGAAGCACTCCAAAACAAAGCATATTGACATCAGGTATCATTTCATTAGAGATATTCATGAGAAAAATCTAATCAAGTTAATCAAAGTTGATTCAAATGAACAATATGCTGATTTGTTCACCAAAGCTTTTGATGAACAAAGGTTCAAGTATCTCATAACAGCTATTGGGATGATAAACATTGATTAACTTAATCTCTTTTGAAAACCTTTTTAATATGTAAGTCTTGTGTCAATTCAATTTAAGCCCTGTTACAAGAAATTCTCTCTGAAATTTTCTAAGTGTAAATTCCTTCCGAAGAGAAATTAACCTTTGGAAGACATTCTCATATCTTCCGAAGCAAAATTTCTCAAAGGATAAATTTCTTCTCGGAAGAATTTTTGGCCTCGGAAGAATTTTTGGCCTCGGAAGAAGCGATTGATTGTATACCAGATCTACTTTCGAAACTTACAAATTCTCTATTTGGAAGCAACTCTAACCTTCGGAAGTAAGAATTGCCTTCGGAAGACAAGTTACCTTCGGAAATGTTTTACACTCGGAAGAGAGATTTCACTGTGTAACGTACTCTTGGGCCCCACACTATAAAAAGCAAAGTTTTTGTTAATGATGTCGGATTATTTAACTGATTTTAACCTTACCGCCACTGTATTTCATCCACTAAACCATCACATCACCTTATCCTTACCCCTATTACCGCCTTTCCACAATCTTTTAAATAATCTCGACTAGTCAATTTCATTTTCTTACTTGCAAATTTTACCGCCCTAGAAATTTCTCCTCTCCAACTTTACCGCAGCTCAAATCATCCCTATTCACCTTTCCAAATGGCACTCAACTCTCAACACAACCAAGTCGAACTTCTTGATTCTTCAAGAGATGTTGACTTCTCAAATATCATCTCCTTTCTAACCCAATCTTCTTACTACACTGCTCTAACTGTAAACCCCACAATTTACTCAAAACATATGTCTGAATTTTGGGCAAATGGTCATATTGAAACCCTAAATGGGGTTCGTGTCATTCGATCGAGCATCTATGTCCAGGAGTTGGTCATTTCTGAATAGATCATCAGGGAGCATCTAGAGCTTCATGATGAGGGCGCTCCAACGGAATTCCCCAAAGCAGATTTGGACAACTCTTATCTCCAAATGGGATATGGTGGAGATGTTAGCAGGTCAACGGTCTACAAATTTAACTTCTCTTACAAATGGAAGTTCCTGCTGCATGTGGTTCTTCACTGCTTGTTGAATAAATCTGGGGGATGGGATCAAATCCCATATGAACTTGGGTGCCTAGTTCATGGGTTGGTGAAAAGCCTCCGCTTCAACTATTCAAGATTTGTGCTGATTAACCTCATGGGAAATCTTCAAAAGGACACATTCTTCATGTATCCCAGGTTTCTCCAGCACATAATCAACTGCGAGCTGGACCAGAGCAAGCTTGTTTGTGCAGTTGTTCTGACTGCTCCTCAAATAAGGCCATCCATCTTCAAGACTTTGAAGAGAATGTCCACCAACTTCACCAGAAGAGATACTGCACTTCTTCCAGGTATGATTGAGCCAATGGCTCCTGGTAACATCCCTGTTAACCCCACAAGTGATGAACCCACACCAGCAACTACCCTCACTTTGCCAAATCTACCTTCTCCAACCATTACCTTTACTTATCAGAGACGTCCCAAACAAACCCTTCTTCAATCTTCTCCGATTGAACAAGCTCCTCATGTTCTACCCAAAAAGGCTAGAGTGGAACAAAGGGCTCCCACTCAGCGAAAGGTCAAACCATCCTTCACAATTGACCTCAATATGGATCTTGAGTCTCCTCAGTCTCAAACCCATGAGCCCGAAACCCAAGCTGAAAGCCCTCAGGGTGAGTCTCTATACTCCCCTGAGCAGCCAAAAAGGGACAGCCCTATCACAGGCTCAATGCCTTTAGACATTGATCAAAGTCCCGGGTCATTAGGTTTCACTTCCATATCCTTTACTTATCTTTTAATTGGAGCTGATGAAGAGATTATGTCTCTTAAGGGCAATGAAGTTGATCCACAACACCCTCTCAAGGATCAACAGAGCCCAGAGATACCTCTTATCTCTAGCTCCCATCAGCAAACCTTTACTGAGGTGAGTCCCACTGATGTGGAGGGGACTCATGTAGATTCAGCTGCCACTACTAAAGGAGTCTCAACGGATCCTCAAGATAGTGGTAACATCACTGAGACTGAATCTACGGCAACCATGCCCTTTGATGACTCTGAAAGAGACATCTTTGAGCAAGGGAAACCTGGGTGCCAAGAAACCATATCTGGTGGTGAGGATGAACATACAAGGTATGTTACCTCCTCTCCCCGTGATTCTTCAAAAGAAGATAAGGGAAGAATGCAACTTACCATTCAAGACCTACTTTCTCAAGTCTCAAATCTTGAATCCAAGGTTAGAACTTTAGAGGATAGGTCTGCCACTCAACAACTTGAGATTGAAACTCACAAGGCCAAACTAGCTGAGAAACAGATTGAGAGGTCTGTTAGGCATGTACCAACTCAGGTCTCCTTGACCTCTTCCTCTAGCTCATCAAGCTCTCAGGATGATGCTACCAAAAAGGGGGAGAGTGTTTAGAGACAAAGTCAATGACAAGAGGAAACCCAAAGTCAAGCTCTCACTTCCTTGAGATCAAAATATCCTGTGCAACAAACTTCAATTTTCCCTGAGCCTCCTCCAGATGTCATTCAAGTGGATCAAAGGATGCTCCAAGATCTCAATATGTTCTTTAACAAGTTCCTATTGGAATCTCTTATAGAACAGCCAAGTCCTGATATGTCTGTGATCTACTTCGGAGCTCAAGAGCTTCAAAGGTTAAATGCACCTTCTACCACTATTGAGGAAGTTGGTCAACCTAAGGTCCAAATGGAACCTAAGATTAACTTCGAAGGGGAAACAAGGACTGATGGCCCAGCAACTGAAACAGTTGGGACAGATAATGCATTTTCACAGACTTCCGAAGCATAATTCAAAGCCTCGAAAGAACAATTTCAAATTTCTGAAGCTGAGATTGCTGCTGCGGAAGGACTATTCTCATTATCCAGTGATCTAATAGTCACAGATGCAATCTTGGAACTTGCATCTGAGGTTAGTAGGGAGGATTTTCTCACCCAACCTTTAGCTCTAACATTAGCATTAACTCCAGCTCCTATCTCTACTACTCAACCTGAATCTTCCATCCAAGAACCTCCAAAGTCTAGTACTTCCGAAGACATCAAAGGAAAGAGGAAGATGACTTCGGAAGAGCTTCAGAAGGAAGAAAGGTTGGAGAAACTCAATGAAAAGGTAGTTGACAACTAAAAAACTGCTAGCTGCAAGTACCAAAGCAGTTGCAGCCAACCAGGAGGCGGTCAGCAACCAAAAAAGGGTAGAAATTATCGATAGACTTGTTAGTCTAGAAGCTGCAACTGAAGATGTACTCCTGCTACCATTAGAGGAGTTAATAGAGCTGGAAAAGGCAACCTTGCTTCTAAAACAGTAAAAAGAAGAAGCTACAAGGTTGGCCTTAGAAGAAGAAAGGGAGAGGAAAGAAAAAGAAGCTGATCTATAGCTCAGGAGGGAAAGGATAACTTTCCTAACCTCCAAAGGTTTCTCTCAAGAAGAATTATCTCAACATAAAAATGATACAATCTTATGGCTCTTCAACAAGAGCAAGATCAAATGGAGAAAGAGAGAAAGAGAGTTAAAAGGGAAAAGCTATTGCAGAAGAAGAAGGAAGAGGAAGCAGGACTGACCGCTGCCAAGAAAATAGGTGAGAAGGCCTGAATGAAGAGCTATCTCAAAGCTCATGGCTTCTCTGGCAGGCAGGTGGGTCCTATGTCAGAAAAGACTCTACAGCGACATGTCAGTGACATTAAGGCTGACATTCGCGCGGGGAAGAGGAAGGAGATGTATAGAAGGGGACAAGGGATGACCTTCAAAGCAACCACTCAACCCAAACTCCAAACCCAACCACAACCTGAACCTATACCCTTTTCACTCCCCATCAAAACCAAACCAACCATTGAACCATACACCCCTGAACCTCCACCATCACCCTACCAACCCCTTCACCTCAACCACCTAAACTACTCATCCTCCAACCCAAAACTCTAGCTAGAACCCAAACACCTCAACCTACCTATCAACCTATCAAAACATCCCCTCAGCCTTCTAAACATCTCTCCATAAAAGAATTCAAGGCAGTCAAGACAAAGCTCATAAAATGCATAACTCTGAGCGATATCTCCTATGAGAAGGATTCTGTCAATTTGACCTATGTTGACGGATCCTCAAGTTCCCTCACTTGAGATCAATTTCTTGATCTGCCCAGAGAAACATTGGACCAAGCTGCAAATCTCTTTGGTCTTAATTCAGACACTTTGAATGAGGAAGAAAAGAAGTTAACGAGAAGGCTGGTGACTCTACTGGATACCAAGAAAAGCAACCGGGTGCCAAGACAGCCTCTTGCACCTAGAAAGAAGATCATCCAGTGGAGGTTCACAGACTCTTCTAACAACTTTGTTGTTGAAAGTGAGAATGGAGAGCTCAACAGGCTGAGTACCTCATCTCCGTTACACTTAAGCAGATTTGACATTGCTGAGTTAGCAGAGAAGACATTCTCCAACCCTTCAAACTCTGATATAGCTGCCCATATCAGAAATCATCTAGGCATCCTTCATATGGCCGAGCTAACTGCTAGAAGCAAGGTTGAAGAAGAGTTGAAACTGAGAGAGGAGGAGGAAAGGAAAGGATCAGCAACCGAAGGCAAAGCTTTTTTACAAATGGTTGAAGGTCCTGAACTTGAATCCATAGTTAGATAGGAGTATGACTATAACTCCCGTCAACTAACTCTTTTCAGGGGGACACAACAAAGGTTACATGTCATTCAGAGTGATAGAATGGATCTCCTATCCACCATAACTTGTACAAGCTTCTCAGCACCACTTCAGGGAAGAACAAAGAGATAGACAAGTATCTTTTGTCCCTGGTGCTGAAAGCTTTGAGAAGCAGAAATAAGTGAGATTTTGGTAGCTTCAGCCTAGGGGGAGTTTGTTAGATCTAGAAAGGCTGGTGCAACCAAAACCAAGTCACTTAGAAGATTTTGGTACTGCAAATAAAGGACTTCCAAAGCTAAGTGTGGAACTTCCGAAGGAAAAAGGAGCTCTTTTGAAGACAAAGTGTAAAACTTACTTCCGAAGGAAAAATTCCAACTTCCGAAGACAAAGAACCACTTCCAAAGTTCAAGACTTAGAAAGAAAGATCTGAAGTCAACTTCCTAAGTACAGAAGTCCTCAAGCCTCAGATGTATAGAAGCCTCTTCCGAAGTATAAGTGGCTTCGGAGGAACTTGTTCTTCCGAAGCCAACTTACATTCGGAAAACACTGCTATTATCCAGTTGACATAAGTATGGTCTCTCTGACAGTCCGCTGCAAATCTCTGAGATACTGCATGGCGTTTTCTCAAAAGCCATGTAGTTGATCATACTTTAATCCACTATTTACCTTTTTATGTTTGTACAGTTTCCATCTTTAGTTGGTGACAAAAGGTAAGTTCTGCACATGTCAAGACTACCATATCTTAGATATACTTTATCTAAGATACCTTAACTTTAGCATTGTAGTATATGCTTTAGTCTTAGGTTTCCAGCTGGTATCAAAATATATCCGGCTGTAGGATCTAGTATATATATTTTCTCATTGTAACTCATGTATCATGCTTGTAAGAGTCTTGTAATATCTTGAGTTGAGAAGTAATATATACAAGTGCCTTGAAAATTTATTTCTGTGTTCCTTTACTACTTATTATATTATTATCAACTCTTGTAAAAGACTTTACTTCATCTGAGTTGAGTGTTTCTATAAGCGAGTTTGAGGGAAATCCAAGTGTCTGAGTGACCGATCCTGCATTACTCAAGGTTAATCATGCCAATTGACTAAACCAGAAATTCAAACCTACTAGGTTCAAATGCCTTGGTAAACAAATTAACTAATTGATTTTCAGTTGGTACTTGAATCTATTTGATTAAACCCTTTTCAGCATAGTCTCTCAAAAAATGATTTCTAATCACAATATGTTTTGTTTTTGAGTGCTAAACTAGATTATTAGTTATAAAGACATAAACTGTGTTATCAATAGAGATTAGTGTGTGCAAGAAGTTAAAACCATAATCAAGCATCTGGTTTTGAATCCAGAGAACTTGAGAGCAACATGCTGATGCAGCAATATACTCAGCTTCTGCTGTGGATACAGACACATTTGTCTGCTTCTTGCATTGCCAGGATACTAGTTTGGGACCAAGAAATTGACAACCGCCAGAAGTGGATTTTCTGTTGAAGTTGCATCCTCCATAATCACTATCTGTGTAGGCATAGAGATTAAATTCTCCTTCCTTTGGATACCATAATCCAAGAGCTGGCTTGCCCTTTAGATATCTGAATATCCTCTTGTCTGCATTCACATGTGATTCTTTTGGATCAACTTGATATCTGGCACACACATAAACACCAAACATAATAACAGGCCTACTGGCTGTTAGATACATAAGTGAACCTATCATTGATCAATAATGAGCCTGATCCACTGATTTGCCTTCAGGGTCAGGTCCAATCTTCACTTTGGTATCCACAGGAGTTCTGATAGACTGACAGTAAGCAAAATGGAATTTCTTCAACATGGTTTCTACATATTTGATTGGTTGATGAAGATTCCATCTGCTGTTTGTTGGACATGCACCCCTAGAAAGAAGGTGAGTTCCCCCATGGCACTCATTTGGAACTTTGAATGCATAAGGTCTTCAAATTCTTTGCAGAGTTGCTTGTTTGTCGAGCCAAATATAATGTCATCCACATAGATCTGGACTAACAGCATGTCTTTCCCTCTTATTCTTCTAAAGAGATTCTGATCAATCTTTCCTCTTTCATACCCATGTTCAAGAAGAAAGGATGATAGAGTCTCATACCACTTTCTTGGTGCTTGATGAAGACCATATAGAGCTTTGTCAAGCGTGTAAACTCTGTAAGGGAAATCTGGATCTTCAAAGCCAGTGGTTGACTCACATAGACTTTTTCAACAGTCTTTCCATACAGGAAGGCACACTTTACATCCATCTGATAAACAGTAAATTTCATGGACGCAGAATATGCAAGAATGATTTTGATTGCTTCTAGTCTGGCAACAGGAGCAAATACTTCGTCGTAGTCGATTCCTTCTTCCTGAGTGTATCCCTGTGCCACTAGTCTGCTTTATTTTTGATGACTATCCCTCTATCATCAGTCTTGTTCCTGTACAGCCATCTGGTACCGATAGGGTATTGTCCTTCGGGAAGATCTACCAGCTGCCATACTTCTTGCTTCTTGAATTGGAGAAATTCTTCGTGCATTGCTTCAATCCAACTATTGTCTTGAAGTGCCTCTTTGATGTTATTGGGTACTGTTTGAAATAGAAAGCAGGAGAACAAACAGATGTTTGCAATACTAGACTTGCTTCTAGTTACCCTCTCATTAAGATCACCAATAATGGTTTCAGCTGGATGATTCTTATGTATTCATGTGGTTGGAATGGTGTCACCAGCAATAGTTACATCAAGATTGGAGACATTCAGTTCATTATGGTTAGAGGCATATTCATCTTGTATTGTTTTCGAATTATGAAGATTGTCAACTTCTGTTTTAGTAACTGCTACATCTTCAGCAACACTGAGATTGCTTGCATCATTTGATGTACCTTGTGTTTTCACTGGATGAGAAGCCAGTTTTTAATTTCTGGTCTCATTTGACAAGTCATCTGAGTGAGATGGTACCAGGCTGGGACCTTCTTTAGAAGAAACACTAAGGTTTTGTGACAGCTGTCTGATGGGATCAGCTTGAAGATGAACATCTTCATTCATATGTTCATCAAACATAGGTGGAATCAGTGGATAATTATCTTTTCTTTCTATAGTTGATGAAGTATCACCTGAATGTATATTTCCTGCATCAGACAAGTGAAATTGGTCAAATGATTTTCTAAATGTGTCAATATCAAACAAACAGTCAGGACCATTTGTAGATTTGGGAAACGAATGTTCTTTGAATTGAGCATTTGTAGATTCATCAATATTGTTCAATCTAGGATTAAACACTCTATAAGCCTTTGAGGCAGAAGCTGCATCAGACAAGTGAAATTGGTCAAATGATCACGGGTGTTTAATATTGAGACTGGACAACCAAATGATTTGAGGAATCCAATAAATGGTTTCCTATGGAAGATCAGTTCATAAGGTGTCATTTTACTTTCTTTAACAATCAGAGTTCGATTTTGCACAAAGCACAATGTGTTAACAGCTTCTGCCCAGAAGGTGATTGGCAGTTTAGCATCGGCTAGCATCGTTCTTGTTGCTTCAATCAGTGTTCTATTTCGCCTTTCAGCTACCCCATTTTGTTGAGGAGTTCTAGCTGCACTGAAATGATGAGCAATGCCTTTGGTTGCACAAAAGGAACTCATATTTTCATTATTGAACACTGTACCATTATCACTTCTTAATATTTTAACCTTAAGATCAAGTTGATTTTCAATTTTAGTGATAAATTCTTGAATAATTTGGGATGCTTCGTTTTTATGAAATAGGAAGAACACCCATGTGAATCGAGAAAAGTCATCAATGATCACTAAACATATTGTTTCTTTCCCATACTCATTACATGAGTTGGTCCAAATAGATTCATGTGAAGTAACTTCAATGGAGTATTGTTAGTGTTCACCAGCTTGGTTTTGTGAGACGATTTATGTTGTTTTCCTTTAAGGCACGCCGAACATTGATCAATAAAATTGAATTCTTTTTGAGGAAGGCCAATGACATGGTTTCCTTTGACTAACTTATTCATATTTTTAAAGTTAGTGTGCCCCAAACGTCTATGCCAAAGCTGTGACTCATCAAATGATGCTTTAGACAAGAGACATGTTTATTCCTTAGGTGATGCAAAACACAGGTTTAAGACATATCTATTATTCTTCCTCAGAGTCTTTAAGACAACCCATTCTTCAGGGATCTAAAATCCAGGTTTCAGAAAGTAGCAGTGAGTGTCTGTAAAGTGAGTGGAATATTTTTTGTCGCATATCTGAGACATGCTTAGTAGATTGAATTCAATTGTTCACAGTAATCCACTCTGTTGAAGCTCAATATCCTATTTGTCACAGATCCTTCTCCTGTAATTCTACCACCTTCTGAATCTCCATCGAATGCCACAGTAGTTCCTTGTAAATCATGAAGGAGGGAATGATCTCCAGTCATGTGTCAGGAGCATCCACTATCCACATACCATAGGCTATTAGACCTGTGTGGATGAACCTACAAGCAAAAAGAACTAATTAGAATGAGGAACCCAAGCCATGATGGTCTTGGGTTTCTTGTTCCTATTCATGATAGTCACCTCCTGGTATTTCCCTCTTAATTGTGATTTGGATGGAGGTGTTCTGGGAGATTTTTGATGATGAATTGGTCGAGTCATCTCATCAACATCTACTAAGGATTCAGATGAATAATGAAATCGTTGGTCTCTATTTCTTTGTAAAAATTTAGCCCGAGTTTGGTTATCAAAAGTTGGTTTTTTGCTTAGGAAGGTCAAGTTTGTGTTTTATTGTGAGATGATTTCTTTGACCCTTCCTTAATTCCTTCAAGTTATTTCTGTCATTTGTTGATCTTGGTGTCCTAGATTGAGTATTATGAAGATAAGGTCTGACAGAATGCATCACAGTAGATGTTTTCGAGATGGGCTTGTGTTGGGGAATTCTCAACCCCTTCTAATTAAAGTAACAATCAATGTATTGTGATTATTCATGTCATAGATTGAACAATACTTGTTGAAATAGCAATTTTTGGTGGAGTGATTATTCATATCACAGATAGAACAATATTGATTGAAGAAGCATTTATTTGTCTTGTGATTGAACATGTCACAAATATCATAATATATTTGTTTGTTTCTTGAATCAGATTTTTCCTTGTGTGACTCAATTGATATTTTATTTTGATGAGTCACTTTCTTTTCTTTAGGCGATGAATCAGAATCAGCCCTTTTAGTAGTTTGCTTCACAACACTACTTTTGTTCAATTGTCTGGGCTATTTATGTTTCTTCAACCTATTTCTCACTTCTTTCTCAAACTGGTCAACATGTTCCTGTTACAGATATCAAACCCAACTCCCTGCCTTAACCTTGATGACTTAGGGTCTGATGATGTTTTATGTGTTGAACTTAGTTTTACAGTTTGTTTCTTTTTTAGTGAAACCTTTTCTGATTTGCATGAATTTTATTGAGATATAATCTCATTATCAGAACTTCTCTCAGTAGTGGGTTTCACTGTCATGACATATTTCTTTTTGCCTTGTAAAACAGATGGTATGAATTTTATAAAAGGTACAATTGCTTTTACAGGGCTTGATGGTTTCATGACACTCACTGTCTTGTCTTAACACTCTTTGATTTTGATTGGGTGACCTAACTTGATTTTATCCTTATTGGTTTCAATATAAACATCAGGTTTGTTTTGAGGATTTTTCACTTGTTTCACTACAGATTTAGGTTCCATAGTTTTAGGTTCAATTGCTTCAGAGAGTGAGATAGAGTGAGGCATGACAGTGTAGTAGTCATTGTATGGTGGAGGACATGAATTATACCTAATCCTTGACATGTCCTTTGGATCCTTTTGGGAATCCAGCATCTCTTGCAGCTTGACTAAAGACATTTGAAACTTTTCAAGTTTCACTTCAGTCATAGATTGTTGAGCATTAGCTTGAGCTAACCTTTTAGTAAGTAGCTCATTCTGAGCTGCAAGAGTGTATTTCTCACCATGCAGTTTTTCTATGTCAGAAATAAGAGATTTGATTTTGATTTCAAATCTTTTTAGTTCTCTCTTCATCATTTCTGACTTCACTATTCTTCTTTGATTTTATCTGCCAGTTTATGGTTGTGTTCCCTATACTTTTGTAATTCATTAATGCATTTTTCACTACAAAGGTTAGTTTTTACCTCAATAGGCATTGGAGATGGTCCATCGTTGATGTGAGCCATAAGAGCATGATTTTGGAATTGAGGCTTGACTTCCTCAGCGTACACACTCCAGTCACATACCCCATCTTGTTTTATCACAAGGGCACTGGCAGAAGGCTGACTGCTTGCATGAGCTTGATTTGTCAGCTGTGGTTGATTCTTGTATTTTTGTTGATGATGAGAATGATGATACTACTGTTGTTGATTGTTGGAGTGATAGCTTGAGTTGGGCTATGATGATGATTGGCCTGGAGAGTTCCTTTGATAGTTGTTTCTCTTGGGGGCATTGCACTCTCTCAAGAAATGGCCAGTCATGCCACAGTTAAAGCATTAAACCTTGGATTTATCATATCCAAGTTTTGTGTTCTCATTCAGGCTTAGCTTTCTTCCTTTTCTGAAGAATTTCTTGGCTCTCATGGCAATCATTGCCATTTGCCACTATAGATCCATTTCCTCCACATCATCAGGATCCATTTCTTCCAAATCTTCCTGAATTAGATGAGTAGAAGTGAGTCTTCCTCCTAGGTAGGCTTCAAAGCTTGCAACAAAGGCATTGTAAGTTGCCTTTTGCTTTTCTGATCTTGTGTCTTTAGGAGAGGTTTGAGGTGCAGTAAAGACCTTAGGTGGAGTTGCAATGAACCCAGTTCTGTTCATTTGATCTCTTGATGAGATGAAATCATCTTCCTCAGTGATGAAAGCATTTTCAACAGAATGAGATTCTGAAGGAAATTTGTAAGCCTCAATCACTCTTGGTCCACCAAGGTTTCTGCTTCTTTCATCAAGTTCCAAAGCTTCAATTTTGGCTATCATAATGTCTAAAATGGTACTCTCAAGATCAAGAGTATTTTTCAGCATGGTTACATTCTGTTTCCAGCTTTCAGGGAGACTGTGAAGCATTTTCTTGTTAAGTTCTTTAATCTTGTAAGTGACTCCCATAATTTCCAGTCATTTGCCAAATGTACAAATCTGTGCAGTTGTTTAGATATTGATTCTCCTTTGGTATGGTGGAATGTTTCATACTGATTGACCAGCTTGTCTTTGTTGATTTCAGCCACCTCACTACTTCCTTCACACATGATTTTCAATGCATCCCAAACAACTTTAGCAGTTCCATACTTTTCCAATCTTTTTAGCACATCCATCTTGAGTGCTTGAATCAAAATTGAGTATGCTTTGAGGTCAATCTTGATTTTCTTATAGTCATCTTCATCCAGAGTTTAGTCTTCAATGGGTATTATAGCAGTCTTGTAAAGTGCAGCTTGAGTTGTTGATAAATTAACAGGGATATGTGGACCCATGCATATTGAAATCCAAAAATCAGGATCTACACCTGTGATGTAACTTCTAAACCTTATTCTCCACTGTTTAAACTCAAATTTGTGTTTAAGCATGGGAGGTTTAGGTGTATGACCAAGTTCAGAGTAACTGTTAGAATCCATTTTAATTCGTGTAAATAGATTTAGTTAATTTTAAGATTGATTATGTTTGATGAGTCCAACTTGTTCAAGCAGTTATTTTGAGGTTCAGAATGAGTTCTGTAATCATTTTCTTGTTGTTTGATAGGAGAATTCTTGCTGTTTACTAAGTTGAGATGATGATATCCACTACTAGCAACTTGATTACCAGATCAATTGAATTCTATTCAGTCTGTGCGCAGATTTGAAAGAGAATCAAGAGCCAAAGCTCTGATACCAATTGACTGGGGTTGAGTAAGAGTGATATTCTTACTGTGAATCAATATGGTAATCAAGTCAATGATTGAGTGGTGGAAACAAACAATCAAAGAACATTCAATGCAAGAACAATACTCATAAATGCTGTTTGTATTGATATATGAAAGTTGATAAATTACATAGAATAATTACAACAAAAATTCTCTATCTATCAGCCATCACCTCATGTACGAGGTATCTATTCTATTTATAGGCAGACAAGATGCCTTTTATAAAATGACTAAAATACCCTTGACCTATTACATCAAAACTAGTCTAAGTCTTCATCTGTATCTTTGCTTCTTCATCAGCATTGACAAATGCGGATGAGTTAACTTGATCAGCATTTCTTCACTTGATCAACCACATTAGCATGTTGGTCATCCGCATTGGTTAATGCGGATGAACAAATACTTGTGCGCATTTGTTCGGTCATCCGCATTTGTCAATGAGGATGAGCAAAGTCTTGTCCGCATTTACTTTATCTTCCGCATTAATCAATGCGGAAGAGTAAGTACTTGTCCGCATTTACTTTTTGGTCTTTCGCATTTGTCAATGTGGAAGAACAAATACTTGTCCATATTTGTTTTTGCCTTCCGCATTGACAAATGCGGGAGACAATACTTTATTCTTCTAAGCAGATTCTTCATCTGCATTTCTTCTTGGACTTAAGGGATTTCAGCAAAACAATCATCAAATCACCCATTGAGTTGGCATGTATGATCCTTTAATGGGTCCAATAGCACGTCTGGTGCCTGATAAGGTGATGCCTCTGTCGCGGAAGATTAAGAGGTATATTCAGGGCTTGCCAGCGGATATTTGCAGGCACATGATCGCTGCCCGACAGAGCACGTTTAGGTCGGTGGTGGATTTGGCAGGAAGATTGTATGATGAGAGAGTCGTGGTGGTGGCGGTGGCTGAAGGTAGCAAGAAGGGTGGTGATCGAAACTGGAATGGGAAGAGGTTTGGTCGGGGTGATGCCTCGAGGGGTAACAAGAAGGCACGGGTGGACGACCTCCGTGTGGTCACATCGGGTGCGGGTTTGAAGAAGTGTGGAAGGTGTGAAAAGAGCATAGCGGGCAATGCAGACTGGGGTCGAACTTGTGTTTCAAATGTAGGAAGATAGGGCATATGGCAAGGGACTGTCGTACGGTCCGGTACTTTAACTATGGTGTGGAAGGCCACATAAGTAGGGATTGTAAGAAGCCAAGGGCTGAGGGTTCGGGGTAAGAAGACAGGGAGTGAAGGACCAAGGACGAGCGCCATGGCATTCACTATGACACAGGAGGAAGCTAGGACGGACCTGATGTTGTGTCCAGTACGTTTCTAGTGAACCAAACTTTAGCTTTTGTGTTATTTGATTCGGGTGCCAATAAAAGTTTTATTTCTGCTGCTTTCTATGCTAAGCTTCCTGTTAGTAGTCGACGTGTTGATGCACCCTTTGATGTGGAAACTGCCATAGGTAAGTCTACCAAGGTTTCCGAGATGATAGAGGGTTGTGACGTGGAACTTGAGGGTCATAAGTTTGCTGTTAGACCGTTTGTGATGACCTTAGGTGGTATTGATTTGGTTCATGGGATGGATTGGTTTGCAGACTTTCTTGGTGAACATTGTGTGTTGCAAGAAGATGATATGTCAGACAGCGCCTGAAAGAAGTTCGGTAACAATTTATGGGGATCGGGTCACGACGATCCCGAAAGTAATCTCAATGGCGGTGGCAGGAAAGTGCATGAGGCGTGGATGTAGTGCTTTCTTGGCCTACTTAAAGGATGTTGATACGCCAACACCACAACCGTCTGAAGTACCAGTTGTGTGTGACTTTCATAACATGTACCCAAAAGACTTACCAGGAGTGCCACCTGACAGAGAGATCGAGTTTCATATTGATTTGATACCGGGTGCCCAACCTGTTGCCAAGGCACCGTATTGGTTGGCTCTGATGGAGATGAAAGAGTTGATGGACTAGTTGCAAGATCTGTTTGATAAGGGGTTCATTAGACCGAGTATCTCTCATTGGGGTGCTCCAGTCCTATTTGTGAAGAAGAAAGACAATAGTATGAGGATGGGTATTGACTACCGTGAGCAGAACAAGTTGACGTTGAAGAACCGATACCCCTTACCGAGAATAGATTATTTGTTTGATCAGCTTCAAGGTGCCAGCTGGTTTTCAAGATAGATCTTTGATCACGCTACCATCAGTTGAAGGTGAAGGAGCAGGACATCCCTAAAACAGCTTTTCGCACGCGTTATGGTCACTATGAGTTTCTTGTCTGGTCTTTTAGTTTGACCAATGCGCCAGCTACTTTTATGGATCTGATGAATCGAGTGTGTCGGACGATGTTGCTAAATCAGTGATTGTGTTTATTGATGAAATCCTAATTTATTTGAAGAGCGAGGTAGAGCATGTCGGTCATATTCGGGAGGTTTTGGAGATGCTGAGAAGGGAGAAGTTGTACGCCAAGTTCCCTAAGTGCACGTTCTGGTTGCACGAAGTTCAGTTCTTGGGTCACGTGGTAAATCCCAACGGGATTATGGTGGACCCGACAAAGGTGGAGGCAGTGATGCAATGGAAGTCTCCAAAGACGCCATCCGAGATTCGTAGTTTCTTGGGTTTGGCGGGCTACTACAGAAGATTCATTCAAGACTTCTCCAAGATTGCTTCTCCACTAACCAAGTTGACCCAGAAAGATTTGAAATTTGCATGGGGTCAAGCTTAAGAGAAGGCGTTCGAAGAATTGAAGGCAAGATTGACTCAAGCTCCTGTTCTGTCATTACCCGATGGGAGCGAAGATCTGGTGGTTTAATCTGATGTTTCCTACTCGGGGTTGGGGTGTGTGTTAATGCAGAGGGGGAAGGTTATAGCCTATGCATCACGATAGTTGAAGGTTCATGAGGTCAACTACCCTACTCATGACTTGGAGCTAGCAGCTGTGGTCTTCGCGTTAAATATTTGGAGGCACTATCTTTACGGGACGAAGTGCACCATATTCACTGACCACAAGAGCTTAAGTACTCTTTGAGCAGAAGGACCTGAACATGAGACAGAGACGATGGTTGGAGCTCATAAAAGATTATGACTACGAGATCCATTACCATCGAGCAAAGCCAACGTGGTGGCGGATGCCCTTAGTCGGAAAGAGAGACCCGAAACGATTCGGGTGAAAGAGTATCAGCTAATCATGACCTCTGACATGATGACGCAAGTAAAATAGTTCAAGATGAGGCATTCAGGAAGATCATCTTAACTTGGAAAGAAAGAGAGGTCTGGTTGTGGAATTGGGTGAAAACACACTTGGTGTTAAAACCCGATTTGGGCGAGTGTGGATTCCTCGTTTTGGGGATCTACGCATGAGGATCATGGATGAGGCTCACAAGACTCGATACTCCATTTATCCAAGTGCTGCAAATATGTATCAAGATATGAAGAAGGATTATTGGTGGCCGGGTATGAAACGTGACGTGGTGGAGTATGTGAGTAAATGCCTTACTTGTCTACAAGTGAAGGCCGAGCATCAGAAGCCATATGGGAAGATCCAACCGTTGGATATACAGGAATAGAAGTAGGAGCACATCCCCATGGATTTCATTACGAAGCTGCCGCATACCCTGAAAGGGTATGATGCCATATGGGTGATAGTTGACCGTTTGACGAAGAGTGCTCAATTCCTACCGATCCACGAGACATATTCATCTGAGAGGTTGGCGGATCATTTCATTAAGGAGATTGTAACTCATCATGGTGTACCGGTGTCTATTGTGTCGAATCGTGACACCCGGTTTACATCCAAATTTTGAAAGAAATTCCACGACGCTACGGGGACGAAGTTACACATCAGCACGCTTACCATCCTAGACTGATGGTCAGTCAGAGAGGACCATTCAGACATTGGAGGACATGATTCGGGCATGTGTTATTGATTTTGGGGGAAGTTGGGGTGATATTGGTATGCCTCCTTATGAGATCCTATATGGTAGGAGATGCAGGACACCCGTTTGTTGGGGTGATATTGGCCAGAAAGGTACGCTAGGATATTTTCTTTGAAGCCGACGAAAGAAGAAAAAGAAATAAAGTCCAAAGTCGGGGGACCAAACTTGCCAAAACAGAAGAAAGATTGGATAAGTGGGAGAATAAGAGGGGAGGGCAGCCACACCCTCCCCACACTTGCAAAAATCTGCCCAAGAGAGAAGAGAAGGAGAAAAGGGAGAAAAGGGAGAAAAAGGGGTTTCAAGCTTGGTTCGTGTGGATTCGAGTGTGGAAATCGAAGTGTAGCGGGTGGAATCGAAGCTCTACTTGTCGGTATTGTTTGTGTGAGTTCTAGGATCTCTCTTTACATGTTTTCAATTGATTTGGGGCTGGAACACATAGTGAAAACCTGTTTTTGAAATGTGTGTGTTTGACCCGTGTGTATGTGTTTGTGTGTGATGCGAGTGATGTATGATTTCGGGCTTGTGTGTGCTTGAATGGTGTTATGGTATACATTCCTAAGGTTTAGGATGGTTGATTTGGGCATAGAAGAGGTTTGGAAGAGCTTGGGGGTCGAAACTGGCAGATTGGGTTCGGTATGAATATGCATTCTACACCAGTTAGGGCTATGCGACCGAATGGCATGTCAGTCGTGCAATTGAGGTTCATTTGCAGGTGAGTCATGCGATTGGAGCCCATACGCATGCCAGTCGTGCGACTGAGGGTTATTCGCATGGGGAGTCATGCGACTGAGGCCCATACGCCTAGTTCCATCCGCATTAGGTCCATTCGCACAAGTGTTCCATCCGCATTGGTTCATTCGCATAGGCATTCATCCGCATTAGTTTCATTCGCACAAGGTGTTCATCTGCATTAGTTCCATTCGCATTGGACTCATCCGCATTGTGTTCATCCGCATTGGGTCCATTCGCATGGGGCCCATTCGCCTAGTGTCCATTCCCATGATGTTCAGTTGCCTGGAGGCCAAGCGACTGAAGGGTGCCCATACACCCAAGTAGGGCTTGTGTACCCGAGGAAAACGTAGTTTAATTACTGAATTTCGGGGGAAAGTGCAGATGTAAGTTTTGACGTGGAAGTTTCCCGTAAGTTCATGTAAGATGATTGTTGGGGCCTTAGAGGTTATGTTGGGCATGATGTTGATGTTGATGATGTATGATGTTGTAGGTTTATGCATGATGTATGTTATGTATGTATGATGATGCCCTGTATGATGATGTTATTGACTGTGTATGATGATGTTTCTTATTATTATGTATGATTATTTGCCTTGGCTTTACGTGGAATGTTTATGTATGAAATGAAATTAGTATGTAACGTAAAATGGAAGATAATGAAAAGAGAAACGAAATGAAAGAATGAATGCATTAATGAATGATGAAAGTAATGGAAGTCTTGCAAGCCTTGTATGTCAGGACACGCCCCATTTTAGGGTGTTAGCCCAATGGTGTGCGGGTTTGCTACCCCAGAAGGATGCACATCGGGTCTTTCTTTGTGATTGACCAATTGTATGGAACCATTATTGCTTGCCTTCGGTACTGTGGCCAGAGGTGCTGTGCACCATGATGGAAGGTCTATGATAGGCTTCGGCCCAGTACCATGGACGGAAAGGCATAGCACATGACAATGGTACACCTGAACTTTATTTTCGGTACTCTGGCCAGAGGTGTTGTGCACCGTGATGGAAGGTCTATGATAGGCTTCAACGCAGTACCATGAGACTGAAGGGTAAAGTTCAAGTTTTGACGGAAAGAAAAGATGTAATGATGAATGAATAAATGAAAGGAAGAATGTATGAATGAATGGAAGTTAATGAATGATGAAGATAATAATGACATTATCTATGTGTACGTATGATGTATGATCGCATGAAAGTAAAGAACAGTTTTAATGAAAGTAAAGTATGTTTTATTATAAAACTAGAACTCACTCAGCAATGTTGAATTTTATGTGTTTCAGTTGGCAGGTAATGAATGTTGAGGATGGCACGGGGCGGCTACTCAACTCTTTTGGATGGCGACTATTTTTATAATGCTTTTGTGATGTAATGCAACATGTATTTGTAACTGATAACGATCTATTATTTTGCAAAAAGCCTTTATTATGAAATGAATGCTTTGTTTAAATGTTTCCGCTGCAACGTTTTTTTGTAAGAATGATGAAATCATATGTTTTATGTGCGATGATCGACCAGCTGTAAGCGTCCCGGAACGGGGCGTTACATAAGGATACACCTAAGCTTAGTAGGGAACCTAAAGTTCAAACCATAAGCCAATCGTCTGTTTACCACAAACAGGCCTTACACAAAACTGGTTTATGGAAGATAAAAACAAGTAATGTGTCTGTTAGTGAGAAAAAGAAGAAGAAAGATATGCCCTCGTCCTCTGAAGGTCAGTGGGTTGATTTCATGATGTGTGATACCTCTAGGACACCCAAGCCAGTTAAGGCATGGGTCCCAAACCTGAACTAATCAATTCCTTTGTATGTGCAGGGTGTACGCTACATCACTATCATGAATACTGGGAATTCGTCTCTCCTTTTCGACATCAAGCTAACTAAAGGGGGCATGTATCATTCGCTGGGAATAAAGGAGGTTACATCACCGCTCAAGGCGAAGTGGGAAACGAGAAAGTGAAGTTTGACAACGTCAACTACATTTAGCAATTGCAAAAACACTTGCTTTTTGTCTCCCAAATCTATGATAAGGTATTCAAGGTTGGTTTGACAACAAGAAGTGCTACATGTTGAAGAAGGAGTATGTGTCGAGGAGGATAATATTCTAATGTCATCTTCAAGATATAATGATCTGTATGTCTTGGATCTATCAAAAGCCTCCACAACTGAGTCTACTGCTCAGTGCTTCTTGTCAAAGGCAACAGAGAGAGATTCAATCTCCTGGTATAGGAGAATAGGACATATTAATCCCAGGAAGATGAAACATCTAGTTCCGAATGATTTGGTGAATGGAGTTATATTCAAGAATTTCCAGCTCCTAGATTTTGGCGTAGCATGTAAGAAAGGGAAACAAACCAAGAAGTATCATAGAGCAAAGAAAGTTAATTCTATCGATATTCCTCATGAGCTTCTACGCATGGATCTGTTTGGCCCAATCAACACAAAGAGCATTGCTGGAGATTGGTATTGTTTTGTAGTAACTAATGACTACTCAATATTCTCTTGGGTGATGTTTCTTAAAGCCAAGTTAGACATCTGAATCATTCAAGCATCTAGTCACTACATTGGAATCACTCTACAAGCTGAAAGTAAGAAATATTTGATCAGACAATAAAATAGAGTTCAAGAATCAGTGGATGGTGGCATTCTATCGAGAGAAAGGAATTGTTCACCAATTTACTTCGGCCTACACTCCACAGATGAATGGGGTTGCTGAAAGAAAGAATCAAACCTTGATAGAGACAGCAAGGACAATGTTAGCCGACTCTAAACTGCCTATTCAATTCTGGAATGAGGTAGTGGCTAATGCATGCTACACAATCAATCAAGTCTTAGTGGTCAAACGTCATGGAAAAATGTGTTATGAATTGCTCTAGTGACGTAAACCCAACTTCAAATATCTAGAACCTTTTGGAACACCGTGCATGCTGTTAAAGAAAACTCAGACTGGGAAGTTGTGAGAAGGCAGAAAAAGGTATCTTTCTTAGATATAGTATACCAGACAAGAGATTTTATAACAACTCAACGGGTCAGGTAGAAGTGTGGTGCAAAGTTGATGTACAAAGATACACCACCCCCCCAGCTGGCAAAGGACCTTACTTCTTCTTTGACTATGATGGATTTTTTAAGTCTTTAATCTACCTCCTTCTCATCCTGATGATGAGTTATCTGCTCGAATGATGTACGATGATCTGAATACTCCTACACTAGACTCGACATCATCTGTTCCATCAGACTATCCTTCTAGACCTTCAGGGGAGAGCTTGAGGTAAGTGAATCTTCCTTTGATGATGAAGCAGTTGAAACTGCTAATGTGGACCAGGAGGAACAGGTTCCCACCACCGAAAGTACACAAGCATCTAATCTTGATGTCCCTGGAACTTCTAAACCCCACACTCCAACAGCCATAAAAACTGAACCTGGGATTCAAAATCTGGATAATAAGGTAGCCGTTCCCACTACTCCCGGAACTCGAGTTAATATGCATCATACCCTGGACAACATCATGGGGATATTCTATCGGGAGTTCAGACACGAAATCAACTATACTCAGCTGATTATGCCACGGTCATGGAAAAAGGATATCTACATGATGGTGATTATCGATGTTTTGTGTCTCAATTTGAGCCAAAATATGTAAGTGGAGCTTTAAACGATGAGGCAGGGTTAGTGCTATGCAAGAAGAAATTATTCAGTTCAAGAAGTTAGAAGTATGGAATCTTGTGGATAAACCAAAAGGTGCAAAGGTGATTGGCACTAAATGGGTTCTTAAGAGTAAGAAAGATGACCAAGGGGTTATAATCAGAAACAAGGCTCGGCTTGTCATTCAAGGGTTTAGACGAGTTGAAGGCATAGACTATAATGAAGCGTTTGCACCTATGGCAAGGATGGAAGCAATTCGTATATTCTTAGCCTATGCAGCCTACATGAAGATCAGAGTTTATCAATTGGATGTGAAAAGTGCATTCCTTCATGGTGAAATCCATTAAATGGTATACGTCAGTCAGCCCAAAGGATTTGAGGATCCCTATCATGGGGATAGAGTTTATAAACTGGACAAGGCTCTTTATGGGCTTCATCAAGCCCCTCAAGCCTGGTATGAGAAACTCTCTACTCATCTGCTGAAAAATGGTTTTCGTAGAGGGGTTATTGACTACACGTTGTTCATCAAAGAGAAAGATGGTGATTTATTACTGGTACAGATATATGTGGATGACATAATCATCGGTTCCAAAAATGAAGCATTGTGTAAAGAATTCAAATCTGTGATGAAAGCTGAGTTTGAGATGAGTGCCATGGGTGAGATGAAGTTCTTTCTTGGTTTACACATGGATCAGACACCAAATGGAATCTTCCTGCATCAGTCCAAATATGTAGGAGATATCCTTAGTCAGTTTGACATAGAGAATGCAATGATTGCTGGGACTCCATTTTCCACGAACCATGATGCGGCACCCAACGAAAACGGTGATCTGGTAGATGCCACTATATACCAAGGAATGATCGGATCTCTGAGGTACCTCACAGCCTCTCGTCCTGATATTATGTACGCCACGTGTCTCTGTTCCAGATATCAGTCTAAACCAAAAGTGAATAATCTAATTAGGGTAAAAAGGATCTTTTGTTATCTAAAGGGTACTCCAACACTCGGGTTGTGGTTTCCTCATGATGATGATTTTTAGCTTACAGCATATAGTGACTCGGACTATGGTGGTTGTAAGATGAATTACAAATCAACATCAGCGGGATGTCAGTTCTTTGGAAGACGCTTAGTCAGCTGGCAATGTAAGAAGCAGACATTCGTTGCTATGTAACATGTGAAGCTGAAACGTTGTTGCTGCAAGTTGCTGTTCACAAATCATTTGGATTTAACAGCAAATGTGAGACTACGATTTGAAATTTTCTAACATCCTATCTTGTTGATAATCTGTTGCAATAGTTGTTGTCACACCCCAACCTTGACGGCGGAAACGTCGAGATGTGAGGGTTAAGATTGTTCACAGCCACATAACGCTATATTAAAATGTAAGTATTGATATCATAAGTCTTGAAATGAAATGAAATACAATCATAAGTCCCAAACAAGTAATAAGTTCCAACGTAACAAAACATAACATAATGAAACTTTTTATTTCATTATCTAGGTCCAAGTCCTAGATTATGCATGCTTCAAAGGGATCTTTAAACTTGAGGTTGACCTGAAACATGATAAAATAAGAGTCAACTAAAAATAGTTGGTTAGTTTCTAAGGTTTTTATACATAATATGAAAAAGGTTACAAGTAGCAATTCATGTCATAGGTCATAAGTAGGTAAGGTTATAGAACACATATCGTTACAAACCAAACCTTGACTTGATTACAAGAATAGAAGATTGGCTAAGTGTATTGGTTCCCATGATGAAAAGCAACGTCATCAGGAGCCAGCAATACCTCGGCTTTAGCACCAATAGGCTTGTCAGGCCAAAAGATCTAAGACGTCGCCAGGCTAGCAATAATAATGATTGAAACAAAACTATGTATCTCATATAATCACTTACATTACACAAATAACCATGACAAAATAATAAGTTGAATTGCATGTGATTTACAAGTCTCAAATGAGTATAAGTGTATCAAGTATAAACTATCATGTTTCACCCCAATTAGTGTGAAAATATGAAAAAGGGGCAGGAAAACTCACTTGTCAATGAGTATATAATGAAGATTAATAAGAATAAAAATATGCCGTTCAAGATAAAACGTCACAAAGCACCTAAATATATAAATATTATAAAATTTAGGTTAATAATAAGATTAACGAGTTAACATGAACTAGGGTATTAAATTTTGAGGATGTATAAAGTTAATAATTTATTTATAAAAAAATACTATTTATGAAATTTATAAATTTATTTTTAAGGAAATTGATCCTTGTAAATAACTTGTGATTTCATTTATACAATTATATTTAAATTCTATAAATATCATGATAATCCATAAAATAAGGTCTAATATTAATTTAATGTTTTAAGTATTATATAACAATCTAATAATAAAAATATTTAATCATTACACTTGTAAATAATTTTATATTAAAATATTACAAAGTTTTACAAGAAAATTTTTAAGAAAATAATTGATGACTTTAAAAATATTTAGGGTTTATAAAATTCATTTTTATATTTATTATAAATTTTCTATACTTAATTTAAGGCTAAAAAAAGTTTTTAAAAATATACATGAGGGTGCCCGGGTTCGAACCGGGGACCTCATGTTGAGAATGCAATGTCTTAACCAATGAACCAAGGCCTCAGCGCGGTTCATATGGTTTCGAATTATTATAACCCGTTTAAAGAAAGTTTCCCCAAATCTCTAAGAACCCTAATTCCACAATCCTCAAAATTGAACCCGAATTCGTTAATGTAAAAGCTTGTAATCATGGGGCTTTGTTCCCCATGCTAAAACGAGCATATTCATGTATGTAATTACCCCGAACAAGTTCGAATTGAAGGTGAACCCAACGATGCACAAGTCGCGGTCGAAGGAGATGCAGAAGAAACGATGTAAACGTTGATGATAACACAATTAACTTGTGTATAGCTTCGTATGACAAACTAGATCCAAAGCCCCTTATCGATTTCAAATCTTGATGTTTGGAAGATAGCGTTCGAGTATGTTGCAGTTCGTGATCAACAGAGAGAATCGAAGGAGATGTTTTTGTTTATTCAGGTGAAATTGATGATTGCAATCGATTAGAATCAGATAAACGCTCGATTTGGTTCAGTTAATTGGGTTATGATTGGAGTTTAATGCTCAAACGGTTATGGATCTTAACGTGCTTCGGTTATACCTTCGAATGGAGTTCGTAACCGGTTGATAAACGCCTTAAAAGTTCATAACGAGGTTCGAATTGTGTTCACGAATCGATTGGTATAATTTGGGAATAAAACGGATGAATTTTTACGGGTTTTGGAACCTCGCCGGCGTCGCGCCGGAGTTTCGCCGGCCGGCGGCCGGAAAATCGGAGAGAGAAGAAAATGGTTTGGGTTGGGTTTTAATTAATTACACCAATTAGTCCCTCTAGTTATATTTAACATTTTATGCTTAAAAGTTCCATTTAAGTTTCCAAATTGAAAAATAAAACCCTCAAACTTAATTTAAGTTTAGGTTTTAAATATGACTAAGTTTAATAACCCTTATAAATTATAATTAACCATATTAAAAGAATCTTATTATTACTAATACTATTATTCATTATTATTACTTATTATTATTGTTACTTTTATTAATATTAACATTATATTATTAATTATACTTAACATTCATTAAAAACCCAATGATTAAAGAATAAGCACCAAACAACACGCAAGTTTCAAAATTGACAAATATAACCTTAGTAAGAATAAACGAAATAACCTTTAGCTAACAAAAAATACAAGATGTTACAGCTGTCACTTAAAAATCGGTCCAACACCCAAAAACTAAACACGTCGGTATTAAATATCACTTTATATGTGACTGTTTTGAAAAGCAATAATCGATATTGTTAAAATTAATACAGATTTTCAACGTGCCAAGTCTACACAAAAGCTTTTGGCAAACCTCAATTTTTATATCTTTTGGAGGTAAATGGTGTGTAAAAAAGAAAAGTGTTGTGATTCCAGAAGAATCGAGTTCGTAGTCTGACAAATTGTTCAGTATTTTTCTGCCTTTCAAAATCCAAAAACACAAAAATATTTTCGATTTTAGAATTTTAGGGGGAGAATAGTTTAGTTTCAGTATTTAATTATTTAAAAAATAAAAAAGGAGGGGGCGGGCAGATAAGCTGATGGATAATGATAGTACACAGGAAACAAATTGTTTGGGACATCAAAAGAATCTAAATGATCAAAATGTTATTTTCAAATTACAAGTATGAGAAGTCTAAGCAAAATAAAGGAAAAATGATAGTAAACTAGTTTGCTACTGAGGTAACATAGAGAAAGTAGGCCTAGGGGTTGCCAGTTCATTATATGATGTGTCGGTAGATTCAACACAATAGACGAGTAGACTTCATTGGTGAATCAAATAAAACTAACTTGTTCAACTTGTTGTCTGTTCTCATCTTATCCCTGGTTAACACAATCAACACATTTCCAATAAGGGGTGACGAGCGAAATAAACGCCACAAATGTGTGTGGATGACCATAAAAATGAGCAAATCACATGGAAAAACTGTTAAGCTTAATCAAGCTAATGACTAATGTTGTTGGTGCATTATGTACAAAAGAAAATTTTGCTCTAACAAGAAGATAGGTTGTGTGCCTCTTTGCTGTGCGATGGCACTGACCTGAGGATAAGCATAACCTAAATATTCTAGAATTCATTGTTGTTTACGCCTCTTTGTTGTTCGATGGCACTGACCTGAGGCTTGGCATCTCTTTGAAAGCTCTTAGAATAGTCTCTTCTTGTCAAATACCCGTAGACCGCTCAAAAATCTGAAGAGTAATGTTGATTACCATATAAGTGTGGGATCCACAATGCTTGTTGAAATAATAAAACCTAACTCATCACCAATGTGAGTCAAAAATCTGTGTATGAATTTAAGTTGACAATATACTGACAATCATCGTGGCTGCAACTCTCGACTGTCAAAATCATTTAGTGCATCTTATAGCTCTAGTATGATTTCCTGAAAGTGCTATTGACTCTCAGACAAATGAGAATCTAGTATCGAAGTACATATAAAAAGGTCCAAATGATTATGATATACCTGTATGATTCCATATGAATCTTTCCACATATGATAATATTAAATTGAAGTTGTTCTGGTCAGGAGGAACAATCGGTTAGATGATTTCTAAAAGGTTTCAATACACCTCAAACCAAAACACAAACATATGTCTTGTTTTGCTATAATTCAAGTTGTTTTCTGTTTTCATTATCTTCTTTGCGTCGATGTCAGACTATATAACTAGATGAACTCTGTGAATCACAAATTAAAAGGATCACGTCTGAGGTGATCAAATGATTTTCTGTTAAAAGGGTCATGTCTGAGATGATCATCGGTCATAATAATATATATCAAAAGTTAGAGTTTGAGTGTACGGAAATGTATGAGGTCAAACTCATAAGTATGAGCCAATCGCACGATTGAATCATAAGTATGAGCCAATCGCACGATTGAATCATAAGTATGAGCCAATCGCACGATTGAACATAAGTATGAGCCAATCACATGATTGGACCATGAGTATGGGTCAACTATGCGATTGCATCACAAGAATTAACCAATTGTACGACTGAATGAAGGAGTTTGATTTAGTCGCACGACTGAACCCCAGTCACATGAATGAATCATGTGTATGGGTCTAGTCGCATGACTGAAACTTAAAACAGTATAAATAGGGGTCAGTCGGTCGTATTCCTTACCACCCTTCAAAACTCTCAAAAACTGCCTATTACACCTACACTCTGCCCAAAATTTGATTATTGTGATTCCTCTCTAATTGTCATCCTAACTGATTTTCTATTCATCTCAGGTACTTTGAAACTAAAATCGGATCAAATGAATGCAATAATCAAACCCAATTGACCGAAAAGGTTTAAAATCAAGAACCGGGACTATACTCTAAAATAGACCACTTAAATGGACATAAACGTTGTTTTTAAAAGACACTAAGTGCTATTTCGAGTCCCTACAAACCTAATGAATCTAAACACGAAGTGTATTGTAACATTTTGATAAAGATTCAAAGTTATGGTGTCGAACAGAGCAAGATGCGAATAGCCACTCCATATGAACCTCAGTTGCACGATTGAGCCAGGCGCATGATTCATCACACGAGTGAATCAATCGATGACTCAGTCCCACGACTGACTCAACCGCATGGCATAGCTTATGACTAAGTTTAGTCGCAGGCTCAATCGTATGACTAAACTTAGTCGCATGATCAATCGTACGACTAAACTTAGTCGTATGGTTCAATCGCACGATTGAACCAGTTGATCAAAATCAGCTAAAATTCAATTGTTAACTCTTATGAAAAAATCTAACGTATATGTTTCTTGTATTGCAGCAATATGGTTAAGAGATGGACTATGAGTACAAAGCACAACATTTGTGCTCATCTTGATGCTGCATCTCAGAACCCTTCTGAGTTCACCAAGATTATCGCCTTTCTGCATAGATCAAGGATCTACCAGGCCATTTCTACTCCCTGCACACCATACAGGTCTATTTAGCAGGCCTTTTGGGAAAGTGCCTCAGTTGACCATTCGGTTAAGCCTCACTGTAACCGCAGCTCTATCTTCGGACAAGACATTAAGATTCATGAAGAAGACCTGAGGAGAGTCTTGGATTTGGGGAAAAACAGAGCCCATCCAACCAAGTTGCATCCCCTGACTGTTCGTGGATGCTTTCTAAGGATCAAGTATGCCGAAGACATCAATGTCGGCGTACTGAACAAGAGCAACATATGCCCCTAGTTTAAGTATTTGGCACATGTGATCCTCAAGTGCATAGCCTCCAGACGTGGAGGATTTGATGAGATGTCTGACCAAATCCAGAATGCATATGTTGCACTAGCACTGAACACCCTGTTCAGTTTGTCCTGCATGCTCTTCTCATATCTGATAGAGAACATTAAGGCCAAAGGCAAGAAAGGCTTCTATATGTATCCAGGGTTCTTGCAGATGATCATCGACGAGAAGCTTCTTTTGCTTCCAAAGGAGAAGGATGATGCTGTCATGTTAGAGGTGATGGATGACACCACTCTGGGGAGGATGAAGGTGTACCAGGGGAAGCAGGTGAAGCCCGCGATCAGGAGACTCTTTGGCCATCTGGCCTACGTGGATTACGTGGCGCCCTCTCATAAGATGTGGCGTCACGATGAAAGTGATTCTGACATTGAGCCAATAGTTGTTCCAACTGATGAAGATGACGATGATGATGACGACTTCGATGATTGTAAAGATGATGGAGATGCTGGCCCCAGTCAATCACGGGCCACTGACACGTCTACTATATCTCCACCACATTCACACGGTACTTCAGCTGCACCTGGTGGATCTAAGCAGCCTACTTTCCACCAGGATTTCTTGTTAGATGAAGAGGATGAGACTGATGATGAGCCTCTCACCAGGAGAGTCGGGAGCCGAGTTGTGGCTACATAGAAGGGGAAAGAGGCGGTTGGTGGACGCCAAGCTGGGTCTAAGGGTGGTGATACTGATGTCACAGATCCAACATACACACCCGACCAGTCGATCAGCTCAGGGAGAGCCCCTATAGCCAAGGGTTCTAGGAAGAAGAAGATGGCTCATCCCTATGGCAAGAAGGGTAAGAGACAGAGGATTACCTTCATTAGTTATGCCACCACCACAGCCACTACCACAACCACCACCACCTCCACAGCCACAGCCACCACCACAACTACTACCACAGCCACTCCCACCACCACTCATACTTTCCCACCTACCTCACCCACAATACCTAACACAGCTCCACCACAATCCACTTCCATTCCTGCTCCCATCTACACCACATCCATCACTACACCCACTACTCACCAGCCAGCACATCCACCCATTCCCACCTACATAGAGTTTTACTCTACCCACTGTCGGGCTAGAGGAGTAGCTAGCTAGCCTCAATAGACTGGTTCTAAAACTGCTAGCCACAGATGATCTGAGAGCCAACTAGATGAACCAGCTAGTAGCGGTCAATACCGCCCAAGTCAAGCAGATTGCACAGCTGACAGAGAAGAACGTTGCTCATGAGAGAGCATTAGTTCGAGCTCATCATGCACTGAAGGCTCAAAATGAGCTCGTGATGGCATCTGTCAAGAGGATTGAGGGATTGGAGGAAGAAAAAAAAGTTGATGTTGAGATTGAAGGGAGCTAACAGTGAGCCCTAAAGATTAAAGATGATGGTGATGATGGTGGAGATGATGATGATGAGTTGACTGACGATGAATCAGAAGAAGATGATGATGATGAGGATGTTGAGGAAATGGAAAAGGAAAAGGAGATGATAAGGATGAGGATGATGATCAAGAGGTGATGCATCTGCATCAGCCTCAACTCAAGTAGCAAAGGAGAGGCGCTCCAAAAGAGTCAAATCCTCTACAGCTCCAGCTGAGGAGACACATTATCAGGGCAAAGGAAAAGCTCCATAGGCTGATGATTATGATGTTCTTCCCCTTCATCAAGTCAAGACACAGCTAATTATGATTCTTGACTTGCAAGGGATTGTGCGAAGTTCAATGAGCTACACTTCAGAGGAAGGAGAAATCATTCATGACCTGACTGATGAGCAGCTCGCAAAGATGTTTAGACTAAATCCAGATGAGCTTGTCAAAGATGCTCTAGAAGTCGATGTTTTGAGTGATGAGGAGCTACAAGGTGTTGACGAGATTGAGATTGAGGATGTCACGTCTGATTACTATCCATAGTACACTGACCCTAAGGGCAACGTTATCCCAGACATGGGTGAAACTTTGGGCAGTGATACTTTTGTCAAGCTGGATGAGATTTAGAAAGAGATGGCGAAGGATGAAAGTAAAGCCCAGGGTAATGATGCTAATGTTGATATTAAGAAGGCTGAATGGACAACTTGTTTATCAGAGATGAAGGCCCAATATGTACCTCCAAAGCTAAATGCCTACACCAAACTGTACAAAGTCAAGAAACATCAGAAAGTGTCAGGAAAGATCATCAATTGAGCCTATTTTGAAGACTTGGATGTCTATGCTGTGAAATGAGATAAGGGGATTGAGTACTTCAGATATCCACATGATCTAAAGACTCTTCCGGTTTTGAGCTGAATAGATTGGCAAGTTTAGACCTTTTGTATGCCACCCGAGGAGATGTCGGGATGGTTTGAGAAGTCGTTGAAGAAAGAATACCACACCTGATGGTCAACTTCAGACCTCAACAACCTAAGCGATTCATTCATAAGACTAACGTTGATCATATATCTGGAAGACCTAAGGTGGTGTTGAAGTGGAGTCCCCTATCCACAATGTCTAAGATTCCTTTACGGGAGATGCCTTAGGACTTCACTCCACACTTCAAATGCTGGTATTATGACTGGAGGACGGGAAAAGTGGTTATAGTTCTGAACAGTGAAGGAAAGATTGAGACTATCAGGGTATTTGACCCAATGTGGCTTACCAACTTGTCTGTTGAAGATGTCTACACTCTATACAAGTGGCCACTATTCTACGACACGCAAGACATTGTAGAAGCTCTACAGCTCCAACACGTTATATGACTCTGCTTCGCATTTGAGATACACGCGGGAGTCACCAGAGAAGAGAAGTACAAGAAGTTTCAAGAGCAAATGAAGAATGTTCGAAAATAGGATAAACTAGGTCCAAGGGGGAGTTTGTTGATACATCATGTACCTTCTTTGTGTTCTTAATGTAAAAGTCTTTCATTTCTTACACATGTGTAATGTAACGACTTAATGAGATATGATATGCTTTTGATGTTTATTTGTCTTTGAATATTTCATATTATTATTGTATTTGGTATAATTCATATATATGAACATCTTATATATGTTTGAGGTTGTTATACATGGTTCTATGTCAATAATGATTGAAAAATGTGTTCAACTTAGTCGGGTGGTTATTCATGCTAATGGACCATACTTATGGACCATACACATGAATGAATCATACTTATGGACCAGTCGCACGACTGAACCAGGAGACTAGATCAGTCGTATGACTATGACATAAGATTGATTCAGTCGCACGACTAAACCTTCAGTCGTGCGTATGAATCATCCACATGAGTCAGTTGCACGATCAACCATGCTAATGGTTCAGTCGTACGAATAAAAACTACAAACCTATAAATACCACATAATTCGTGGAAAAATGAGAGACTTCAAATATTCACAATCCTTGGCCGTCTAGAGTGTCCTAAACATCCAATCCGACTTCATAGTTCATTCTTGATCGATTTCTAATCAATTCTTAATGTTTGTTTCATCGTTAGATCGATCAGGTTATCATTTTCACCGATTAGATCGCCAATCAAATAGGATTCTGCACTATTTGATCTGGTCTCATGCAGAATCCGTTAGTACTCCGTACGAAAACGGTCCTAACATATCAAAGCCAAGTCCAAGCTTCTTAAATCAGCTAAACTTCATACACTTATAGATAATTCTTATCTTGCACCTACAAATGCAATTTACCAAAGAACTATTAAGAAACTATGTTTCAACCTTCTTTATCTTGTAGTCTGAACACATACCTTGGGATGATATGTTGTGTTCCAATATCTCATGACAAGCCTTCCATATTGAATTCAACATTTAATGTTTCATTAAATAGGATTGGGTATTTTAACATGAAATACTAAGAAATGGACAGACCCATCCCTATGGCTGATTTATTTACGAGATCTCTACCTAACCCTTTGGTTAAATGACCAACCATGTTCTGTTGAGATTTTTTAAACTCAATAGATATTATTCCATTCATGATTAATTCCCTAACCATGCTATGTCTTACACCTAAGTGTCTAGACTTTCCATTATACACTTAACTGTATGCCTTAGCTAGTGTAGCAGCACTATCACACCTTATCAAAATAGGTGATATAGGTTTAGGCCATAATGGAATTTCATACAATAAATTCCTTAACCATTCAGTTTCTTTTCCCGCTAAAGCTAATGCTACAAACTCAGACTCCATTTTTGAGTTTGTAATGTAAGTTTGCTTTTTAGAATCCCAAGAAATTGCACCTCCACCTAGTAGAAATACCCATCCACTAGTAGATGAATGATCTTCTAAATTTGTTTTCCAAATTGCGTCTGCAAACCCTTGCAAAATAGAAGGTGAACCTGAATAACATAAACCATAGTTCATGGTTCCCTTTAGGTACTTAATCAGTCTATTCACTGCTTGCTAGTGATGTGAGCTTGGACTACTTGTGTACTTGCTTAATCTTCCCACTGCATATGTTATATCAAGTCTTGTACTAATCATAGAATACATAAAACTTCCTATTGCCTTGGCATATTCCAACTAATCAATAGGATTTCCTTGATTTGGCATAAGTTTAATAATCTAGAGGAGTTCCAATAGGTGAAGAATTCATGCAATTGAATTTATTAAATATCTTCTTAATGTAATGTGATTGAGAGATAGTAATTCCATTGCTACCTTGGGTTATTCTTATTCCAATATTACTTTCGCCTCCCCATATCTTTCATGGCAAATCTTGATGATAAAAACTCCTTAGTTTTATCAACTTGTTCTTGATTTGTACCAAAGATCAACATGTCATCAACGTATAAACAAATTATGACTTCCTTTCCATAAGAATCAAATTTAATATAAACACATTTATCAACTTGGTTTAGGATAAAACCATCTGATAGGACAACCTCATCAAACTTTTGATACCATTGTTTAGGAGCTTGTGTTAAGCCATAAAGAGACTTTATCAGCTTATAGACTTTATGCTCTGTCCAGCCATAACAAAACCTTCAGGTTGTTTCATATATATTTCTTTATCTAATTCACCATTTAAGAAAGAGTTTTAACATCCATTTGATGTATTATAAGATTATGTATAGCTGCTAGAGCTAACAATAATCTTATCGTAGATATTCTTGCAACTGGAGCATAAGTGTCAAACAAACCTATTCTTTCTTTATGTCTAAAGCCTTGTATGACCAAACGGGCTTTATACTTATCTATACTCCCATCTACCTTTACATTCTTCTTGAAAATCCATTTACACCCCAACGGTTTACACCCTGGAGGAAAATCAATAAGTTTCCAAGTTTTATTATGCATGATGGAATTAATTTAATCTTATATAGCTTCCTTCCAAAAATTTGCATCTCTCGAAGCCATAGCTTAACCAAAAGTCTTTGGATCTTCCTCTACTATAAAACAATATTAATATAAATGTCTAATTTCATCTATAGAACCTTCTAATAAATATAGTTGAAAGTCGTCTCCAAATGACTTTGTCTTTCTAATTCTAGCACTTTTTCTAGGCTCGGCAGGAAGAATTGTACTATCAATAGAATCACTGATCCTGCTTCATGAGTGTTGACCCACATCAATAGGTCTTGGTATTGATGTAAATCTTTCCTATCAACGATGGCATCTCTTGATTCAATCGCAATATTAATAGACACTGAATCATTTGGTTCTATTACATAGAACCTATATGCTTTTGAGTTATTAGCATATCCAATAGTGATGCAATCTATGCCTTTCTCAGCTAGATTTTTCCTTTTAGGATCAGAAAGACATATAATTTCCCTACATCCCAAAACTCGAAGATAATGCAGATTCATAGATCTTTTCTTCCATAATTCATACAGAGTTATTTGGCATTTCATATTAGGAGTTCTATTTAATAAATAACATGCAGTGAGCATAGCATCTCCCTAAATACCATCACTCAAACCAGATTAAGATAACAAAGAATTGACCATTTCTTTTAAAGTTCTATTCTTTCTTTCTAATATACCATTTTGTTGAGGTGTATACGGTGTTTTGTGGTCTCATGTATGATTCCAGTGGACTGAAAATACATTGGATCATAATACTTCCCTCCATGATTTGTTCTAAGGGTTTTAGTCAGATCACCATGAAACAATTCAACCTCTTGTTTATAAATTTTAAATTTAACAAGAGCCTTATCTTTTTCATGTTATAAGTAGACATAATAATATCTAGTTGCATCATCGATAAATGTGATTACATATTTATTATTTCCTAGTGATGGTGTGCTATGAAAATCGCATAAATCAGAATGAATAAGATCAAATACCCTGGAGTCCTTTTTTACATCTTTAAAAGGTATTCCTGTTATTTTTGTTAACTAACAAGAATGACATTTTTATTGGTCATATCAAAGCCAGATATTAGACTTATGTTTGCCATGTCTTGCATTCTAGAATAGTTATATGTCCTAATCTAGCATGCCACAAGTTAGATATAGAATCTACTTTATTATTATATGAATATGTCATGTAAATAGATTTATTATCAAATGGTATATGAATATTAAGTTCAAACATACCACTAGATAGATATCCAAATCCAACAAACACACCATGTTTTGACAACACAAACTTATCCGACTCTATTACTTGTCTAAATCCATGACTATTTAACACAATTCCAAAGATATGATTATTTTGAATCCCTGGTACATAAAACACATTATCTAGCATTAATTGTTTACCAAAAGTAAATAAAAGTTTACCTTTTCCAATCCTTTTGATAGGCTCGGTTGATACATTCCCCATCCTTAGCATGGATCCATCTTCAATTAATTCTAGTTTCACAAATCATTTTGAATCCTTGCAACATAGCTAGTAACACCCAAGTCTACCCACCAAGCTGTCAAATCATCCTGTACATAGAATGATTCAGCAGTTAGTGAAATGTGTTCAACTTTATCCAATTTAATATTTGAACACCTTTTTGAGTTATTAATGGTCACTGTCTATGATTCAACAATAGTCTTAGTGCTATCAATAATGGACTTAAGCCCAACAACCTTTGACTTAATTAGAACCGAAGGCACTAGGGCCGAGTTGCTTGATCCCCAAGAGTTACTTCACCTTTATTACTTTCTAACCCATTTTTATGAAAAAATTAGTTTGTAACAAATTCAAATTTTGGTGTGTTTAAGTTGGATTATTAGACTCACATTCAATCAAACTCATTGAATCTAAAGAGGAATTCGACAACTTACTGTATTGAGGGGGTGGATCCTTCGACGCACTTGGACCTGCTCCATTTGAACCCTTGTTTCCACTTGGTAGCTTCACGTGACAATCCTTCTTCTTATGACCCATCTTACCACATCTCCAACATCTTCATTAAGCTTCTTATTTGGTTTTTGATAACCACCTTTGCCCTTCCTTTCGTAATGCCTGGTTATGTTTAAAGTTATGAAAGAAAGAATAAAAGTGAAGAAAAAGAAAGAAAAGCTATAAAACCCAAGTTGAAGGGTTAAAAGTGTCAAAAGGACACAACTTTGAAAACGTTAGTGAATAAAGGTGGTATGGCCGCTTATTTGTCTCATACTTCACTTGTCATCGGGTTTTAGAGAGAGAGAAGAGAAGCAGAAAAACTCTCGGGTATTTAAAGAACAAGAAAAAGGATCCGAATTCAAATGGGTTTTAGGTGTTGAACTTGTAGCAAATGGGTTTTGAAGGAAGTCATACCCAAAAGGTGCTAAGATGAGTTCTAGAACCCCCTTTTTACTCGTTTTAACTGCTTTGGGGCTAGAAATGCATGTATGAACATTTTTTTAAAAATGGGTTTTTACCCATATGTATATGTGTATGTGTTCACGGTGGGGTTTGATTTGGGTGTTATTATGGTTATGATAATGTTATGAATGTGCTTTTATGGTTTAGAATGTAAGATCTAAGCTTAAAACATGTTAGATGATGATTGGGGACTGAATTTAGTCGTTTAAGTGTGACGTGGACTGCACTTGTGCCTAAATAGTGGCCCATGCGCCCAACTGTATAAACTGGCCAAGTGTTCCCATGCGCCCAAACTCCATGCGCCTAAACAGTAGCCATGCGTCTAGAAATAGGTTAAAATGACTAAGTGTCCAAACACCTAGACAACCCATGTGCTAGGTACTCATGCGCTTGCAAAGTGCCCATGCACCTAGAATTTTCCAAGAATTGGTTAAGTGTTGCCAATGCGCCCCAATAGTGCCTAAGCGCCTAGAAGTTTCCCATGCGCCTAAGTGTTCCCTATGCGCCTAAGTGTTCCCTATGCGCCTAGGTGTTCCCTATGCGCTTGAAAGGCCATGCGCCTGCATAGTGCCCATGCGCCTAAGACTTAGAATTATTTTCTGGTTTTTTGGGAAATGTAAAGTGTAGGCTTTGACTTGGGATGTTCCCGGGGGTGAAGTAAGTTGACTTTTGATCATGTATGGGGTATGTTATGGTATGTATGATGATTGTTATGTCATGTATGATGGTGCCTTGTATGGTGATGTTTTGTATGTTTATGTTTATGTTCCTTATTGTGTACGCTTATTTTCTATGGTGTTACGTTGAATGTTTATAAATGAAATGAAAAGTATTATGTAACGTAAAGTGGAAAATAATGAAAGGAGGAATGTAATGAAAGAATGCATGCATTAATGAATGAAAGAAAGTAAGAAAGTCTTGCAAGCAAAGTATGGAGGTTCACACCCATGAAGGGTATTAACTCAACTGTATGCGGGTTAGCTACCCCAAATAATGGGACAAAGGTAAGGGATGCTAGACCGAGTAGCTATGTGCCATCAGGTATTTTCTTTAAAGTTAATTGGCATTATGTGCGCATGTCATTTGATCTTTGTGCATTTAGTAGGTTTAGATAATGATGTAGTCAGGATAGGAAATGCTTGGGGTATGAATAGTAAGTAAGTTGCTAAATCAATATTTTAGATTCATTGAGCTTCGATCTTAGGATTCATCTTGTTCAGATCTAGAAATCAAAATTAAGATGGGTGGACCTGTGTGAATCATAGAACAAAGAGATGGATAATAATAATGTTATGATTTCATTGATGTTGATAAACAGGTTACAATGAGAATCATAGATGGTTGGTGAAATCAACCCACCCAAAGGAGAGGATTTCTCCTTGATGGTGATTTAGACCATGAGAACACACATACAAAAGCCACACCTGCATAAATGCACTAGTGGGTCTATTTATACTAATATTACAACATGACCTAATTTTGACTTTCTAATTGTCTTGATGTTGACTTTGTCATGTTGAATTGTCTTGTTTTGTTGTAATCAACTTGGTCACTGAACTTGTACAATTAGATCTTTAGTTGGATGTAATTATGATTTGGTAAGCTTTAGTTTATTCCATTGTTGAATCCCAACAATACTCCCCCTAAACTGATGCTTGCCAAACCTTGAATTTGAAGATCTTCTCTGTCACATGTCTTCTTGATCAATTGATTTTCTGGCACAATTCATTGATGTTCTCCCCCATAGATTAAGCTCCTCCTAATATATTTTTTCAAAGGTTATAATCTCTTGAGAATACTTCTTGGTATTGGATATGGGTTGTGTCACTCTTGGATTACAGTTCATATCATAACTCAAGGATTAGAATGTATTAGGCATATGGTAAGGCTTTAAACTTCAATAAACTGCATCAGGAACATGAATCAATGTTGAACACACTTCCACTTTTTTGAAATAACATGATAAATGTCATTCTTCTCATAATGAGTACTCCCTTGATTAAAGTCCAGCTAACTATCCGCTCTGTAGCCAGACACGAGTCTAAAACATCATCAGAAAAAATGTGAGCCCAAGTACTTCAAAAAGGGCATCTGATAGTTGTACAAGTCCCTGGATGAATTTGTGAAAAAGTGACCAAAGTTGATTTCTATACTCTTTTTTTGCTTTCATTATCACAATGGACGTGCCTGTTGGTTGCAATCATCCATCTTCATGTTTTTCTATTCTTTTTGAAGTCCTATTCATCAACTGTTCATAAGCATTTCTTGCAACACATCTTCATTTCTTTGCAATCCGCATTTGTTTGCAAAGCATCCGCATTTGTTGCAAAGCATCCGCATTTGTTTGCAAGGCATCCGCATTTGATTACAATGCATCCGCATTTAACTTCAAAGCATCTGCATTTGTGCTTAGAGTACCCGCATTTGTTTATAAGTCAACCGCATTTGGTGTCAAGGCATCCGCATTTGGTGACAAGTCATCCGCATTTGGTGACAACTCATCCGCATTTGTGTATAACACATACGCATTTGATGAAGCTTCATCCACATTTGTTTTTGTTCACCCGCATTTGTTTTCAGACTTGAACAAAACGATTTCACACTGCAGTGCAGGTCGGGAAATCAGCAGTAGCTTCCATTTCTTCATATTTTCTTTGTTTTTAATGATGATCGTGTTCAATTGCATCGAATTTTGAAGAATAATCCAGTGGATGATTATATTTCTTCAAATCGTACCATATTAGAACAGATCTGTGATTTTTCTTCTTGATCTTTGAGATGAACAAATGTGTTTTCTTCCTTTTTGATGTTAATCTTGTTCAATTGCATCTAATTTTGAAGGAATAATCATGAGCATGTTCAAGATTCTTCAAATCGTACCATAGTTGAACAAATTTGTTGGTTTTTCTTCTGATTTTGGGTATGAACATGTGGGTTTTTGATGAACAGAGACTTTGTTTTTCATTTTTCTCTTTTCTACATTGTTCTTGACATCATTAAAGATGAAATGGGATCTAAAAACTAGATAAATCCAGCAACCAACAACTCTGATACCATTTTGCTAAATCAATATTTCAGATTCATTGAGCTTGGATCTTAGGATTCATCTTGTTCAGATCTAGAAATCAAAATTAAGATGGGTGGACGTGTGTGAATCATAGAACAAAGAGATGGATAATAATAATGTCATGATTTCATTGATCTTGATAAACAGGTTACAATGAGAGTCATAGATGGTTGGTGAAATCAAACCCACCCAAAGGAGAGGATTTCTCCTTTGATGGTGATTTACACCATGAGAAACACACATACAAAAGCCACACCTGCATAAATGCACTAGTGGGTCTATTTATACTAATATTACAACATGACCTAATTTTGACTTTCTAATTGTCTTGATGTTGACTTTGTCATGTTAAATTGTCTTGTTTTGTTGTAATCAACTTGGTCACTAAACTTGTACAATGAGATCTTCCGTTGGATGTAATTATGATTTGGTAAGCTTCATTTTATTCCATTTTTAAATCCCAACATAAGTGGCTAATCATAACTGGCCACAATAATTAGGGACTTACTATACTTGACATAAACTAAGCTATTCCCTTGAATGATCGTGTTAGTGTTTGAATCTTATAGTGTGTTTAGAGGATGGTCGGTGGTAGATCGTCAAAGGCTTCGCATGGTGGAGGTCGTGGTGGATGTAGCGTTAAACCACGCGCCAAAAGAGGAAGCCTAGAGCTGAAGAGGTGGTTCATGAAGAACCCGAGACCCCTCGTCCAGAGGCTGGGGATGAAACGGCTAACTTAAGAGCCTCAGTGAAGGAGGTTGTTGTTGAGGAGGTGCATCAGGTAATGCAGATGATCTTGCCGTCTATGGTGACCGAAGTGATAAAGGTTATACAGGAAGGAGAATGGAGAGAGAGGAATAGGTCCTCGGGAGGATGGGAGCAACCAGAGACTAAGACGGTTCTCTCCGATGATGAGGAGGAGGAAGAAGAGCCTTTGCAGGAGGCAGCACGAGGCTGTAACTATGAGGCATTTCAAAGATGCAAGCTCCCTACCTTTGATGGTAATGGTACTACTGCTGCCCACTGGTGGGTGAGAGAAATGGAGGTTGTACTGGATATCAGCGAGTGCCGAGAGGACAAGAAGGTGAAGTTTGTCGCCCAGTCGTTTGTGGACTCAGCTTTGTGCTGGTGGGACAATATCATCCAAGCCAAGGGTAGTCGGGCAATAGAAAGGATGAAATGGGCGGAGTTGAAGAAATTGATGAATGAGGAGTTCTGTCCTCATAGAGAGATGGATAAAGTGGAAAGGGAGTTCCTGCGACTGGAGGCGAGGACCATGACACATCAGCAGTACACCACGAAGTTCAATGAGATGGCACAGCTGGTGTCGGATCAAGTGACGCCTTTGTCACGAAAGATCAAGAGATACATCCAAGGGCTGCCGCGGATATACGTAGGCACATGATCGTTGCCCGGCCGAGCATGTTTAGGTCGGTGGTTGACTTGGGTGGAGGTTGTATGATGAATGGACTGTGGTGGTGGCTGAAGTCAGCAAGAAGAGTGGTGGTGACCAGAATTTGAATGGGAAGCGGGTTGGATGTGGCAGGGCACTCTAAGCAACAAAGGTGCGTGGGTGGATGACCGATGTGTGTCATATCTAGTGCAAGGATGAAGAGGTGTGGCAAGTGTGGAAAGAAGCACATCAAAGAGTGTAGATAGGGATTTGAACGTGTGCTTCAAGTGTGGAAGCCTGGCCATATGGTGAGAGAATGCAAGGCAGGGAGGTGTTTTAACTATGGCGGGGAGGGCCATATGAGCAGGGATTGTAAGAAGCCCGAGGGCTGAAAGTTCTGGTGCAGGGAAGAAGACGACTAGGACCGAGGGGAAGAGGGAGAGCGCCAGAGCGTTCATGATGACGCAGGAGGAGGCTAGGACAGACCCCGCTGTTGTGTCAGGTAAGTCTCTAGTAAATCAAACTCTAGCTTCTGTGTTATTTGATTCTGGTGCTACTAAAAGTTTTATTTCTGCTGCTTTCTGTGCTAAATTTCGAATTAGTAGTAGGAATAAGATAAGCCCTTCAAGGTAGAAACTCCATAGGTAAGTCTACCAGAATCTCTGAGATGATAGAAGGATGTGACATAGAATTAGAAGGTCACAAGTTTCCTGTTAGACCATTTGTGATGCCCTTAGGCGGTTTCGACATAGTCCTAGGAATGGATTGGTTGGCGGACTATGAGGCGAACATTGTGTGTCGCAAAAAGATGATTCAGTTGACAGTGCCTGACGGGAGTTCGGTGATGGTTTTATGATGACCGAGTCACAACGATTCCGAAAGTCATTTCGATGGTGGTGGCGGGAAAGTGCATGAGGCGTGGATATAATGCCTACATGGCCTATGTAAAGGATATGGATACGCCAACACCACTACTGTCCGATGTACTAGTTGTGTGTGACTTTTCGACATGTTTCCCGAAGACTTACTAGGAGTGCCACCAGACCGCGAGATCGAGTTTCAGATCGACCTGATACCGTGCCCAGCCTGTAGCTAAGGCATCGTATCGGTTGGCTCCTACTAAAATGAAGGAACTGATGGAGAAATTGCAAGAGCTGCTTGACAAGGGGTTCATTAGACTGAGTATCTCTCCGTGGGGTGCTCCGGTCTTATTTGTGAAGAAGAAAGACGGTAGCATGAGGATGTGTATAGACTACCGTGAGCTGAATAAGCTGACAGTGAAGAATCGGTACCCCTTACCGAGAATTGATGATCTGTTTGATCAGCTTCAGGGTGCCAGTTGGTTCTTGAGGATAGACCTTCAATCTAGTTACCATTAGTTGAAGGTGAAGGAGCTGGATATTCCTAAAACAGCTTTTTGCACGCGCTATGGACATTATGAGTTCCTCATTATGTCCTTTCATTTAACCAACATGCCAGCTGCTTTTATGGACTTGATGAATTGAGTGTGTCGATCGATGTTAGATAAATCAATGATTGTGTTTATTGATGATATCCTAGTTTATTTGAAGAGCGAGGAGGAGCATGTCGGTCACATGCGGGAAGTGTTGGAGACATTGAGGAAGGAGAATTGTATGCTAAATTCTCCAAGTGCACGTTCTGGTTGCGTGAAGTTCAGTTTTTTGGTCATGTGGTGAATCCCGAGGGATTATGGTAGACCTGACAAAGGTGGAGGTGGATGCAATGGAAGTCACCAAAGACGACATCTGAGATTTATAGTTTCTTGGGCTTGGCAGGATATTATAGGAGATTCATCCAAGACTTCTCGAAGATAGCTTCCACGTTGACTAAGTTCACCCGCAAGGATGTGAAGTTTGTGTGGGGTCAAGGAGTTAAAGGCGAGGTTAACTCAAGCTCTTGTCTTGTCGTTACCCGATGGAAGCAAAGATTTGGTGGTTTATTCAGATGCCTCTTACTCGGGGATTGGGATGTGTGTTGATGCAGAGAGGAAAGGTTATAGCCTATGCATCCCGACAGTTGAAAGTTCATGAGGTCAATATCCTACTCATAACTTGGAGCTAGCAGTCATGGTCTTTGATTTAAAGATTTGAAGGCACTACTTATACTAGACGAAGTGCACCATATTCACTGACCACAAGAGCTTGAAGTACTTCTTTGAGCAGAAGGATTTGAACATGAGGTAGAGGCGATGGTTGGAGCTCATAAAATATTATGAATGCGAGATCCATTACCATTCGGGCAAGGCCAACATGGTGGCGAATGCCCTTTGCTGAAAAAGATGACCCGAGCCAATTCGGGTGAAGGCTTATTAGTTGGTTATGATCTCTGATGTGATGAAGCAGCTCAAAGAGTTTTAAGATAAGGTATTTGTGGAAGATAAACTTAACTCTGAAAGAATGAGGGGTCTAGTCGCAAAGTTGGGTGAAAACACACTTGGTGTTATGTTTGGATCTTATATTTAAACCAAATACCAACTGATTAACATGTAAACCAAACCAAATAGTGCGGAATCCTATTTGATTGGCGATCCAATCAGTGAGAACGCACGTAGAAACAATAAGATATTGAATCTAACGTTAAGAATCAATTGGGAATCGATCAGCAACGTTCTATGAACTTGGAGTACGACCTTGGAGGCTTCTGGACGGCTAGGGTACGTCTGGAGTCGAATAGGAATCAATCTCTCATTTTTTCACGAATTAAGTGGCATTTATAGGTTAGGATTACTCACTCGTAAGACTGAACCATTAGCATGGTTCATTCGTGTGATTGATCCATGCGGTTGATCCATTCGCACGACTGAGTGTTCAGTCATGCGACTAAACCAATCCCATGTTACAATCATACAACTGATCCAGTCTTTTGGTTTAGTCGTGCGACTGAGTCATTCGCCTGAAGTTGTTCATGCGTATGATCCATTCTCATGAGCCATTCGCATGAGAAATTCATTTTGATAAGTTTGAATGTATTCATTAGTATAACAGTATGTGTATCAATTCAAACAATCACAGACCTATATAACCAATTCAATATCAACTCATTAATGAAATATAAACATTATAAACCAACCAAATATTTTGTATTTCATTAAGTACCCAATAGTTACATAAGTGTAAGACATATTACATTCAGATCAGGATCTAGGTACATATATGTATCAACAAACTCCCCTTTGGACCTAGATCTATCTAATGTCTTACCTTCTGCATCACCTCTTCATACTTTTTGTACTTTTCCTCTCTCTGTTACTCCTGCATGTATCTCGAACACAAAGCAGAGTCTTATGACATTTTGGAATTGGAGTGCTTGTACAATATCTCGCGGGTCATAGAATAGTGGCTACTTGTATAATGTGTAGACATCATTATCTGACAAGTTAGTGAGCTACATTGGGTCAAACACCTTAATGGTATCCATTTGTCCCTCTTTATTTAGAACTATGACCGCCTCCCCGGTTCTCCAATCATAGTACCACCACTTAAAGTGTGGAGTGAAGTCCTGTGGCATTTCCCTGAGAGGGATTCTAGACATTGTTCTTGGGGGACTCCACTTCAGCACTATCTTGGGCTTACCAGTGATGGAGTCAACTTCAGATCGTTTGATATACCTCATAGGTTGTTGAGGTTTGAAGTTGACCCACCTGGTGTGGTACTCTTTCTTTAGGGCAGCCTCAAACTAGCCTGACATCTTCCTTGGGTCAGCATATAGTAACTTCAATATAGCCAGCTGGTTGAGCTCAAAACCAGGTAGAGTCTTTAGATCATGTGGAAATCTAAAGTACTCTATGCCATTTTCCCTCTTTATTGCATAAACATTTAGATCCTCGAAATGTGCCCACGCAATAATCTTGCCTGACACCTTATGATGTTTCTTCACTTTGTAGAGTTTGGTGTAGACATTTTGTTTAGGAGCTGGGCATTGGGCTTGGATTTCTTCGAAACAAGCAGCCCATTCTGCCTTTCTGATATCAACATCGTCGTTTGAGGCTTGGGCTTTTCCTTCAATCTTCTCAGACTCCTGCTCCATCTGATCCAATACCTCAAATGTATCACTAACTAGGGATTCATCCAGATTGGGGACCACATTTCCCTCGTTGTCAGCGTACTGAGGATAGTGCTCTGCTGTGATGTCTTCTATCTCTATCTCATCAATATCATTTAGCTCTTCTTCACTGGTAGACTCAAAAGTTAGAACATCCTTAATGATCTCATCTGGGTTCAGCTTCAACATTTCAGCAAGTTGCTCATTTGAAAGATCATGAATTATTTCCCCTTCTTCAGGGGTATAACTCACAGATCTCCTGACGATCCCTTGCAGATCAAGAATCATAGTCAATTGAGTCTTGATCTGCTGAAGGGGAGCAACATCAAATTCGTCGCTTTGAAAGTTTGGATCTGCTTGTTGTAAACATGTAACACAGCAAACATTAGTTAATAATCAAGACAGAAATACATTAATCTTAATATAAACATCAAATACATAAGTTTAATACATGATTCAAGTACAAAAGCTATCAACTACATAATCATCTAATCATTACTTTTATCTTGAATCGCTGGATCATCAGTTGGTGAGGCAGAAGAGGAAGCTCGTTGGTCTTGATTTCACTTTGATCTTCTTTCTTGGCCCTGAGCTGAGGCAGATGCAGCTGCATCTCCTCCTTCATCATCATCATCCTCCTGCCTGTCCTCTATCCTTCCTTCATCATCATCACTCTCTTCATCTTCATCCTCATCATCATCTACACCCTCATCACCATCTCCTTCCTTTATCTTTAGAGGCTCATCTTTAGTTCCTTTGAGCTTGAGCATGATAGACTTTTTAGCATCCTCCAACTCCTCAATATTCTTTGCTGATATGACTCTATGCTCTTGGAGTTGGGAAATCTCTTTGCTCTGAGCAGCCATTTGTTGTGCCTGTTGCTCAATTAGCTGAGCCTGCTGAGAGATCTGCTGGGACTGTGCAGCTGTGAGATCTGCCAACTGACGAATCTGCGCAGTCTTCTCGTCATTGGCTGCTAATAGGTGCATCATCTTATGGTTCAACGCTGATAACTGTTCCTCTACCCTAATGGGAGGTAGAGATGATCCATTAGGTGGGTGGGATGTGATGATGGCCCGGCTTGGTGGCTAGTGGTAGTAGTGGTGAAGATTGGGTTAGGTCTAGATGATAGTGGTGGTGATGTAGGTGTGAATGATATGGTGGTGGATGGGATAATGGAGTGGTGGGTGGTGTGGTGACAGTGGTAGGGGGTGTGGGAATGGTAGTGGTTGTTGTGGAGGTGGCTGTGGTGGTGGCTGTGGCTGTAGAGGTGGTTATGGTGGTGGCTGAGGTAGTGGGTGGTATGGTAGAGATAGTGGGTGGTATGGTACATGTAGTGGGTGCTGTGGTGGTGATGAAGGTGAGCCGTCTCTTCTTCTTCATCATCCCATGGGGCTGAGCCATCCTCTTCTTCCTCGACCCTATCGAGGTGGATGCTCCCCTAGAACACGGCTTGGCGGATCGGAGCATAAGTAGGGTCAGCAGTAGTCTCTCCCGATCCACATGGGCGTTCACCAACCGCCCGGAGCCCTTGTTCTATGGGAATGACTTTGCTTCCCACAATCCGAGTAAGCGGCTCCTCATCAGACTCCTCTTCTTCCTCACCAGGTACAAAACCTTGGTGGAACTCAGCAGACTCTACTACATCTCCAGTGGGGGTAGATGCTTGAGATGTACTATCAATAGTGGGGCCCCTTGGTTGAGTAGGCAAGGTATCTCCAGCATCCCCACTGTCATCATCATCAGAGTCATGCTCTGGGAGCTGTAGGCTCATCATCTGAGTCGCTGTCTATGTGACGCCACTGACGTTTTCCTAGTGCCACATAACTCTCCTTAGCCAGATGGCCTATCAGTTTCTTTCCTGGGCTTTACCTGCTTACCCCAGTAAACTCTCATACGACCCAGAGTCGTATCGTCCATGATCTCTAATGCCACCGCATCGTGGCGCTCCTTTGGTAGGGATGGCAATTCTCATTGAAGATCAGCTGCAAGAATCTGGGGTACATACAAAAACCTTCCTTACCCTTTGCCTCCAGATTCTCCACAAGATAAGAAAAGATCATGCTCGAGAAACTAAACGTGGTTCAGTACCAGTGCCACATAGGAATTCTGAATCTAGTATGAAAGATCATCAAACCCACCCCTCCTGGACGCAATGCACTTCAGAATCACATGTGCTAAGTACTTGTACTGGGGACACAGGTTGCTCTGTTGAGCACACCTGAGTTGATGTCCCCAGCGTACTTGATCCTCAGGAACATCCTCTCACCATAAGTGGGTGAAGTCTGGTGGGGTGATCAGTATCGTCCCCCAGCTCAAGTACTCTCTGAATATCACCCGGTAATCTCAATATCCATGCCACAGATAGAGCTCCTTATGCTATATGGCTCGCGTGATCGGTCAACAGAAGCATTCTCCCAGAAGCCCTGATGTAAAGACCTATAGGGAGTACATGGGGTGGAGATGGCTTTATGGATCCTTGATCTCCTCAGAAAAGCGATGATCTCTGTAACTCGGCGCCATTCCGAGTAGTATGATCCAGATGCGCACATATGTTGTGCTTAGGGTTGATGGACCATCTAGTAGCCATCAATCGGAAACACAAGACACATAATCATTAGATACTCACATAACACAAATCAGTTCCAAGTATCTTGTTTGAATTCATTCAGATTCATTCATGCAAATGAATCATGCGACTGTGGTCAGTCGGTTGTCCTATCATGCTACTTGACTCATTCAGGTGAATGAACATGCGACTAAGTTCAATCGATTGGCTGAGCCTGCGATTGTTTCAGTCGGCCGACTGAGATCATTCGCATGATACATTCGGCCGATTGACCCATTCGGCCGACTCAATCGTGCGATTGAAGTTCATCCAGACGACCAATCGCATGACCCACTGTTCAATCGACTGAGGTTTGAATCTTGACCAATTCATGAAATTAACGTGGTTTAATGGCTCTTTAGACTCGCAATTTTTAACTAATGACCTATTAGACTTAGTTAAACATTTTCTTATTTCAGTAGGTTATTAGGTCATTCAACGATTTGGTTCTTGTTTCAATCAAAAAACCCTAATTAGCGTACCATTTCTCCCTGATTTCTGTGAATTTCATCTTATTATACCTGTATATGCAAACACACGTCAGAAGATCAAGAGGGTGTGAATCAAGGTCAAAGAAATTGGGCAGCGTAACGGTACAATGTGCGTATAAGGGCGATTGGGAGTGGTGAGGAGAATCGATCGACTGTGGCCCTTATATACCGACTCTGCGTTCAATCGGCCGATAGACTCCTTCGCTCAGTTCATTCTGGCGAATGAAGTTTAGTCGGGCTATTGACTTAGTCAATCACCTCATCGGCCGACTGAGGTCATCGGTCGACGGACTCAGTCGCACATCTCCCATCGGACGAATGGCACATTCTGATAATCCATTCAAGTGAATGGGTCAACTCTCATGTCCATTCTTGCTTATTGCATGAGTATGGTCCATGCCTGACTGGTCCATACTCATGGTCCAGTCGTGCGAATGTCATACTCTTTAAAAGTTTTCTAACTTCATGAACTTTGACTTTTAACCCATTTAGACTGTTGCTTACATTACGAACACTTGATCATCTCAGACATGATCATTTTAACTTGAAAAAAACCTTTGATCACACCTCATGCATATCATTTTTAAAACTTTGTCACCTGAGACGTGACCCATTTATCTTTGAAATCACATGTGGTCCTCTCAGACATGACCCTTTTTGTGAATTAATCCCTTACAGAATTCCATGATGTAGTCCACAACAAATCAACTGAAATGACTAAATAAATAGAAAATTAAACTAAAGTACAAAAAATTAAACTTTTTTTTGACAGGATCAGTGATCACAAGTTTGATGTATCAGAATATAAAGCAGCGGAATACAACACGAATTAGACAAATTGTAGCAAGCAATCGATACTGTAAGCGTTAAGATCGCATACAGTTATAGGGAGAGAATATGAATTTCTGATTTCTAGGAATGTTTATATGTAGAATATTTCTAATCGAATCAATCAATCATTCCATTCAATTGCTCATCTCGCTCACGATTACAATAGGTTGTCACTCCTTATATAGAGTGCAACAGTCACTGCTGTTATCACGGAAAGTGACAACTGGCAGATCCAATACAGAAATAACTAATTCTTAACAAACTACTGAAATGTTCACAACTACTGAGAACATATCAGCAAGTTAAGTACAAAATATAAAACTACTGAAACTACAACGACTGAAGAACAAGCTCTTCAGTCGTTTTACAAAACTACTGAAACATAAAACATAAAACTACTGATATCACAACTACTGAAGAAGTACTCTTCAGCAGTTGTGACAAACTACTGAGGCTTCAGTACTTGATCTTCAGACTTTGACCTTCAGGTGTTTCATCAGCTGATGACTTCAGTAGATATCATCAGCTGATGTCTTCAGTCTTTGTCTTCAGACTTTGTACATCAGTTGTTGATCTTCAGCACTTGTGAACTCTTCAGCTGTTGTACTTCAGTACTTTGGTCTTTCAGCTTCAGCACTTGTGTTCTTCAGCTGTTGTACTTCAGCACTTTGGTTCTTCAGCTGTTAAGGTCTTCAGCACTTGATCTTCAGCTGTTGAAGTCTTCAGCACTTGTCAAACTACTGATGAGGCTTTCAGCAGTTGTTGTGATACCGTGTGGGACTTAGAGATTTTCTGATCTTGGCTCATTGGTTCTTTTGGTCCAACAAACTCCCCTGAACCAATGCAGCCAAAACCTCTAACTTATTTATACTCCCACTTATTGATGGCAAAAATGTTGGTCTTTTTCCTTCTTGATCAGTAGAGAAGATGACCCATGTACGCTCCGGCCTGGGAAGAACCTCAAATATTTGTTTGGCAGAGTATGAATGGGAACTCTGTTTGGGGAACTGGACACAAGTTGTTATCCCATTCATGAGATTTACTTCCCCATATGAGTCTGTATGACTCACGAACATAGGCCTCAAGGAGAACAATTTGTTCCTCTTGAGAGAGTTCTTCAGCTCCTCCTTCGAAGAAGAACTCTGGACCATAGTACTCTGATAAGTACTTCATGGTCCTGCCATTTTTCAGCTCCACCGTAGTTACCTCCCTGTATACAAATTCATCAGGATGGTTGCCTTCAAGGAGTAACTGGAGCTCATTCTTTTGGATGTCTTCAAGCTTTTTGTATAACAACCCCTTCTTAATCATCTTGTTTTCTAGTAAGGCTTGAGGTGTCTTCTTTGCTTGGTGAGCTTTCTTGAATTCATCAATGATTTCCCAAGGTGAGACTACAACGGCCAACATGATGGTAGATTCTATTGTTTTTCGTACTTGGCCGTTGTATCTGTGTGGGATAGTTCTTTTATGGATTCTAGAACTCACCCTGGGGTCTGGCCATACTCTCACTCTTCCTTCTGATACTGAAAGGTGTGTCTGAGAGTGTACAGCCTTTGAGCATGCCCTTTCATGGCTTGAATAGATGATGACTGAGGAAATTCCTTGTCAACCATCTTCAACAGTTGCTCATCGTGCTGTTTCTGCTTTCTCTGTTCTTCTTTCTATCTTGACTCTGACCATTTCCCTTTGAGAGTCAGGTGTGATCATGGATTGACTCTGGGTTTTGGTAGCTTCAGAACAGCAGAGAGTGGCAGACTATCATCTTCATCCTCTTCTCTCTTCTTCTTCCATCCTCAGCACCCTTCTCCTTCTACGAGGTACATCACTGGATGATGGTTGGGTTGGTGAAGGGATTGGTTTTGAGAGAGAGGATGTTTGGATTTTGGCTTAGAGGTTGGTTGGGAGATTTGAGGGATAGGATCTGTTTGAGTGGGTGGAAGGGAAGGTTGATCTAGCATCCTTGTAGTTAATTTTGCTTTTGTAAGTTTAGCCATCTCTAACCTTTGCCAGCCCCAGCCTCATCAGGGCTTCCAAATGATCCCTTTGTTGAATTGCTCAGACAGACAGATTCTGGTGGCTATAGCCAGAATGCTGTCCCTGGACCATGCGCGGATCTCCATTAATGATCTTCCCAAGTATTTTGCAATAATCGGATCATTATTTCCAACCTCTCTTTCTCAAGAGCATCGTACCCTGCCCATCGGGTTTGTATCTCTTGTACCTCTAACCTTCTGATCTCACTATCCAGTGTGGCTGTGTCAAACCCCTGCCTGAATAGTTGTTCAATTATTTTATCCATGGAGCGGCTGTGTGTGGTGTCAGCTTCTTTGACCAGCTCCTCCAAGGATTTTTCTTCAGCAGATGATCATCAGCACTTCTCTTTCGCTTGTACGTGAGCAGAGGTTGCTTTTCTTTTCCTCCTCTTCCTCAGATCTCTTCCTCTTCTATCTTTCACTGCAGTACTCTCCCCCTTTTTGGTTGCATTGGAGGAAGGGGTTGAGACCGCAGAAAGAGTCTTGTGGACAGCAGCATCAACCAAGGGCTGTAATGTTGAGGAAAGCCTCTCATCAAGGGCTTTGATCACTATATCAGTGATTATGGGGGTGATGAGAGGGAGGGAATTTTGAGTGCAGCACCTATTTGCTCAGGAGGGTTCTGTTCCTGAGAAGTAGGGCCTGAAGCAGAGGCAGGTGGTTGATTTTGGGGTGGCTCTGTTTTGGAAACCTTCAAGGGAAGGTGCCATCTGTGGGTGTATGAGGGTGGCAGATGGACTTGCATCCTGAGACATCTGGCCAGCAGCTCTTTGAGTCTGCTAACCTCATCCTCTAGAATGGTGTTTTGAGCAACTACATCGAGAAGAAGCTCAGGTCATCATCAGTTGATACTGAATCACCTGACCTCCTGCTTAGAGCAGGATTACATGCACTGGGTGTAGACCAGTTGGTGCATGTGCCCCTTGTGCTTGGTACTGGGGACTTCCAGCCTCAGGACAATGTCCATCATCAGCTGTTGCCTCTAGGGAGGTCTTAGCAATGTTACCAGCCTCACTCTGGTCATGTGCTGAGTCAGAGGAGGTGGCAGCCTCACTAGATATTCTAAGCTCCTTCTCTACACCAGGAGATAGATTGGGAAACCCCTGTGCTGTGGGTTCTCAGATGCACTGTGTTCCTCCCCCTCAATTGTAGAGGTATTCCCAGTAATAAGTGGTTTCTGGGGAGGGGTGAGGAGTGCAATTGAGTCAGCACTGAGCAACTATTAAAGTTGGGCTGTGAGGGGCGGTTGTTTGGGGTACAGGGGTAGAAGCAGTGTGCACCTGGGGTGGATGGTGCTCTTCAATGGCAATCTCCTCAAGTGAGGAAGATCCCAGATAAGTAGGTGCCCCTTGGGTTGCTGCAGGCTCCTGTTGAGAGGAAGCCTGAGCGGCTGTGGCTGGAGGAGTCATGTATCCACTAGGGGTTTGGACTAGTGGATATATCCTGCGTTTGTTGTGCAGGAGCATCCTCAGGGGACTCAATTCCCTGAGTAGCCTTTTTGGGTTTCTTTTTGGTGGGTTTGGTGGGGACATTGGATTTGGAGGTGGTGGCTGTGGGTTCCAGCTGCGTGGGTTTTCGCAGCTTGGCAGCCAGTTTGAGTGTCCGGTCGAGTTGTGCCGGGAGTATACTTCTGGCAAAACAGCCGTAGCAGGGACTCCCAAGCCAACAAGTCCCTCAGCATTAAGCTGGTCTATTATAATGGCCATTATGAACCGTGGATAGAGTATCCAACGGTTGGCAGTTAGTTTTTGAGCCATATCTTTGAGCTCTGAAAAATTAATTCTGAAAAGTTCAGTGGTTGTTGCTCAAGGATAGAATACATTACCTGCTGCCATTTGGTGGACATTTGATCCCAAGACGATGTCTTAGGGGCCAAACATACATTGACCATATGAAAAATCAGGCGCTCAGCGTCATTAAAATGTTTCTTCATGATGGTGGTGGCACTGAGATCACCTTGATATCCATGCTGAGCAAATGATAGATCTATGGTGCCCTTCGGATATCCAGCAGGAAGGTAGCATCACTCAGTTGAAGAATTTTACGGATTGTTGCAGGAGTAATCACTACTTCTTTGTTGTTGACGACTGACCGGAGGGATTGTGTGTTGCTCTCCTCAGTAGTAACATTAACGTTCATCCAAAATTGGTTCAAGGATTCGGCATGTAAAACGGGGTTCAGAAGGAATGCCTTGTTGTATTGGGACTGAACCATAAGATCGATAGCAGTATCGAACTTAGTCCAGATCGGCGATTTGTGAGGTAGGCAACACAGTTGTGTCGCGGTTTATTTGCATAGACGCCATGGAAATTTGTTGGAGAGGAACGTTAGGTTTGAAGAAGATGAAGCATGGAGAGCTCAGGTTAGGGTATTTATAGGGTACGGGTGAGAAAACGACTGAAGGATGTGGTGTTAGTCATCAGTAGTTTTAAACGACCGTTGACATGGTATTATCCTTTCAGACGTTGAAACAGCTGAAGTCGCGGTGTTAGGCATCAGTAGTTTAGAAAACTACTGAAGACCGTGGTTTTGACTTCAGGTGATTGAAACAACTGAGGACATGGTGTTTGTCATCAGCTGTTGTAAACAACTGAAGACTTGGTATTGGTCATCAGTAGTTATAAAACTGCTGAAGACGTGGTTTTGCTTCAGTTGTTTAAAATGAAACAGCAGTGGTACAAACGACTGAGGAGAAGTTCTCTTCAGCTGTTTTCGTCAATTCTTAGCTTTTCAGCTGTTTCAAACTGTCCTCAACACATTCATCAGTCTTTATGGCTGATTTCAGTTGTTTCATAGGACATCAGTACTTATCTGTTTTTACTGATTTCAGTAGTTATGACTGCATCAGTAGTTGTAACTACTTCAGTAGTTTAGAACAGATGAAGTACTTCAGTACTTGTGAGAACTTTTAGCCTTCAGTAGTTATAAAACTACTGAGGTTAAAAGAGCTCATCAGTACTTATATGTGACAGGCACTCATGATCATCAATATGAATTACTGAGATCATCAGTAGTTGTCACCTATTCTAGCTGCAGCATACCAAGCCTTAACACCAGGTTTTGGAAAGTTGAACTATCCAAAGGCTTAGTAAAAATGTCTGCAAGCTCATCAGCACTGGGCACAAACTTAGGATCAATCAGACCTTTTTCAAAACAATCTCTTATAAAATGATGTCTGATCTCTATATGTTTGGTCCTAGAGTGCTGGACTGGATTTTTGACAATGCAAAGAGCTGAAGCACTATCCATTAACAATGGAGTCTTAGTCTCTGTAATGCCATAATCCAAAAGTTGGTTTTGAAGCCAGAGTACCTGAGATGTACAGCTTGCAGCAGCAATGTACTCTGCTTCCGCAGTGGATGTAGCAACTGAGGTCTGTTTCTTGCTCTGCCAAGAAATTACAGTTGCCTAGGAATTGACATCCACCAGAAGTTGATTTCCTGGTCAACTTACACCCTGCATAGTCACTGTCAGAAAAAGCAACTAATTTACCAGAATGTTGGTAGAATACCATAAACCTAGAGATGGAGTGCCTTGCAGATATCTAAAGATCCTCTTGACTGCAATCAGATGAGACTCTTTAGGTGCAGCCTGAAATCTAGCACAAACACATGTAGCAAACATAATATCTGGTCTAGAAGCTGTTAAATACATCAAGGACCCAATCATACATCTGTAAAGTGTTTCATCAACCACTTTACCTTTCTGATCTGAGTCCAGTTGTGTGGTGCTGCTCATGGGAGTAGAACAGGGCTTACAGTTTTGTAAATCAAACTTTTGCAAAAGATCTTTTGTATATTTGGATTGATGAATAAAAATTCCATCAGCCTTTTGTTTGATTTGCAACCCCAGAAAGAACTGTAATTCTCCCATGGCACTCATTTCAAACTTCTGTTGCATCAACTTTGTAAAGGCATCACACAACTTTGGATCAGAGGATGCAAAAATGATATCATCTACATAATTTGAACAAGTAGATTATGCTGCCCAGCTTTCTTAATAAATAAAGTCTTGTCTATGGAGCCTCTAGTGAAATTGTTTTCCAGAAGAAAGTTTGATAATGTCTCATACCAGGCTCTGGGAGCTTGTTTTAACCCATAAAGAGCTTTATCAAGCTTATACACCCAATTAGGATTTTGTTGTCCTCAAAGCCTGGAGGTTGACATACATAAACCTCTTCTTTAACTTTTCCATACAAAAATGCACTTTTGACATCCATTTGAAAGACTTTAAGTTTTTGATAAGCAGCATAAGCTAAAAACAATCGAATTGCTTCCAGTCTGGCTACAGGGGCAAAGGTTTCATCATAATCAATACCTTCTTCTTGTGCAAACCCCTGAACAACCAGTCTGGCCTTGTTCTTAACAATAAGCCCATTTTCATCAGTTTTGTTCCTAAACACCCATTTAGTGCCTATTGCACACTTACCTGGAGGTAGAGGAACCAGTTCCCACACTTGCTGTTTCTTGAACTGAAGAAGCTCAAGCTGCATGGCATCAACCCATCCATTGTCCTTTAAAGCAATGTGATAATTCTTTGGCTCTTGCTGACTGATGAAGAGCATAGAAGCAGAAATTTGACAATTGACTTCTTGTTGATACTCCAGCAGTGATATCACCAATGATTTGAGACATGGGGTGATTCTTCAGATCTTGATACACAATGAGATCTGTGCAAGTGTTTGTAGCCGGTTCAGCAGCAACAGATGGTGATGGTGAATCATTTCCTTGAAACCAATCAGTGGATGGTAATTCAAAGGAAGTTGAATTCGAAGAAATCTCATCAGCATTTGTTGTGGATGGTGCTACTGGCGCTACAGGAACATCAGGTCTAGTTGAATCAGGCAGCTGATCACTAAACCTGAAGAGGTGAGTACTGCAATCATCATCATCATCAGCAGTACCACCAGGTGGTGAACTGTTGACAGGAGCAACAGCAGGAGTTTGATAAGGAACATATTGCAGTATGTCCAGATCAAATAACTCCACAGGACTTTGTGGAATCTTGTCCTTTGGAGATTCATTAAACTTAACATGTAGAGTTTCTTCAACCATCTTTGTTCTGCAGTTGAAGACTCTGTATGCCTTGCAAGTAGATGAATAACCAACAAAGTATCCTGCATCCACCTTAGGATCAAATTTGTGGAGTTGATCCTTTGTGTTGAGAATAAAACAGGGACACCCAAATGCTTTGAAAAATGAAATCAGTGGAGCCAAATGATGGAGAACTTCATATGGAGTCTTCATCAACCTCTGATTTACTAAAACTCTATTTTGCACATAACAAGCTGTGTTGACAGCTTCGGCCCAAAAGGTCAATGGCAAACCTGAGTCAGCCAGCATGGACCTTGCAGCTTCAATGAGGGTCCTGTTCTTTCTCTCCACTACTCCATTTTGTTCCGGAGTCCTTGGAATGCTGAACTGCCTTTTGATTCCCTTTGAGAGATAGAAGTCATCAAGTGTATGATTTCTGAACTCAGTTCCATTATCACTCCTAATACACTTGACTGGAAGGGAATACTGCTTCTCAATGTACAGCACAAAGTGGATAATCTTCTGAGCAGCCTCATCCTTTGAATGTAGAAAGAAAGTCCATACAAATCTGGAGTAATCATCCACAATTACCAGACAGTATTTCTTCTTTGCCATGCTCATTACTCTCACAGGACCAAATAGATCCATATGCAGTAATTGCAAGCAGGCAGTGGACTTGGACACTTCAATAGGAGGAAATGAGACCTTGTGCTGTTTTCCTTTTAAACAAGCAGTGCAAGTTTCATCACAGTGGAACTCCTTTATTGGTAAGCCTCTGACTAAACTATTGTGGCTAAGCTGATTCATGTTTTTGATTAACATGACCAAGCCTCCTGTGCCATAGTTTAGATTCTTGAAAAGAGGCTTTGGAAAATAGGCAAGGATTGCCTTTGAGATCTATCTTCTTAGAGAGATCTAAGGCATACACTCTTCCTGTCCTGTTGGCTTTCAGGAGAGTGTGATCATCCAACACCTTGTCAATCAAGGCAAAACTTTGGATGACAGAATCCTACAGTTTTGACTTGTGAAAAGGGCAACATGGCCTTTATCACACATTTGACTGACACTCAAGAGGTTGTACTTGAGATTTTCCACATGATTAACATCATCAAATTTGATTTCTCCATTGGAGACAAAGCCCTTACCGATGATGTAACCCCTAGCATCATTGCCAAAAGAGACAAATCCCTTCTTTCCTTGAGAGTAGTCATGAAGAAGAGAGATGTTCCCAGTCATGTGCATAGATCCCCCACTGTCTACATACCAGATGCTATTTTGGCATGTTGAAGAACCCTGCAATAATAAACAATCAGTTAGTTTTAGAGACCCAAACCTTTTTGGTTTTGGGCCTGGTCTCATCAATAGATGGTAAACTAGCATGTTTATTTGTAACAACAGCCTGAGAGGAAGAAGATGGTGCAGAAGAGGAGTCCTTTGGCTTAGACCTCCTTTTCTGTGGTTTCAACATAGGAGAATCTAGTTGGTTAACTCTACCCAACAGATGTTGTACCATCATCACCAGCTGTGTCTGATTTTGATAAAGCTTTCAGCTCATCAGACACATTGCTAGTGGAGTTAGATAAGGTCCTATGTTGCACCTTCTTCTTTTGAGCACCCTCAGCTGTCACCTGTTTAACTCCTTCCTTTTGGATTGCTTTAAGGACTTAAGGGTTACAGGATTTGATGTTGCTGATACAAATGTGGTCTCAAACTCAGTTTTCATTTTTACCATTTTCTCATTAATTTCTTCCTTTTGTTTGAGTTTGGAACCTCTTTTGTACCAACAATCATCTGTAAGATGATTGAACAAACCACATACTTCACATGGTTTCTTCTTCATCTTAGGTTGATCATCAACTAAAGATGGTGAAGCAACAGAAGACTTGTTCTTCAATGCTTTGGAAGCATTGGTTGCTTTCTTGACAGCATCTTTAGTAGTCTTCAAACTCTTTCTACTGCCAGTTTTCTTCTCTTCAGTACTGACAGCAGTTGAAGTTTGAACTTCAGGAGTTGAATCCTGCTCTCCAGTCCTTTCAGGACCTTCAGGATTGACTCCTGAGTTGATCAACTTATTGATCATGTGAATGTCAGCATTTGGACCATCAACATCAGCTGATAGGTTCAAAGAGGACTTGATACTGACTGCTACTTCTGATTGTGCTGTATCAGAAGGTAGATCACATGACTTGATGGATTGGTTATCACTCTCACCATCAGATTCTACCTCTGCTCTTGGGGTAAAATCTGTAGGTGGAGCAGTGTGATTGTAACCAATTCCAAACTTCACATTTGAAGCAGATTGCTTACTAAGAAGCATTTCAAAACCTTTGCATGATTGTACCCATCTATCACACTCGACCTGGGTAACTGCAAGGGTTTCTTTGAGATCTTTGTACTTCTCTAAAGTACATCTTCTCTAGCCTTATCATCAATTATTTTGCAATTCAGTTTATAACCTCATCATTTTTATCTTTGAGCACAAACTCAAACTCAGCTTTGTTTTTGGAAATTACTTGTTCTAGCTCAATGTTCTTATTAATTAAAGCTACATTTGCTTCTCTAATGGAAGCAAATGCTGCTATGCATTGTTCAGAACATAATTTGGCTTTTGCCTCAGAGGATACCTGTGATACCTGAGGTGTAGAGGCATTGGAAGATGAAGTATCAGCAGACTCCAAAGCCATAAGAGCTAGATTCCCAAAGGGACTGTCACCACCATGTTGACCAGCACCTGAGAACAGTTGATCATGACCAGACAAGTCATCTGGTAAACTGCTCCAGTCAACAACTCCTGGGGTGAAGAAGCTGTGTTGTTGAGATGAAGGTTGTTGATGAGATAGGGAAGCTGGGTTCTGGTAATGCATGAGGTTGTGGTGTCATAGGAACTTGAACTTGACTTGACTGTGGCATGTAATAACAAGGGTACTGATAAGGCATTTGACCCTGAGGAACAAAATATGCCGGAGATTGTTGTTGAGGATGATGACTAGATGTGACAGGATGTTGCCCTCTGTTTTGTTGACTGTTGCCAGGAAAAGTCACAAAGGTGCAGTAGAGTTTGATCCAGTTGATCTACACTCTCTTGCAAAGTGTCCAAGCCGTTGGCATTTGTGACACCTCAACTTGCTCTTGTCAAAACCAACTTTGGTTTTGCCAGAGAGTCCTGGGAATTTTCTTCCAGTTCTTTTGTAGAACTTCTGAGATCTGATATTATCAAGGCCATTTGGCTCAAAATATCCATCTCTTCTAAGTCATCATCAGCAATCCCCTTGAGATCATCCATAATGAAACATAAATTGTCATTATTACCTCCAGTAAACTGACCATCAACACTTACAAATGCAGAATTAGAAGTGCTCGAAGAGAAATTAATATGCTCATCATACTGGCATTCAGATGAAGCATATTCTGACTCATGACCCACCAAGGCAGTGTTGCCTTGTATAAAGTCTTCAGTGAGCTTTCCAGATGAAGACAGCTTTCTCTTCTGTTCTATCTCTCTCTCAAAAGTGAGCAATTTCCCATGGAGTTGGGTGAGAGATAGTTTGTCCAAACTTGCACTGGAGCGTAGGACAATAGTATATGTGTCCCATCTCTCAGGCAGTGATCTGAGAAATCTGTTATTCATCTGAATATTGGTGTATTCAAGTTTGACCATTTTTAGTTCAGAGATCAAACAAGAAAACCGCTCATATTGTTGAGTCAGTGTCTCACCCTTTCTATGAGAGAATGTCTCATATTGTTGGGCAAGAATTTCTCTATTATTTGCCAAGACCTCATCAGTTCCTCCAAATTGTTCTTTCAAAGCAATCCAGAGGTCATGGGCAGTTTCATGATGCATTAGCCCAGAATAGATTTCATTGGGCAAAGCCATGGCCAGAATTCCATGGGCTTTTGCATCAATCTCAAGCAACTTTTTATCCTCATCTGAGTATTGCTCCCTCCTCTTCGGAACCATTTGATTGGTTTCCGGGTTATTCACCATAGGCTTGTGTGGACCATGTACCACAGATGTCCAACACCCTGCGCTGTTAACAGACAGGTGATGGAGCATACGTCTTTGCCATATGTTATACTCATTCCTAACCAGCATAGGAGGCTTGGTTGAGGAACCAGTATTGTGAGGATCATTGGAGGGAGTGGTCATTTTCAGTTCAAAAACAGTTTAGTTCAAGTTTAAAAAGTTTTAGACAAACCACAACAAACTCAATGAGAACCAAGAAAAGATCTCAGGATGAATGAGCAGAAATACAGAAAAATTCAATCTCTATAACCGTTTCTTGCAAAAACAAAAGCTAATTCAATCAAACTTGGATCTTGAATAGCAGTTTCAATGATCAATTATTAGATCGATCAATGATTAACCTGCTCTGATACCATTTGACAGGATCAGTGATCACAAGTTTGATGTATCAGAATATAAAGCAGCGGAATACAAACACGAATTAGACAAATTGTAGCAAGCAATCGATACTTGTAAGCGTTAAGATCGCATACGGTTATAGGGAGAGAATATGAATTTCTGATTTCTAGGAATGTTTATAGATGTAGAATATTTCTAATCGAATCAATCAATCATTCCATTCAATTGCTCATCTCGCTCACGATTACAATAGGTTGTCACTCCTTATATAGAGTGCAACAGTCACTGCTGTTATCACGGAAAGTGACAACTGGCAGATCCAATACAGAAATAACTAATTCTTAACAAACTACTGAAATGTTCACAACTACTGAGAACATATCAGTAAGTTAAGTACAAAATATAAAACTACTGAAACTACAACGACTGAAGAACAAGCTCTTCAGTCGTTTTACAAAACTACTGAAACATAAAACATAAAACTACTGATATCACAACTACTGAAGAAGTACTCTTCAGCAGTTGTGACAAACTACTGAGGCTTCAGTACTTGTTCTTCAGACTTTGACCTTCAGGTGTTTCATCAGCTGATGACTTCAGTAGATATCATCAGCTGATGTCTTCAGTCTTTGTCTTCAGACTTTGTACATCAGTTGTTGATCTTCAGCACTTGTGAACTCTTCAGCTGTTGTACTTCAGTACTTTGGTCTTTCAGCTTCAGCACTTGTGTTCTTCAGCTGTTGTACTTCAGCACTTTGGTTCTTCAGCTGTTAAGGTCTTCAGCACTTGATCTTCAGCTGTTGAAGTCTTCAGCACTTGTCAAACTACTGATGAGGCTTTCAGCAGTTGTTGTGTGATACCGTGTGGACTTAGAGATTTTCTGATCTTGGCTCATTGGTTCTTTTGTCCAACATTTTTAACCTTTTGTGAGAGTAAATCCTAAGATAAAATCTACTAGATTCGTTTCTGGAATAGGCAGCTTCTATTTAGTTTGCCACACTTGGACCAAATCAATTTTGGAATCATACAGGCAAGTCAAATTATTTGGGACAAGTTAGCTAAAACCTTTATGCTCTTCTTTTTATTATCTAGAGTCATTTAGCAAATTTAGGAAATCATACTAGTACTATAGGTCTTCACACTGATTTGAACTTTCAAGAATTGTAGCCACATGATTGTCCGTATACTTGTCCTCTTTAAATCCATACATAGACTTTCAACCACAGTTTGGTGATTTGTTAGGTTTGTTTGGTTCAACAAGCATTGTGGATCCCACACTCATGTGTAATCAACATTCCTCAGGAGATTTTTGAGCAGTCTAGGGTAGAATGCAAGAAGAGACTATTCTTAGAACATTCAAGAGAAGCCTATCCTCAGGTCAGTGCCATCACACAGCAGAGAGGCGGCAAACAACATGAGTTCTAGAATATATAGGTTATGCTTATCCTCAGGTCAGTGCCACCGCACAGCAGAGAGGCACATAACCTATCTTCTTGTTTGAGCAACTTTTTTCTTTTTGCACAGATCTCCCCACAACATCGGTCATCAATTTGATTGTATTTTCTTTTTTTTTGTTCTTTTGCTCATGCTTTGGTCTTACGCACACTTTGTGGCGTTTATTTTGCTCGACGCCCCTTATTGGAATCTTGTTGATTGTGTTAACCAGGGATAAGGTGTTACCCACAGCTAGTCAAACATTTTAGTTTAATCTTGAGATCACCAAAAAGGTCTAGTCATTATTGTGTTGAATCTACCGACATATCATCTGTGGTCTAGCAACCTCTAGGTCTACTTTCTTTGTGTTACCTTAGCAGTAGCTAGCTTATCTATCATATTCCCTTTTATATTGCTCAACTACACAGACTTATACTTGAACTTTGCATCTTTTTCAATTTTGAATTTAAAGTCCGAAATAGTTTGTACCTGTGTACTATCATATTCCAAAGTATTTGAATCGGTATCACAGATACGATCTACCTTCTGTCAGCTAGCCTCTCCTTCTCTCTCTTTTTATTATTATTTTTTTTTTTATATTTACTAGCTGACCTATTCTCCCCCTAAAATTCTAAAATCATAACCGATTTACATATTTTAGGATTTTAATAGACAGCTAAATAACATGAATTTAATTAAAACAAAATAGAATAAATAAGAAAATAAAAACGAAAAATAGACTAAATTGTATCGGACTACACATGATCATCATCAGGAATAACATCACTTTTCTTTGTAACGCCGTTGACCTCTAACAGATATAAAAACGTGGTTTGTCAAAAGCTTTTGTATAGAGGTCAGCGTGTTGAAAATCCATTATTTTTTTTACCACATCGATTAATTCTTTCAAATAGTCCCGTATAAAATGATATTTTATACCAATGTGTTTGGTCTTAGGATGTTGTACTGGATTTTTAGTGACTGCAATTGTAATAGAGTTATCAACAAAAATAGGAGTAGAAGAGAAATTTAAACCGTAGTCCCGCATTCGCTCTTGAATCCAAATGATTTAAGAGTAGCAACTTGCAGCGGCAACGTATTCGGCTTCACAGGTTGACAGCGCAACCGAGGTCTGCTTCTTACACTGCCAGGTCACTAATCTCCTCCCAAAGAATTGACACCCTACTGATGTAGACTTGTAATTCATCTTGCAGCCCCCGTAATCCGAGTCACTGTACACCGTGAGCTCAAAGTCATCATCATGAGGATACCACAACCCAAGTGTGGGTGTGCCCTTCAGATAACGAAATATCCTCTTGACCCCGATCAGGTCTAGAGGCAGTAAGGTACATAAGAGATTCAATCATTCTCCATGTCAAACCGACTGAGAATGTCTCCCACATACTTGGTCTGATGTAGAAAAATCCCTTTGGGTGACTGATCCACCTGTAACCCAAGAAAGAATTTCATTTCCCCCATGGCACTCATCTCGAACTCTGCCTTCATTACTGCTTCAAATTCTTTGCATAACTCTTCGTTCTTTGAACCAAAGATTATGTCATCAACATAGATCTGTACTAGCAGTAAGTCTCCATCCTTTTCTTTGATAAGCAGTGCAGTCAATGACTCCCCTGCGAAAGCCGTGTTTCACAAGGTGAGTGAGAGTTTCTCATACCAGGATCTTGGAGCTTGATGAAGCCCGTATAAGGCCTTGTCAAGTTTGTAAACTCTGTCCTGATGATAAGGATCTTCAAATCCCTCGGGTTGACTGACATAAACTGTCTCTCAAATTTCACCATGAAGGAATGCACTCTTCACATCTAATTGATAGACTTTGATCTTCATATACGATGCATAGGCAAGGAAGATGCGGATGGCTTCCATCCTGGCCACGGGTGCAAACACTTCATTATAATCAATCCCCTCGACTTGTCGAAATCCCTGAACTACCAGTCGAGCTTTGTTCCTGATAATGACACCTTGGTCATCCTTTTTGCATTTCAAGACCCATTTGGTGCCAATGACCTTAGCACCTTTAGGTCTATCTACCAGTGTCCATACACCTAACTTCTTGAATTGAAGAAGTTCCTCTTGCATGGCACTCACCCATGCCTCATCATTTAGTGCTTCACTAACGTATTTTGGCTCAACCTGCGAGACAAACACCGATAAGCACCATCGTGAATGTATCCTTTTTCCATTAGCGAGGCATAATCAGCTGAGTACAGCTGATTTCTGGTCTGCACTCCTGAGCTGACATCCCCATTAACATTGTCTAGGGGATGATAGACATTTAGACGTGATCCTGGAGTGGTAGGAACAACTACCTCAGAGCCAATATTATGAACATTTGGTTCTGCATCTGAGGTAGAAGGAGTTTGAGGTTCTGAAGTCGAAGAAGCATCACTGTTAGATGTTTGTGGACTTGCAGGAATTGGTACATGTCTCTCCTGATTGTTCTGGTCATCCTCTGCAGCTTCATCTTCTGAGGAGGAGTCATTGTCTTTTAGTGCTCCCCCTGAGTGATGAGATGATTCTCCTTGTGAGCTCGATGATGTTGGATAACGATATGGTGTATTCAAGATATCATACATCATTCGTGTAGCTAACTCGTCATCAGAAGGAGAGATAGGGATGTTGAAGGACTTGAAGAACCCATCATAGTCGAAAAAGTAAGCGGGTCCTTTTCCAGTAGGGGGTGTGGTATATCTCTGAACATCAACATTACACCACACTTCTACTAACCCCGTTGAGTTGTTGTAAACTCTCTTGTTCGGTATGTTGTATCCTAAGAAGATCCCTTCATCAGCCTTCTCGCTGAATTTTCCTTCTTGAGTTTTCTTCAGAAGTGTGCACGGAGCGCCAAATGGTTCGAGATACTCCAGATTAGGTTTACGTCGTTGTAGTAACTCGTAACATGTCTTGCCATGGCGCTTGACTACCAGGACTCGATTTAATGTATAACATACATTAGCCACTGCCTCATTCCAGAATTGGATAGGCAGTTTCGAGTCTGCTAGCATTGTCCGTGCTGTCTCTATCAAGCTTCTATTCTTCCTCTCAGCAACACCATTCATCTGAGGCATGTAGGAAGAGGTGAACTGGTGCACAATTCCCCTTTCCTTGCAGTAAGCCTCCATCCACTGATTCTTGAATTCAGTCCTGTTGTCTGAGCGTACCTGTCTCACCTTCAGCTTGTAGAGAGATTCCAGTGTGGTTACTAATTCCTTGAATGACTCAAATGTTTCTGACTTGGACTTCAAAAACATTACCCAAGAGAATCTTGAGTAGTCATCAGTAACCACATAACAGTACAAGTCACCTGCAATGCTCTTTGTACTGACTGGACCAAACAGATCCATGTGAAGAAGTTCAAGAGGAAGCTCGATAGAATGAACTTTCTTTTCCTTATGAGTATTCTTTGTCTGTTTGCCTTTCTTACATGCTACACAGAAATCTGGAAGTTGGAAATTTTTGACGTTAACACCTCTCACTAGATCCTTCTGAATCAAGTGATTCATCTTCCGTTGATTAATGTGTCCCATTCTCCTATGCCAGGAAATGGAGTCCTTCTCAGTAGCTTTTGATAGGAAGCACTGAACTTCATGATCCGTTGTAGAAGCCGTTGAGAGATCCAAAACATAAAGGTCTTTATATCTTGAAGCTGTCATCAGAACTTGGTCCTCCGGAATCACATAGTCTTTCTTTAGGACGTAACACTTCTTGTTGTCGAATATGACTTTAAATCCTTTGTCACATATTTGGGAAACAGAAAGTAAGTTGTTTTGAAGTTGTTGAACGTAGTTCACTTTATCAAACTTAACTTTCTGATTTCCAACCTCTCCCTGAGCTGTGATATAACCTCCTTTGTTACCAGCAAATGAAACATGCCCGCCTTTTATTTGTTTGACGTTTGATAAAAGCCCTGTTTCCTGTCATGTGCCTGGATGCTCCGCTATCTACAATCCACGTGTTGGTTTCAGCACTGTAGCGAACACCCTGCACATACAATTTAAAGCATTAGTTTAGGTTAGGAACCCAAGCCTTTACTGGCTTGGGTTTCCCGAGGCATCACACATCATGAATTCAACCCATTGACCCTTAGAAGGTGAGGGTAGCTCAGTGCCTTCTTGTCATCATTATCAGACACAGAGGACTTTTCTTTCTTTCCATAAGCCAGATTTGTGTAAGGCCTGTTTGTGATAAACAGACGACTGGCTAATGGGTTGAACTTTGGGTTCACTAGTTCTTCTAGGTGGAGTTAAAGAACTCCTCTTAGAAGACCTAGGTTTTGAGTTCTGAAGTTCAATTTTCTTCCTAGGTGTCTGAAAGTAAGGACAAAAGAAGCAATGTGTCCACACTCTCCACAGTTGTAGCATGACCTGCTATCAACTTTATGATTAACTTTCGTTGTGGAGATGTGTGTGACATCCTAGTGACATCATTTTGTTTGGGTTTTGACTCTACTTCTTTTGATGTATGCTCTTGTTTAACAAACTTAACTGTTTTGACATTCTTAACAACTTTTCCATTTGGTTAACTGGACTTTGACATGAGACTTGTGAAGGTTAACATTAACAGTCTTTTTAGGTTCAGATTTGACTTTGTTTAACCCTGACTTTATATTAGCCTTTTCAAATTCTTTTTCCAGATAACACAAGGCATTTTACCTTTGCCTTTGAAGTGGCCTCCTTTTGTTTTGTTCCAGATTCAATTGAAGAACATGAGGAATTTGAATCACTTACAAGAGGAGTAGACACCACATGATCCTTGATGAGATTGTTATTTATTGGTTTACATTTAGTGTTCATCAAGGTCTCAGGGGGAGGTGGAACCACGTTATAACCCAAAACCTCCCCATTGTTACGCTCTCTCACTAAGTGTTGGACAATATGAGATGAACTTGTCTAACTGTGTAGTTTTTGCTTTAAAGAGTTGACTTCTACTTCTAAAACTGCTTTTTGTTTCTTAGTGTCTTCTAGGGAGTTAAGATAGTACCTAATGTCATTAGCTTGGTTAAATGCTACTACTTCAGTTTCCCTAAGCTGTTTATTCAAAAGGTCTACCTTTTCTTTGTAACTATGCTCATTTTGTTTTAAAACTCTATTTGCCTCAGTGCACAGTTGCAAATCCTTTACTAAGCTATCATTATGATCTAACAACCTAGCAAATTTCTGATCTATGCTTTCTCTAAATTTATCACAGTCAGAACAAGCATGATTTTTGAAAAGTTGGTCAGTAGAACTTACCTGAGGTGGTTCTGATGAATTAGTCATCAATGTAGCATCAGATGTCTCTAGTTCTAGTGATTCTTTCTTTGTTGTAGACGTCCCTTCTTCAGGCTTGTAGCTGACCTCTGTTGCAGTCTCTTCACTATTTGACATCGCTATCTCAACTGCTATATCTCTTTCACTCACGGAATCATCATCTAAGTCATCCACGCTCGCAATATTGGATTCTCCCGGAGATACAAACCTAAAGCTCCAGTCCTGTCCTTCATCATCATGGCGGTCAAGGCTTTTGGATCCTTGCTTGATGAAGTAGAACTGCTAGCTTGCTTGTCTTGACGAGTGAAGACGAGAATGGATTCCCGTTTCCAGTCTTCTTTGGCTTCACACATTCTCTTTTGAAGTGCCCCTTTTCTCCACAGTTGAAGCAGGTCACCTTGCTCTTGTCAAAGCCAAAAGTAGTGTCCTTAGTAGCAACCAAGTTTTGTCTGGTCTTCTTCGAACTTCTTTGCTCTCCGGACAGCACTTGCTAAGGCCCACATAATCCATCCATCCTTTCCAGTTCAGTCTCATCAACCTGCTCGTAGTCCTCATCTGCCAGATGGCAGTTTCCAATTTTCCAACAACGAGTCCATCATAGGAATGGACCACTGCTGCAAGAGATCCATGTGCTCTCGAGCTACTTCTACTGTCACGTTTCCGAGATTCTCAGTCTTCAGTCTGGTAGCATTTGCTTCAGATCCAATATATTGGGTACTAGAAGACCCTGACGTTTCTGATCCTGAAGGAGAGACTTGTGAAGGACCAGATGAGCTTGACACAAAGGCAGTCTGAAGAGGTGCTCCAGACGTCTTAACTTGAGGAGTGGCATTGTACAAAGCTGGATTCTGAGTGTACAAGACTTCTTTTGAGCTCGATACTTCATCCTTAGTGCTTCTTCTCGCAGCTTTAGTATGAAATCATTGATGTCCAACTTTGATAGCAATCCATTCTGTCTCATTTGAAACAAAAGAAGCCCAACTTTCTGGCAACCCGTCTGCAAAATTTGACACTTTATCTTCCATGGTAGTTGTGACACCATGTGTGTGCAGCTCGCTCATCAAATGGTAGAATCTATCAATGACATCGTCTAAACTCTCTTTTCCCATCGATGAAAAGTTGTCATTCTTTCTTCATTCCTTAGCTTTAATGGCCTTCAACGAAGCATTCCCGTCATATCTTTTCTCCAGCTCATCCCATAACTTCTGGCTTGCTTATTCTCTGAGAATTGGTGAAAAATATCCTTAGGGATAGACTGTGTTAGCAATGCATATACTCTCTTTTCAGCATTATATTTAACTTTCTGTGCATCAGTCATTCCTCCTAAAGTAAGTTTCACCCCATCTGCTCCCACCGGCATACTGTATCCCGTCTCAATAGCTTCCACATATTTGGATCCACTCCATTGAGGTAGATCTCAAAATGTTGTTTCCAGTGGGGAAACTCATCTAATGTTATAAGCTTCGGGGGTTTATTATGATTCCCCACCTCACTCTCCAGTAGCAGTAAGTTCTGAATCCGTGAGTCCTTCCCGGCTGTAAACGCTGACAACTGATCCTCCATCTCGATTAACTTTAAGTCTCTTAAAATCTGTTAACTGGTGTGAATGGAGCGATGCGAATGGGCTACCCATGCGAATGAAACTATGTGACTAGTTCAATCGTGCGGCTGAACTAAGCGATTGGTCCAGTCGTGCGAGTGAAACTGATGCGTATGAACAATGCGACCGGTAGGCTTAGTCGTACGTCTAGGGATGCGAATGAAGTCCAGTCGTGCGATTGGGTCAATCGAGCGACTGAAGCTGCTATTTTTCGAAAATTTCTAGGTTTAACGTGTTTTGGCCGTAAAAACCCGAATTTTCACCAACCCTAACCCCTTATGCCGTAGAAACCAAAACTTGATGAGCAGGGGACGTCCAAGACAACTTGACACAAAAAGATTGCGTTTTTAGTGAAAAAACACAACCTTTGTATCAAAATTGATTGAATCACACGTAATCAAGAGCCTTAGCTCTGATACCACTTGTTTGGATCTTATATTTAAACGAAATACCAACTGATTAACATGTAAACCAAACCAAATAGTGCGGAATCCTATTTGATTGGCGATCCAATCAGTGAGAACGCACGTAGAAACAATAAGATATTGAATCTAACGTTAAGAATCGATAGGGAATCAATCAGCAACGTTCTATGAACTTGGAGTATGAACTTGGAGGCTTCTGGACGGCTAGGGTACGTCTGGAGTCGAATAGGAATCAATCTCTCATTTTTTCACGAATTAAGTGGCATTTATAGGTTAGGATTACTCACTCGTAAGACTGAACCATTAGCATGGTTCATTCGTGCGATTGATCCATGCGGTTGATCCATTCGTAGGACTGAGTGTTCAGTCATGCGACTAAACCAATCCCATGTTACAATCATACAACTGATCCAGTCTTTTGGTTTAGTCGTGCGACTGAGTCATTCGCCTGAAGTTGTTCATGCGTATGGTCCATTCTCATGAGCCATTCGCATGAGAAATTCATTTTGATAAGTTTGAATGTATTCATTAGTATAACAGTATGTGTATCAATTCAAACAATCACAGACCTATATAACCAATTCAATATCAACTCATTAATGAAATATTAAACATTATAAACACAACCAAATATTTTGTATTTCATTAAGTACCCAATAGTTACATAAGTGTAAGACATATTACATTCAGATCAGGATCTTGGTACATATATGTATCAACATGTTAGAACCCGATTCGGACAGATGTAGATTCCTCTACTCTGGGGTCTACGTATGCAGATTATGGATGAAGCTCATAAGACTCGATACTCCATCCATCCCAGTTCCATAAAGATGTATCACGACACGAAGAAGGATTATTGGTGGTTGGGTATGAAGCGTGATGTAGCAAACTATGTGAGTAAATGCCTTACTTGTTTTCAAGAGAAGGCTGAGCATCAGAAGCCATATGGGAAGAGCCAACCGTCGGATATACCAGATTAGAAGTGGGAGCATATCACCATGGACTTTATTACGAAGCTACCACGTACCGCACGAGGGTATGATGCCATATGGGTGATAGTTTATCGTTTGACGAAGACTGCTCACTTCCTACCGATCCGCGAGACATATTCATCCGAGAGGTTAGCGGATCTGTTCTTTAAAGAAATTGTTACTCGTCATGGTATACCAGTGTCTATTGTGTCTGATCGTGACACCCGGTTTACATCTAAATTTTAGAAGAAATTCCATGATGCAATAGGGAGGAGGTTACATATTAGCATGGCTTATCATCATCAGACGGATGGTCAGTTGGAGAGGATGATTCAGATGCTAGAAGATATGCTTCAGGCATGCGTCATTGATTTTGGAGGAAGTTGGGATGACCACTTACCATTAGCTGAGTTCTCATATAACAACAGTTATCATGCCAGCATTAGTATGCCCCCTTATGAGATGCTATACGGTAGGAGATGTAGAACACCCGTCTGTTAGGGTGATGTTGGTCAGAAGGAGTTAGAGAGTATTGAGGTGATTGAGGCTACAACCTAGAAGCTTGAAAAGATCAAAGCCTTTATGAAAGTAGCCAAGGATAGACAAAAGTCGTATGCTGATAAGAGACGTAGACCGATTGAGTTCAAGGTGGGTGATAGAGTTATGTTGAAAGTCTCACCTTGGAACGATATCATTCGGTTTAGAAAGTGGGGCAAGTTGAGCCCAAGGTACATAGGGCCTTTCTGAATAATTGCTCGAGTAGGGGAGGTGGCCTATAGACTGGAGTTACTAGATGAGTTAAGTGGAATTCACCCGAAATTCCATTTATCTCATCTGAGAAAGTGTTAGCAAATGGGGATATGGTTGTACCACTGGAAGATACCGAGGTAGATGAAAAGGCTAAATTATGTGGAGCAACCAGTAGCGATCATTGATCGTAAGGAGAGGAGGTTAAGGAATAAAGTAGTTCCTCTTGTGCGCGTACAGTGGAAGCATAGGAAATGATCTGAGTCTACATGGGAGACTGAAGAGGAGATGAGGCAGCATTACCCATAATTGTATGAGGAATAACAGGTTTCAGGGACGAAACCTATATAAGTGGGTGGACTTGTAACGCCCGGTTATTTTTAAAGTTATGAAAGAAAGAATAAAAGTGAACAAACAGAAAGAAAAGCTATAAAACCCAAGTTGATGGGTTAAAAGTGTCAAAAGGACAAAACTTTGAAAAAGTTGGTGAATAAAGGTGGTATGGCCGCCCATTTGTCTCATACTTCACTTGTCATCGGGTTTTAGAGAGAGAGAGAGAGAGAAGAGAAGCTGAAAAACTCTTAGGTATTTGAAGAACAAGAAGAAGGATCTGAATTCAAGGGGGTTTTAGGTATTGAACTTGTAGCAACCAGGTTTTGAAGGAAGTCATACCCAACAGGTGCTAAGGTGAGTTCTAGAACCCCCTTTTTACTCGTTTTAACTTATTTGGGGCTGGAAATGCATGTATGAACATTTTTTAAAAATAGGTTTTTACCCGTATGTATATGTGTATGTGTTTGCGGGTGGGGTTGATTTGGGTGTTATTATGGTTATGATGATGTTATGAATGTGTTTCTATGGTTTAGAATGTAAGAATTAAGCTTAGAACATGTTAGATGATGACTAGGGACTGAAATTAGTCGTTTAAGTGTGTTGTGAACTACCCATGCACCTAAATAGTAGCCCATGCGCCCAACAGTATAAACTACCTAAGTGTTCCCATGCGCCCAAACCCCATGTGCCCAAACAGTAGCCATGCGCCTAGAAATGGGTTAATATTGACTAAGTGTCCAGACGCCTAGACAACCCATGCGCCTAGGTACTCATGCGCCTGCATAGTGCCCATGCACCTAGAATTTGCCAAGAATTGGTTAAGTGTTGCCCATGTGCCCTAATAGTGCCCAAGCACCTAGAAGTTTCCCATGCGCCTAAATGTTCCTCGTGCACCTGAAAGGCCATGTGCCTGCATAGTGCTCGTGCGCCTAAAACATAGAATTATTTTCTGGTTTTCGGGGAAAATGTAAAGTGTAGGCTTTGACTTAGGATGTTCCCGGGGGTGATGTAAGTTGACTTTTGATGATGTATGGGGTATGTTATTGTTAGGATCATGTACTGGACGAATACTAATAGATTTACGCGTGTCTGGATCAAATAGCACGGAAACCTATTTGAGTGGCTATCCAATCAGTGAGAACGCACGTAGAATCAATTAAAGATTGAATCTAAACGTTAAGAACGATTAGCAATCGATCTACTGCGATCTATGAAGTTGGAACAGGTTGCTAGAGGTCTCTGGATGGCTAGGGTACGTGTAGGTATCGAAATATTCAAAGTGTCCCGTTTTTCCACGATTTATGTGGTATTTATAGGTTAGGGTTTCTCATTCGGGCGACTGAACCATTAGCATGGTTGAGTCGTGCGATTGAGTCATGTGGTTGATTCATCGCACACGACTGGTTCATTAGCATGAAGTTGTTCATGTGTATGGTCTATTAGCATGGGCCAATCGCATAAGAACTTCATATGATTAAGTTTGAATATGTTTCATAATCATTAATTGACTTAGATTTATTCAAACAACCACAACCTATATAGTTAGTTCAATAAGCGTTATTACATACCAAGCAATGAAATATTCAACATTATAAGCACAACCACACATTGTATTTCATTAAGTACCCATTCAATTACATTTGTGTAAGACAGTAAAGACATTTTACATTAAGTTCAAAAACTAGGGACACATGCATCTACAAACTCCCCCTTGGACCTAGTTTCATCTAATGTCTTACATCCTTTATAAGCTCCTCATAATTCTTGTACTTCTCTTCTCTTGTGACTCCTACATGTATTTCAAAAGCAAAACAGAGTCGTATCACATTCTGAAATTGTAGAGCTTGTACAATATCTTATGAGTCATAGAACAGTGGCCACTTGTATAATGTATAGACATCATCAGTAGACAAGTTAGTAAGCCACATCGGGTCAAACACCCTGATGGTTTCTATAATACCATTCTTGTTCAACACTGACTGCCTCTCTTGTTCTCCAATCATATTACCACCATTTGAAGTGTGGAGTGAAGTCCTGTGGCATTTCCCGTAGAGGGATCTTAGACATTGTGCGCGAAGGACTCCACTTCAGCATTATTTTTGGTATTCCAGTTATGGCATCAACCTCAGATCATCTAATATACCTTGTTGGTTGTTGAGGTTTGAAGTTGACCCATCTGGTGTGGTACTCTCTCTTTAGAGCTACTTCAAACCAGCCTGACATCTTGCGAGGGTCAGCGTATAGCAATTTCAACTTTGCTAACCGTTTAAGCTCAAAACCAGGAAAAGTCTTCAGATCGTGTGGGAATCTGAAGTACTGAATCCCCTTCTCACGTTTAACTGCATAAACGTTGAGATCTTCAAAATATGCCCACGCTATGATTTTTCCTGACACCTTGTGATGTTTCTTCACTTTGTACAGCTTGGTGTAGACAGTTGACGTTGGAGCACTGCGTTAGGCTCTTATTTCTTCAAGGCATGTAGCCCATTCAGCCTTTCTGATGTTGATTTTGGCGTCCAAAGCTTGGGCCTGCTCTTTATTCTTTTCTGACTCTTGTTCCATTTTATCCAGAGTCTCAAAGGTATCACTGACAAGATTGTCGCCCAGATTAGGAATGGCATTACCCTTATTGTTAGTGTAGTCTGGATAATGTTGATCCATGACATCTTCAATCTCGATCTCATCGACATCATGATGCTCATCGTCACTTTCCCCTTGGACTGTAGGAGCATCTTTCACAATCTCGTCGGGATTTAGTCGGAACATTTCGGCGAGTTGCTCATCAGTGAGATCATGAATTATCTCTCCTTCTTCAGGAGTGTAATTCACCGATCTCCTGACTATCCCCTGTAGATCAAGAATCATTGTAAGTTGAGTCTTGATCTGTTGGAGGGGAGCAACATCATATACATCTCCATGAAAATTTGGATCTGCTTGATTTAAAACATGTAACACATCAACCATTAGTCAACAATCAAAGCAGTAAACATCAATAATAAAATATAAACATTATGTACACAAGTTTAATACATGATTCAATTACAAAAGTTTTCAAATACATAAACATCTAATAATTCCTTTTGTCATGAGCTATAGTCTTTTCAGCTTGAGCTTGATGTGTACTTCACACAATCTTCAATCTATTTCTCAAAAGATTCTTGATCGGGCTAAAATTATCACACTGCCAATGCACCAGGAACTTAGTTTTAACTTCACGGTCATCACCTTCTTTTAGGATCTTTAGTACTTCTTCAGCAAGCTTTTGGCTTTGTTATGGATTAATCTGATGTTCATAAGCCTGAGAGATATTCCACTGTAGCTGAAGATCATGTTAGGTTGGACTCACTTTAGTATAGATGTTTACTTTACATTGTAATAGGACTTTTGTTAGTTTCATTTTGTATTTTGTTTGTAATTAGCTGTTTTGGCAGTCCAGCGAAACTGTGAGCGAATCTATACATTCGCTCATAGTTTGTTGTTTTGGTTTACCCGGCGAACTTGTGTTCTGCCGGGTGAAACTATAGTTTCGGCATGACAGTTTCGCTGGTAGCGAAACTGTCAGCGAATCTATGACTGCTATATATACTATTGTCATTTCACTTTGTACGGTAAGCTTGCAAAACCCTAATCGTGGAATTCTGTTGCAAGCTACCATTTCTAAGCAGTTACTTCATTGAAATACAATTGTGCTTATTGTTATTGAGTGAGTTTGTTCATTTGAGTACCAATTATGTCTTGATTCATCATATTCACTTCTCAATTGTTGTTATTTGGATTGTGTGTTTGATATTGATCAAATTATCCTATCAATTGTACTGTTCATCGATCACATGGACCAACAATATGGTATCAGAGCCTTAGTGCTCTTGATTTGTTGAGTTTTTGTGGTTTTGGTCAATATCTAGTTTCAATCAATTTTCATTGGATTATCAGCTGTTTTTGGCATGGAAATTGATTGAATTATGCTTGTTCTTGATTGAGGAAGATTCTACAATCATCATATCTCAAATTCATTGAGATTTGGATGATTTCAGATTGATTTTGAGGTGAAAAAGGGTTTTGAGATCGACCAGCGAAATTACTGTTCTTACAGCGAAACTGTCATCTTCATTCAGCGAAATTATGAGTTATTTTGGATCAGAAGTTGTTTTCTAGAGTTTCAGCGAAAGTATTCCCTTGAACGAAAGTTCATTAGTGTTTTTGACCAATCATCAAGCGAAATTGCTGCCGAATCTATTTTTGAACGAAAGTTCAAGCTTGTTTCCTGCGAATTTAGCAGCGAAACTAAGCAATTGTTGTCTCTGTTCAAGTGAAAGTGCTGCTGAAATTGCAAGCGAAAGTGTCTGTTTTTGCAAAAGTATCAGCGATAGTATTGTTTCAGCGAAACTGTTAGCCAAGTCATCTCTTTCAGTGAATTTGTTAGCGAATTTGTCAGCGAAATTATCAATTTTTCTGCCGAAACTATCATGTCGAAATTAACTACTCTTACACTTGCGGATCTTGAAAGTGTTGCTCCTAATAGACCTCCAAGACTCATTAATGGAGATAATTTTGAAGATTGGAAGAGATGTCTCAAAGCTTTCTTTTTCTACACAGATCATAATCAATGGGAATCGATTATTTCAGGTCCTCATATACCTACGGTTATGGTTGGTGATGTCGTTTCTCAGAACAAAGACCCATCTTCTTATACTGAAAGAGATCTGAAACTGATTGATCGTGATCAAAAAGCTTTTGGTGCTCTAACTCTCTGCTTGGCTCCAGATATCTACAATCGTTTTGCAGAGCATAAAAATGCTAAATCTCTTTATGATGCTCTCTGTGAATTCTATGATGGGAATGCAGATCTGGTGAAAGAAAAGAGTATTCAAGCTGAAAAGGAGTTCAATTCGTTTGTAGGATACAAGAATGAAAGTTTGACAGATCTGACAAATCGTTTCTTAACCGTCTCAAGCACTCTGAAGAAGTATGATGAAAGACTCTCCAACAGTGAACAAGTTAACAGGCTTCTCGATTCTCTTCCACCACAGTGGAGTCTTCAAGTGAGGATGCTCAAACAAGAAAGAGGTTTTACAGATTATAAGCTGATGGATATCATTAACAAGTTGAAATCTTTTGAGTTGGATATGAAAAGAAGAGAATTAACCAGACTATGATGCCCACATCTGGTTTTTCTCAAAATGATGCTTTGTTGTCATCCGCTGCAAACTCTCACATTCAAAATCCAATTCAAGGAGGGAGCAATACAAATAATTTCTCGAGTGGTAGTAATCATGTTGGAAAAGAATTGGGAAATTCTAAGGTGAATGCTGAAACTTCAATTTCATTTGAAACAATGGCTCTTTTTGGAATGTTTGTTCAGAGCTATGAAGCTCTTGTTGTTGGTGAATTGAAAGGTAAAGGAATGACTATGGAGGATATGTATCTGATGATTTAGAAGAAACTGACATTCAATGGCAAATGGCGATGTTAACTTTAAGAGCCAGGAGATTCATGGAAAGAACAGGAAGAAAGAACTTTGGTGGTCAATCATCTACCTCAAAACTAGGATTGTGTTGGACCAAAAGAACCAATGAGCCAAGATCAGAAAACCTCTAAGTCCCACATGGTATCACAACAACTGCTGAAAGAATCATCAGCAGTTTGACAAGTGCTGAAGACTTCAACAGTTGAAGATCAAGTGCTGAAGACTTCAACAGCTGAAGAACTAAAGTGCTGAAGTACAACAGCTGAAGAACACAAGTACTGAAGCTGAAAGACCAAAGTACTGAAGTACAACAGCTAAAGAGTTTACAAGTGCTGAAGATCAACAACTGATGTACAAAGACTGAAGACATCAGCTGATGATATCTACTGAAGTCATCAGCTGATGAAACATCTGAAGGTCAAAGTCTAAAGATCAAGTACTGAAGCCTCAGTAGTTTGTCACAACTGCTGAAGAGTACTTCTTCAGTAGTTGTGATATCAGTAGTTTTATATTTCTAGTTTCAGTAGTTTTATGTTTCAGTAGTTTTGTAAAACGACTGAAGAGCTTGTTCATCAGTCGTTGTAGTTTCAGTAGTTTCTAATCAGTAGTTTGTTAAGATCAATTATTTTTGTAATAGATCTGCCAGGTGTCACTTTCCGTGATAACAGCAGTGATTGTTGCACTCTATAAAGGAGTGACAACCTATTGTAATACGTGAATGACGTGAATGAATGAATGATTTGATTAGAAACATTCCATATCCATAAACATTCCTTGAATCAGAAATATATTCTCTCGCTATAACCGTATGTGCTCTTAATGCATACAAGCATCGACTTCTTGCTACAATTTGTCTAATTCCTATTCTTATTCCGCTGCCTTGAACTCTAATACATCAAACTTGTGATTGTTGATCCTGTCAAATGGTATCAGAGCCGGTTAATCATTGATCGATCTAATAATTGATCATTGAAACTGCTATTCAAGATCTAAGTTTGATTGAATTAGCTTTTGTTTTTGCAAGAAACGGTTATAGAGATTCAATTTTCTGTATTTCTGGTCATTCATCCTGAGATCTTTTCTTGGTTTTCATTGAGTTTGTTGTGGTCTGTGTAAAATTTTTAAAAGCTTGAATTAATTGTTTCTGAACTAAAAATGACTACTCCCTCCAATGATCCTCACAATACTGGTTCCTCAACCAAGCCACCAATGCTGGTTAGGAATGAGTATAACATATGGCAAAGACGAATGCTCCATTACCTGTCTGTTAACAGCGCAGGTTGTTGGACATCAGTGGTACATGGTCCACACAAGCCTATGGTGAATAACCCGGAAACCAATCAAATGGTTCCAAAGAGGAGGGAGCAATACTCAGATGAGGATAAGAAGTTGCTTGAAATTGATGCAAAAGCCCATGGAATTCTGGCCATGGCATTGCCAAATGAAATCTATTCTGGGCTAATGCATCATGAAACTGCCCATGACCTCTGGAATGCCTTGAAAGAACAATTTGGAGGAACAGATGAGGTCTTGGCAAATAATAGAGAAATCCTCTCCCAACAATATGAGACATTTTCTCATAGAAAGGGTGAGACACTGACTCAACAATATGAGCGGTTCTCTTGTTTGATTTCTGAATTAAAAATGGTCAAACTTGAGTACACTAATATCCAGATGAATAACAGATTTCTCAGATCACTGCCTGAGAGATGGGACACATATACTATTGTCCTACGCTCTAGTGCAAGTTTGGACAAACTATCTCTCACCCAACTCCATGGGAAACTGCTCACGTTTGAGAGAGAGATAGAACAGAAGAGAAAGTTGTCTTCATCTGGAAAGCTCGCTGAGGATTTTGTACCAGGCAACACTGCCTTGGTGGGTCATGAGTCAGAATATGCTTCATCTGAATGCCAGTATGATGAGCATATTAATTTCTCTTCAAGCACTTCTGATTCTGCATTTGTGAGTGTTGATGGTCAGTTTACTGGGTGTATTAATGACAATCTATGCTTCATTATGGATGATCTCAAGGGGATTGCTGATGATGACTTAGAAGAGATGGATATTTTGAGCCAAATGGCCCTGATAAATATCAGATCTCAGAAGTTCTATAAAAGAACTGGAAGAAAATTCCCAGGACTCTCTGGCAAAACCAAAGTTGGTTTTGACAAGAGCAAGTTGAGGTGTCACAAATGCCAAAGGCTTGGACACTTTGCAAGGGAGTGTAGATCAACTGGATCTAACTCCACTGCACCCTTTGTGACTTTTCCTGGCAATAGTCAACAACACAGAGGGCAACATCCTGTCACTTCTAGTCATCATCCTCAACAACAATCTCCGGCTTATTTTGTTCCTCAGGGTCAATGCCATATCCGTACCCTGTTATTACATGCCACAGCCAAATCAAGTTCAAGTTCCTATGGCACCACAACCTCATGCACTACCAGAACCTCAGCCATCCCACTCTCATCAACAAACTCAACCTCAACAACACAACTTTTTCACCCCAGGAGTTGTTGACTGGAGCAGTTTACCAGATGACTTGTCTGGTCATGACCAACTGTTCTCAGGTGCTGGTCAACATGGTGGTGACAGTCCTTTTGGGAATCTAGCTCTTATGGCTTTGGAGTCTGCTGATACTTCATTTTCTAATGCCTCTACACCTCAGGTATCACAGGTATCCTCTGAGGCAAAAGCCAAATTATGTTCTGAACCATGCATAGCAGCATTTGCTTCCATTAGAGAAGCAAATGTAGCTTTAATTAATAAGAACATTGAGCTAGAACAAATAATTTCCAAAAACAAGCTGAGTTTGAGTCTGTGCTTAAAGATAAAAATGATGAGATTTATAAACTGAATTGCCAAATAATTGATGATAAGGCTAGAGAAGAGGTACTTCTAGAGAAGTACAAAGATCTCAAAGAAACCTTGCAGTTACCCAGGTAGAGTGTGATAGATGGGTACAATCATGCAAAGGTTTGAAATGCTTCTTAGTAAGCAATCTGCTTCAATGTGAAGTTTGGAATTGGTTACAATCACACTGCTCCACCTACAGATTTTACCCCAAGAGCAGAGGTAGAATCTGATGGTGAGAGTGATAACCAATCCATCACATCATGTGATCTACCTTCTGATACAGCACAATCAGAAGTAGCAGTCAGCATCAAGCCCTCTTTGAACTTATTAGCTGATGTGATGGTTCAAATGCTGACACTCACATGATCAATGAGTTGATCAACTCAGGAGTTAATTCTGAAGGTCCTGAAAGGACTAGAGAGCAGGATTTACCTCCTGAAGTTCAAACTTCGACTGCTGTCAGTACTGAAGAGAAGAAAACTTCCAGTAGAAAGAGTTTGAAGTCTACTAAAGAGGCAGTCAAGAAAGCAAACAATGCTTCCAAAGCATTGAAGAACAAGTCTTCAGTTGCTTCACCCTCTTTAGTTGATGATCAACCTAAGATGAAGAAGAAACCATGTGAAGTATGTGGTTGTTCAATCATCTTACAGATGATTGTTGGTACAAAAGAGGTTCCAAACTCAAACAAAAAGAAGAATTAATGAGAAAATGGTAAAAATGAAAACTAAGTTTGAGACCACATTGTATCAGCAACATCAAATCCTGTAACCCTTAAGTCCTCAAAGAAATCCAAAAGGAAGGGGTTAAACAGGTGACAGCTGAGAATGCTCAGAAGAAGAAGGGGCAACATAGGAACTTATCAAACTCCACTGGCAATGTGTCTGATGAGCTGAAAGCTTTGTCACAAAATCAGACACAGCTGGTTATGATGGTTCAACATCTGTTGGGAAGAGTTAACCAACTAGATGCTCCTATGTTGAAACCACAGAAAAGGAGGTCCAAGCCAAAGGACTCCTCTTCTACACCATCTTCTTCCTCTCAGGCTGTTGTTTCAGATAAACCTGTTAGTTTACCATCTATTGATGAGACCAGGCCAAAACCAAAAAGGTTTGGGTCTCTAAAACTAACTGATTGTTTATTATTGCAGGGTTCTTCAACATGCCGAAGTAGCATCTGGTATGTAGACAGTGGGGGATCTATGCACATGACTGGGAACAGCTCTCTTCTTCATGACTACTCTCAAGGAAAGAAGGGATTTGTTTTTTTTGGCAATGATGCTAGGGGTTACATCATTGGTAAGGGCTTTGTCTCCAATGGAGAAATCAAATTGATGATGTTAATCATGTGGAAAATCTCAAGTACAATCTCTTGAGTGTCAGTCAAATGTGTGATAAAGGCCATGTTGCTCTTTTCACCAGTCAAAACTGTAGGATTCTGTCATCCAAAGTTTTGCACTTGATTGACAAGGTGTTGGATGATCACACTCTCCTGAGAGCCAAAGGACAGGAAGAGTGTATGCCTTAGATCTTTCCAAGAAAATAGATCTCAAAGGCAATCCTTGCCTATTTTCCAAAGCCTCTTCTCAAGAATCTAAACTGTGGCACAGAAGGCTTGGTCATGTTAATCTCAAAAACATGAATCAGCTTACCCACAATAGTTTAGTCAGTGGCTTACCAATAAAGGAGTTCCACTGTGATGAAACCTGCACTGCTTGTTTAAAAGGAAAACAGCACAAAGTCTCATTCCCTCCTATTGAAGTGCCTAAGTCCACTGCCTGCTTGCAATTACTGCATATGGATCTATTTGGTCCTGTGAGAGTAATGAGCATGGCAAAGAAGAAATACTGTCTGGTAATTGTGGATGATTACTCCAGATTTGTATGGACTTTCTTTCTACATTCAAAGGATGAGGCTGCTCAGAAGATTATTCACTTTGTGTTGTATATTGAGAAGCAGTATTCCCTTCCAGTCAAGTGTATTAGGAGTGACAATGGAACTGAGTTCAGAAATCATACACTTGATGACTTCTATCTTTCCAAGGGGATCAAAAGGCAGTTTAGCATCCCAAGGACTCCAGAACAAAATGGAGTAGTGGAGAGAAAGAACAGGACTCTCATTGAAGCTACAAGGTCCATGCTGGCTGACTCTGGTTTGCCACTGACCTTTTGGGCTGAAGCTGTCAACACAGCTTGCTATGTGCAAAATAGAGTTTTAGTAAATCAGAGGTTGATGAAGACTCCATATGAAGTCCTCCATCATTGGCTCCTATGATTTCATTTTTCAAAGCATTTGGGTGTCCCTGTTTTATTCTCAACACAAAGGATCAACTCCATAAGTTTGATCCTAAGGTGGATGCAGGGTATTTTTGGTTATTCATCTACTTGCAAGGCATACAGAGTCTTCAACTGCAAAACAAAGATGGTTGAAGAAACTCTACATGTTAAGTTCAATGAATCTCCAAAGGACAAGATTCCACAAAGCCCTGTGGAGTTATTTGATTTGGACATACTGCAATATGTTCCTATCAAACTCCTGCTGTTGCTCCTGTCAACAGTTCACCACCTGGTGGTACTGCTGATGATGATGATGATTGCAGTACTCACCTCTTCAGGTTTAGTGATCAGCTGCCTGATTCAGCTAGACCTGATGTTCCCGCAGCTCTAGTAGCACCATCCACAACAAATGCTGATGAGATCTCTTCGAATTCAACTTCCTTTGAACTACCATCCACTGATTGGTTTCAAGGAAATGATTCACCATCACCATCTGTTACTGCTGAGCCTACTACAAACACTTGCACAGATCTCATTGTATATCAAGATCTGAAGAATCACCCTATGTCTCAAATCATTGGTGATATCACTGCTGGAGTATCAACAAGAAGTCAATTGTCAAATTTTGCTTCTATGCTCTCTTCATCAGTCAGCAAGAGCCAAAGAATTATCACATTGCTTTAAAGTACAATGGATGGGTTGATGCCATGCCGCTTGAGCTTCTTCAGTTCAAGAAACAGCAAGTGTGGGAACTGGTTCCTCTACCTCCAGGTAAGTGTGCAATAGGCACTAAATGGGTGTTTAGGAACAAAACTGATGAAAATGGGCTTATTGTTAAGAACAAGGCCAGACTGGTTGTTCAGGGGTTTGCACAAGAAGAAGGTATTGATTATGATGAAACCTTTGCCCCTGTAGCCAGACTGGAAGCAATTCGATTGTTTTTAGCTTATGCTGCTTATCAAAACCTTAAAGTTTTTCAAATGGATGTCAAAAGTGCATTTTTGTATGGAAAAATTAAAGAAGAGGTTTATGTATGTCAACCTCCAGGCTTTGAGGACAATAAACATCCTAATTGGGTGTATAAGCTTGATAAGGCTCTTATGGGTTAAAACAAGCTCCTAGAGCCTGGTATGAGACATTATCAAACTTTCTTCTGGAAAATAATTTCACTAGAGGCTCCATAGATAAGACTTTATTATTAAGAAAGCTGGGCAGCATAATCTACTTGTTCAAATTTATGTAGATGATATCATTTTTGCATCCTCTGATCCAAAGTTGTGTGATGCCTTTACAAAGTTGATGCAACAGAAGTTTGAAATGAGTGCCATGGGAGAGTTACAATTCTTTCTGGGGTTGCAAATCAAACAAAAGGCTGATGGAATTTTCATTCATCAGTCCAAATACACAAAAGATCTTTTGCAAAAGTTTGATTTACAAAACTGTAAGCCTTGTTCTACTCCCCATGTGCAGCACCACACAACTGGATACAGATCAGAAAGGTAAAGTGGTTGATGAAACACTTTACAGATGTATGATTGGGTCCTTGATGTATTTAACAGCTTCTAGACCAGATATTATGTTTGCTACATTTGTGTTTGCTAGATTTCAGGCTGCACCTAAAGAGTCTCATCTGATTGCAGTCAAGAGGATCTTTAGATATCTGCAAGGCACTCCATCTCTAGGTTTATGGTATTCTACTGGACATTCTGGTAAATTAGTTGCTTTTTCTGACAGTGACTATGCAGGTGTAAGTTGACCAGGAAATCAACTTCTGGTGGATGTCAATTCCTAGGCAACTGCTTGATTTCTTGGCAGAGCAAGAAACAGACCTCAGTTGCTACATCAACTGCTGAAGCAGAGTACATTGCAGCTGCAAGTTGTACATCTCAGGTACTCTGGCTTCAAAACCAACTTTTGGATTATGGCATTACAGAGACTAAGACTCCAGTGTTAATGGATAGTGCTTCAGCTCTTTGCATTGTCAAAAATCCAGTCCAGCACTCTAGGACCAAACATATAGAGATCAGACATCATTTTATAAGGGATTGTTTTTGAAAAAGGTCTGATTGATCCTAAGTTTGTGCTAGTGCTGATGAGCTTGCAAACATTTTACTAAGCCTTTGGATAGTCAACTTTCCAAAACCTGGTGTTAAGGCTTGGTATGCTGCAGCTAGAATAAGTGACAACTACTGATGATCTTGGTGATAAGTACTGATGATCATTGGTAACTATGTCACATATAAGTACTGATGAGCTCTTTTACCCTCAGCAGTTTTTATAACTACTGAAGGCTAAATGCCTCACAAGTACTGAAGTACTTCATCTGTTCTAAACTACTGATGCAGTTACAACTACTGCAATCAGTAAAAACAGATAAGTACTGATGTCCTATGAAACAACTGAAATCAGCCAAAAAGGCTGATGAATGTGTTGAGGACAGCATGAAACAACTGAAAAGCTAAGAATTGACGAAAACAGCTGATGAGAAATTTCTCTTCAGTCGTTTGTACAACTGCTGTTTCATTCAAACAACTGAAGCAATACCTTGTCTTCAGTAGTTTTAAACTACTGATGACTAATACCAAGTCTTCAGTGTTTACAACAGCTGATGACAAAACCACTGTCCTCAGTAGTTTCATAACTACTGATGACACACACCAAGTCCTCAGTTGTTTCAATCATCTGAAGTCAAAACCACGGTCTTCAGTAGCTTTCTAACTTCTGATGCCTAACACCACGACTTCAGCTGTTTCAACGTCTGAAAGGATAATACCATGTCAACGGTCGTTTTAAAACTACTGATGACTAACACCACATCCTTTAGTCGTTTTCTTACCCGCACCCTATATATACCCCTGACCTAATCCTTCAATGCTTCATCTTCTTCAAACCTAACGTTCCTCTCCAAAACTTCTCTCTTCTCAAATGGCGTCCATGAAAATTAAACCGCGACACAACTGTGTTGCCTACCTCACTAAATCGCCTATCTGGACTAAGTTCGATACTGCTATCGATCTTATGGTTCAGTCCCAATACAAAACGGCATTTCTTCTCAATCCCATACTACATGCCGAATCCCTACAACAATTTGGATGAACGTTACTATTACCACTGGGGAGAACAACACACCATCTCTCCAGTCGGTCGTCAACACAAAGAAGTAGTCATCACTCCTGCAATAATCCGCCAAATTCTTCATCTGAATTATGCTAGTTCTCCTGCTGGATATCCGAAGGGCACCACAGATCTCTCCTTTGCCCAACATGGATATCAAGGCGATCTCAGTGCCTCCACTATCATGAAGAACACTTTAATGATGCTGAGCGCCTAATTTTTCACATGGTGAATGTATGTTTGGCCCCTAAGACGTCGTCTTGGGATCAAATGTCGACAAAATGGTAGCAGGTAATGTATTCTATTCTTGAGCAACAACCACTAAACTTTTCTGAAATAATATTTTGGAGCTCAAAGACATGGCTCAAAAACTAACTGCTAACCGTTGGATACTATATCCACGGTTCATAATGGCCATCATTACAAACCAGCTTCATGCTGAGGGACTTGTTGGCTTGGGAGTCCCTGCTACGGCTGTTCTGCCGGAAGTATACTCCCGGCACAACTCTGACCAGACACTAAAATGGCTGCCAAGCTGCGAAAACCCACGCAGCTGGAACCCACAGCCACCACCTCCAAATCAAAATTCCCCGCCAAACCCACCAAAAGAAACCCAAACGGCTACTCAGGGAATTGAGTCCCCTGAGGATGCCCCTGCACCACAAACGCAGGATATATCCACTAGTCCAAACCCCCTAGTGGATACAATGACTCTCCAGCCATAGCCGCTCAGGTCTCCTCTCAACAGGAGCCTGCAGCAACCACACAAGGGGTACCTACATATCTGGGATCTTCCTCACTTGAGGGATTGCCATTGAAGAGCACCCACCTCCCAGGTGCACACTGCTTCTATTCCTTCACCCCAAACAACCGCTCCTCACAGCCCAACTTTAATAGTTGCACAAGTGCTGACTCAACTGCACTCCTCACCCCCTCCCCCCAGAAACCACTTACTACTGGGAACACCTCTACAATTGAGGGGGAGGAACACAGTGCACTTGAGAACCCACAGCACAGGGTTTACCACTTCTATCTCCTGGTGTAGACAAGGAGCTTAGAATATCTAGTGAGGCTGCCACCTCCTCTGACTCAGCACATGATCAGAATGAGGCTGGTAACATTGCTAAGACCTCACTAGAGGCAACAGCTGATGATGGACCATGTCCTGAGGCTGGAAGTCCCCAGTACCAAGCACAAGGGGCACATGCACCAACTGGTCTACACCCAGTGCATGTAAATCCTGCTCTAAGCAGGAGGTCAGATGATTCAGTTTCGGCTGATGATGACCTGGGCTTTTTCTACGATGTTCTTGCCCAGAACACAATCCTTGAAGAGAAAGTCAGTAGGCTGCAAAACCTACTTGATCAACTCGCCCAGGAGAAAGACCATCTGCCTCTACCCACCCACAGATGGCACCTTCACTTGAAGGTTCCCCAAACACTGAGCCACTCCAAACTCAACCACCTGCCTCTGCTTCAGGCCCTACTTCTTAGGACCAGAACCCTCCTGAGCAAATAGGTGTTGTACTTCAAAATTCCCTCCCTCTCATCACACCCATAATCACTGATATTGTGACTAAAGCCATTGATGAGAGGCTTTCCTCAACTTTACAGCCCTTGATTGATGTGCTATCAAAAGACTCTTTCTGCGGTACAAACCCCCTTCCTCCAATGCATCCAAAAAGGGGGAGAGTACTGCAGTGAAAGAAAAGAAGAGGAAAAGAACAGAGGAAAAGAAAGAAGAGAAGCAAGCCCAAGAGGACGAGAGAAGAAAAGCACCTCTGCTCACTTACAAGCGAAAGAAAAGTGCTGATGATCATACTGCTGAAGACAAATCCTTGGAGGAGCTGGTAAAAGAAGCTGACACTACACACAGCCGATCCATGGATAAAATAATTGAACAACTCTTCAGGCAGGGGTTTGACACAGCCACACTGGATAGTGAGATCAGAAGGTTGGAAGTGCAAGAGATAAACCCGATGGGCAGGGTATGATGCTCTGAAAAAGAGAGGTTGGAAATAATGATCCGCTTTATTGCAAAATACTTAGGAAGATCATTAATGGAGATTCGCGCATGGACCAGGGACAGTATTCTGGCTATAGCCACCAGAATCTGTCTGTCTGAGCAATTCAACAAAGGGATTATTGTGGAAGCCCTTGATGAGGCTGGTGCTGGTAAAAGGTTAGAGATGGCTAAACTCACAAAGGCGAAACTAACTACAAAGATGCTGGATCAACCTTCCCTTCCACCCACTCAAACAGAACCTATCCCTCAAATCTCCAACCAAATCTCTAAGCCAAAATCCAAACATCCTCATTCTTCAAAACAATTCCTTCACCAACCCAACCATCATCCAGTGATGCACCCAGAAGGAGGAGAAGGGTGCTGAGGATGGAAGAAGAAGACGAAGAGGAGGATGAAGATGATGTCTGCCACTCTCTGCTGTTCTAAAGCTGCCAAAACCCCGAAGTCAACCCATGATCACACCTGACTCTCAAAGGAAATGGTCAGAGTCAAGATAGAAGAAGAAGAACAGCAGAAACAGCACGATGAGCAATTGTTGAAGATGGTTGACAAGGAATTTCCTGAGTCATCATCTATTCAAGCCATGAAAGGGCATGCTCAAGGCTGTACACTCTCAGGCACACTTTTCAGTATCAGAAGGAGAGAGTGAGAGTATGGTCGGACCCCAGGGTGAGTTCTAGAATCCATAAAAGAACTATTCCTCACAGATACAATGGCCAGGTACGAAAAACAATAGATTCTACCATCATGTTGGCCATTGTAGTCTCACCTTGGGAAATCATTGATGAATTCAAGAAAGCTCACCAAGCAAAGAAGACCCCTCAAGCTTTACTAGAAAATAAGATGATTAAGAAGGGGTTGTTATAAAAAGCTTGAAGACATCCAGAAGAATGAGCTCCAGTTACTCCTTGAAGGCAACCATCCTGATGAATTTGTATATAGGGAGGTAACTACGGTGGAGCTGAAAAATGGCAGGACCATGAAGTACTTATCAGAGTACTATGGTCCAGAGTTCTTCTTCGAGGAGGAGTAGAAGAACTCTCTCAGGAGGAACAAGTTGTTCTCCTTGAGGCCTATGTTCGAGAGTCATACAGACTCATTATGGGGAAGTAAATCTCATGAATGGGATAACAACTCTGTGTCCAGTTCCCCAAAAACAGAGTTCCCATTCATACCCTGCCAAACAAATATCTGAGATTTCTTCCCAGGCCGGAGCTTACATGGGTCATCTTCTCTACTGATCAAGAAGGAAAAAGACCAAATTTTGCCAACAATAAGTGGGATAATAAATAATTTAGAGGTTTTGGCTGCATTGGTTCAGGGGGAGTTTGTTGGACCAAAAGAACCAATGAGCCAAGCAGTTTGACAAGTGCTGAAGATTTCAACAGTTGAAGATCAAGTGCTAAAGACTTCAACAGCTGAAGAACTAAAGTGCTGAAGTACAACAGCTGAAGAACACAAGTACTGAAGCTGAAAGACCAAAGTACTGAAGTACAACAGCTGAAGAGTTTACAAGTGCTGAAGATCAACAACTGATGTACAAAGACTGAAGACATCAGCTGATGATATCTACTGAAGTCATCAGCTGATGAAACATCTGAAGGTCAAAGTCTAAAGATCAAGTACTGAAGCCTCAGTATTTTGTCACAACTGCTGAAGAGTACTTCTTCAGTAGTTGTGATATCAGTAGTTTTATATTTCTAGTTTCAGTAGTTTTATGTTTCAGTAGTTTTGTAAAACGACTGAAGAGCTTGTTCTTCAGTCGTTGTAGTTTCAGTAGTTTCTAATCAGTAGTTTGTTAAGATCAGTTATTTTTGTAATAGATCTGCCAGGTGTCACTTTCCGTGATAACAGCAGTGATTGTTGCACTCTATATAAGGAGTGACAACCTATTGTAATACGTGAATGACGTGAATGAATGAATGATTTGATTAGAAACATTCCATATCCATAAACATTCCTTGAGTCAGAAATATATTCTCTCGCTATAACCGTATGTGCTCTTAATGCATACAAGCATCGACTTCTTGCTACAATTTGTCTAATTCCTATTCTTATTCCGCTGCCTTGAACTCTAATACATCAAACTTGTGATTGCTGATCCTGTCAATTTGATAAGTCAAAATTGAGGTGCTTTAACTGTAAACAATTGGGACATTTTAAACGTGAATGTCCATTACCAATTGTCACAGATCCTAGTAAAACTGGAGTACCAAGATTGACAGCAGAGAAAGAAAAGGAAGAAGGAAATTCAAAAAAGGAGTCAGCTTTGATCTCAAACTTTGACTGGAGTGTGGAGGTGGAAGAAACAAGATCTGAAATAATCACGCGTTAGTTGCTGAGGTTGTGGAAAGTGATGAGATGGAAGTTGATAAAGATGGATTTGTGCTGTTCAAGGAATTCAAAGGAGCAAATGAATCTTCAATAAAGGAGAAAGAAGAGAAGGCAGATGGAGAGGAGAAAGAGGAAATACAGGTTCAGATGAAGAAAGGAATTCAAAAGCTACGAAAGGAAAAGAGAAGGATGATGCGGCCGCTACTGTTGAGGAAAGGAAATCAAGTACTCCAGTATGCATGTGCGATAAAGCTTTAGCTGCCGAAAGGATGGTAATGGGACTTCCTTATGAGGTAATACAGGATATGTGCTCATCAGCTTGCAAAATAGACTTTTTGGGATTTATAAGGCTAATCGTTTGTTAATTGATAATGAAAAGGATTTAAAACGAATTAATGATGAACTAAAATGAATGAATCAAAATATTTTGTGAAATTAAATGAGGCTTTAAAAGAAACTGATCATTTAAAAAGAATTGTTTTGGAAAGAAATGTAGAGGTTAATACTTTGACTGAACGGGTTGCTCTTGCTGAATTTGAAGCAAGCTAACTTCAGTCAAAGTTAGATAAATGGACTATTTTTGGAAGAAAACATGATGATCTTTGTAAATCTCAACGGGGAGCAAGAATTAAAACATGTTTGGGTTATGAAAATGTATAGGTTTATCCTCCTCCTAGTACATACCGTTATTCTCCTATGCCTGTTCCTCATCCTTCTAATGATTTAATCAAATCAGATACTGACAGTATGTCTGCTGTAACATCTTGTATTTTTGGTTAACTAATAGTTAATCTCGTTTATTCTTGTAGGGACTATTAATGCCTTTTCATGAAACTTGTGGGTAGTTGTGTGATCTATTCTTAATCCTTTAATATAAAAGATTATAGTTTATCTATTGTTTTGAACATAAGAATTATGGTAAATAATATTTTATAATAAAAATAATATCAACGTTAATAATAAAAATAATATTAATAATAATAACAACAATAAATGATAACTATAATAATAATAATTTATAAAAAAAATCATTAACTTAAAAAATGTTAAAACTTAAAGTAATAAAGTTGAGGGGGTGTTTTTGCCATTTTAGAAACTTAATATGGGAGTTTTGTATAATATAATAAAATGCTTAACTTGAGGGACCATTTGTGTAATTTTTGAAACAAACCCAAACCATTTCCCCTAACCCCGCTTTTCCGCCAAGCCTCCGGCTACCGCCGCTATGGCTCCGGCAAGCGTCAAAACGCCTCAAAACACTCGGTTTTCACACACAAACCGACCCAAACCGGTTCGTTTACGTGGTTCGAACCTGAATGCGCACTTTAAACGCGTTTAAACACCGGTTACAAACCCAAATCGATCGAGTAACCAAAACCCATTAATCTTATAGACGTTTAGGCATTAAAACTCTGTAATAATTCAATTGAATGAACCTAAACGGCTATCTAACTACGATTAATCGTCCACACCTCCTAATTACACCAGAAATCACACAAGCAGAGCTGTACGATTACCCCCTCATCGCGAATCTGCTACCATCCGAACCCCATCTTCCAAGCGTCAAAACTCGAAATTGATACAGGGTTTTTCATCCTCGAGGTCATTAGAAACTATCTGTGCATTGAATTTGATTATCATCATCATTTGAGCATCAAACCGGTTTACGTGGCCGCGAATTGTTCTTCGTCGTGTTCATCTCGAATTCATCATCAATCGGGTAAACAAACAACAATTATATACGCGTAAACACATGGGGAATCAAAGCCCCATGTTCTTTCCCTTAAACATCATCGATTTGACCTTCATTTCGATTCAAATCAAACTAGGGTTCATACGAATTGGGGCTATTCTAAAACGGATGTTTTTAAGATTAGAGAACCAAGTAAAACCGCGGCTAAGGCCTTGGTTCACTGGTTCCCCACTTACATCCCGAATTAGAGGTCGCGGGTTCGAACCCGGCGACCTCCAATTCAATTGTTTTTGGCTTTTCAGCCTTTTAAAAAAATATAAAATTCTCTAAAAATTATAAAAAGAGATTTTGTAAACTTTGGTTATTTTTAAAGCTATCCTACTATTTTTTCTACAAATTTACCACTTTACCTTAACAATTTTCTTATAAAATAAAATTTTAACAAAGTTATTTTTATAAGAATAGACTTTATATAATATTGGTAAATCATGTACTTATTATTTAAATACTATACAATTAAGGATTAAATATGATAATTATAGAATTTATATATTTTATAATTAACCTTCACAAATTGTTATAAAGGTTTTTAAAATTGGATACATGACATTTTCCTTTTAGATTAAGCTTATATATGATATCTCTAACCAACGTTATTTAACACCGCAAAATACCAATTTGAAACCTTAGCCTCGTTTAACTATTAATTATTCTAATTGTAACCTTGTAAATATATACTTGTTTTAGGTGCGTTGTGAAGGTCTACGTTGAACGTTGCTTGTTATATTCTTAATAATCATCAATATATATTATTTGGTCATGTGAGTTTTCCTTGCCCCTTTTTACCTTTTTCACACTATTTTGGGGTGGAACATGTTATCCTATTATCTTTACACTTGCACACATTTTTAAGACTTGTAAAACGTTATGGCAATTCCTCATGTAAGTTGTGGTTAGTTGGACTTTTTGTGATTACCATGTTATGGCATTATATGTACAATCATTAACTATTGCTAGCCCAGTGAAGTCATAGATCTATGGGCAAGACAAGCCTGCTTTGGTTGACCCAAGTACACTTAACTGATCGTATATACTTTAAACATTTGAGACTTGTAAAATTTTGTCGAGGTTTGATTGTTGCATTGTTCATGACATCCCTAATCACAATGTTCACTAACTTATGACTTGAAATGCCATCTTTTATATATGTTATGTATTTAAAACTATGGAATGCTCACCAACATTATTGTTGACCTCTTTATTTTAACATGTTTCAGGAAATGCCCAAGTTTGATTATCTACACACTGAAGCTAGCACATCTAGGGATGGACCTAGATTAATAAATAAAATAGGATGAATTGTTACATTTTATGTTACGTTTTTATATCCTTTGAGACTTAAGTTTGTAATGTGACAAATGAAATTTTGTGTAGAATATATATTTGGATTATTAATAGCGTTATGTGGCTATGAACGATCTTAACTCTCACTCCTCGACGTTTCCGCCGTCAAGGTTGGGGTGTGACATCTGCAGGTTTAGTCGGGAATAACTCTAAGTACATTTGTGAGGACTACGACTGTGGACCAACTAGTGGGCTTGTATGCACTAGTTCTAGTACACCTAACAATGAGCAGTCTGTTTTAGATAATAAGTCTAGTTTAAATTCAGTGTTTGTTTCTGGTTCAAATGTAACAGACTTGAATGTCTCATGTTCTCTTGATAGTTCTATTTCATCTTGTACTTCAAATCATGATAGTGATGATTTTTGTTCTGGTAATGAATGCAATGAATCTGATGTTTCTCCTAAAACAACTGAGCAACTTAAAATTAATTCTTTCGAAAAGTTCTTTTCTCAACCTATTCCATCTTTCATACCATTAAATATGACATCATCAGAAAAATGTAGTTCGTCTTTATCTAACACTTGTACCAATGGTACGAGTTTTACTGATTTGTCAGAAGAATCACGTTTTGATTTGATAAGAAGAACTCTGATTCAAATAATCAAAAACATCATGAGATGTATGAGACATTCAGTGATGTTGATTCTAGTTTGTCTGAATGTGATGAGGAGATTATTATTGATCCTATTTTTACCTCATCACATCATCGACCTAGATTCAAACATCATTGTTTCAGGTGTGGTGAAGAGGATCATCTTATCAAAATTGCCCTTTGATTCAAAGATCCTCTAATAGGAATTGTTTTGGGAATAAATTGACAAAATTGGTTAATAATTTCTTCTGTAAAAAATCTGCTTCTTTAAAAACAAAAGTTGTTCAATCTTGGGTCCCTATTGCTCCTGGCTAAATGATTTGTTAATTCATTTCAGGGATCCTCTTCAAAGATTGTACACAGTCTGTGGCATGTTGATAGCGGATGTTCCAAGCATATGACGGGATTAAAGAATTTGTTGACCAATTATCGGATTATAGATGGAGGATATGTGGCATTTGCTGGAAATAAGAAGGGTGGAAAAATGATTGGACAAGGAGAAGTTACCAATGTTCTCTTACTCTAGAAAAAGTCAACCATGTTCCTGAATTGGCTTTTAATCTTCTGAGTGTCTCTCAAATTTGTGATAAAGACATTCTGTTCTATTTAAATCTGACGAATGTTTATTTTTAAAATCAGCGATAGCTATTCCGGAGGATTTAATTCTCATGCATGCTCCAAGGAAACATGATACATATCTTCTTGATATGAATTCAAATGAGTCAAAGGCTACTGCAACTTGTCTTCTCTCAAAAGCATCAACCTCTGAGTCACTCTTGTGGCATCGTCGCTTAGGCCATGTCAATTTTAAGATAATTAATAAATTAGTCAAGAACAATCTTGTTAGAGGACTTCCTTTAAAAGATTTTTCTGTTACTGAAAAATGCATGGCATGTGCCAAAGGGAAACAACATAAGAAACCTCATAAGCCCAAACTTTTAAATAGCATATCAAGCCCTCTTGAGTTGTTACATACTGATTATTTGGGCCAATTAGTGTTAAATCAATTGCTAAAAAATCTTTTTGTCTTGTTGTTACAGATGATTTCTCACGTTATTCATGGGTGAGGTTTCTTGCACACAAAAGTGAAGTTGCAGAGGAATTGCAGAAATTAATCATTTCTATTGAATCAGTCAGTAAGAGAAGAGTTATGGGATTAAGAAGTGACAACGGCACTGAATTTAAAAATCAGATTCTTGATTCATTCTGTGCTCAAAAAGGGATTGTGAGACACTTTAGTGCTGCAAGAACACCCCAGAAGAACGGTATTGCAGAAAGAAAGAATCGCACTCTTGTGGAAGCTGCTCGTACAATGTTGATAGAATCCTCATTACCCATTATTTTCTGGGCTGAAGCTGTTAATTGTGCATCTTATGTTCTAAACAGGGTGCTAATTGTGAAAGATAAAGTGAAGACTCCTTATGAACTTTTTCATAAGAGGAAGCCACTAATTGATTTCTTTCGACCATTTGGATGTTCTTGTACTCTTCTGAATACTCAATCTCAAAAGAAAAAATTTGGTGATGTTTCTGATGAGTGTTATTTTGTTGGATACTCTTCTTCACAAAAGGCGTACCAAATTTATAACAAGAGAACACGTATTGTTCAAGAGTCATTCTATGTTGATTGGCAAGAATCCAATCCTTCTGAAGTGAAATCTGAACCTGCATGGTTCTTTGACTCCAATACTGTGTTCAATTCATTTAATTTTCCAGTTTTCGATGATGATACATCAATTCCAAGTACTCAAACGAATATTATTCCATCATCTCCATCGTCTGTTCCATCCATCCCGCTAGTAAATGATGTTGTTTCAACTGATGTCAGCTCATCGTCTCCAATGCCTGATCAAGCTCCATTATCTGATTCTTTATCTCCTACATCTCCTAACTTACCTGATTCCACACCTGTCATTGTTACACCTTCCTCTAATCTTTCTCCGGACATGGCTGATACTTCTTCAACTATCTTTCCTTCTTCAAGTGATTACAAAACTTTGAAAGATCATCCGCTCGATAATGTGATTGGATCTGTTTCTGATGGTGTTCGCACGCGAAGTCAATCTAATCTGATTAATGTTTGTCTTTTCTCATGCTTTATTTCTCAAATTGTTCCAAAAAATGTTCATGTTGCTCTACAAGATCCTTGTTGGGTAGAATCTATGCAATTGGAACTTCAACAGTTTAGAAAGCTTCAGATTTGGACCTTAGTTGATTTACCTCCCAACAAATATCCAATGGTACAAAATGGGTATTTAAGAACAAACCAGATGATCGGGGTGTGTTGTGGTGCGCAACAAATCTAGACTTGTAGTGCAAGGCTTTGCTCAAGAAGAAGGAATTGATTATACAGAAGTCTTTGCTCCAGTTGCTCGTCTTGAAGCAATCAGAATATTTCTTGCTCATGATGCTTATAAACAATTCAAAGTTTACCAGATGGATGTGAAATGTGCTTTTCTCTACGGAGACATTGATCAGGAGATATATGTGTGTCAACCACCAGGCTTTGAAGATCCTGATTTTCCTGATAAAGTGTATAAACTTGATAAATCTTTGTATGGTCTTCATCAAGCACCCAGAATCTGGTATGAGACTCTTACGCAATATCTTCTAAGCAATGGTTACTCTCGTGGTACCATTGATATGACCTTATTTAAAAGAGAGGTGAATGGTGAAATGATCTTTGTTCAAGTGTATGTCGATGATATTATTTTTGGATCTACAAACTCTCAATTGTGTAGAGAGTTCAAAGAAGTGATGAGCCAAAGGTTTGAAATGAGTATGATGGGTGAAATGTGTTTCTTTCTTGGATTGCAAGTTGAACAACAGACAGAATGAATTCTTATTCATCAAGAAAAGTACATTAAAGATATTCTGAAGAAATTTAAGATGGATGATGCGTCTACTGAGATGACTCCTTTTACTGCTCAGACATGTCTAACTCCGGATGAAAAGGAAAACCAGTTGATCCTCATCTTTTTCGGTCTATGATTGGCTCTCTCATGTATCTTACTGCAAGTCGTCCTGATATCACTTTTGCTGTTGGTTACTGTGCTAGATATCAGTCGGCTCCAAAGGAATCTCATGAGAAAGCTGTCAAACGAATATTTCGTTATCTCAAAGGATCGTCTCGTCTCGGGTTGTGGTATCCGTATGGTGGAAATTTTGATTTACATGCTTACTCTGATAGTGATTCCAATGGTTGCAGGTTAAACAGAAAATCTGTGTCTGGAGGTTGTCAATATTTGGGAAATTGTCTGGTATCTTGGCAAAGCAAGAAACAAACTACTGTTTCTCTTTCTACAGGGGAAGGTGAATATATTGCTGCCTCCAGCTGTTGCTCTCAAGTTCTCTGGATCCAACATCAAATGATTGATTATGGCATTAATTTCCTTCATACACCTTTACTCTGTGACAATGAGGCTGCCATTGGAATTGCTAAAAACCCCATTCATCATTCCCGCACAAAGCATATTGAAACACGAATCCATGCTATTCGTGATGCTCAAGAGAAGGGTTTCATTAATATTATACCCATCGATACAAAAAATCAAAAAGCTGATCTTTTCACAAAACATTTGATAAACCTTTTTTTTATGAATTGATTTCTATGCTTGGGTAATATCTTTTTAAAAATTTTCATTTTCTATTTCTTTATAAAAAAAATTTATAACAAACATATAAAAAAAATTAATTAATATGAAAATTCATTGATAATAATAGAAATATGAAAATAAAAATTTGGGGGAGTAATATCATTATTCTGAGATTGAAATTAACATGATGAGAAATGATTGTATATTCTCTAAAAAATTTTATTTACATGACCGGTACTTTATGAGAAATGATAGTAACTGTTATTGGATTCTGTTTCACATTAAAACAAAGGAATGGATCAGATTTTTTAACGATATGCTTGATAGACTCTGCCTGACGAATGAAGTAGACAGCAGCTTTTTGATTAAATTAAACTTTATGCTTAAGAATGTCTGGATTTACTCAATCGTTTTGGATTGCACAAAAACTGAGTCCTGACAAAAATGGATTGAGAATGAATCTTTCGTTCATTTTGCTTTGTTTTGTCATCATCCTCTGCTGGTATATTTAGTGTCAAGATGTCTTGTGTCTGTGCTTATCTCCTCTGCTGTACGTGAGTACTGACCTGGAGTGATGATCTCCTCTGCTGTACGATAGTACTGACCTGGAGCTCTCATCAGCACATGTTCAAATGGTTATCTCCTCTGTTATACGTGAGTATAGATCTGGAGCTCTCACCATTTTGATATAATTATGTCAAATCATCTTATCGATGAATTTCTCTCAGAATGAAATATTCTGTTGATAATCATTTGCACACTAATTCACAAACCTTGTTCTTTGAAGATTGATTCATAATTCAAGAAATCCTGAGGTTGGGTGAGGGTTTTTTACCAATGATTGTGGGGTCTTGCATTTTAAAGCATCTAATCGAACCTTAAATGAATCATAAGCTGTTGTTCGAAAAAGGATAAGGCATGAGTTTAAGTGGACAATTATATCAGCAATCGTTATTGATTTGTTCTAATTTCAGTTGTTTCTGTGCAGATTGTGATCAGATCTTGTATTCAGTATGATCTCATGACTGGTAGATGATTTTTTGATCATCTTTATGTTCTAAAATATTTAGAGAATGTGATCTCTGATTATTTTAGATCTCATTATTAGATGTGCTTCCTTAAGTATTATAATTAAAAAAAATAAATTAATAAATAAAAAATATAATAATAATAAATAATAAAATAAAGGTGCGAAAGTATTCTTTCGCTAATAATTTCGCAAAGCGAAACTGCAATTTCGCTAGGTTGGCTAATAAGTTGTGAATCAGTTACCTCCTAGCGAAATTACAGTTTCACTAGGCGAAACTGTAAATTCGCCAGACGAATTTATAGTTTCGCTGTCTGCGAAACTATTTGCTATATAAGTCATGTTTGCGAATTTTCTCTCATAATTTCGCACAATCGCTCAGTTTCACTTTTAGGGTTTATCCGTAACTTTTAAGGCGATTTTGACTTGTGTTTGTGATTTGGACTGATTTTTCGTGAGATTCACTTCGTATGTGAGTTTCGAACACTGATTCACTTTCTAATCTGGATTAAATAGTCTATTTTTAAGTTATCTAGATTGTGTCTCTTCGGTGGTTTCGCTGTTCGTCAGCGAAACTACTAATTTCTCTGCGAAATTGAACGAAAGTTCACATCTTTTCTGCGAACTGTAAAGTTATGCTGTCCGAGCAAACTTAACAGTTCGCCATATCTTCTCTAATTTCGCAATGACTGATCTTTAATTTACACAGTTTCGCTTGTATTTTCTTATGTCAGCGAAACTAATTTGTAATAGCGAAACTAAATTAATATTGGTGAAACTAATTGCGAAACTACTTTAATTCATTTTAATCTTGTCGAAACTAATTTTTGTTCTGCGAAAATAACAAGTTTCAATGAGCGAAATTATAGTTTCGCTTGTCGAAACTGTTTGTTTTCCTTGTCAAATTGTCTTTGATTCAGCGAAACTATCATGTCTTAGTGAGCGAAACTTTTCGCTTGCCGAAATTGATTGTTTCTTTTGTTTGTTTTATTTTCTTATTTTCATTATTTCTTATTCAAGTTTATTTGTTGTTCTTCTCAGGTTATCATGGCGAATCTCAAGTTTGATGAGAGGAATAACATCACTGCCATATTAGACGATACTCTTCCAAAGGCGGCCGGATTTCGTGACTGCATTAGATGGCTTCAGAGATCACCCATTGCATATGCTATCTCTCACTCACCCCCTATCTATGATCTTAATATTAGAGATTTTTGGAGATCAGCAGAATACAACACTGGAGGAGATGTACAGAGAATCACAGCTAGAGTGATTGATCATGATATAACTATTACTGCTGAGAGCGTGTCGAGGATTCTTAGACTAGAAGATGATACTGGTGATGAAGTGGATATGACGGAGTCTAAAGTATTCCAAGCTTTCACAAATGGGGTATGAGGGACCAGCTTTTGGTTCGAGGAAGGAGATTAAAAAGTCTTTTTTATCTAAGGAATGGAGATATATAGCTCATGTTTTTATTATGTGCTTAGATCACCGTAAGGGTGGATCCGATGGACTTAATCTTGACTAGGCCAAAGCTATGGTGATATGTTGTAAAGGGGAGAAAGCAAACATTGCTAGACTGATCTTTGCGTGTATGGCAGAGAATGTGATGGCTGTGAAGAAGGATAAATGGTTGTTATATCCTCGCTTTATTCAGATGATTATTGATGATCTTATTCCTGATGTTCCTAAACTGGTGAAGTCAAGAGATTAGTGCAGATGAACCCTCGGATATTTTCTGATTGTTGGGCTATCCGCCATGATTTCAGTGGTAAAATCACCCATCTCTGGGAAAATATGTACCCTCCAGAACGCTGGAATTATATCAGACGGGTCGATGAGTCTGAAAACAAAAGGACTGAGGAAACAATGGTGCAACAAGCTGATGCAGCTAAGAAGAGAAAGAGATATGCAAAAGAGAAAAATTATGATTTTGAAGAAGATATAGATGCACAAGTAGAGGAGATAAGGGTGGAGAAAGAACGGAGATCTAAAAAGAAAACTGACTTTGTTGAGCCTGAACGGAGATCAAAACATCGACACGAGGGTTTCACGGCAGGAAAGAGGCTAGTGCGGTCTTGATGAGGATGTTATTCGTAGTCTAAATACTTCATTGGCCAATGAGTTGAGTATGATAAAGACTAAACTGGAATCAGGAGATTAGGAAAAACAGAAGGATGAGGTAATTGAAGGAATGAAAAAGATGTTGGTTGACCAGAATAATTTGATTAAGAGATTGTTTGAAGAAATTTCTCAGATGAAAGCTGCTGCTGGCCTACCTAGTCAACTAACTCAATCTGAGTTAGATGATATGACTGATATACTAAGTACTCATCTCTTGAATGTGGGTACTTCATCCAAGGTAGGAGAGGCACTTCTGGAGCAGCTAATACTGAAGCAGGGGAACAAGAGATCCCAAGAGAAGATGCTGGAAGAAATGAGGATGATGATATTATTGAAGCAGGGTTTGTTAACCTACAGTTTGATTTTGATAAGGATAGTGTGGTGAAGAAGTGGTTGTTACTGCTACCACTGAGGGAATGTCTGATAAAGGAAAAGGTTTGATCGATGAAGAAGAGGAGGATGAGCAATTGGTTGATTATGATTCTGAACCAGAGTTTTATGAAGTAGATGAGAGACCACTGGTGTATGTTGCTAAGAAGGGAGATGATGAAGCTGATGTGTTTGAGATGGATAAGAGTGACTGGTTGGTGAAGGAGAAGGAGGCTGAAGAACTTACTCCTTTGTTTCAAAATATGGAAGGTTTAAGCAGGAAAGAGGCAGACAAAAGATAATAAGTTGGTGTTATAATCCTAGTTTAAGATGTTTATGATTAAAAGAAGAGGAGGTAATATCAGCTAAATGCTCAAGAGGAAGGCTTTTAAGACCTTGCCCAAATGGGATCTGAGACGGTTGGCCACTTTGCCTTTGATTATGCTCATTTAAGTGAAAAGGCAGTATTTCTTGAGAAGGAAATTAAAAATGGACTTAATGATAATTTTGAGTCATTTGGATACATGAAGGCTGAACGAAAAAGATCAAAGAAAGATAAAGACCGGGAGACTGGCAAAGGGAGGATTGTTTTGAGAGTCAAACCACCAAAGACTGTAAACAGGGTAAGATTGGCTGATCCTCTTCCCCAACGTTTACAGGACTTTGAAAAGTGGTTTTATGATAATAACACTGGCGAGGCGGTGATTAGAGCCAAACACGGAAAAGAGTTTAGGGTGTTTGACCCGATGGAATTATTCAGCTTCAGTGATGAAGATCTCTTGACTCTTTGTGAAAATCATATTAAGGCTGGGGCAGAGAGGAAACACGAAAAGAGGAAAGCTTGTTTATGAATGTGGCAAACAAATAAGAGGAGTACGAGCGGAGGTAAAGAGTTGGCTGAAAAGGTGAGAGCACAAGATGACTTTTCCATGGATGTTCAAGACATGACCAGGCAGTTTGCTAGAGCTAGTGGTCATTCTAAGGAAGCTGGTGATGCAGGAACTAACCTTGGAGGATCAGTGGCTGAAGCTTCTAAAGATGTTGCTGCGGGAGGTGATGAAGATAGACCAACAGCAGTAGAGGAAACCGGAGCCGACGAGTCAAATCAAGAGAAGTGAAGATAGTGAGGTCCAACCTAGGGGGAGTATTGAACATCATGTTAGGTTGGACTCACTTTAGTATAGATGTTTACTTTACATTGTGATAGGACTTTTGTTAGTTTCATTTTGTATTTTGTTTGTAATTAGCTGTTTTGGCAGTCCAGCGAAACTGTGAGCGAATCTATACATTCGCTCACAGTTTGCTGTTTTGGTTTACCCGGCGAACTTGTGTTCTGCCGGGCGAAACTCTAGTTTCGGCATGACAGTTTCGCTGGTAGCGAAACTGTCAGCAATCTATGACTGCTATATATACTATTGTCATTTCACTTTGTACGGTAAGCTTGCAAGCTACCATTTCTAAGCAGTTACTTCATTGAAATACAATTGTGCTTATTGTTATTGAGTGAGTTTGTTCATTTGAGTACCAATTATGTCTTGATTCATCATATTCACTTCTCAATTGTTGTTATTTGGATTGTGTGTTTGATATTGATCAAATTATCCTATCAATTGTACTGTTCATCGATCACATGGACCAACAGTAGCCAATAAGTATAGACAACTTGGACCTTAAATGACATAACCTCATTCGTTTCTTGAGAGTCTTCATCATCCATACCACCGCCCATTTGCATAGCATTATTCCCATTTCCTTGCAGTAAGCCTCCATCCATGATTCTTGAACTCGGTTACGTTGTCTGAGCGCACTTGTCGTACCTTCAACTTGTATAGGACTCCAGATTAGTTACTAATTCCTTGAATGACTAAAATGTTTTTGATTTGGATTTCAGAAACATCACCCAAGAGAATCTTGAGTAGTATCAGTGACTACATAGCAGTACAAGTCGCCTGCGATGCTTCTTGTACTGACTAGACCAAACAGATCCATGTGAAGAAGTACAAGAGGAAGTTCGATGGAATGAACTTTCTTTTCCTTATAAGACTTCTTCGTCTATTTGCCCTTCTTGCATGCAACACCGAAATCTAGAAGTTGGAAGTTTTTGACATTAACTCCTCTCACTAGATCATTCTGGATTAAGTGATTCATCTTCCGTGGATTAATGTGTCCCATTCTCCTATGCCAGAGATGGAATCCTTCTCAGTAGCTTTTGACAAGAAGCACTGAGCTTCATGATCCGTTGTGGAGGCCTTTGATAGATCAAAGACATAAAGGTCCTTATATCTTGAGGCAGACATTAAGACTTGATCCTTCGGATGACATAGTCCTTTTCCAGGATATAGCACTTCTTGTTGTCAAAAACTACCTTAAAACCTTTATCACAAATTTGAGAAACAGAAAGCAAGTTATTTTGAAGTTGTTGAACATAGTTTAACTTGTCAAACTTCACTTGCTGATTACCTACTTCCCCTTGAGCTGTGATGTACCCACCTTTGTTTCTAGGAAACAAAACATGACCTTCTTTTATCTGTTTGATGTTTGATAAGAGAGCCTTGTTCCCTGTCATGTTCCTGGATGCTCTGCTATCTATAATCCACGTGTTGGTTTCACACTATAGCAAACACCCTGCACATTCAACTGAAAACATTAGTTCAGGTTAGGGACCCAAGCCTTCACTAGTTTGGTTTCCCAGAGGCATCACACATCATAAACTCAACGCATTGACCGTTCGAGAGTGAGGGAAGCTCAGATGTCTTCTTGTTCTCATTATCAAACAATGAGGTTGATTTTTCCTTCCATAAGCCAGCTTTGTGTAAGGCCTGTTTGTGATGAACAGACGACTGCCTAACATGTTGAACTTTAGGTTCACTATCCCTTTTAGGTGGTATCACTGAGTTCCTCTTAAAAGAGCTAGGTTTTGGTTCCGGAAGTTCAACTTCCCTCCTCGGTGTCTGATAGTAAGGACAGGTAGACGCAATGTGTCCATACTCTCCACAGTTGTAGCATGATCTGCTTTCAACTTTACGATTTAACTGTTTTTATGGAGATATATGTGACACACGTGTGACCTTACTCTGTTTGGGTTTTGACTCTTCTTGTTTAGATGTTTTGTCTGGTCTAACAAAGTTAATTGCTTTAATAGTTTTAATATCTTTTCCTCTTTGTTTACCTGGACTTAGACTTGACACACATGGGTGGTTAACCTGTTTGGTCTTTTTGGGTTCAGAATTAGACTTGATTGACCCAGACTTTATATTAACCTTTTCAAACTCTTTGTCCAGATTAACACAAGGCATTCTACCTTTTGCCTTTGAAGTGGTCTCCTTTTGTTTAGTACTAGACTCATTTGATTTACATGTGGAATCTAGATCACTTACAAGAGGAGTAGACACCACATGATCCTTGATTGGATTGTTATTGATTGGTTTACATTTTGCATTCATCAAGATCTCATGTGGTGGTGGAACAACTTTATAACCCAATCCCTCCCCGTTGTTTCTCTCTCACTAAGTTTTGAACAATATGAGATGAACTTGTCCAACTGTGCAGTTTTTGTTTTAGTTAATTAACTTCTACTTCTAAAACTTCCTTTTGTTTCTTAGTTTCTTCTAGGGAGTTAAGATGGAACTTAATGTCATTTGATTGGTTAAAAGCTACAACTTCGGTTTCCCTAAGTTGTTTGTTCAACAGTTCTATCTTTTCTTTATAACTGTGCTCCTTTTGTTTAAGAATTATGTTAGCTTCAGTGCACAGTTCCAAGTCCTTTACTAAGTTATCGTTATGATCTAATAACCTAGAAAATTTTAAATCAATGCCTTCCCTAAATTTATTACAGTCAGAACAAGCATGATTATTGAAAAGTTGGTCGGTAGTACTTACCTGAGAGGGTTCTGATGAATCAGCCATCAATGCAGAGTCTGGTGTTTCTGGTGCTGGTGATTCTGACGTTGTTGCGGTTTTCCCTTCTTCAGGCAGGTAATTGACCACTGGTGCAGTCTCTTCTGTGTTTGACATCGCGAGTTCAACTGCAATATCTCATTCACTAGCAGAATCATCATCTAATCCTTCATACTAGCGATATTGGATTCTCCTGGTGAGACAAACTGAAAGCTCCAGTCCTGTCCTTAATTATCATGAGCAATCAAGGCTTTAGGATCCTTGCTTTATGAAGTAAGACTGCTAGTGGGTTATCCTGACGATGGAAGGAAGTGAAAGGATTCCCGTTTCCAGTCTTCTTTGGCTTCACACACTCCCGTTTGAAGTGCCCTTTCTCGCCGCAGTTGAAACAAGTCACCTTGGTCTTATCGAAGCCAAAGATAGTGTCTTTAGTTGCAACCAAGTTTTGTCCGGTTTCCTTGACAAACTTCTTAGCTCGCCGGACAAAACTCGCTAAGGCCCACATTATATCCATCCATTCCAACTCTGTCTCGTCCACCTGCTCGTAATCCTCATCAGCCAGATGGCAGTTCCCATTTTACCAGCAATTAGTCCATCATAGGAGTGGACTACCGCATCTAAGAGATCCATGTGCTCTTTAGCTACCTCAACTGTCACATTACCGAAATTATTGTCTTTAGTTTTGCTGCATTGGCTTCTGGTATGATGTATTGGGTACCAGACGACCCTGACATTTCTGACCCTGAAGTAGAGGCTTGAGAAGGACCAGCCGAGCTTGATACAAAAGTTGTCTGAAGAGGTGCTCCAGATGTTTTGGCTTGTGGAGTCGCATTGTACAGCGCTGGATTCTAATCATAAGAAGACTTTTGTGCTCTATACTTCATTCTCAGCTCTTCCTCTCTCAGCTTCAAAATGAAATCATTGATATCTAACTTCGGTAGCATACTATTCTGTCTGAGGTTGGAGACAAATGAAACCCATTTCTCCGGTAGCCCATCTGCAAAGTTAAACACTTTGTCCTCCATTGACGTCGATACTCCATGAGTGTGCATCTCACTCATCAAGTGGTAGAACCTATCGATGACATCATCCAGGCTTTCTATTCCCATCGAGGAGAAGTTTTCAAACTCTTTCTTTAAAGCCTTATCCTTTATGGCCTTCATGATGCGTTTTCATCATACCGTTTCTCCAATGCATCCTATAGTTTCTTTGCTTCCATGTATTCTGAGAATTGATTGAAAATATCCTTCAGAATTGACTGTGTAAGCAAAGCATAAACTTTCTTTTCAGCATTGTATTTGACCTTTTGTCCATCAGTCATGCCACCTAGTATAAGTTTGACACCATCAGCTCCTACTGGCATGTTGTACCCCGTCTCTATAGATTCCCACAGATTGGGATCTACTCCATTTAAGTAGATCTCGAAATGTTGCTTCCATTGTGGGTATTCATCTAACGTGATAAGCTTTGGGGGTTTGTTGTGATTCCCCACTTCATTCTCTAGTAGTAGTAAGTTCTGAATACGTGAGTCTCTCCCTGCTATGAATGCTGAGTATTGGTCCTCCATTGCTATAAACTTTAACTTTAAACCAAATTGTTTTATTTGTGCGAATGAAGGTGTGCGATTGGGCTATTCGGGCGATTGAACTATGCGGATGGTTCAATCGTGTGACTGAACTAATGCGGATGGCTCAATTAGGCCAATGAACTAATGTGGTTGAACAATTCGAATAGACTACTCATTAGTACAAATGGGAGTACGAATTAGTCCAATCGTGCGTATGGGTATGCGTATGAACTCAGTCGTGCGATTGAGTCAATCGTGCGACTGAACCTGCTGGATTTCGAAAATTCGTAAGTTTAAGGTGTTTTGGACGCAAAAACACAAATTTATTGCTAACCCTGATTGCCGTATGCCAGAAAAACTAAACCTTACGATCATGAGACGTCTAAACCCGATTTGACATAAAAGATTGCGTTTTTCAGTGTAAAAACACAATTTTTATATCAAAACGATTGAATCACATGTAAATCTAGAGACAAGGCTCTGATACCACTTGTTAGGATTGTGTACTAGACGAATACTAACAGATTTACGCATGTACCAAATCAAATTAAAGATTGGAATCCTATTTGATTGGCGATCCAATCAGTGAGAACGCACATAGAATCAATTAAAGATTGAATCTAAACGTTAAGAACGATTAGAAATCGATCTACTGCAATCTATGAAGTTGGAACAGGTGGCTAGAGGTCTCTGGACGGCTAGGGTACATGTAGGTATCGAAATATTCAAAGTGTCCCGTTTTTCCACGATTTATGTGGTATTTATAGGTTAGGATTTCTCATTCGGGAGACTGAACCATTAGCATGGTTCAGTCGTTCGATTGAGTCATGCGGTTGATTCATTCGCACGACTGAGTGTTCAGTCGTGCGACTGAGCCAATCTCATGTTACAATCATGCGACTGATCCAGTCTCCTAGTTCATTCGTACGACTGGTTCATTAGCATGAAGTTGTTCATGCGTATGGTCCTTTAGCATGGGCCAATCGCATGAGGATTTCATATGATTAAGTTTGAATATGTTTCACAATCATTATTTGACTTAGATTTATTCAAACAACCACAACCTATATAGTTAGTTCAATAAGCGTTATTACATACCAAGCAATGAAATATTCAACATTATAAGCACAACCACACATTGTATTTCATTAAGTACCATTCAATTACATATGTATAAGACAATAAAGACATTTTACATTAAGTTCAGAAACTAGGGACACATGTATCTAAAGTTATGGTATGTATGATGATTGTTATGTCATGTATGATGGTGCCTTGTATGGTGATGTTTTGTATGTTTATGTTTTTGTTCCTTATTATATAGGTTATTTTCCATGGCGTAACGTTGAATGTTTATAAATGAAATGAAAAGTATTATGTAACTTAAAATGGAAGATAATAAAAAGAGGAACGTAATGAAAGAATGCATGCATTAATGAATGAATGAAAGTAAGAAAGTATTGAAAGCAAAGTATAAAGGTTCACACCCAATGAATGGTGTTAGCTCAACTATGTGCGGATTAGCTACCCCGGAAGGATGCACACTGGGGTCTAATCCTTGTGATTGACCATACGTATGGGATCCTTGCCGCTTGCCTCAGGTACTGGAGTCAGCTTCGTGCACAATGTTCAGGTTTTTGATAGACCTCAGGCCCAGTAATCAGCTTCGTGCACAATGTTCGGGGTATAGCATATGGCATTGGTCCGGAATGAAAGAGAAATGGTAGTGATGAGTGTACTTGCCCTAGGTACTGGAGTTAGTTTCGTGCATAATGTTCGAGGTCTTTGATAGACCTCAGGCCCAGTAACCAGCTTCATGCACAATGATCGGGGTATGTACATGTCATTGGAAGTAACGAACGTACGAAAGTTAAGTAAGGAAGATTATGAATGAAAGTGAATGATAATGATGAGTACGATGAATGAACAAAAGTTAATGAAAGAATGATGAAGATAATGATGATACTATCTATGTGTACGTATGATGCTTGATTGCATAAGAATGTAAATAATGGTTTTGAAAGGAAGTAAAGTATAATTTATTTTAAAACTAGAACCCACTCAGCAACGCTGACTTTTATGTATTTCCAGTTAGCAGGTAATGGTTGCTGAGGATGGCACGAGACGGATACTTGGCTTATTTTGGATGGCATCCATTTGTATAATGTTTTTGTGATGTAATGCAACAAGTTATTTTGTAATCAGTCAACGATATATTATTTTGTAAAAACAATTATAATGAAATGAAATGGTTGTCTAAATTGTTTCCGCTGCAATGTTTTATTAAAGTTAATGTAAATATATATTTTATGTGCAATGATTGACCAGTTGTGAGCGTTCCGGAAACGGGACTTTACACCTTTTCTTTTTATTGAATTGATTTTCTTTCTTGAAGTTACCATCTTTTTCAATCAAGTTAGTAGAGTTTTGACCCATTTCAAAATTTCCTTTCAATTTCCCAGATTCTTGAATCCTAAGAGATTCTTCAATCCTAATATGGCTACCGAATTGAACCAAACTTAACTCCTCCTTTTGGTGTTTCAAGGTATAAGTCTTCTATAATGGGGCAATTTGTCAATGATGCTAGAGACTGCAATCGACTCATCCATGTGCATCTTATGTAGTTCAAATTGGCCAAGAATATGTTGCAACTAATTAAATTGATCCATAATTGGCATATTATCATTCATTTTGTAAGATTGAAGTTACTTACAAGAATTTTTTTTACTAGATGCATAACTGTTATATATTTGGTTTTCAAAGAATCCCACAAATCCTTGGTAGACTCAACATTTTAATATACATCAAAGAGTGCATTACACATCCCATTTAATATATACCCACTATATATGTAGTCATTATTTTCCCACTTCAATCGTCTTCATTGTTGATCAAAAGTTTCCTATTTAGTTATCTCAGGCATTGGAGTGGTCAAGACATATATAACTTTCAAAGTTGTTAAGAGAAAATGCATTTTTTTCTTCAATCTTCTAAAGTCTTGTCCCTCAAAATTTTCAAGTTTTGCGAACTTGCTAGACATATCATTAATCGATTCCCTTGTACTCATCTAAATTGAATTGATTTCAAAATTCATTTTGATTAAAACTTAATCCACTGTCATAGTGATTGATAAACAATCGTAATTAATTCTTTGGATCAATTGAGTTAACTGATGAAATCTTTCATATAAATTTTGTTGAATAATGAAATTGTTTCTTCTCAATCTCGATTTCCAATAACTTAATTAAACTCCCTTTTCACTTTTGATCCATTACACAAAAAGTGTTTTAATAATCACAGAACTCAACCACATGGATGATGGAATCGAACGTCATAAACAATTCAAACATCGATAACATCGATCCCGTCGAATCGATTTTGATTATTCACACGGTTGAAACCAATAAAACAAATTCTCAATAATTAATGCCAAACAAATGGTTTTGAAATTATGAAGGGAAATTAACATAATTTCATCACAGGTGATGGTGGTTTTAGGGTGCGGTCCCTTCCGAGAAAGGCGTCGTGGTGGTGACGAGAGTCGATGGTCTCCGTTTAATTCGGATGGGGATTATAAAACCAAACTGCAGAAGTTAGTAAAATAATTGGATTTCGCTTTAATCATGCAGAATACTATCATTAGGTTAGGGATGGTGTCAGGTTAATTTCATTTGCCGTAACGTAACAAATCATTCCTGGATCTAGAGGCTCTGATTGATACCATTGCTGTCATCAGCTTTTTGGTTAGGGTTTTTTACCTGAATTCAAGACGGTTATGGTTATGTGCTGGCGGCAGTGTTGCGGGGGTGTTGGAGGACACACCTGCTTTCATAATCATGGTTTTGAAAACCGGACCGGACCCGCCGGTTCGACCGGGAAGATGCTTAAAACCGTTTTCACGTTGAACCAGTGGTCAGACCGGTCGAACCGGGAACCGGTTATATATATATATTCTTTTTTATTTTTTTGTAATTTTTACATATATTTATAAAACATAATTATAAATTTATCCAGTTCTTATACACGGTTCGACCGGTTGAACCGGTCCGACCATCGGACCGGTAAGGCGTCTGGTTCACTGTGCGTTCCGGTTTTAAAAACATTGTTGATAATGATAAGTATTCATAATCTTAGTCCTTAGTATTCATAATCTTAGTCCTTACTTTTGTTTAAGGCGTTATTGATACGTTTTCCTCTTGAATGAGGCTGTTAAAGGACATTGGTTTTATCTATTGGTATATTACTGCTCATCATCATGGTTTTAAAAGAGTATATTATCAGCTCTTTAAATGTTGAATAAGTTGTGACGATTAAAGTCTAAACTGGTGTGGCAGAATCGGACGGGTCGCATCCACATGATGAACAGATTTGAGCTTACTATTTGTTACTTGTGTTTGATTTTTGCATAATCTTGGTGATCTTTCAAAATGAAAATCTCCTGTGAGCTTAATGTTGTTCAAAACTTATGTGCTTTTCCTAAGAGAGTAAGAGGTAACAGGTTCATTCAGTATCGAACAGGTTGTGATGATTAGATGCAAATTTTGCAGTTCCGGCATGGTAGAGTCTGAAGGGGGCATCCCACTTTGCAACTTTGTTTCTAGCTGTTTGCAAAACAAATCTGAGCCTCCTTTTTGTTAAGTTGTTTTCAGGGCAAGTTATAAATCCATTTGCAGGTTTTCTAGTTTTTAGGTATTTTGAAAATGGCAAACTTATTCTAGTTTACACCAAACGGCTATGATAACCTAAACATTGTAACATACCCAGGTCCTAATTGATTTAATCAGGGTTTAATAGTGAGATTTGGCTTTTAGTTTTGTAATTTAAGGAAATTATGCTAATGTTTGATCTTTAAATATAAAGTATCTGTTCTTACTTCGCACATGATTTCAGAATTTGTTAATGATCATTTGTGTATTGCTGGTTTATAATGTTAAATGGTCTTCTCTGTATCGACATTAATTGGATGTCAAGAACATAATTGAACCGAATGATTGAATAGAGATAGAGTTAGTGAGAAACAGAAAGGTCATGGTAAAATGGTGAGTTGCATGGTTAATTATAATGGCCCATGAGTTAAGTGCATATCAGTTGTTGCTAAATGTTCGTTCTGTATTGTTGTACTACGTAGTGGCAATGTGTCACATTCACAAAGTAAGCACTTTGAAAACGAAAAGGTCAAATTTATGCGAAAAGAAGTTTATTTGTAATGCAAATATTTCTTATATGCTACCATTATCTGGACATGCTGCCACATGTTTGCAATTGTTATACACCTAACTGAGCACTTTATGTTAGTAAGTTATATTTCATTTCAATTTGATTATTTATTGTGATGCTTTTGGTTTTCTTGTAGAGTGCAGGGAAGCAGGCTACATAATTTTATATAAAGGACCCATTCTAAAACAAATGAGTTGAAATTAATGCCTATTTTAGGCATTTTAATTTATAATCAGTTCATCTGGTGCCTTTATATCTCATTGATGGGTATGCCCCATCAAAATCTTCTAAAAAATATTAAGGATGGTCAGAACCTACCCAAGGCAAAGTTTTTGGAAGTAAACAAAAAACAACTTTATTCAGCCAATTCAACCTTCGAAGTTCGACCAATGATTTAATAATTACGCTGTGTTTTTCTGTTTAATTAAACAAAACAAAAGGCTTGTAGCGAAGTAGTTTTTATAAAAACAAATTCTCGTAACTCAAAGCAAGTTTATATACTTGTATGCATATTGTATTTGGTGAGGCCTCTAATTTTTCTAGAGTAAACAAGTATTCTATGATCACACTGGGTCAACCATGGCCACATTTTAAGATAATGCGGTCAGCCCTTTGCTCAAAGTCAATCACAAAGATATGAGGATCCGAAAGGGGCACAGAGTGTTACAAAACACCAGAACCACTTCTTGCCGCAATTGGAAGGTCGTGATCATGCAGTGAAGTTTCAAAATCTGACTCAAGCCCATGTCCAATTACGTAAAAAGAACACGCAACGAGCAGAAAGAATAAATATAGTTTAATTAAAAAGATTACACTTTCAATCCATTTACCAAGAAAAGCAAAACAACTTATGAGAATAACACTCATTTAATTAAAAAGATTAAACCAATATTAAGTACATTTTTACTTTTAGATTTAATATTACTAAATATTATTGACCTTAAAAACATTGGCAATATTTTTGGGCTAGGATTATGGCGAAAAAAACATTTAATCTTAAAAGCTTAAGAATAATTGTGTGCTTAATATGTATTTTTTTATTATTTTAAAAAGAATAACATTTTGATTATTATGTTAAATATCTTAACTCATTGTGTATTATACATTCATTGTGTTAAATAGCATTTCATTATGTCATATTTTTTGGATCTAGTGGTGGAGCTTGAGCTGTTTATTGAGGGGGGGGGGGGTGAATTAATTTTTTAAGGGCGGGAAGCGAACTCGATATCTATATCCTTCGTCTTGTTTGCATCATTTATTATATGTAGTCATTATTGTGTTTTACTTTTAAATCAAATATGTTTTTTTCTCTTATTGGTCCTGTAGATTATATAATTTTTTATTTAACATTGTGTTTTACAATTAGAAGTAAACAATTATATGTTTTTAATAATATTTACTAGAAAATCATAGTGTTAAAGATAACAAAATGTGTTATTTTTTTATAATATATCATTGTGTTTTATAATTACAAATACATAATGATGTTATTTCACAAATTTGCTTTTCAAACCTCATAGTGTTCTAGGCAACATAATAACAATAAAAAACACAATAAGACATTGTGTATTTTGTCATTGTTTTAAATGTATTAGATTGATTAGTTGTTAATTTATTATTATGTTTTACATACTAAAAATATATAACTATGTTATTCCGCCATTATTGTTTTTTAGAATTCATTGTTTTTAAAAAGCACAATCGTATTTAGAAAAAACAATAACTAACAAAAAAACACAATAAATGTAGTAAAGACACAACGTACAATGTTGAGCTTAAAAACATAAAAAAAAGTATTAGCTTGTTATATAACAATATTATACTCTTTTTAAATGTAAAAAAAGCCATTTCTATGTTGTAATTGTTATAAAAAATAATGTCGTATATAAAAATTATAAATATTTAAAAAATGAGGGAACTTGAAAAAAAGCATGGGCTATACTAATAATGCCCAACTAACAAACTTCCTCCTTTAGATTAATTGTTTACATTGCTTCATACACTTTTTAATTTTAATAGACTTTTTATTTAAACTTTTCTCATATTATTCAGTAAACTTTGTTAAAATAATTATTTCAAGATCATGGTTTCAAAGCCCATGTATCTTTCTGTCGCTTGTTCAAAGCTTTTGGTTGCTTTTCATTGTTTTTGTTGGATCGATTGGTGTAGATTAACAAGAACCTTTCCTTTGATCTAGAGCTTACGAATACGGAATCTAAGTTAACTATATACTATCGCAACAAAAATACTTTGAGGAAATATAAATGCACAAGTTGTTATTTCAAAGTATTCACTTGATTAATCTTTTGAGTACAAATGATACAATTGGCATATAAAACAAAGTGGCTAAAAAAGTTTGACTCTAGTATACAAGTGTGAGAACTTTTATACTATGAAATTCTAAACAATAATAATAAACTATTTTATATTCAGAATGTACATCAAAATAGACAATCGCCAAGTATTATGTTGTCTCTAAAAGGTAGAACACAATAGCCATTGTACACACAAGACAACTTAATATTATGTTGTCTCCAAAAGGCAGAACACAATAGCCATTGGTACACACAGTCTTGTATTGTATAACAGTTGATCAACAGCTCATGGAGTTCATTTCCGACTAATAGAAGTTGATCGACAACTCTTCAATTGAACATTGATCGGCAATTGCTCAGCATAATATGATGGGCAGACATTCAACATATGCTGATTGGTAGATAGTTTAGCACTTGGCGGAATTCAGTAGATAGAGGCTAGTGTTGAATTTCTAAGTTTTTAGTAGCTTCATTCTCTTCATAGATTAATAAATTCTCCCTAGGATGGTACTACCAAAACTTCTGTCTTCATCCTTCAAGCATTCTAATAAAAAAGTAGTTCATACATGTATCCTCCTTTATCTCTTGAAGGGTATCAACAGGTAGATTCATCAAATCCTTCATGTTTTACTAACAAAGTCTTAAAAGATCATACTCTTTGACTTTAACTTTACCGGCACCAACATATGTTAGATTGAAGGTGTTAGTTGAGGAACTATAACACCAATATGTAATTTGGTCATAAATGGTCAGTGGACTAACATGCAGAACTTCTTCTTCTTCCCTTTCCTCAACCTTGTTTCTAAATTTCACTTTTTGAATGAAAGCCATAGATTTGTACTTTTCTGGTATGCCTGAAGCTAACTTATGCATCATCTATAAGTCTTCAAGGCTAAGCTTCAGAACCTCCAATTCAGATTAAAAGAAAGATTTAGAATTGTTCTGTTTTTCTATGAAAAAGTTCTTAGCTTTAGAATCATAACCCCATTTCATGATTGTTGTATTATCATTATCTGATTCTTTTTATTCATCGTATTCTGAGAGTTCTTTATCTTCTTCTGTGTTCCAACCCATGTCTCATTCTTTCAGCAACATTGGTGATAATCACTTCATCTGTAGAATCGTCATATTGGCTATAGGTAGGGTTTTAGCCATTTCAAAAGCTTGTTGGACTTGTGGAGAACCATGCTTGGCGGCTTGAGTATGTGGAGAAGTAGTAGGAAGTGATTGTGGTTGGTTGTTGGGTTTAGTAGATGGGATGGTCACAGCAGCTTCAAACTCTACTTTATTCTTCCTTTGTTCTAAAGCATACTTTGATTTCTCAAGATGAGTTTTGTAGATTCTTATAAGTACTTTTTCTACTTTCCTTGCCTTGAAATCATTGCTCGGATTCTTTATTCTTAGCCTGGTCAAATCTGCTATCTCAAACTAGTTGAAGCATACTAGTTGGTTCCTTGATTAAGTTATTCGATCAGTTTTTGATCTGGTTATGAAGTAAGTATTTTTCTTTTGATCATATTTCCTTTCCACTATAGGATCATAAGCTAATAGTGGAGTTTTAGGAATCTCTTCACAAGCATCAAACCTAACTAAGGATAACACTTTATGCAACAACATCTTGGATTTGTCATTCTTACATCCAAAGATGTTGAAGTACTCACAAATTCGCTCTAGAACATCAAGAGGCAAATCAAGTACTTCATTGTCATCGTCATAATATATGATCTCTCCATTTGCCCTCTTGGCAATTTTTCATTCGAGCAAGATAACCGAAAGCCAACACCTTTGTTCCTTTGAGTATCTTCTCCCCTACTTTTAGATCAATAATTCTTGCTTTTACAACTTTCTTTGGTCCTTTTTTCTTCTTTGCAAGGATTAAGGAGATAGGTTAACTATCATTAGAGGTTGTTGACCCAAGGGATGCTAGAGGCTTAGTCAGTAATTGGAATATCTTTGAGTTATAGTCTTTGACTTGACATGTTGTCTTTCCCATTGCTCTCTAGCTTCTTCAAACTTTGGGAGCTTTCCAGCTACAACCTTTTGTTTGATTCCTCTTATGTCAGAACAAGAGTTGACATACTAATTGGTCCTACTTGTCTACCAGAGAAACCATAATACTTAAGAACATCTTCATTTATGACTTGTCCCTAAACTCCTGTTGACTCTTTTCTCCTTGTTTCTTTTCTTATGCAGCTCTCTTTTTTCTAGCTACCTTAATTGTTTCTCCAATTTAACATGAGTAACAACTATCAATTTGGATTTGATCTCTGTAGTTTTCTACAAAATTTGATCCTTTCAACTCAAGTTGAGTTGCTAGGCAATATTTTTCTTGATCCTTATTCTTTTTCTTCTCAGTATATGTCATGGGTTTGGGTTTGGGTTCGACAGTTATGGTTGCTGAAGCCTGTTGAGTAGTTGTTCATTGGTGCTTTTGGTAGATGGTCTGGATGAATTAGATGGTACCCTATTGACACCTTTAATTTTGGTTTAGGTGGAGCTTTTGATGTTCTTCTACGGGGTTCACCACCATGGTTGAATTCTTTTGTTACAGTTCTCTTAACTCTTGATTCCTTTGCACTTTCAATTAGTGCAATGATGTTCTTCTTAATAGAGGACTCCTAAGATCTGCTTGCCTTCAGTACTACAACTACTTCTTCAACATTTTGTAGGAACAACTCCACCTTCTTAGTTATCATAAATCTAGCCTTTGATTTTTATGACTCAATTTCAATTTCTTCTTCAGAAGTCATAGGTCTCTTACCTTTGTTAGAGGTAGAGACTTTAGTGAGTCTGATTTTTGAAGGTCTAATGGTTACACCTCATGGCTCACTAACTGACTTAGAATCATTGGTAGTTGTCTTAGCTCTTTGAGTATCCTTAGTGACTTTTGGGCCATCTGTTTCCACATTCACCTTAGAGTTAAAAGGGATTCCAGTTTCAACATCCGGTGACCAAATATCACCTCAACTGATTTTCTAAGTTTAGACTTAGATGTATCCTTTTGTTTTATGTGATGTTAGGTTGGTTTAGCTTCATGAGTCACCCCATGCCTTTCCATATCATCTTCCATGGTTTGGGTGCCTCTTGTGTAAACCACCATTCTTCTTAAGGATTTATCTACTGAAAAAGCCTATGATCTAGTGCTTTTGGCAGTTGCACAACCAGCTGTTTATTCAGCTTTTCCATAGCTTCTAATAGAAATTTTAGTAATTATGTTACTTCTTCAATGGATATCTTGGGATAGGCTTCAATTCCAAGCATGAGCTCCTCTTTGATAAATCCTAATCAGATTTCTTTCCTTTTGGAGAGAGCAGGGAAGAGGTGTTGGATCTTTTTATCATGGCCAATCCCTTCTTATAAAAATGAACCTTTTTGTTCATCATCTTCATCACTCTTCTAGCTTATGTCTCTTTCTCTTCCAAGCTATCATAGCCATATCTATCGAGAAGCTCATTCATTTTGGCTTCAGCTTCTGATAGACGCTCATATTGGTCAGTCCATTTGGAAGAGAAAGAGATTGGCTATACAGTATTTATGACTTGAGAAACCAATCTCTGGAGAGAATGTCTTTAGCTTTTTTGGGCTCACCTTCCTCTTTTTAGTAGCATCATCTAAGATTCTAGATGACACTAAGAATTTATACAAAGGCACATCCAAAGGGTCTTATGGTGCTAAGAGTTGAAGACTTAAAATGATATATTGTTAAAGGTCAATGGTCTCTTGAAGCTATTCCATTTTGTTCAAGATCCATTGCCTTTGATGCAGCTTGCTGAAGAGTTGTGAGTTGCTCTTCAAGAATGGTAACTCTTGCAACTTGCTGCTGGAGAGTTTTGAGTTGTGTTTTCAACTTAGATACTCTATTAGGTAAAGATTTTAGCAGATAGTTTTTATATTTGATAATTATGGCTCTTTTAGCATAACCTTGAAGCCTTGCATTTTTAGTTTGTGAGGCATTTAGTTTTTAAGCAAGTTCTATGTCATGGGTCGTCAGTTCATGGATTTGTTTCACACTTCTCTCATCCACAGATGTGAAATCTTTGGGAGATGAGGTCCTATGTTGAGCCTATGCACCCTCACCACCAGATGTGGTTTCTTGGCGCCTTGGATCCCTCTACTCAAGATATGACTCAAAAGAGACATTCTCAAGGTGAGTTGTTATTGTTAAGGTCTTAAGAATGTTGCATCTATCCTACTAATCAACAAATTGACCAGTAGTAAAGACAACCTCTTCCACATTGATCATTTCCTCCCTAGAATCAACCTCATGGTATAAGGGATGTAGGTTAGATATTGCTACATACATATCAGTCCAGATTATTTGTATTATGTGGAAAGAGGAAGATTGTGGATCATGCTGAAGTATAGTAGAAATATCATCATCCCAGGTAGTGGACATGTATAAGAGATTGAGGAGCTAAGTCTAATGGCCCAGGATGTGAACCGATTGCTAATAAGACTTCTTCCTCAGAAGATGTCTTAGTGATATGGGTATCCCTTTTAGTTTTCTTAATGGAGTGTTAAGACTCTGATTGAGGGCTTATAGTTTGGGAGTGGGCCTGCTCAGAAGAAGGAAAAGAAATCTTCTTCTTGGAGCCTTGTCTAGGTGTGACTGACACCTTTGACTTGACTAGGACCCTGGTTTCTAGTCTTGTTTTTTTGGGGAGGTGATTTAGGGACCTGCATCTTCTTAATAGAAGATACAAGGGTTCACTTTTGATTTCTTGCTTTGGCATTGATGTAGTGGGTGCAGGATCAACAATGGTGGATGTGGCCATGCTGCCACCATGAGGCTAAGTGACCTTAAGCATATGTGCAAACAGGGGAGTTTCCTTCCCAGAAAAAGATATTAGAGTTGCTTTCAACTTTGAAAAATGACTTTGTTTAAAGTTCCTAAAGCATGAACAATTCCTCCCATTCTAAATTTATCACCTTGTTCTTCTTGTAAAATCAGTTGTAGGAACCTTGGGTACATTAAAAACTTAAACTTTATAGCAGCCATTACATTTTTACGAAGGTTTTGAAAAATAAATTTTGAAAAATCATAACGTTGATGTTTGTCTAGACAATGGATAACCCCTACTAAATTCAATGGTACCTGATCCCATCCTCCTGATTTGTTTGATAAACAATGAAGGAGGATATGAAAAATGATTCTCCAATTATGATATACCTAAGATTTGGAGAAAGTGGACATCAGTAGGGGTCCTTCATATCCCGTCTCCTTAAAAGTGACATTTACCACTTCTTTGGAAAAGAAGATTCACTATCTGCGTTGTTTAACTTCAGACGTTAACGAATTTTGGTGCATGAGATGGTGGCCTTCAGTCATTGCACTTTTGCGCTGAGGATTTTTGTTCCATGTTCCCTTTGAATGGCACATGTACTCCAGAATTCCTGAATATGTGTCGCACAGATCACCAGGTCTACCGTTATTGCATAAGCATAGTCGCTATGGCATAGAAATTGAAGCACAAGATCATAGACTGGATCATGAATGGGTATAAGTGATGTTATGATCTGGTCTGAATTCTAGGTTTTAAGTTTGAGTAGCCATTGAGAGTTTATAAAGTTTGGTAGGACTTAAGAGAATGAAGGTTTAAGGGTTTGCTTTATGAAGAAGATTGGAGATGACAATGGTGAGAAACCTTTTATTTTATTAGTTATGAATAATATATAAAATATAATTTTTTAAAATTTTTTTACCACTATAATTGTAAGATGATTGCATGTGATAATGGAATAGTCTTTTCATGTAACTTCCCCAACGCCACTACATATCAAAAAATGAAAGTGGGACCTATCGGATCTTTTTCATAAGATGTGTGTGAAAATCATCCTATTGCTTATCACCCATTCAGCAGATGCCACATTTTAAACACTTATCCGTTGACTTGCATAATTTGGGAAATACCGACTTATCTGTTGGTATTCGGTAATACCTATTTATCTACTGATTTGAAATTTTCGTTAGATACACAAAATTTACCCATTTAAAAAACATTTTGTTACAAGATTTTCAACTATTATTTATTAAATCATTTAATCATCCAAAGTTCATTGTCTCAATAGTAGATACAAGATATTTAAATCTAGTTTCATCAAAAGCATTTGTGAATAAAGTTGCTTGTTGTTCATTTGTAGGACTTTAATTAATCTAAAGATTTCTTTTCTATACAATCTTTAATAAAATGATACCTGATGTCAATATGCTTCTTGGAATGCTAACGGGATCATTGGTGATGGAGATGGCATTATTGTTGTTAATATGGATTGGAGTGTTCATGAAAGTTACTCCATTACTCTAAGTTAAGTTTGGATCCATAGAACCTGAGCACAACAACTTGATGTATCAATATATTCTACTTCAACTGTTGATGTGGAGACATAGGTTTGCTTCTTGCATTGCCATGAAACCAGTCTTCTTCCTAGAAATTTCCATCCTCCTAAAGTGGACTTCTTATTGATGTCGCATCCCCCATAGTCACTATCTATATATCCATAAAGATTGAAGTCGGCATTCTTAGGGTACCATAATCCCAAGTTAGATTCCCTTTGATATACTTTAGAATTCTTTTGGTAGCCATTAGATGAGACACCTTTAGATCATCTTGGAATCTTGAATATAGGCATGTGGCAAACATGATATGATGTCTGTTAGCTGTAAGGTACATGAGAGATCCAATGATGGTTATGTACTATTACTGATCAACCGCTTCCCCCTCAAGATCAGGAGTTAATTAACATGTAACTGACATTGGGGTTTGAGCATCTTTAGCATCAGTATCTTGAAATCTTACTAAGATTTTCTCAACATACTTAGATTGATTTATGAAGATGTCATCAAAGGTTTGTTTTACTTGTAACCCTACAAAGAAAGTGAGCTCTCTATTGAACTCATCTCAAACTTTGATTTCATAAGACTTTCAAAGGCTTTACACAAGCTTTCATTTGTGAACCCAAAGATAATATCATCCAAATCAATCATATCATTTTCTTGGGGTTTGATGAAGACCATAAAGGGTTTTATCAAGTTAGCATACATAATCTAGATACTTGGGATCTTCAAAGCCTGGAGGTTGGTAGACATAAACTTGTTATCAATCTCACCATAGAGGAATGCACTCTTGACATCCATCTAAAATACTTTGAAGTCTTTTGAGGTAGTAAGTGCTAGAAAAATTCTGATTGCTTCAAGCCAAGCTACAAGAGCAAAGACTTTATTGTAATCAATCATTTCTTCTTTTGTGTATCCTTGTACATAATTCTGGCTTTGTTCTTGATAACAATGCACCTATCATCTTTCTTGACTCTGAAAACCCATTTGGTCCCTATTGCAGCCTTCCCTTTACGAAGTACACATAGTTTCCAAACCTTCTATCTAGCAAATTAAAGAAGCTCCTCTTGCATAGCTTCTACCCAGGTATTATCTCATAAGGATTCATCAAATTTCTTTGGTTCTAGTGAAGAAAAGAAGCATGAAAACAAACAGATGTTTGCTTTATTCATACTGCTTCTTATCTTGAAACCTACATCTGCATTGCTAATGACGTTCACAACTTGATGCTCTTTATGAATTCTTAGTCTTGTGATTACTTGGGAGTTTTTGAGATAGATCCAGGTTGGAGAAATTTATTTCAGGAAGTTTGGCAAATAGATTGATTGGTTCAACTATTGAATTGACTCTATCTTTAGCATTTTTCAGGTTTAGTTTCTTGTCAAGAGATTGCCTAGTACCACATGATCATTATACTATTCATCTAATGAGGCATAATGAGCAAGTGATGGATGACCCACATTGTTTATGAACTAGCATATGCTCCTACTGAATGTGGTTGGACTATATCAATAGATAACCTATTGTGACTGATACCCTGTGGTAAATCTACCACATGATCTTCATCACTTGTAACTTATACATAAGCTAATCTGTTGAGATGTTCTCCTGAACCATTCTCAATCAAATGGTTAAATGCATTTGTGAATCCATCTAGATCAAACATTCAACTTGGGGTAATTGAAGAAATTTCATTAAATATGATATTTTTAGATTCCTCAAAAGTGTGATCAAGTTTTTTGTATACTTTATAAAACCTTAGCTTGTGATGAGTACCCTACAAAGAACATGTCTACTGATTTCTCAACAAACATGGATAAATGATCTTTGGTATTAAGAAGGGTGCATGGACATCCAAAAGGTCTGAGGAACCTATGAATGGTCTTTGATTATGCTACAATTCATAAGAGGTTTTTTCATGTGTATTGATTATCAACACTCTTTTCTGTACATAGCATAGAGTGTTGATTACTTAGCCTAGAATGTTATAGGAAGTTTGAAGTAAGACAACATGGTCATTACGGACTCAATAAGTGTTCTATTTCTCCTCTCAACAACCTCGTTATGTTGAATTGTAGGAGCACTATATTGCATCGCAATAACTTTGGATTTACAAAAAGAATCAAGGGTGTGGTTTTTCAATTCAATACGCTTATCACATCTAATTATTTAACCTTTTGATCAATTTAGTTCTCAATTTTGATATTAAATGATTTTAAAATCTCAGTAGTTCCATGTTTAGTTTCAAAAAAGAAAATCCAAGTGAATCTTGTAAAATCATCTATTATTACCAAGCAATATGATTTTCTTCCCAAACTCTTTACACTTTTTGGCCGAAACAAGTCCATTTGAAGTAGATATAATGGACTTATGATTTAATTAAATTTTTTGGACTTATGAGAAGATCGATGTTGCTTTTTTTGACAAGCAACATAGTGGTTAGCACCTGCAAACTCTTGGTTTGACAATCCTGTGACTAACCCATTTCGAACTAGTTTGTTCATGTTTTTGAGATTTTCATGTACCAATTTTTTGTGCCAATAAAGGACTCATTTAAAGATGCTTTGGAAAGAAAACATGATACATTTCCTAAAGGTGATGCATTCTGCATCTTGAGCATGCACAGTCCTTCCTAGACGCTCTTAAAAGTATTTTATCATTTGGAATTTTAAACCAAGGAGATAAGACAATACATTCATGCTATATGACAAAAGTGTTAAATTTTTTATCACACAACTAAGACACACTTAGTAGGTTATAGTTTAACTCTTTCACATATTTCACCTTATTAAAACTTACTTTGCCATTGCTAACTATCCCCCTTCCAGTAACGTATCCTTTTTTGTATCATTTATAAAGGCAACATATCAACCATCATATGTTTTTAAATTCAGCAAGCATGATCTGTCACCTGTCATGTACCGGGAGCATCCACTATCTATAATCACAAGTTAGTTTTGGCTTGCGAATGATCTTGCACATAAACAAATAGGTTAGTGATAAATTGGGACCAAGCCTGATTAGTTTTAGGTATTCTAGTTTTCAGTAGTATATATCGATGGTAAGTGCCAATGGGTTTGTTTTTGGTTTTGGGTCATCTAAGGATTCAACAGACGTCTTTAGTTTCAAAGCACTTATTTTGACTTTTCTTGATCATTTGACATCAACTTTCTTGTGATGAGCTTTTGAAGCTTTTGGAGATAATAAAGGATCCTTTTGAATTGGCACTTAAGGGACTTGACTGTTGAACAACTCTTTGACCACCATCTTTTTCTTTTGATGGTTGTTTGGCAACTATAGACTTCATTAAAATTTTACGCTTGTTGGGAAGTTTGATGGAGTGGGCTAGGGGATTGTATTAGCAGTCTCTTACAAAGTGACTGTCTTCCTCACACATTAGTCTTCCCCAATCATTTGCCTAATTTTTTACAATTCCTTATTCATCTTCTTATTCTTTCCTTCCTTATCTCCTACTATCTTTTTGTTTTTCCTATTATCAACATGGGTCAGCTCTAACTTTTTTATGGGAACCTCTTGTTGTGTATCTCTACTGCTTCAGAATTAGAATTTTAAATATATGTTTGGGGTCTTATTTTTGAAGTGATTGAGGTTCCATCACAAAAGCTTATGTTGTGGTTCTTCTTGTTACAATTGTGCTTTGAATGAAGCTTTGTCTTGGTAAAGAGATTTGACTTGGCAGACAACTAGTTGGATTCAGAAGATGAATTTTCTTTTACAAATTCCATCTTCTGAGGTATAACCTTATTAGCTTTTTCCTTGTGTTCTTTTCTCATTTCCTCCTCCATCTCTTCCTTCTTCTCTTCCTCCTTTTCTATCTTCACCTCCTCTTCATCTACTTCCTCAATTATTCCATCCTCTATTTCTTCATTTATAACTATCATAATCTCTTTAGGAAATTCCTTTGTATGGATTAGTTCGATAGATACTTGCTTCTTTGCCTCAAGGTTCCACTTAGGGGTATAAGTGGGAGTGTATGTCATTGGGGGTTCCTTAGAATTACACCCTAAACATGTTTTAGTTTGATACAACTTTTGGGAACTTTTAGTAAAAGCAAGTAATTTTTCAAACTTTTTTAGTTTGAATATTATATTTATCAGCATATGTTTTAGCTATGGCTAAATCACATTATGTTGATTTCAATATGCTCAAAAGATCATCAGTTTAGATCCCAAGGTTGGTTTGCTAATGTTTTAATTGCGAAACAATCTTTTCTAGCTCCATTAATTGTTTCCTATTGAGCTTGATCATTTTTCTTAAAATCAATTTTAAGAAGAGTGATCAATTTAACATTATTCATGAGATCCAAATTTTGATTTCCATACAAGTTAACTTTATCTATGCATTTAGGTATACAAAAGAGTTTAGAAGTTACCTGAGGTGAAGAGGTTGAGGTTACAACCATCAATGCAATGTTGATGGGAGTAACATCTTCTACTTGTAAGCTCCAGCCAATCACCTCCTCTCCTGAGGCTACAACTGTTGCATTTCTTTGGCTGAATGAAGTGGAAATACCTTGATGAGTTGAGTATTTTGGAGGGTTTGATGAACTTGGAGGAGATGGTTTCGACTTTGGTACTATGTTGTATCCAAAAGGCAGAACACGACAACCATTAGTACAGACAATCTTGTCTTGTGTAATGGTTGATTAGCAGCTCATGGAGTTCATTGCTGACCATCAACAATCAATTCGCAGATCTTCGATAGAATGTTGATCAGTAGTTACTCAGCACATGTTGGTCGGTAGATAGTTTAGCCTTTGGTAGAATTCAGCAGAAAGATGTGACAACCCTACGTCAAGGTTAGGTAAATTAAACGTTATTAAGAATGACTCTAAATAGATAATGTAGACCCATATACTCATATACCTTATTAAATTATTAATTCAATCTTATGAGTTAACTTTATATAAGAATTTTATATTTTTGCATGAAACTTTATATGTGCATGTAATTTTTATATGTGAATTTGATGATTCTTTTTATTTACCAAATTGTAAGATTATTTGACTAGTTACTTGAATGATAAATATCTCATATATACATAAAATGGATTAGATCAAAACTTAATCAAATATTAAAACACCTAAACACTAACTAAAACATTATCTAAACCCTTGCATCGGTTCACTAAGACACTAAATAATTCGATTAACCACATAAACTACTAACTAAACTTAACTTAATAACTAAGTGAGTCATTTGACTCTTTGCTTGACACCTAGCCACACTATTGACACTAATCACCACCTAAACCCGCCACCTAGCACCATGACACTAAGCACACATAGAAGCATGCCACCTATCCCTACTAACAACTTGACTAAGCAAGCTTATAACTCACCTCATCATTAGAGTTAATTATGACATTCTCCATTATCTTTGCAACCTTCAGCCAATGAAGCCACCACCACATCGCCACAACCACCATCATGATCACTTCTCTCGGCTCTCTCTCTTCCCCTTTCGGCTCTCAATTCACCACCACCCTCAAACACTCGGTTCTCACCTCATCACTACCTCTTGATCACTAACAACCTCGAGAACAACATGGAAAAATTACTTTCCTAAGCTTATAATCAATCAAGAACCCTCTGCGGATCATCAAGAGTCTAACCAAGCAATTCCCTTAAGTTTTCACTCGTCCAACAAGGTATGATCCTCAAATCTATAACTAACAAATTATATATGTGTTTAACTAACACATATGATTAACCCTTTAGCTAAATTATCAAGGTTCTTTTCAAAAAAACTCATAAACACATGATTTTTATCAAAAATCAGTATGAAAGGATTCAAAAACAGAAAGTTTGAAGGTTGTATAAAAATCAAAGAGTTAATTCAAAAATAAAAGGGTTAAAACGTAGATATTCTTGATGAATTAGATTAAATACTTAACTAACTGTGATTATGGGAATAAAATTAGGAACTTGTTAGAAGATATTGGAAATAGCTTTTTGTGAATTTTCATGGAGTTATAATAAGTAAACTAATTTATATAAATTATTTAATTTAATGAAAGAAAATTTTCTACTAGAAGAACCGAACCTGGAAAGAATCTGGAAAAGTTATATGTTGATTCTTATGATGTAAAGGGCTTGTATAAAAATTTTTGTGGCTTAATTCGAAGTTATTCATAAGTTATGAATTTTAGAATTTTCTACAATTTGAAAATCGAGAAAAATACTTAAACTTTAAGATAAACTATGAAAAAATTACAGAAATCATGATAAATAGAATAGAACCGATTTTATAAAGATAAGAAATTTTAGACATAGTTTTCTATTTTTAATGAATACTGTTAAAATAACAAAAATTAGGAAAATAGGCTCTGCTATGATTTAGGATTTAAGAAAACTTTTAGAAACTATAAATATTGTGACATATATTCTGACAAAGTTTGAAAATTTTTAGAGGCCCGAAGGAATTTCTGATAAATTGTTCAATAAATATAAAAATTACAGAAAATAAACTGTAATTAATTAGTATATATAATTTTAATATATTGCATCTGTTGTTTGTCCCAACTAATGTAAAAATTTCGTAATATATGGTTGAATATAAATTCTGTAATAGATTTTATAATTTGAGGTACTGAAAATTTTGAAGAAAAACTATTTTTCTAAATTATGATATTTTGTTTATAGGTTATCTTTTGGAGTAAAGGTGAGACTCATAGCCCCATTTTTTATAAACTTTTGGGGGAAAAAGCATACTGTTTTGTGTTTGATGCAATTATGTAAAGTTATGAGATGTACTGTCATTTATGTTACATCCATTAATTCGGATGTGAAACCGTTGGATAATATAGGTAGCGCTACTTAAGAAAATATTTCCTGCGCCAACAAGATGAGTGTTGTGATGCTATATTATCTAATTTTATGAATTATGATATGACAGTTATGAATCATCTGAGTATTATGTAAGGTTTGGTTGTATATGATGCATCAAAAATATTTTGTCTGATAATAAACCTTTGATCTCACCAACTTTATGTTGACAATTTTGAGTATGCTTTTTCAGGAAATCATCATGAATAACAGCATAATGTTTTCTTTTGATGTTTACAATGACTAGAGAGAAATTATGAGAAAAGTTTGTGTTAATCTAACTATAAACATGTATGATCTCAGCTTATCGGTGGACGTGCACTTCCATCGTTACTGAAGATGTAACATTTAGATTATATGTTTGTAATAAGATTAATAGATCAAATTTTGACTAGTTATGATGTGATGTAATCCTAACTATATAATTATATGTTATATTTTGTTATGCTTATTTGTTTAGTCTTTTAATCAATGAGTTCTGAACAAACGAGTCACACCCAAAAAGTATCTCACACTTCCGCCGGGATGTGACAGGTTGGTATCAGAGCCATTGGTTATAGAGAATTAGGTATTATAAGTAAATGCCTAGACTATAACTATAAGCTCGTATGATAACAATTTTTGACATGACTTAAAATATATTTAAGGTATAGTTTATTTTCATGATTTCATGATAGGGTGTCTATGCTTAGACAAATAATGGAATCTTGTATGAAATATATGTGACTAATGTGAAAATATGAAATTATGTGAACCAATTTGACTAGTATGTGTGATATTATGATCCGAAGTTTTGTAAGAATTTTTGTAGTATGCGTACTAGTAATTCTGATAGTTACTACAATGAAACTAATCATTCGGATCATAGCAATCATAAGAGACAACACCAGAAATAGAGCCACAGGATGATATAGTAGCATCTGTAGAGATTAATGAAGAGGCTGATGCAACCTAAACATCCAATGTCTATCCTGCATGTTGCACAAGTGCTATGAAGAAGAATGCTTAGGAAGTTTCACACATGCAACAGAATTATTCTAAGTGTGAAATCTTTCGAAGCCAAGACCAATATCTTCTGAAGCCAAATATGAAGTCTTCCGAAGCCTTAGAGAAAAAGTCTTCCGAAGCCTTAGAGACAAAGTCTTCCGAAGCTTCAACTCATGAAGACAGACTTCTTCCGAAGACTTTTAACACATGCTTTATCTTATGTACTTTTCTATAAAACTGGACATCTTTCCGCTGCACCTCTGTAAGGTCACCAACTACATGAGTTGGTGAAAAGGTCGATGCTTTTGGTAACCGTACATTCAGGTCTTGATTCTGTAACTTTCTACTTCATGTACTTTATCCTTTTTGTAATAGATAAGGATGTGAGCTATGGCATGCCATAGTCACTAGTCAAAAGCCAATATGCCTTTTGACTCTACAATTGATTTTGTTTGTCTCTAGTCAATTGTATCCAGTTGGCTTTCAAAGTATAGTCGGCTGTAGGATGTAGTATAAGTATCTCATGTTCTTGTGTCTTTCTATTATGCTTTTAACACTTGTAATAGAACATAGAGAAAACAATATACTGTATTCTTGAAAACCATATACTTGTGTTCTTTGTGTTCTGTCTCTTACATTACTTGTGTTCTTAGTGTCTTACCTTGGTTAATCTAGTCTTACTGTTTGATTAAGGTTTAATTAATCTCCTCTTTGTGTTGTTGTGTTGTAACTAACCCCCTTCAACGATCCTACATTTGGTATCAGAGCTTTTCAGGCTCTTGATATAATATCTCACAATCTTAAGATCCCTCACACACACAAATACTAAACTTTTCAAATGGCAACCATTTCCAAGACTGATATGGAAACTGGAACCATGAACAAGTCCCCACTAATAACTCTTGATGAGTTTGATACCTGGTGTTTGAGAATGGAAGGTTTCATCAGGTCTCTTGATTCAAGAATGTGGGAGTCTATTGAGAATGAACCTTTCATACCTAGCACCCCTTCTGCTACTGGTGCTGGTATGATCCCCAAGGATGTGGCTAACTACTCTGATAAAGATAGGAAGAGGGTAGAGATTGACAGAAAAGCCATGACAACCCTTCAAACCGCCCTTCCAAACTCTGTGTACAGAGGTTTCAAGAAGTGCAAAACAGCCAAGCAGTTGTGGGATGCACTGAAACTGATGTATGAGGGTTCCTCTAAAGCCAAGGAGAACAAGAAGGATCTCCTAAAGCAGCAGTTTGAAACCTTCACCTTCAAAATAGGTGAAACCATGACTCAGCAATACTTCAGGTATGTTGAGATTGTGGATACCCTTGTGGATGGAGGAGTTTCTCTTGAGAACAGAGACATTGTAAGGAAGTTCATGTCCTCACTTCCTAGGCAGTGGACACACTACTGTGTGGTGATCAAGAGGACTAAAAATCTCAAAACTCTCACTCTGACAAAGTTATATGGGATTCTCAGTGGCTACCATATGGAGATGAACATGCAAGGTTCATCTGGAAACTCCAACAATCAAATGGGTTCAGCCCTACATGTGGTTGAAAGGGATAGCATAGAACCCAAACATCATCTCATATGCTACCCTGACAACTCACCAAAGGGTCCTTTCATCACCTTCCCAGAGACACCAAGGGAGAACTACACTCAAGGAAGCTCATTCCAAGCGACAAGCTCTTCTCAAGCTTTTATGTCTTCTGTTGAAAGCTGTGGCAACTTTCTTTTCACTCTTAAAGACCTGGACTGTATTCATCCAGATGATCCGGAATACATGGAAATAGTCCTGCAGATGGCTCTTCTCACTCACAGAGCCAAGAAGTTCTACAAGAGGACTGGAAGGAAGTTTCCAAGCAATGCAACCAGTGGAAAGTTTGGCCTGGACAAAGGCAAAGTCAAGTGTTACAACTGTAACTTGATGGGCCACTTTGCCAGAGAGTGTAAGGCAGCTAAAACAAATGGTGGCCAAACACAGTCTAGACCAAACTACACTGATAAAGCTCTCCAGAATAAAAAGTCAAAGTAGCAGGCTGCTATTGCTGTTAAAGAAGGAGGCTTTGACTAGAGCTTTCAGGTGGAAGATGCTTCTCCTAACCAAGCATTGATGGTAGATCATGATGAAGCCAAGGTATTGGAACATCTCTTTACTCCTGAATGCATTGCTAAAATAATAGATACAGGTCCTTTAACTTGGAGATGATATCTGATCTTGAGTCATTAAACATTTTAAAGTCTGATTTTAGAAAGTCTGAAAATGATTATAAACTGAAGATAGAGGACCTAGAGAAAACCATTTTAGTTCTAAACATGAACACACAAATTTTAGGACTCAAATCAAAGATCTCATAACCAAGCTAACTGAGTGCCAGGCTGAGCTTGTGATCAGCAAAGCCAGGGCAGAAAAGAGTGTACTTGAAGAAGAGACCTTCAAGAACATGATATCCTCATTCCTGCACAACAAAGTGTGCTATCAAAACAAGTAGGGACTGGGATCTAATGAGATAGCTCCTCAACACACAATCTTGTCTGTAAGATCTCCTAGGTGTGAAACTTGTAAAGATGAGCTTCCTCTCATAGATCCTATGAGTGAAGAGGGTGAAGAAAAGATAGTGAAGAATTCCTCTGAGAAGAGTGAAGAGGAGGATTTTAAGAAGTGCCACTATCCTTCTGAGGAGAAGAAGAAGACTATGATGACCAAGTACATGAGAAAGAACTTGATCAGAAAGAGCAAAAGAAAGGCAAGGAAGGCTCAAGAGATCAAGACTACTTTTGACTCTAAGCAGAAACAAGTTTTCATATCTACAGGATTCAAAGTAGTAAGGACTGAAGACATAAACGAAAAATCTTCTGCTAAGAGTTCTGGTTCTTGTTCAACTCATCTCAGGAACAAGAAGAAGACTGATCTACTGTGTACCACTGCTGCACAGCCTGGACCATCAAACTTTAAGAACAGTTCCCAGCCCAAAGGAACTGTCTCAGCATCTACAAAGATGAAGGTGGAGAAGGGATGTGACCAAAGACGGTCTTGTTCCCAGCAGATGACTCTTGTGAAGAAGAAAATGATGTGTGTCATGTGTGAAAGTATCACTCACATTGCTAAGGATTGTCCATACAATCCTAAAGGTACTGCCCATATGACCAATACAAAGACTTCAAAGAGTTCTAAGAAGATTCAAGCTTCGGAAGGAAAACCTGTTTCCTTCGGAAGCTCCAAGTCTAAGAAGAAGTCAAGTGGAAAATTACCCTCGGAAGAGAAGTTGGTCTCGGAAGAAAGGAGTTCTTCCGAAGCACTGAAGTCTGCTACAGTGTCTGTAGAATCTTCCAAAGGTTCAGTCATCAAAACTTCTGAAGTTCCAAAAGCTTCCGAAGTTTTAAAGGTCAAGTCCAAGACTCCAAGGTGGTGTGGAAGTCAAAGAAAGACCAAGTGACTAAGAATTCTCCATCAACAACAGCTCCAGATCCTCTAGCACAACCATAGGATCTAATACTGTTGCATTACCTTCTATTTCTGAGCCCAAGACAAGCAAGGCTTGGGTTTCCAAATGTAACTAATCAACTTCTTTGTGCAGGGAGAACTCAAGACAAACAAAAATGTCTGGATTATTATAGTGGTTGTTTCAGGCACATGACAAGCAATAGGTCACTACTCCAGAACTTTGAAAGAATTGATGGAGGACTAGTTGCATTTGGAGGAGATGAAGGTGGTTATATTTCTGGAAGGGGAATGGTCATAAATGGTAAGCTCAGTATTGAAAAGGTAAACTTTGTCAAAGAGCTTGGGTACAATCTTCTGAGTGTATCCTAATTTTGTGATCAGAGTCATAACATGCTCTTTACTGAGCATGAGTGCATTGTTTTCAAGCCTGGTGTGGTCATTCCTCATGAGCATATCCTACTTAGAAGTTTTATGCTTTCTGTCTAAAGCCAATAGTAAAGAGTCTTTCCTATGGCATAAAAGAATATGCCATGTAAACTTTAAGAACATGAATAAATTAATTAAGAATGATTTAGTAACTAGAATACCAAAGAAAGAGTTTACAAGTGATGATCATTGTGTTGCATGCCTGAAAGGGAAGCAACACAAGGTATCTCACAGGCCTAAGGAAAGGAACTCCATCACTACACCCCTACACTTGTTACATATGGATCTCTTTGGCTCCACCAGTGTAATGAGTCTAGGAAGGACATCTTATTGTTTGGTGATCACAGATGACTTTACAAGATTCACTTGGGTTTTCTTCCTTAGAACTAAGGATGAGACTCCTGAGATTTTGAAGAATTTCATCTTAAAGATTGAGAATCAATCTGATCACAAGGTCAAGATCATAAGATGTGATCAAGGAACTGAATTTAAGAACCAAATCCTTGATACATTCTGTGATGAAAAGGGTATTACAAGACAATACAGTGCTCCCAGGACTCCTCAGCAAAATGGTGTTGCTGAGAGGAGAAACATGAGACTGATTGAAGCTGCAAGAACCATGCTGTCTAAGTCTAAGCTGCCCATCACCTTCTAGGCAGAGGCAGTCAACACTGCCTGTTATGTGCAGAACAGAGTTTTAGTGGTCAAGACTCATGGCAAGACTCCTTATGAACTTTGGCATAAGTGGAAATCTTTCATTGGTTTTCTCAGGTCATTTGGATGTCCTTGCACCATCTTGAATACCAAAGATCAAATTGCCAAGTTTGCTGAGAAATCAGATGATGGACACTTTATTGGATACTTTTCTCAAGCTAAGGCTTATAGAGTGTACAATATTAGAACTAGAATTGTTAAAGAGTCAGCCAATGTGACTTTCAATGAACACACACCCTATGTAGCCGGTTCTAGTCCTGATTGGCTATTTGATCTTGACTTAGTTACTAACTGTTTTAATAAATCTTGTGAGAATGTTGTAGGATCTGCAGAAAATTTAAATACAGGTGATCCTGATCCAAGTTTTGAGCTAAGAAGACCTTCAACTCATACATCTTCAGCTCCAGTTGGAACTACTTCTGCTAATGAGGTTTCTATCAGCTGATGAAGACTACGAGTAGGTGGACGAGACTGAGTTACAACAGATGGACATTATGTGGGCCTTAGAGAGTGTTGTCCGACGAGCTAAGAAGTTTGTCAAAAAGACCGGAAAGAACTTGGTTGCAACTAAGGACACAACCTTTGGCTTCGATAAGTCAATGGTGACCTGTTTCAACTATGGTGAGAAAGGGCATTTCAAAAGGGAATGCGTGAAGCCAAAGAAGACTGGCAGTAGGAATCCTTTCTCCACCTTCAATCGTCAGGAGAAACCCACTAGCAGTCCTACTTCATCAAGCAAGGATCCTAAATCCTTGACTGCTAACGAGGATGAAGGACAGGACTGGAGCTTTGGGTTGTCTCACCAGGAGAATCAAATATCGCTAGTGTGGAAGATATAGATGACGATTCCGCTAGTGAAGGAGACATAGCAGTAGAGATCGCGATGTCCAACTCTAAAGAAACTGCACCAGTGGTCACCTACCTACCTAAAGATGTGACAACTACTACAAAGTCAGAATCACCAGCTTCAGAAACTTCAGATTCTGCTTTGATGGCTGATTCTTTAGAAACCACTCAAGTAAGTACTACTGACCAACTATTTAATAATCATGCTTGTTCTGACTGTAATAAATTTAGGGAAAGCATTGATTCTAAATTTGCTAGGTTATTAGATCATAATGATAACTTAGTAAAGGACCTAGAGCTATGCACCGAAGCTAACAGAGTTTTAAAATAAAATGAGCATAGTTATAAAGAAAAGATAGACCTTTTGAACAAACAGCTTAGGAAACAGAAGTTGTAGCCTTTAACCAAGCTAATGACATTAGGTACTATCTTATCTCCCTAGAGGACACTAAGAAGCAAAAAGCAGTTTTAGAAGTAGAAGTAAATTCCCTAAAACAAAAACTGCATAGTTGGACTAGCTCTTCACACATAGCCCAAAACTTATTGAGAGAAAGAAACAATGGGGAGGAATGGGCTATAAAATGGTTCCACCACCACATGAGATCTTGATGAGTGCAAAATGTAAACTAATCAATAATAATCCATCAAAGATCATGTGGTGTCCACTCCTCTTGTTAGTGATCCAGATTCCACAAGTAATCAACTGAATTTGGCACTAAACAAAAGGAGACCACTTCAAAGTCAAAAGGCAAAATGCCTTGTGTCAACCTAGAAAAAGAGTTTGAAAAATTTATTATTAAGTCTGGTTCAAACAAAGTCAAATCTGAACCTAAAAGGAACATTAGTGTTATAAATCACGTGAATCATGTCAAAGTCCAGGAAAACAAAATGTAAAAGATGTAAAACCAAGTAAAGCAGTTAAATTTGTAAAACCAGACTATACATCTAACCAAGAAGTGTCTAAGTCCAAACAAGATAAGGTCACCCGTGTGTCACCTACATCTCCACAAAAACAAATAAATCGTAAAGTTGAAAGCAGATCCTGCTACAATTGTGGAGAGTACGGACACATTGCGTCTCATTATCCTTATTATCAAACACCAAGGAAGAAAGTTGAACTTTTTGAACCAAAAACTAGCTCTTTTAAGAGGAAGTCAATGACGCCTCCTAAAAGAGATAGGGAACACAAAGTTCAACCCATCAGCTAGTCGTTTGTTTATCACAAACAGGCCTTACACAAATCTGGCTTATGGAAGGAAAAATCCTCCTCCATATATGAAAATGAGAACAAACAGACATCTGAGCTTCCCTCACCCTCAAACGGTCAATGGGTAACATTTATGATGCGTGATGCCTCTGGGAAACCGAAGCCAGTGAAGGCTTGGCTTCCTAACCTGAACTAATGTTTTCAAATTGAATGTGTAGTGTGTTCGATATAGTGCTGAAACCAACACGTGGATCATAGACAGCAGAGCATCCAGGCACATGACAGGAAACAAGGATCTCTTATCAAACGTCAAACAGATAAAAGGAGGTCATGCTTCGTTTGCTGGAAACAAAGGTGGGTACATCACAGCTCAAGGAGAAATTGGTAATCAGAAAGTGAAGTTTGACAAGGTAAACTATGTTCAACAATTTCAGAATAACGTGCTTTCTGTTTCAGAAACTTGTGATAAAGACTTTAAGGTAGTGTTTGACAATAAGAAGTGCTATGTCCTGAAGAAGGACTACGTAATCCCGGAGGATCAAGTATTAATGTCTGCCTCAAGATATATGGACCTGTATGTCTTGGATCTATCGAAGGCCTCCACAACGGATCATGAAGTTCAGTGCTTCTTGTCAAAAGCTACTGAGAAGGAATCCATCTCCTGGCATAGGAGAATGGGACACATTAATCCACGGAAGATAAATCACTTGATCCAGAATGATCTAGTGAGATGAGTTAACGTCAAAAACTTCCAACTTCCGGATTTCTGTGTTGCGTGCAAGAAGGGCAAACAGACGAAGAAAGCTCATAAGGAAAAGAAAGTTCACTTTATCGAACTTCCGCTTAAACTTCTTCACATGGATCTGTTTGGTCCAGTCAGTACAAGAAGCATTGCAAGCGACTTGTACTGCTATGTAGTTACTGATGACTACTCAAGATTCACTTGGGTGATATTTCTGAAATCAAAATCAAAAATATTTGAGTCATTCAAAGAGTTAGTAACTACTCTGGAGTCCTTATACAAGTTTAAGGTACGTCAAGTGCGCTCAGATAATGGAACCGAGTTCAAGAATCAATGGATGGAGGCTTACTGCAAGGAAAAGGGAGTTGTGCATCAATTCACTTCTGCTTATACTCCTCAGATGAATGGCGTTGCTGAAAGGAAGAATTGAAGCTTGATAGAGACGGGACGAACAATGCTAGCAGACTCAAAACTACCTATCCAATTCTAGAATGAAGCAGTTGCAAATGCATGTTATATACTAAATAGAGTTCTCATAGTTAAACGCCATGGCAAGACATGCTACGAATTACTACAACGACGTAAACCAAATCTAGAGTATCTCGAGCCATTTGGCGCACCATGCACCCTACTGAAGAAGGCTCAGGAGGTAAAATTCAACGAGAAGGCTGATGAAGGTATATTTCTAGGATACAACATACCGAACAAGAGAGTTTACAACAACTCAACGGGTCAAGTAGAAGTATGGTGTAACATAGATGTTCAAAGATACACCACACCACCTGCAGGAAAAGGACCCGCTTTCTTTTTCAACTATGATGATTCTTTAAATCCTTCAACATCCCACTCTCCACTTCTGACGACAAGTTGGCAACCAAGATGATGTATGATGTCTTGAACCCACCGCCTCTAGATTCAACATCATCTAGTTCACAAGGTAGCTCATCTAACACCTTAGGGGGAGCATTTGATGATAGTGACTCCTCCTCTGATGAAGAAGCTGTGGAGACTGATCAGAACAACCAGGAGGAACATGTTCCTATTCCCACAAGTCCACAAGCATCCAACAGCAATGCCTCTACGTCTTCAGAACCTCAGAATCCTACTGCCTCAGATACTGAACCAAATGTTCATAATCTTGATTCTGAGGTAGTTGTTCCAACAACTCCTGGAAAATGTCTATCATCCCTTGGATAATGTCATTGGAGATGTGAGGTCAGGAGTTCAGACCAAAAATCAGCTGTACTCAACTGACTATGCCTCGGTACTGGAAAGGGACACCTTCACGATGGTGCATATCATTGCTTTGTGTCTCAATTTGAGCCAAAGTATGTTAGTGAAGCCCTAAATGATGAGGCATGGGTGAGTGCCATGAAAGAAGAACTTCTTCAGTTCAAGAAGTTGGGTGTATGGACTCTGGTGGATAGACCTAAAGGTGCTAAGGTCATTGGCACTAAATGGGTCTTGAAATGCAAGTAAGATGATCAAGGTGTGATCATCCGAAACAAGGCTCGACTTGTTGTCCAAGGATTTTGACAAGTTGAGGGCATTGACTTCAATGAAGTGTTTGCACCCATGGCAAGAATGGAAGCAATCTGCATCTTCCTTGCCTATGCATCTTATATGAAGATTAAAGTTTATCAACTTGATGTGAAGAGTGCTTTCCTTCATGGTGAAATCAGAGAGACAGTGTACATCAGTCAACCCAAGGGATTTGAGGATCCTTATCTCGGGACAGAGTTTATAAACTCAACAAGGATCTATATAGGCTTCATCAAGCTCCCAAAGCCTGGTATGAGAAACTCTTGACTCACCTTGTGAAACATGGTTTTCGCAGAGGTGTCATTGACTGTACATTGTTTATAAAAGAAAAGGATGGAGATTTACTGCTTGTTCAAATCTATGTCGATGACATAATCTTTGATTCCAAGAACGAAGATCTATGTAAGAGTTTGAAGCAGTAATGAAGGCTGAGTTTGAGATGAGTGCCATGGGAGAGATGAAATTCTTTCTCGGGTTACAGGTGGATCAGACACCAACAGGGATTTTCCTACATCAGAACAAGTATGTAAGAGATATCCTCGGTCAGTTTGACATGGAGAATGCTTCTGCAGCTGGGACTCCACTTGCTACAAACCATGATGTAGCACCCGACGAGAATGGTGATCTGGTCGATGCCACTATGTACCGAGGTATGATTGGATCTCTCATGTACCTCATGCCCTCAAGACCTGATATCATTTACGCTACATGCTTATGTTCAAGATATCAGGCAAAGCCAAAAGTTAACCATCTGATAGGGGTTCAGAGGATATTCCGTTATCTGAAGGGTACACCAACTCTAGGGTTGTGGTATCCTCATGATGATGATTTTGAGCTTACAACATATAGTGACTCGGATTACGATGGTTGCAAGATGAACTACAAGTCTACATCAGTGGGATGTCAACTCCTTGGGAGGAGATTAGTGACATGGCAGTGTAAGAAGTAGACCTCAGTAGCATTGTCAACCTGTGAAGCAGAATACGTTGCTGCTGCAAGTTGCTGTTCACAAATCATTTGGATTCAACAGCAAATGCGGGACTACGGTTTGCATTTCTCATCTACTCCTATTTTTTTTGATAACTCTGCTGCAATTGCAGTAACTAAAAATCCAGTCCAACATCCTAATACCAAACACATCGGTATAAAATATCACTTTATACGTAAGTGCTTTGAAAAGAACTTAATCGATGTGATTAAAGTAAATATGATTTTCAACGCGCTGACCTCTATACCAAGGCTTTTGACATACCATGTTTTCTATATCTGTTAGAGGTCAACGACGTGAAAAGAAAAGTGATGTAATTCCCGACGATGATCATGTGTAGTCCGATGAGTCTTGTTCTTTTTTAAATATTTATTTATGTATCTATTTGTTTAATCAGTTTAATTACATTAATGTTATTCAGTCACCTATTAAATCCTAAAAAGCGTAAATTGGTTATGGTTTTAGAATTTTAGGGGGAGAATAGGTCAGTTAGTAACATTAACAAAAAAAGGGAGAAGGAGAGGCTGGCTGATAGAAAGTAGATCGTATCTGTGATACCGATTCAACGACTTTGGAAAATGATAGTACACAGGTACAAATCACTTGGGACTTTAAAAGATTAAATAAAATAAGATGTGAAGTTTAAAGTATAAGTCTGTGTAGTCTGAGCAATATAAAAAGAAAGATGATAGTAAAACTAGCTTCTACTAAGGTAACACAAAGAAAGTGGACCTAGAGGTTGTTAAACCACAGATGATATGTCGGTAGATTGAACACAATAGACGATTAGACCTTATTGGTGATATCAAGAACAAACTAAGTTGTTCAACAAGCTGTGGGTTAACATCTTATCCCTGTTAACACAATCAACAAATTCCAATAAGGGGTGACGAGCAGATTAAACGCCACAAATGTGTGCGTAAGACCAAAATTTGAGCAAAAGCAATCAAACTAATAACTTATGTTGTTGGTGAGAACTGTGCATAAAGATGAAAAATGTTCAAACAAGAAGATAGGTTATGTGCCTGCCCGCTGTACGGTGGCACTGACCTGAGGATAAGCATAACCTATATATTCTAGACTTCTTTGTAGTTTGCCGCCTCTCTGCTGTGCGGTGGCACTGACCTAAGGCTTGGCTTCTCTCTGAAATTCTAAGAATAGTGTCATCTTGAAAATTACCCTAAGACCACTAAAAAATTTCCTGAGGAATGTTGATTACCATATAAGTGTGGGATCCATAAATGCTTGTTGAAATAATCAAACCCTAAACTGTCACCAATCTGTGTCAAAAGTCTGTGTATGGATTTAAGAGGACAATCATTGTGGCTACAATTCTTGAAAGTCCAAATCAAGGTGGGATCTAATACTACTAGTATGATTTCCTAAACTTGCTAACGACTCTAGATGAAAAACAAGAATTGAGCATCATAAGGTCTTGATAACATGTCCCAAATGATTTGACTTGCCTGTATGATTCCAATTTGAATTGGTCCAGTTATGGTAAAAAAATAATTGAATCTGCCTATTCCAGAACCAAATCCATTACTATCTTAGGATTTACACCTCACACAAAAAGTCAAAACCAAGTTTAGTTTTGTATTTCGGTTTAAGTCTTTTAGTTTTATTCCAATTTTGTCAATTTAGTTTATTAAATATTGGACTATGCCATGGAATTCAATAGGGGATTTAATCACTCAAAAAGGGTCACGTATGAGGTGACGACATGGGATTTCAAATGTAAATGGGTCACGTCTGAGGTGACAAAGTGTTTTTAAAAGGATCACGTCTGAGGTGTTCAAAAGTTTTCAAGATTAAAATGATCATATCTGAGATGATCGAGTGCTTAAAACGTCTAATTAAAAGTTAAAAGGAATTAAGTGCAAAATGGTCATAAAGTCAAAACCATGAGTATGATCCAATCACACGACTGGACCATGAGTATGGACCAGTCATACGATTAGAGGATACGAATGAGCCATCACACGATTAACCCACGTATGGACCATACATGCGATTGGACAACAAGCATGAATAAAATCACACGATTGAATCACAAAATGAACCAAATCGCATGTATTAGAGTGACCGAATGACACAGTCGCACGACTGATCTCCAGTCGCATGACTGAAGGTGACCGACTGTGCCAATCGCATGACTGATCTTCAATCGCCCGAATCAAATATGTGACTGGGCTCAGTCGTACGACTGAAGTAAACCCTAGTATAAATAGAGGGGGAGTCAGTCGCATTCAATCATCACTCCCAAATCAACCCCAAATCGCCCCAAATCGCACGACTTACCTATACTCTGCCAAATTTTCATTTGATTGTCCTTGAACCTTGTTTTTGCACTCTAACGATTTCCAGTTGAAATTCAGGTAATATGCAATGTGATTCACTCATCTATCCCTTGATTCAGACCTTAACATGACCGAATTGAGCCCTAACAAGAACCGAAACTTAGTTTGTCTAGGAAACTAATTAAACTAAGTACAGTGTAAAATTAAAGGTTGTTGGGTGCTATATCGGACATGTGCGAGTCTAATGAGCCAAACTACGAATTCTAACATCGAATTTTGCTCAAAATTGAAATTTGAATGTAACAGCAGTCTGTCATGCGAATGGGCAATCAAATGAACCTCTATCGCACGACTGAGATGAGCGTATGGCTAAATCGCACGACTACCCCATGCGAATGAGCTCAGTCGCACAACTGGTTCAATCGCATGGAATAGCATACGACTGACCCCAGTCGCATGCTCAGTCGTAAAAGAGCCCAACCGCATAACCAATTCTCAGTCGCACAGCTCATTCGCATGACAGAACAGAAGATGTCTAGTTAATGACTTAACTTGTTACACATTGACTTACACTAATGTTTATTTTTATTGTGTCATAGATGACGAGTCATTGGCCAATGAGCACTAAGCACAATATTTGTGCTCATCTAGATCTGACCTCGAGGAATGCTTCAGACTTCTCTGGCATTATTACTTTTCTACTACGGAGTTCGAGGATCTTCCGTGCCATCCTGACTCCTTGCATTCCCTATCGCTCAGTCCAACAAGCTTTCTGGGAAAGCGCTGTGGTGGACAGATCCTCAGAGCCCCATCGCATCAGGAGCTCGATATTTGGAGAGGCGATCACTGAGGATGATCTTCGGACAGTTCTCGAGTTTGGGGATGATGCTGACTGTCCCACCCAATTACACCCCCTTACTATTCGAGGATGTTTCATGCAAGCTAAGTACTCTGGGGACATCAACGCAGGGGTGCTCAACAAGAGAAACCTATGCCCCCAGTTCAAGTACCTCGCCCATGTGCTGCTGAAGTGTATAGCGTCTCGAAAGGGAGGGTTCGATGAGCTCTCAGATTAGATTCAAAGCTTATGCAGCGTTGGTGCTGAACCACCCGTTCAGCTTCTCCAAGATGATCTTCTCCCATCTGGTGGAGAACATTGAGGGAAAAGGAAGGAGGGGTTCTGCATGTACCCTCGATTCATCCAAATGATTATTGATCAGAAACTACCGTCTCTGCCTAAGGAAAAAGAGGATGTTGTAGTTGTTGAGGTGATAGACGGCACCACACTGTGTCGTATGAAGGTTTATAGGGGGAAGAAGGTTAAGCCCCCTGTGAGGAGATTGTTTGGGCATCTAGGCTGAGAGGATTACATGGCACCGGCGAGGTGTAAATGGAGCCACGCAGACAGTGATTATGATGTTGAGCAACTGGTGCTCGCGGACGATGATTCCGACAACAATGACAGCGGTGATAGTGGAGATGCTGGGCCCACTCAACCGAGGGCGCCCACAGCTGATATAGCATCTCCGGCACCCACCCAAGGGGGACAGAGGCTGCAAGGTTCCATCAGGATTTCCAACCCGATGAGGAGGAGGAGTCGGACGAGAAGCCTCTGACTTGAATGATGGGCAGCAAGGTTGTTACCACCGAGCGAGGGCTCTGGGCGGTTGGTAAATGCCCTGGCGGGTTGGGAGAGGCTAATACTGATCCTACTTATGCTCCCGATTAGCCAAGCAGTGTTCCAGGGGAGCATCCACCTCGAGGGGATCGAGGAAGAAAAGGATGGCTCAACCCCACGGATTGAAGAAGAAGAAGAGAAGGACGATCTTCATAACCACCACCACTACCACCACTTCCACCACTCCACCTACTACCATCACTCCACCTACATCCACCCATCCACCTACTACCACCACTACTGCTATCCCATCTACCACATCCATTCCACCACCACCTTCATCTATACCACCCCCAATCTTCACCACTGCCACCACTACCACTAGCCACCATGCTGGACCATCATCATACCCTTCCTACCCATCTGGATCCTCTCTACCTCCAAGTGGCATAGAGGAACAGCTCTCGGCACTTAACCGTATGGTGTTGAAGCTGTTGGCTACCGATGATGAGAATCTGCTCAGATTTAACAGCTTGTAGACCTTACTGCTGCCCAAGCTATGCAGATATCTCAGTAGGCATAGCAGATAGAGCAGCAGGCCTAGCAGATGGCTGCACAGAGCATAGAGATGTCCCAACTCCGAGAGCACCATGTCCAATCAGCAAAATGGATAGAGGAGTGGGAGGTGACAAACAAGACCATTATGCTACGGCTCAAGGGATCAAAGGATGAGTCCTTAAAGATCAAGGAAGGAGATGGAGACGATGATGATGATGGCAGTGATGATGTTGATGATGATGATGATGATGATGGTGATGACCAAGGAGATGATACTGATGTTGATGATGATGTGGATGATGATGATCATGAGCATGCATCTGCTGCGGGTGCCACATCTGCTGGTGAAAGGAGGAGCAAAAGGACTCAAGACCGAGGTGCCTCCACATCCGCCCCGTCAGCAGAGGAGCATGATCCAAGACAAGAGTAATACTTAGCTGTTTTGGTTATTTAAATCATATGTATTTGAATCTTGTATCACATTCATGTATGAATGCTTATATTTAATGTTGATATTTCTGTCTTGATTATTACTAATGATTGTTTTGTTACATGTCTAAATCAAGCAGATCCAAGCTTTCAGAGGGATGAACATGATGTTGCTCCCCTCCAACAGATCAAGACTCAGCTCATGATGATTCTTGATCTGCAGCGAATAGTTAGGAGATCGGTGATGTACACTCCCGAAGAAGGAAAGATCATTCACAATCTCACTGACGAGCAAATTGTTAAAATGTTCAAGCTAAATCCTGATGAGATTGTCAAGGATGCTCCAACAGTCCAAGTTGAAAGTGACGATGAGCTCAACGACGTTGATGAGATCGAGATAGAAGATGTCACAGACCACACTATCCAGAGTACACTGACACTGAAGGTAATGCCATTCCCAATCTGGGCGACAACCTTGTCAGTGAAACTTTTGAAACTCTGGATAGAATGGAAGATGAGTCTGACAAGACTGAAGATAAGGCCCAAGCCTCGGATGCTAAAGTTAATATCAGAAAGGCTGAGCGGGCTGCATGCTTTGAAAATAAGAGCCCAACACAGTGCTTCAAAGTCGACTGTCTACACTAAGCTGTGCAAAGTGAAGAAACATCATAAGGTGTCAGGAAAAATCATCGCGTGGGCATATTTTGAAGATCTCAACGTTTATGCAGTTAAACATGAGAAAGGGATCGAGTACTTCAGGTTCCCACACGACCTGAAGACTCTTCTTGGATTTGAGCTGAACCAGCTAGCGAAGCTCAAATTGCTATACGCTGATCCACGCAAGATGTCTGGTTGGTTTGAAGTAGATCTTAAAAGAGAGTACCACACTAGATGGGTCAACTTCAAACCTCAACAGCCAAGAAGGTATCTCAGACAGTGTAAGGTTGATCCCATTACTGGAAAACTAAAGATAGTGCTGAAGTGGAGTCCACCGCGCACAATGTCAAAGATCCCTCTACGAGAGATGCCACAGAACTTCACTCCTCACTTCAAATGGTGGTACTATGATTGGAGGATAGGAGAGCCAGTCATAGTCTTGAACAACAATGGTGTAATGGAAACCATCAGGGTGTTTGACCCAATGTGGCTCACAAACTTATCTGCAGATGATGTATATACATTGTACAAATGGCCACTGTTCTATGACTCTCAAGATATTGTACAAGCTCTACAATTCCAGAACGTGATACGACTCTGCTTTGCTTTTGAGATACACGTAGGCGTCGCAAGAGAAGAGAAGTACAAGAAGTATGAAGAGGTTATGAAGATGGTAAGACATTAGACGAAACTAGGTCCAAGGGGGAGTTTGTAGGTACATGTGTCCTAGTTTCTGAACTTAATGTATGTCTTTAATGTCTTACACTTATGTAATAGATGGTACTTAATGAATGTAAATGTTGGTTATGTTTGTCATGTTTAAATTTCATTACTGAGTTTTTAACGCATATTGAATTGACTATATAGGTTGTGGTTGATTGAACTAGTATAAATAATGTAATAATATTGAATACATTCAAACTTGGTAAGATGAAGTTCTCATGCGTCTGAATGGACCATGCGCCCCAACAGTGGTCATGCGTCCGAATGGCCATGCGACTAAGTGTCCATGCCCTAAATAGACCATAACGCCTAAACAACTTCATGCGAATGACTCAGTCGCACGACTGAACACTCAGTGTGCGAATGGTGCAACCGCATGGCTCATCGCACGCTGAACCATACTAATGGTTCAGTCGCCCGTGACGACCGCTGAGAAACCTAAACTTATAAATACCACCTAATTCGTGGAAAAAGTAAAGCATTGAACACACTTCTGAAGAATTCTGTGTGCCAAGACACTTAGAAGATGGATGTGGTTAATACGTTATGATCCAAGTCGGGTTATACCTAATAACAAGCTTAGCAAACACCAATTTATGTTTAATTGATGATATGATCATGCAATTAAATATTTACACCAATTTAAAAAATGGGTTTTCTAAATAAATTGCATAAGAGATGGAACAAATTATAAGGATAATTTGTTGATGTGTTTATTGTTATTCTTGTCATTTAAAAGGGGTTTAAATAACACTAATAACACATGAGTGTACTTTAATTAAATTTTTTAATTAAAGAGCACATATGTCACACTTATAAATAATGTCTAGAGAGTAACCTTTATTTGTGTGACATATGACTAGTGACAATGTGTTATGTGTTACAAAATTAAAAAGGGGAAACTTTTTCAAACTTGTTGTTTTGGCCGCCCCTTTTAATTTGATAGGACCAAAATTGTGTCTTGAAAACACACACAAACATTTACTAGCCAAACACTCAATTGAATCACATTCTTCCAAGACATGCAAAACACAAAAGCTCTCCTCTCTCTCCCTCTCAAGTTACGGATCTGGGCAGCAGCTTTGAAGCTCTTGGAGATCGATTTTGTGTTGATTTTGGTGGTGTTCTTCCTAACAATAAGGTGTCTTGCAAAGAGCTTTGGGTAAACACACTTGAGGGCTTCTTCCTTGAAGTCTTGGCAAGATTTGAGCATCTAAACCTTCTTCCTTGGTCGTTTTGCTGCTGGAAGAAGGTAGTTATCACAGCTCATTGAAGCTGTGATTTTATGTTGTTTTATATTTGCTATTAGCTTGTTCATTCACATATCAAAGATCCTATTTATTTGGGTTTTAGTTTTTCATCTTAAAACAGCTTTTAGAACACACGATTTTTCAGATTATAAACATGTTATAATCCTTAACATCCGCTGCGTTTTCTGAAAGTATAAAGGTTAAACTATGTTTAGTGTTCTATCAAACCCAACAATGGCATCAAGAGCCGGTTATGTGGATGACTTGCTTGTTTTGTCTTTAAAATTGGTTTTTAAGGAATGATTATAAGCTTAGTATAGGCTGGTTTGGGCTGCTAAGTTCATATGATATGAAACCCCAATCTTTCAAAGTCATATCACACATGCTTGTGATTAAACTTTGAAAGATATACATGTTTGTTGTTTGTTTTGTATGGACAAAATAAAACCCGAAATTTCAGTTTATGTTGGCTGAAATTTCGTGGTTTTAAGAGGGGTTTTATTATATTTTGGATGATATGATAGATGCTTGTTTTAGTGCATAACCTAGCCATTGACCTTGTGGTTGTTTGGGTGTTTGTAATGGTTGTATTCATTCATTCAATTGGGTTGTATTATTTGTTGTTTGTGCTTTGTTTCAAATGTAATTTATTTATTATTGGGTTGTAATGATAGATTAGGTGTATTTTCATTTTACTAGATATCTTGTATTAGGACTTTATATCTTGTAATATGAAGACATACACATTGGAAGCACAAAGGAAGGTCATGAAAGAAACATGGAGCATTTTGATGCGGTTTCAAGTGGGAGGCTTTTGGATGTTTTCCATTTGCTTTGTTTGTGACCCTTAGGAATGACCTACGGACCACACTTGTGATGGCAAACAAGTGTGGACCACTTTAGATGCTATGGTTATGCACAAATGCACATATGGTTGTTTATGTTTGGTTGAATGTTTGTTGTTTGATTGTTTGGTTGATATTTGGATATTCATAACAAACTCATTAACAACTTAACAAGCTGAAAATTGATGGTTCTAAAAGTTTAAATAAAGTTACTAAAATGTTTAATGATTTTAAAGATTAAAATAGGTTTTAATCTAAGACCATAGGGTACCTTGTATTTGAAAGCATGCAAATACAAGAACATAGACTTTTCTAAACTAGAATTATGCAACCTCTATACATTTCTTTAACAAGATCAACACCGTCCTTTTACACAACACTTGAGTCACTTGGGAACTCTTAGTGGGATAAGGTCACCTAACCATTTTAAGGGAACTTGTGATTTGAGGTGAGAATGCCTTATTTGTGGGATAAAGGTCACCTAACCACTTGTTTTGGCAAACTCACACGTGGGTGTAAGTAGGGTGTCTTGATTTGCAAATCATGTCAAACGGATCACCTACGATGTGGTTTCCAAATGGTGTTGATGGATTAACATGCCGACTTTACATATGATGTTTCAAGTCGATCCCATATTTCTAGAAGTTGCAAATGGTTGCAATCGTCAAACGTTGACCACCTTATTATTTAAAACGTGGGATAAAGGTCACCTAACCACAATTTAAATGTAATGTTGGGTTCTAGATTTTAATATGAAAAGACCTTGAAAGGCATTATTATTAAATTACAATATCGAAAATACTGAAATAAAACTTTGTTAAAATTTTGTAGATGGCCTCAATAATGATAATTCCGATAACTCTTCCGCGTCCAACCAATCTCTACGAGCGATCCTCCAAAAGGAACGTCTAAATCCTAACAACTTCATCGATTGGTATCGAAACTTAGAATCGTTCTTAAGCAGAGAAAAAGATCGTATGTTTTAGACGACCCTATCCCCGATCAACCTAGCGAGGATGATGAGGAGGCCTATAACGATTGGCTGAAATACACTGAGGACTCCATCCAGGTGTCTTGTCTCATGCTAGCGAGCATGACTCCAGATCTCCAAAAGGAGTATGAACACCACGGAGCTTACAACATGATAACCCAACTGAAGGAAACGTTCCAACAGCAAGCAAGGGTTGAGCGCTTCGAAACGGTTCGAGCACTCCATGCATGTCGTATGGACGACAACCAATCTGTTTCATCTTATGTACTTAAGATGAAAAGTCACATTGACCGCCTCAAGAGGCTTAATTTCCCCGTCTCGAAGGAATTGGCCACGGATTTGATCCTAAATGGCCTTACCAAGAAGTACGAGACATTCGTGTTGAACTACAACATGAATGCATGGGACAAAAGCATTGGTGAGCTTCACTCAATGCTCAAAACGGCTGAGGCGGCCATGGGTAAAAGGGTTTTACCCGTTCTCACCATCCATGAAGGTGGGAACAATAAAAGGCCTCGTCCCGCACCTAAGGCAAAGGTTGCAAAGGGTAGGGGACCCGCTTGGGGAAAAGGAAAAGGGGTGGCAAGGATGCCACCCAAACCACAAGAGAAAAAGCAAAGGTGCTACTAACGACCCTGCTTCAAGTGTGGGGAGATTGGACATTGGGCAAGGAATGTCCTGTCCATCTCCAGAGTTGAAAGCAAAGAGGGATGCCGGGCAGACCTCAGGTACAATATACATGATCCATATTGATTTAAACATGATATCCTCTAACACATGGGTATTAGATACCGGATGTGGAACTCACATTTGTAATTTGTTGCAGGGGTTCAAAAGAAGTAGTGACTTCAAGAAAGGGGATGTAAGCCTCTACATGGGCAATGGGGCTAAATTTCAAGTTGAAGCCCGTGGTGACTACATCTTGAAACTTCCAAATGGTTTGGAAGTGATTTTGAACAATGTTTTGTATGCTCCTAGTTTGACTAGGATATAATCTCTGTAGCCCTGTTAAAACAATTTGGATATGTATTATCATTTGTTGAAAAAGATATTCAAGTTTCTTTTAATGGTATGTTCTATTTTAAAGCTATTCCCATTATGGTATTTATGAATTGGTTCATGAAAATACTTTAAATAGCTCATTGTACCAAACTAACACCAAGAAACTCAAGTTGGACTTGAGTGATACCTATCTTTGGCATTGTCGTCTTGGCCATATAAACAAGAAACGTTTACAAACACTACAAAAGAATGGTCTTTTAAAAACAATGAATGTGATTCATTTGACATTTGTGAATCTTGTTTACAAGGTAAAATGACTAAGACACCCTTTAGTGGAACTAACGAAAGGGCAAAAGATCTATTAGGAATCATACATTCGGATGTATGTGGTCCTTTTAAGCCAATGACTAGGAATGGTGAAAGATACTTCATTACCTTTACCGACGATTATAGTCGCTATGGGTATGTGTACTTATTAAGGCACAAAGATGAAGCTTTTGAAATGTTCAAAATCTTCAAGAATGAAGTAGAAAATCAACTTAACAAGTTCAATTAAAGTTCTCCGTACAGATAGAGGAGGTGAATACCTGAGTGATGCTTTTCAAGATCATCTTAGGAGTTGTGGGATTGTCTCACAACTCACTCCACCTGGAACACCACAACATAATGGTGTGTCTGAGAGGAGGAATCGAACCTTATTGGATATGGTTCGATCTATGATGGCTAGAAGCACATTACCTCTATCATTTTGGGGTTTCGCTCTGCTCTCCGCGGCCCGTATTCTAAATATGGCCCCAACAAAAGGTGGAAAGGACACCCTTTGAGATATGGCATGGAAGAGTTCCATCCCTATCATACTTAAGGGTTTGGGGATGTGAGGCTTATGTTAAGACTCCCACCCCAAACAATTGGAAGTCTGATCCACCAAGTGTATCTTTGTTGGATATCCTAGAGATTCTATGGGATATTATTTCTATGATCCACTAGAACAAAAGTGTTTGTTGCCAGAAAGGGTGAGTTCTTAGAAACAAAGTTCCTTATGGAAGGAGCTGGCAGTAGAACAGTGGACCTTGAAGAAGATCAAGAACCACAACCTATGCACGTTTGGTTGAAACTAGCACTCACATGAGGATGTTGACGATGATCAATGGGGTGATCAATACACACAAAACGTTCGAAGAAGTGGTAGAATTAGTAATCCACCTGAAAGATACGGATTTTTCATGGATGGATGCTATGTGGTAGATTCAGATGAGCCAACCACATACCATGATGCAGTGTCCAATTCAGATTGTGACAAATGGCTTGAGGCCATGAACATTGAGATGCAATCCATGTATGACAATCAAGTTTGGGAACTTGTTGTACCACCTCTTAATTCCAAGGTAGTTGGAAGTAAGTGGGTTTTCAAGAAGAAAACCGATATGCATGGAAACTTGGATACTTATAAAGCTAGACTTGTAGCGAAGGGTTTCACTCAAACTCAAGGGTTGATTATGATGAAACCTTCTCACCTGTTGTGATGCTAAAGTCTATAAGAATATTGTTTGCCATAGCTGCTCATTATGATTATGATATTTGGCAAATGGATGTCAAAACCGCTTTCCTAAATGGATATCTTGAGGAAGATGTCTATATGGTTCAGCCTGAAGGTTTTGTCAATCCAAAATATCCTAATAAAGTATGCAAGTTAAAGAAATCAATCTATGGATTGAAACAAGCATCGAGAAGCTGGAATCACCGTTTTGATGAGGAAGTAAAGAAATTTGGCTTCATCAAAAACGCTGATGAGGCTTGTGTGTAAAGAAGGCTAGTGGGAGCACAATAACTTTCCTAGTATTGTATGTTGATGACATACTACTATTTGGAAATGACATTCCAACCTTGAAGGTGTAAAAACCTGGCTTGGAAGTTGTTTTTCCATTAAGGATCTTGGTGAAGCCGCCTATATTCTGGGAATAAAGATCTATAGGGATAGATCAAGGCGGTTGATTGGTTTGAATCAAAGTGCATACATTGATAAAATCTTGAAAAGGTTCAAGATGGAAAACTCTAAGAAAGGTACCGTACCTATTCAAAGAGGTATTGAGTACGACTCAATGTCCTAGCTCAAAGGATGAGCAAGATAAAATGAAGGCAATCCCATACGCATCAGCTATTGGATCCATCATGTATGCGATGATATGCACTAGACCGGACGTGTCATGCGCCTTGAGCATGACAAGTCGTTACCAGCAAAATCCTGGAAACGTCATTGGATGGCTGTTAAGAACTACTTAAATACCTAAGGAGGACAAGAGATATGTTCCTGATCTATGGATCTGGTGACGAGGAGCTCGTTGTAAAAGGTTACACGGATGCGAGTTTCCAAACCGATCGTGACGATTCACGGTCACAATCGGATACATTTTCATTCTGAATGGAGGAGCTGTCTCTTGGAAGAGCTCCAAGTAGGATGTGGTGGCTCTATCAACTACAGAATCAGAATACGTCGCCGCCTCATTGGCAGCTCAAGAAGCTGCATGGTTGAAGAAATTCATTGCCGATCTAGGGGTTATCCCTTCCATTCAGGAACCCCTAGAGATTTTTTGTGACAACGAGGGTGCGATTGCTCAAATCAAGGAACCTCGTGCTCATCAAAAGACTAGGCACATTGAGCGGAGATTCAACTACATACGAGATGAAGTTGAAAAGGGAAAGATATGTATTCGCAAAGTTCACACGGATCAAAACATTGCGGATCCTCTCACGAAGCTCCTTGAAAAGGCAAAGCATGAAGGTCATACTTGTGCCATGGGACTTCGATATTCCAGTGATTGGATTTGATCTGTAAATTTTGTATTTGGATATGTGGAACTCTATATTATTTGAATAAAAATTATTTGGTTATAGTGTTTCAATTAATGTTCCTATTTAGCATGTTTTATCCATGAGTAAAATGTTTACTCTAAAATGTCCGTAGTCGCTCATACTTGTGGGAACAAGTGTGAGAGTAAGATTATTATGAACTTGGATTGGTTGATATTCATAAGGATGAATATAGAGCAATGGGTTGCTACCAAGGTTTGTAGATATTTGTGGGACACAAATATTGGACTAACCCGCATCTCAAATTTTACTACATGGAATCTTAATGATTGATCATAAGTAAATTTGAGTAAAGGCGAATATCATTTGGTATCCTCCGACCTGAGATACATATTGAGTTTTGATATTCACTAAGTATTATACCTTGAGCTAATTCTTCATTGTCCTGAAATAGTGGACAGTACATAAGGGTATGTTCAGATATAACACGAAGTGTTTGTGAGAAACGTATGTAGTCAAGATGGAATTTGTTCCTCTTATTCGTTGAGAGTTAGATGTCTAAGGCCTGATTAAGTTAAATCAACAAGGAATGATCATTCTGTGTCCTTGGATTTAACATGACATCTGTAACAAAAGGATAGATGATTGATTCACCTAAATCCTTTCAAGTAGGGTACTTGAAGGGATGATGTTATTGAATGGCTATAAGTCGTGCGTATTAAGGGTAGTAAACCGTTGTTAGGCGGTATTTACTGCTTGCATCAATCTTCTATGAATCTTGGGCAAGTGGGAGATTGAAGGATTCTGTGTGCCCAAGACACTTAGAAGATGGATGTGGTTAATACGTTATGATCCAAGTCGGGTATACCCAATAACAAGCTTAGCAAACACCAATTTATTTAATTGATGATATGATCATGCAATTAAATATTTACACCAATTTAGAAAATGGGTTTTCTAAATAAATTGCATAAGAGATGGAACAAATTATAAGGATAATTTGTTGATGTGTTTATTGTTATTCTTGTCATTTAAAAGGGGTTTAAATAACACTAATAACACATGAGTGTACTTTAATTAAATTGTTTAATTAAAGAGCACATATGTCACACTTATAAATAATGTCTAGAGAGTAACCTTTTATTGTGTGACATATGACTAGTGACAATGTGTTATGTGTTACAAAATTAAAAAGGGGGAACTTTTTCAAACTTGTTGGTTTTGGCCGCCCCTTTTAATTTGATAGGACCAAAATTGTGTCTTGAAAACACACACAAACATTTACTAGCCAAACACTCAATTGAATCACATTCTTCCAAGACATGCAAAACACAAAAGCTCTCTCCTCTCTCTCCCTCTCAAGTTACGGATCTGGGCAGCAGCTTTGAAGCTCTTGGAGATCGATTTTGTGTTGATTTTGGTGGTGTTCTTCCTAACAAGAAGGTGTCTTGCAAAGAGCTTTGGGGTAAACACACTTGAGGGCTTCTTCCTTGAAGTCTTGGCCAAGATTTGAGCATCTAAACCCTATCTTCCTTGGTCGTTTTGCTGCTGGAAGAAGGTAGTTATCACAGCTCATTGAAGCTGTGATTTTATGTTGTTTTATATTTGCTAATAGCTTGTTCATTCACATATCAAAGATCCTATTGATTTGGGTTTAGTTTTTCATCTTAAAATAGCTTTTAGAACACGATTTTCAGATTATAAACATGTTATAATCCTTAACATCCGCTGCGTTTTCTGAAAGTATAAAAGGTTAAACTATGTTTTAGTGTTCTATCAAACCCAACAACTTCGACTCCAGATGTACCCTAGCCATCCAGAGACCTCTAAGATCATACTCCAAGTTCATAGATCGTAGTAGATCAATTCCTAATCGATTCTTAACGTTAGATTCAATACATAATTGTTTCTACGTGTGTTCTTATTGATTGGATCGCCAATCAAATAGGATTCCCCACTATTTGATTCGGTATACACGTTAATCAGTTAGTATTTCGTTCAATACACGATCCTTTAACAAGATGGCATCTTCATAAGTCAGTCAAAGTATGTTCAGGACATACTCAAGAGGTTCAACATGACTGATTGTAAGATTGCTAAGACACCCATAGCTAGAAACCACTCCCTTGGACCTGATCTTGAGGGAGAGTGTGTAGATGAGCACTTATACAGGGCTATGATTGGGTCTCTTATGTATCTTACTACTAGCAGGCCTAATATTATGTTTGCTACATGCATCTGTGCAAGATATCAAGCCAAGCCTAAGATGTCTCACCTCATCACTATCAAGAGGATTCTAAGATACCTCAAGGGTGCTTCAACACTTGGTATATGGTACCCTAAGAATCCTGACTTTAATCTTCATGCTTATACAGATAATGATTATGGTGGTTGCAACATGACTGCAAAGTCTACATCTGGGGGATGTTAGTTGCTTGGTGGAAGGTTGTCTCATGGCAATGCAAGAAACAATCTTGTGTCTCTGCATCAACTGCTGAAGCTAAATACATTGCTGCTGCAAGTTGTTGTGCTCAAGTGCTTTGGATTCAAAATCAGATGCTGGACTATGGGTTAAACTTCAAGGAGACTCCCATTCACATGGAAAACAATAGTACTATCTCAATCACAGATAACCCTGTGTAGCACTCAAGGACAAGCACATCAATATTAGGTATCATTTAATAAGAGATAACTATGAAAAGAGATTAATTAAACTAGTCAAAGTTCACACAGATGAACAATATGCTGATCTGTTTACAAAGGCTTTTGATGAACAGAGATTTAAATATCTAATATCAGCTATTGGGATGATCACTTTGAGTAGGTTTTTCTTAAAACTAATTCTTATTATTTCTTAAAATATGTGTGTCCTAAGTTGTCTAGTTCATCACTTTCATAACTCATGTTTTCTCTGGATAAAAATTTCTTTTTGAAGACTTTTCTTAGATTTTTGAAAATTTCAGATACTTCGGAAGTTATGCTTTTAACTTCGGAAGCAAATCATTCCTTCAAAATAAATAACTGTCTAAGAAATTTACCTTCGGAAGAGTTCTCAGATCTATCTTCTGAAGCTTAAATACTTGTCTCAGACACTTACTTATTTTCAAGGACTATTTACTTCCGAAGCAAAATTAACACTTGGAAGCTTTGTATTTTATATACAAAGCAGTCAAGTTTTAATTTCTCTTCCGAAGCAAAATTTTCGAAACTCTCAGGAAAATCTTCCGAAGTCATTTTAGCTTCGGAAGCTTTTTAATTAAAACCTCCGAAGACAATAACCTTCAGAAGCTTTCTGACTTTTAAGAAAACTACAATTTGAGCAAAAGTAAACTACTTTTTCAGAGGTGGGACCGACATCCGGATTTCAAAGTTTATCCTCTTTCATTAAACTTTATCTGAAATCCCTCTCACATATAAACCAACGGTTTCCCCCTCTTTCTATCATCTGTTCTTCCCCCAAACCTAAAACCTATTTTCTCTCTGAAATTTCTTTCTTCCTTCTTTCTTCATCTTTAAGCTACCTCAAAATGGCCAACCTTGCTCACAGAAATGATCCCAACTTTACCATGCAGCTACACAAGCAACACAATCAGGTTGCTCTGTTAAGCTCCAAGAAAGATCCTCATTTCTCATAGGTTTGTCGATTCTTAGCTTTATCAAACTAGTTCACCTCCCTAACCATTGATCCTCCTCTCTATGAGGATCAGCTGCTTGAATTCTGGAAGACCTGCCAAGAGGTCATTATGGATGGGGAGAAGGCAATGTCTTCCACAATGCAGGGGAGAACAATCTTCATCACTCCAGCCATCATCAACAGGCATCTTTAGCTGGATGATGAAGAAGGTGAGTTTTTCTTCCCAAAGAAGTTGTTAATCATTCTTTTAAGCAGATGGGATATGAGGGAGATTTCTCTGTAAAGACCTTTAGGAAAGGGAAGGTCTCATCCCGGTGGAGATTCCTGCTCCATGTGGTCATCCACAGCTTATCAAACAAGCATGGTGGATGGGACTAGATTCCTGAGGATCTCTCCTTCATAATCCATGGAATAGTTCAAGGGGTCAAATTCAGGTATTCTCAGTTTGTTTATACCAATTTACTTGCAAATTTAGACTCCTTAGAATATTACATGTTTCCTAGATATGTCCGGTACATTCTTAACTGTGAACTGGGCTCACAGTTGAGGGAAACAAGTAACATTCTTAATTGGGATAGATGAAGCCCAACATCATTAAAATACTAAGAAAGCCCACTGTTGGCTTCTCTAGGGTAGAAACAGCCCTAGTCCCAAAAATGTTAGAGCTCATTGCTCAAGGTGACAACCTAGCAGCACAGCTAGTGTTGAACCCACACCTGCTACATCCCAACCACCCACACAGCCTCAATTACCCTCACCTACAAAAGAAAATCCAGACAAACCCCTGCTCAGACTATTCAGTCTGAAAAGGCCCCTATATACTTACCCACACAAAAGGAAGTGGACACTGGAGCTCCCACTTCTCCTGAGGAGCAGACCACTCCCATCTCTTCAAGAATCAATGCTGAGGTTCCTCATGCTTAGCCTGATGAGCTCATTAGCCCAACCGCCTTAAGCCATTACTCTGAGTCTCAACACTCAAGTGATCAACCTTCAAGGGACAGTTACCATCCCCAGCCTATAGATCTCAACCAACCAATTCGAAACCTTGATTTCTATACTGATGAAGATCTAGGTTTCAGTGAATATAATGAGTCTCTCTTCTTTACCCCTACTCAAAGAGAGATGAATGCTCCTGAGTCTCCTATATCTATCCCACATCAGTCACCTACAACTGAGGTGGATAGTTTTAAACCTGTTCAGGATGTCCATATGGAAGAGGCTCTCACTTCTGAAAGTGATTACATCATTAAGACCTCAACCATGGCAACTCAGCCCATTGACATCTCAACTGAGATTTCCAGTGAGTAGAGGAAAACTAGTAGCCAAGAACCTTAAGCTGGTGGTGAGAGAGAGGACATTGGTCCAATCATCTCATCCCCCAATGATTCTTCTGAAGAAGATGAGGAGAATCTAAGATTAAAGGTGCACAAACTGACTAAAACATGCACCAATTTAATCTCAAAGGTCAGTCACCTTGAATCTTAGGTGACTACCTTACACAACAGGATTAATGATTAGCAACTTGAGATTTCATATCTTAAGAAAACTAGCTGGGAGACCCTTAAGAAGAGCTCAATCAGGAACACAAGAACCTGTGGATGTGATTGACCTATCTTCCAGCTCACCTATGCAAGTGGGTGATGCTACCAAAAAGGGGGAGAAAGTCATCACAGCTACAGAACCTGGGAGTTCTTCAGAGAGAGTGGACATTAAGGACTCACCATCCTCACTTGCAATTGTGCATTCTCAGCAACCTCCTCAAGTTCACATTGATGTGGACTACACAGACTCCTTCATACAGAGTCTGTTTGAGGATGGGATACCAAGGGCTATGTCATCTTCACCATCTTCAAATCACATCATTGGGTGGAGATATGACCACATCAGGAAAGCCCTAATCATCATAAGAGTTCAAGAATAGCATGAATATTTCAATTTCAGACTTTGAACTACTATGAAGGTCTGGATTTAGTCAACATGCCACTTGTCAACCCAACCAAATCAAGACAAGCTGACAGACTGGCTCAAAGAATCCAAGACAAGATCACTACAGAGTTCAGCTTAAGAAGGAGACTTAGGCAATCAGACAATACCATCAGTCAACTGGATGTTGAGGCAGACCCTAAGATTAGTTTCATACGAGAAACCTTGACTGAAGGCCTAGTGGCAGAACCTGGGACCCCTGTCTCATCATCATCAACTGCTGCAGAGATCCACACTCCTATTGAGACACCTACTGGTGAAGGTGCTTCTCAACCTCTCTCTGGCTAGAGCTCAAAAGCTGCATCAAGAAATGAAGGCCAAAGCTTTCTCCACCCTGAGTCACAAAGGTCTGTGAGTGACAAAGGGAAAAGAAAGATGACATCTAAGGAGATTGAGGAGGAGAGAGAGAGAGGAAAAGGAGGCTGAGGGGAGAAAGTTCCTCTGCTGAGTCTTCAAGACCCATGGAGTCTACTATTAGGGCTACCCCCAGACCAGATACTTAGAATGATGAGTTAAGGGCAGTCAGGATAAATTATCTGTAGACAAGGAACTATGACATAGACAATGTCATATCTCTCCCCTTAGATGAATTGAATGAACTGGTTGACCTGGAAAGGTCAAAGGAGAAGAAGGAGGTAGAAGATGCAGAGCTTCTAGTACAAGTCAAAGAAGAGAGAAGAAAAAAACTATACAAGGATATGCCTACCCTCTACCCAGTTCAAGAAAGTCTTGCATAAGAAGATGTGGTTCAAGAACCTCAGGTAGACAAAGAAGAAGAGAGGATCAAGATGATCAACTACCTGAGTGCCACAGGCTTCTATCAGGTAGATGCACTTCTTCCCTTGTTCCATGACTATGTTGAGTTTGAGTACTTAAAACAGCTTGAACTTGAGATAGTCAAGGACAGAAAGACAACTAAGAAGAAACTAAGGGAAGAAGCTGCAAAATCAAGAGCTATCATCCAAAAGAGCATGAAGAAGTCTGCTGATAGGCAGAGGATGATGAGCTTCTTGAAGCTATATGGATTCTTCAGAAGGAGACTTGGCCCCATGTCTCTACTATGGATGAGCATATTAAGGTGATCAAGTAGAAGATCAAAAGTGGAGAGCTCATTGACTTACACTCCACTCCAAGTCAAGCCCCACCTGAAGTGAAGGTTAAGGTTGAACAAACAGAGACAACACGACCTAGACCTCCTGCCAAAATCAGCAAGCTTCATCTTCTGATCCACAACAGGGTCAACCTCCCTCTCCTTCTGAGCCTGAGAGAGAGGAAGTCCCAACTGAGAAAGATAATGAAGATCAATCTGGTACTGCAGGCCTGTCTTCTCAGTTAAAATCTTCAAAGAGAAAGAAGAGGATGGCTTCTAAACCAAAGCCAAAGAAGAAGAAGACTGCACCCTCTTCTAAACCCCAAGATGAATCAAAACATCCTGAGGATGTGCAGCCAGGGAATGCTACATCAACTCCAATTCAAACAGCTCCTCTAGCATCAGGAAGACCCATCTTGTCTTGGACATACACCATAAATCTAGAAAGATGGCATGTCATTAGAGATCAAGGCACTGAAGACATTTACACATGGAAAGATATGTTTCAGTTGTCTCTGCATGACCTCTTTGATATGAGAAGACATTTTGACAGTCTGAAGGATCCTGATCACCTTATGAAGAAAGGATTGGTGATCATCCTAATGATGACTATTGATATCTGAAGTCTACTAAGTGTTTTGGTAGCATCAGCCTAGGGGGACTTTGTAGAGATTAATGAAGATGCTGATGTAACCTAAACATCCAATGTCTATCTTGCATGTTTGACAAGTGCTATGAAGAAGAATGTTTAGGAAGTTTCACACATGCAACAAAATTATTCTAAGTGTGAAATCTTTCACAGCCAAGACCAATATCTTCCGAAGCCAAATATGAAGTCTTCCAAAGCCTCAGAGACAAAGTCTTCTGAAGCTTCAACTCATGAAGATAGATTTCTTCCGAATACTTTTAACACATGCTTTATCTGATGTACTTTTCCATAAAGATGGACACCTTTCCGCTGCACCTCTGTAAGGTCACCAACTTACATGAGTTGGTGAAAAGATCCATGCTTTTGGTAACTGTACATTGAGGTCTTGAGTCTGTAACTTTCTACTTCATGTGCTTTATCCTTTTTGTAATAGATAAAGATGTGAGCTATGGCATGTCATAGTCACTAGTCAAAAGGCAATTTGCCTTTTGACTCTACAATTGATTTTGTTTGTGTCTAGTCAATTGTATCCGGCTGGCTTTCAAAGTATAGCCGGCTGTAGGATGTAGTATAAATATCTCATGTTCTTGTATCTTTCTATTACGCTTTTAACAATTGTAATAGAACATAGGGAAAGCAATATACTGCATTCTTGAAAACCATATACTCGTGTTCTTTGTGTTCAGTCTCTTACATTACTTGTGTTCTGTCTCTTGCATTACTTGTGTTCTTAGTGTCTTACCTTGGTTAATCCAGTCTTACTGTTTGATTAAAGTTTAGTTAATCTCCTCTTTGTGTTGTTGTGTTGTAACTAACCCCCTTCTACGATCCTGTAGTATCCCAACCCTAGGTCAGAACCTTTACGTTAGAAGTGTTTCACCTGGAAATGAATAACCAGGCAACACTACTGAAGTACAAAACTCTAGGAAGGAGTTATAAACAAAACTAAGAAGGGATGTTTTTATAAGGCTTTTATGTCATGTAAACCTCAAGACCTTAATGAAAAAAAGAGGAGCGGTACAAGCTTTGCATGGTTAGAAGAAATGGAGTCAGTTTTAGATATCAACAGGTGTGCTGATAATTATAAGACCATGTTTGTTTTGCATTCAAACTAAAGGAAGAGATGTTATGAAAAGGTTAAACTATGAGGAATTTAGAACCTAGTGATCAAGAAATATTATCTTTATAATAGAAATAGAAAGGTTAGAAACAAAATTCTTATAACTAGAAATAAAGGGTGCTGCATATCAGGAGTATATAGATAGATATAATGAATTATCTAGATTAGTGCCATACCTAGTTACACTAAAAACTAAAAGGATAGGAAGATACATCTGGGGTTTAGTACCACAAATAAGATGGACGGTAAAGTCAGTCATGCCTAAGACTTTTCAAGATGTAGTAACTGTTAGGGTTTGTTAGAACAAGATACACAGTTTAACCATTTAAACTTTGTGAAAACGCAGAGGAAAAAAGCTTTATTACATAGTTTGTAAACTGAAATTTCGGGTTTCATCTTGATATTATAAAGTTACAAACAAACCCAAGAACAAAGGACCTTTTATATGTGAATAAGACTAGCTATGTAAACACAAAACAAACATTATGGACAGCCATAAAGAGGCTGCCAAAAACTACCTTATTCAGCAGCAAAAGAGTCGAGATTGAAGAGGATGTGCTCCAAGAAAACGACTAAGGCACCAAAGGAGGTCCTCTCAAGCTTGCATACCCCAGGCTCTATGACAAACACCTTGTTGCTAGGATTTGAGCACCAAAAAACCGAAAGAGGAGGCTGTTGGAGACCTTTCAGCCGTGAATCTCTTCAACAAGAGGAGAAAACCCTTTTCTTTCTTGTGGTTTTTGCATGTGTGAGAGAGAAGAGGATGGAGTGAATTTCTTGTCTAATGTGTTTTTTCCAAGACCACAAGTGAAACAAAAGAGGCCAACCCCAAAGGGGCGGCCGAATACCCTTTTAACTTTAGGTTTTCCCCCCAAAACTTAAAACCCAATTTAACACATTAACAAGTCACTAATATGAGTTATACATATAATTAACCTTTTAATTGTATAACTCACACACACTCCATTATTATTTGATGTTATTTAAGTAACTTAAATAACATTACAAACAATATCTATAAACAAAATATCCATATAAATTGTTCAATCTCATATGCAACTTATTTAGAAAATCCATTTTCTAAATTGGTGTATTTATTTAATTGTATGATCATATCATAAATTAAATATTATTTGGTGTTTGCTAAGCTTGTTATTGGGTATAACCCGACTTGGATCATAATGTACTAACCACATCAATGTTCTATGTGTCTTGGGCATAAAGAATTCAACAGTAACGTCATCAGGAAGCTTGACTGAGGAAATGATAAGGAATCAATCATTGACTAATTCAATGATTGGAATAAAAGGAAATGGAGAAATAACAACTCTGGAGGAAGATTTGCGAAAAATCAGCAAAAGAAGGTAAACAATTCCTGTGAGAAATTTCATGGGAATTATCCAAGAAAGGAGAACATAGATGAAGATCAATTGTAGTGCAATACCTACAAGAGACACCATAATGATAAGTACAGAATGGTAATTTGCTATAACTGTAAGAAGAAATGACACTTATCAAGGGGGACCCATAAATCCTAAACCAGTTTGCTACCAGTATGGAAATAAGAATTATTTTCGCAACAAGTGTCCGGAACTGAAAGGCAAAAACCCTAATTATCCCGAACAACCCCCGTGGTGGAGCATTTGTATTGCAATTGCTGAAGAAGCCAACACGAACCAGAAGTGGTGATGGGTACGTTTCTTATTAACAATTAGTACGCAATAGTATTATTTGATACAAAAGCAACTCATAGTTTTGTTTCGAATATATTTAAACATATGATATAATTAGGTGATGGAAAAAATAATTAAGGCTAATGAAGTTATTCTTAATTTCACTTAAATTTAGATGAACATTACTTTAATATTGATTTGATTCCTATTGAATTAGGAGATTTTGATGTTGTTATGAGTATGGATTGGTTGAGTAAGAATCAGGCTGAAATTATATATGATAAGAAAATGAAAATATCCCTTTGACTCAGAAAAATAGAACTCTCTGTTATATGGTAAGAAACCTAAAGGTGTTATGAAAATTGTCTCATGTAAGAAGGCTCAGAAATGTTTAAAGAATATATATTTAGCTTTCCTAGTCTATGTAGTTAATACGAAATTAGATAAGATAAATTTAAAAGATGTTCTTATTATTAGTGAATACCCAGGGATATTTCCTGATTATTACTAGGATTGCCACCACCCTTCGTCAAGTAGAATTAAAAATTTAATTAGTACCTGGAACTGCTCCTATAACCAAATCTTCGTGTCGTTTAGCGCCAACAGAAATGAAAGAATTAATGAGTCAACTTTAGGAATTGTTAGATAAAAGGTTTATGCGTCCTAGTGTATCCCCTTGTGGAGCATCAATACTATTTGTTAAGAATAAGGATGGAACTTTTAGAATGTGCATTGATTACCAAGAACTCAATAATGTAATTATCAAGAATAGGTATCCCCTCCCTAAGATAAATGACTTATTCAATCAATTACAAGGATCAAGTTACTTTTCCAAATTTGATTTAAGGTCAGGATATCATCAGCTAAGAGTTCAAGATGAAGATATACCAAATACTACATTTAGAATTAGATATGGTCATTATAAATTTCTGGTAATGCCATTTGGGTTAACCAATATTCCAGCAGTGTTTATGGATTTAATGAATAGAGTATGTAGACCTTGTTTAGATAAATTGTCATAGTCTTTATAAATGATATCTTGATCTATTCCAAGAGTAAGGAAGAACATGAAAAGCACCTAAGGTTGATCTTGGAATTATTTCGAAAAGAAAATATTATGCCAAATTTTCAAAATGCGAATTGTGAAAGAAAAGTACAATTTTTAGGACATGTAGTTAACCAAGAAGAAATTCAGGTTGACCCAAAAAAGATTTAGGCAATTAAGAAATAGGAAGCTCCCAAAAACACAACTAAGGTACGTCAATTTTTAGAGTTGGTCGGTTATGATTGAAAATTTATCGAAAATTTCTCAGAACATCTCAACCTTTTACGAAATTAGCCCAGAAAGATAAACCTTATGTTTGGGGAGAAAAATAGAATGTATTTTTGAACTCTTAAAGATTAAGTTATGCAGTCCTCCTATTTTAGCTCTTCCAAAAAGAATAGATGATTTTGTAGTATACTATGAAGTGTCACACAAGGATTTGGATGTGTTTTAATGTAACAAGATAAAGTAATTTCATATGCATCAAGGCAACTCAGAGGAAGCAAAATTAATTATACTACTCACAATTTAGAATTATGATCAGTAGTAATATTTGGAGACATTATCTATATAGAACTAAGTGCACAATTTATATAACCATAAGAGTTTACAACACATTGATCAAAAATATTTGCAGCATCGGGTTTGTCACTTAGACACTTGGATTTCTCTCAAACTCACTTATAGAAACACTCAACTCAAATGAAGTAAAGTCTTTTACAAGAGTTGATAATAATATAATAAGTAGTAAAGGAACACATAGAAATAAATTTTCAAGGCGCTTGTATATATTACTTCTCAACTCAAGATATTACAAGACTCTTATAAGCATGATACATGAGTTACAATGAGAAACTATATATACTAGATCCTACAGCCGGATATACTTTGATACCAGCCGGAAACCTAAGACTAAAGCATATACTACAATGCTAAAGTTAAGGTATCTTAGATAAAGTATTATCTAAGATATGGTAGTCATGACATGTCCATGACTTACCTTTTGTCACCAATTAAAGATGGCAACTATACTAACATAAAAAGGTAAATAATGGATTAAAGTATGGTCAACTACATGGCTTTTGAGAAAACACCATGTAGTATCTCAGAGATTTGCAGCGGAGTGTCAGGGAGACCATACTTATGTCCACTGGATAATAGTAGTGTTTTCCGAAGGTAAGTTGGCTTCGGAAGAACAAGTTCCTCTGAAAGCCACTTATACTTCGGAAGAGGGTTCTATACTTCCGAGGCTTGAGGACTTCTGTACTTCAGAAGTTGACTTCAGGTCTTTCTTTCTAAGTCTTGAACTTATTTCTGCTTCTCAAAGCTTTTAGCACCAGGGACAAAAGATATTTGTCTGTCTCTTTGTTCTTTCCTAAAGTGGTGCTGAAAAGCTTGTACAAGTCATTGGTGGATAGGAGATCCAGTCTATCACTCTGAATGACATGTACCCTTTGTTGTATCCCCCTGAAAAAAGTTAGTTGACGGGAGTTATAGTCATACTCCCATCTAACTATGGATTCAAGTTTAGGACCTTCAACCATTTGTAAAAAGGCTTTACCTTTGGTTGCTGATCCCTTTCTTTCCTCCTTCTCTCTCAGTTTCAACTCTTCTTCAACCTTGCTTCTAGCAGTTAGCTCGGCCATATGAAGGCTACCTAGATGATTCTGATATGGGCAGTTACATTAGAGTTTGAAGGGTTGGAGAATATCTTCTCTGCTAACTCAGCAATGTCAAATCTGCTTAAGTGTAGCATAGATGAGGTACTCAGCCTGTTGAGCTCTCCATTCTCTCTTTCAACAACAAAGTTGTGAGAAGAGTCTTCAAACCTCCACTGGATGATCTTCTTTCTAGGTGCAAGAGGTTGTCTTGGCACCCGGTCGCTTTTCTTGGTATCCAGTAGAGTCACCAGCCTTCTCCTTAACTTCTTTTCTTCCTCATTCAAAGTGTCTGAATTGAGGCCAAGGAGATTTGCAGCTTGGTCCAATGTTCCTCTGGGCAGATCAAGAAATTGATCTCTAGTGAGGGAACTTGAGGATCCGTCAACATAGGTCAAATTAACAGAATCCTCCTCACAGGAGATATCGCTCAGAGTTGTGCATTTTATGAGCTTTGTCTTGACTGCCTTGAATTCTTCTAAGGAGAGATGTTTAGAAGGCTAAGAGGATGGTTTGATGGGTTGATGGGTAGGTTGAGGTGTTTGGGTTCTGGCTAGAGCTTTGGGTTGGAGGATGAGTAGTTTAGGTGGTTGAGGTGAAGGGGTTGGTAAGGTGATGGTGTAGGTTCAGGGGTGTATGGTTCGGTTTTGATGGGGAGTGAAAAGGGTATAGGTTCAGGTTGTGGTTGGGTTTGGAGTTTGGGTTGAGTGGTTGCTTTGAAGGTCATCCCCTATCCCCTTCTATACATCTCCTTCCTCTTCCCCGCGCGAATGTCAGCCTTAATGTCACTGACATGTTGCAGGAGAGTCTTTTCTGACATAGGACCCACCTGCCTGCCAGAGAAGCCATGAGCTTTAAGATAGCTCTTCATCCAGGCCTTCTCACCTATTTTCTTGGCAGCAGTCAGTCCTGCTTCCTCTTCCTTCTTCTTCTTCTGCAATAGCTTTTCCCTTTCAGCTCTCTTTCTCTCTTTCTCCATTTGATCTTGCTCTTTGTTGAAGAGACATAAGATCGTATCATTGTTATGTGGAGATAATTCTTCTTGAGAGAACCTCTGGAGGTTAGGAAAGTTATCCTTTCCCTCCTGAGCTGTAGATCAGCTTCTTTTTCTTTCCTCTCCCTTTCTTCTTCTAAGGCCACCTTGCAGCTTCTTCTTTTTTCTGTTTTAGAAGCAAGGTTGCCTTTTCCATCTCTATTAACTCCTCTAATGGTAGCAGGATTACATCTTCAGTTGCAGCTTCTAGACTAACAAGTCTATCGATAATCTCTACCGTTTTTCGGTTGTTGACCGCCTCCTGGTTGGCTGCAGCTGCTTTGGTACTTGCAGCTAGCAGTTTTCTAGTTGTCCCTACCTTTTCTTTTGAGTTTCTCCAACCTTTCTTCCTTCTGAAGCTCTTTCGAAGTCATCTTCCTCTTTCCTTTGATGTCTTCGGAAGTACTAGACTTTGGGGGTTCTTGGATGGAAGATTCAGGTTGAGTAATAGAGATGGGAGCTGGAGTTAATGCTGATGTTAGAGCTAAAGGTTGGGTGAGAAAATCCTCCCTATTAACCTCATATGCAAGTTCCAGGATTGCATCTATGACTATTAAATCACCTGATAATGAGAATAGTCCTTTCGCAGCAGCAATCTTAGCTTCGGAAGTTTGAAATTGTTCTTCCGAGGCTTTCAATTGTGCTTCGGAAGTCTGTGAAAATGCACTATCTGTCCCAACTGTTTCATTGCTGGGCCATCAGTCCTTGTTTCCCCTTCGAAGTTAATCTTAGGTTCCACTTGGACCTTAGGTTGACCAACTTCCCTCAATAGTGGTAAAAGGTGCATTTACCTCCGAAGCTCTTGAGCTTCGAAGTAGATCACATACATATCAGGACTTGGCTGTTCTATAAGAGATTCCAATAGGAACTTGTTAAGAACCTATTGTGATCTTGGAGCATCCTTTGATCCATTGAATGACCACTGGAGAAGGCTCAGGGAAAGTTGAAGCTTGTTGCACATGATATTTTGATCTCAAGGAAGTGAGAGCTTGACTTTGGGTTTCCTCTTGTCTTTGACTTTGTCTCTGAACACTCTCCCGCTTTTTGGTAGCATCATCCTGAGAGCTTGATGAGCTAGAGGAAGAGTGTTGGACCAAAAGAACCAATGAGCCAAGATCAGAAAACCTCTAAGTCCCACATGATATCACACAACTGCTGAAGGCTTCATCAGCAGTTCGACAAGTGCTGAAGACTTCAACAGCTGAAGATCAAGTACTGAAGCTCAACAGCTGAAGAACAAAAGTGCTGAAGCTCAACAGCTGAAGAACAAAAGTGCTGAAGTACAACAGCTGATGAACACAAGTGCTGAAGCTGAAGACCAAAGTACTGAAGGTCAACAGCTGAAGAACACAAGTGCTGAAGCTGAAGACCAAAGTACTGAAGGTCAACAGGTGAAGAATACAAGTGCTGAAGCTGAAGACCAAAGTACTGAAGTACAACAGCTGAAGAGTCCACATGTGCTGAAGATCAACAACTGATGTACAAAGTCTGAAGACAAAGACTGAAGACATCAGCTGATGACATCTACTGAAGTCATCAGCTGATGAAACGTCTGAAGTTCAAGTCTGAAGACCAAGTACTGAAGTTTCAGTAGTTTGTCACAACAGCTGAAGAGTACTTCTTCAGTAGTTGTGATATCAGTAGTTTTATGTTTTTACTTCAGTAGTTTTGTAAAACGACTGAAGAGCTTGTTCTTCAGTCGTTGTAGTTTCAGTAGTTTCTTTTCAGTAGTTGTAGTAACTGATAACACTTAGAATTTTTGTAAGAAGATGTCAGCTGTTTTGACATCTTCATAGTTTTGTTTCAGTTGTTAAATATTCTGTTAGATGTCACTATCAAGTGACATCAGCAGACGTCACATCTTCTATATAAGGAATGTTCCACCACGACATTCCTATATAAGGGATGATTGACCTGATTGTATGTGTGACAATTTGCCACCATGAAAGCGTGTGATTGAATGAAATATTCTTTTTGCATAAACTTTCTCTCTCTGTAACTAATTCTGTTCATTGCAATATCTTTGGTATTCTTGCTCGAGTTGTGCTAGTTAGTACTCTATTCCGCTGCTGAAATCATTCGAATCGATCAAACTAGATGCTGAGATCCTATCAAATGGTATCAGAGCAGGTTAATCATCATGATCGATCTAACAATTGATCATTGAAACTGCTCATTTGCTCTAAGTTTGATCGAACTAGCAAATTCGCACGAATCTGTTATAGAGATTGAAGTTCTGTCGCTTTTGGCTATTTTAATTGAGGTTCTTAGTGTTTTTGAGCTAAATTTGTTTTTACTTATCTTGAATTTGTCTGAATTTTCGAAAATGACTACACCTTCTAATCCACACAATACTGGTTCCTCAACCAAGCCTCCGATGCTGGTTAGGAATGAGTATAACATTGGCAACGAAGAATGCTCCATCACCTGTCTGTCAATAGTTCAGGTTGTTGGACATCCGTGGTACATGGACCACATAAGCCAATGGTGAATCATCCGGAAACAAATCAGTTGATTCCGAAGAAGAAGGAACAATACTCTGATGAGGACAAGAAGTTGTTTGAGATTGATGCTAAAGCCCATGGAATTCTGGCCATGGCACTGCCTAATGAAATCTATTCCGGCTTATGCATCATGAAACTGCTCATGACCTCTAGAATGCATTGAAAGAACAATTTGGTGGTACTGATGAGGTCTTAGCAAACAACAGGAAAATCCTCGCCCAACAGTATGAGACTTTTGCTCATAGAAAGGGTGAGACTCTGACTCAGCAGTTTGAGCGTTTTCATGTTTAATCTCTGAGTTGAAAATGGTTAAACATGAATATACCAAAAGCCAAATGAACCACAGATTCCTCAGATCACTGCCTGAGAGATGGGACACATATACAATATCCTACGCTCCAGTCCAAATCTGGATAATCTATCTCTCACCCCACTTCATGGGAAACTGCTTACATTCGAAAGAGAGATAGAGCAGAAAAGGAAACTGGCTTCATCTGGTAAGCTCACTGAAGACTTTGTACCAGGCAACATTGCCTTGGTTGGTCATGAGTCAGAATATGCTTCATCCGAATGCCAGTATGATGAGCATATTGATTCTTTTCAAACACTTTTGATTCTGCATTTGTGAGTGTTGATAGTCAGTTTACTGGGTGTAATAATGACAATCTATGCTTCATCATGGATGATCTCAAGGGGATTGTTGATGATGACTTAGAAGAGATGGATATTTTGAGCCAAATGGCCTTGATAAATATCAGATCTTAGAAGTTCTACAAAAGAACTGGAAGAAAGTTCCCAGGACTCTCTGGCAAAACCAAAGTTGGTTTTGACAAGAGTAAGTTGAGGTTTCACAAATGCCACAGGCTTGGACACTTTGCTAGAGAATGTAGATCATCTGGATCTAATTCTTCTGCACCCTTTGTGACTTTCCCTGGCAATAGTCAACAACATAGAGGGCAACATCCTGTCAATTCTGGTCATCATTCTCAACCACAATCTCCTGCATATTTTGTTCCTCAGGGTCCAATGCCATATCCTTACCCTTGTTATTACATGCCACAAACCAGTCAGGTTCAAGCACCCATTGCTCAACAACCACATGCTCTTCCTGAGCCTCAACCATCTCAATCTCATCAACCTCCTTAACCTCAACAACACAGCTTCTTCACCCCTGGAGTTGTTGACTGGAGCAGTTTACCAGATGACATGTCTGGTCATGAACAACTGCTCACAGGTGCTGGTCAACATGGTGGTGACAGTCCTTTTGGGAATCTGGCACTTATGGCTCTGGAGTCTGTAGATGAATCATCCTCAAATGCCTGTTCATCACAGGTATCACAGGTATCCTCTAAGGCTAAGGCCAAATTATGTTCTGAAACATGCATAGCAGCATTTGCCTCTATTAGAGAAGCAAATGTAGCTTTAATTAATAAGAACATAGAGCTAGAAAATATCATTTCCAAAAGAAAAGCTGAGTTTGAGTCTATACTTAAAGAGAAAAATGATGAGATTTATAAACTTAAATGCCAAATCACTGATGATAAGGCTAGGGAAGATGTACTTTTAGAAAAGTACAAAGACCTCAAAGAAACCTTGCAGTCACCCAGGTAGAGTGTGATCGATGGGTACAATCATGCAAAGGTTTTGAAATGCTTCTTAGTAAGCAATCAGCTTCCAATGTGAAGTTTGGCATTGGTTATAATCACACTGCTCCTCCCTACAGATTTTGCTTCAAGAGCAGAAGTGAAATCTATGGAGAAAGCAATAACCAATCCACCTCATCATGTGATTCACTTTCTGATAGAGCACCATCAGAAGTTGAAGTTAGTATTATTCCCTCGTTGAACCTATCAGCTGATCTTGATGGTTCAAATACTGACACTCACATGATCAAAGAGTTGATCAACTCAGGAGTTATTTCTGGAAGTCCTGAAAGGACTGGAGAGCAAGATTTAACACCTGAAGTTCAAACTCCAACTACTGTCAGCACTGAAGAGAAGAAAACTATCACTAGAAAGGTTTGAAGACTACTAAAGAGGAAGTCAAGAAAGCAAATAGTGCTTCCAAAGTGCTGAAGAACAAGTCTTCAGCAGTTTCATTCTCTTTAGTTGATGATCAACATAAGATGAAGAAGAAACCATCTGAAATATGTGGTTTGTTCAATCATCTTACAGATGATTGTTGGTACAAAAGAGGATCCAAACTCAAACATAAAGAAGAAATTAAAGAGAAAATGGTTAAAATGAAAACTGAGTTTGAAGCCACATTTGTACCAGCAACATCAAATCCTGTAACCCTTAAGTCCAAAAAGAAATCCAAAAAGGAAGGGGTTAAACGGTAACAGCTGAGATTGCTCAAAAGAAGAAGGTGCAACATAGGAACTTATCAAACTCCAATGCCAATGTGTCTGGAGAGCTGAAAGCTTTATCACAAAATCAAACACAGCTGGTTATGATGGTTCAACATCTATTGGGAAGAGTTAACCAATTAGATGTTCCTATGTTGAAACCACAGAAAAGGAGGTCTAAGCCAAAGGATTCCTCTTCTTCACCATCTTCTTCCTCTCAGGCTGTTGTTTCCAACAAACCTGTTAGTTTACCATCTGTTGATAGAACAGGCCCAAAACCAAAAAGTTTTGGTCTCAAAATCTAACTAATTTGTTGTGTTTTGCAGGGTTCTTCAACATGCCACAGAGGCATCTGGTATGTAGACAGTGGAGGATCCATGCATATGACAGGAAACAGATCACTTCTTAATGACTACTCTCAAGGAAGGAAGGGGTTTGTGTCATTTGGCAATGATGCAAAGGGTTACATCATTGGCAAAGGCTTTGTTTCCAATGGGGAAATAAAGTTTGATGATGTTAACCATGTGGAAAATCTCAAGTACAACCTCTTGAGTGTCAGTCAAATGTGTGACAAAGGCCATGTTGCTCTTTTCACCAGTCAGAACTGTCAGATTCTGTCATCCAAAGTTCTAAGTTTGATTGATAAGGTGTTGGATGAATACACTCTCCTGAAGGCCAACAGGACAGGAAGAGTGTATGCCTTAGATCTTTCCAAGAAAATAGATCTCAAAGGCCATCCCTTGCCTATTTTCCAAGGCTTCCCCTCAAGAATCTACTCTATGGCATAAAAGGCTGGGTCATGTTAATCTCAAAAACATGAATCAGCTGACAAACCATGGTTTAGTAAGGGGACTGCCTATGAAGGAGTTCAAATGTGACGATAACTGCACTGCTTGTTTAAAAGAAAAACAACACAAAGCTTCATTTCCCTCCATAGAAGAACCTAAGTCCACTGCCTGCTTACAGCTCCTTCACATGGATCTCTTTGGTCCTGTGAGAGTGATGAGTATGGCTAAGAAGAAATACTGTCTGGTAATTATGGATGATTACTCCAGATTTGTATGGACTTTCTTCTTGCATTCAAAGGATGAGGCAGCTCAGAAGATTATCAACTTTGTGTTGTATGTTGAGAAGCAGTATTCCCTCTCAGTCAAGTGTATTAGAAGTGATAATGGAACAGAATTCAGAAACAATACACTGATGAGTTCTAACTCTCAAAGGGAATCAAGAGGCAGTTTAGCATTCCAAGAACTCCTGAACAAAATAGAGTAGTGGAGAGAAAGAACAGGACCCTTATTGAAGCTGCAAGGTCCATGTGGCTGATTCTGGACTGCCAATGACTTTTTGGGCTGAAGCTGTCAATACGCTTGCTATGTACAGAATAGAGTTCTAGTAAATCAGAGGTTGATAAAGACTCCGTATGAAGTTCTTCATCATTTGGCCCCTCTAATTTCATTTTTCAGAGCTTTTGGGTGTCCTTGTTTCATTCTCAACACACGGGATCAACTCCAAAAATTTGATCCTAAGGTGGATGCAGGGTACTTTGTTGATTATTCATCAACTTGCAAAGCATACAGAGTCTCAACTGTAGAACAAAGATGGTTGAAGAGACTCTACATGTTAAGTTAATGAATCTCCAAAGGACAAGATTCCCAAAAGCTGTGGAGCTATTTGATTTGGACATACTGCAATATGTCCTTATCAAACTCCTGCTGTTGCTCCTATCAACAGTTCACCACCTGGTGGTACTGCTGGTGCTGATGATGATGATGATAGCAGTACTCACCTCTTCAGGTTAGTGACCAACTGCCTGTGTCCTCTAAACCTGATGCTCCTGTAGCTTCAGTAGCTTCATCCACAACAAGTGCTGATAAGATTTCTGCATCTTCAACTTCATTTGAGTTGCCACCATCTACATGGTTTCAAGAGTCTACATCAACATCTGTTGCTGCTGAAGGTTCTACAAACACTTGCACTGATCTCATTGTTTATCCAGAGCTGAAGAATCACCCAATGTCTCAGATCATTGGTGATATCAATGCTGGAGTTTCAACCAGAAGTCAATTGTCCAATTTCTGCTTCTATGCTCTCTTCATCAGTCAGCTAGAGCCAAAGAATTATCATGTTGCACTTAGAGACAATGGCTGGGTTGAAGCAATGCAGCTTGAGCTTCTTCAGTTCAAAAAGCAGCAAGTGTGGGAGCTTGTTCCTCTTCCCCCAGGTAAGTGTGCAATAGGCACTAAATGGGTGTTTAGGAATAAAACAGATGAAAATGGGCTTATTGTTAGAACAAGGCCAGACTGGTTGTTCAGGGGTTTGCACAAGAAGAAGGTATTGATTATGATGAAACCTTTACCCCTGTAGCCAGACTGGAGGCAATTAGATTGTTCTTAGCCTATGCTGCACTCCACAATCTTAAAGTTTTTCAAATGGATGTAAAAGTGAATTTTTATATGGTAAAATAAAAGAAGAAGTTTATGTGTGTCAACCACCAGGTTTTGAGGATAATAAACACCCAGAATGGGTATACAAGCTTGATAAGGCTCTTTATGGGTTGAAACAAGCTCCTAGAGCCTGGTATGAGACATTATCTAACTTTCTTTTGCAAATATTTCACTAGAGGCTCCATAGATAAAACTTTTTATTAAGAAGGTGGATCAGCATAAGCTACTTGTTCAAATTTATGTTGATGATATTATATTTGCATCCTCTGATCCCCAGTTGTGTGATGATTTTACAAAATTAATGCAAATGAAGTTTGAAATGAGTGCAATGGGAGAATTACAGTTCTTTCTAGGCTTGCAAATCAAACAAAAAGCTGATGGAATTTTCATTCATCAGTCTAAATATACAAAAGATCTTTTAAATAAGTTTGATTTACAAAACTGTAAGCCCTGTTCTACTCCCATGTGCAACACCACACAATTGGATATTGATCAAAAAGGTAAAGCTGTTGATGAAACGCTTTACAGATGTATGATTGGGTCCTTGATGTATTTAACAGCTTCTAGACCAGATATTATGTTTGCTACATGTGTTTGTGCTAGATTTCAGGCTGCACCTAAAGAGTCTCATCTGATTGCAGTCAAGAGGATCTTTAGATATTTGCAAGGTACACAATCTCTAGGTTTATGGTATTCCACTGGGCACTCTTGCAAATTAGTTGCTTTCTCTGATAGTGACTATGCAGGGTGTAAGTTAACCAGGAAATCAACTTCTTGTGGATGTCAATTCCTAGGCAACTGTTTGATTTCTTGGTAGAGTAAGAAACAAACATCTGTTGCTACATCCACTGCTGAAGCCGAGTACATTGCTGCTGCAAGTTGTACATCCCAAGTACTCTGGCTTCAGAATCAACTTTTGGATTATGGCATTACAGAGACTAAGACTCCGTTATTAATGGATAGTGCTTCAGCTCTTTGCATTGTCAAAATCCAGTCCAGCACTCTAGGACCAAACATATAGAAATTAGACATCATTTTATAAGAGATTGTTTTGAAAAGGGTCTAATTAATCCTATGTTTGTGCCTAGTGCTGATGAGCTTGCAGACATTTTTACTAAGCCTTTGGATAGTTCAACTTTCCACAACCTGGTGTTAAGGCTTGGTATGCTGCAGCTAGAATAAGTGACAACTACTGATGATCTCAGTAATAAGTACTGATGATCATTGGTAACCATGTCACAAATAAGTACTGATGAGTTCTTTTACCCTCAGTAGTTTTTATAACTACTGAAGGCTAAATGCCTCACAAGTACTGAAGTACTTTATGTTCTTTCAAACTACTGATGTAGTTACAACTACTGATGTAGTTACAACTACGATGTAGTTACAACTACTGATGTAGTTACAACACTGAAATCAGTAAAAACAGATAAGTACTGACGTCCTATGAAACACCTGAAAAGCAGATGAAAAGTCTGATGAGTAAGTGTTGAAGACAGTATGAAACAACTGAAAAGCTAAGAATTGACGAAAACAGCTGATGAGTAATTTCTCTTCAGTTGTTTCTACAACTGCTGTTTCTAAACAACTGAAGCAAGACCACAGTCTTCAGTAGTTTCACAACTACTGATAACTAATACCAAGTCTTCAATTGTTTACAACAACTGATGGCAAAACCACTGTCTTCAGTAGTTTCACAACTACTGATGACAAAAACCAAGTCCTCAGTTGTTTACATCATATGAAGTCAAACCACTACCTTCAGTAGTTTCATAATACTGATGGTTAACACCAAGACTTCAGCTGTTTCAACGTCTGATGGTCAAAACCAAGTCTTCAGTTGTTTTATAACAACTGATGACAAACCACCACTATCAGTCGTTTTAAACCTCTGAAGGTTAATACCACGTCATTAGTATTTCAAATAGCTGATGACCACACCAAAACCTTCAGTAGTTTTCTTTCTGCCTTTTCCTCTCCCAACCCTATAAATACTTGTCTTCTTCTCAAACGGTCCATTAGCGTTCTTCTGACCTTCTACTTTCAAAAATGGCAACCATGAGTCTAAAACCCCGACATAACTGCGTCGCCTACCTCACGAAATCGGCCTTCTGGACAAAGTTTGATCACGCCATAGACCTAATGGCTGGTTCTCAATATAATACTCTGCTCTTAAACCCGACCATCTACCTAGAGTCACTCAGTCAGTTTTGGTCCAATGCCTACGTTCACACTGATGTGCCTACCGACCAAATCTCTGTTAGTCATTGGTCAACCAAAACAAGTAGAGGTTACACCTGATAGCATTCGTTGAGTGCTAAATTTACAAGATGCTACTGCTGTGACTGAGTACCCGAAGGGCACAACTGATATGTCCTTCCTCAATAATGGGTACGACGGAAATCTTCGAGCTGCTACCATACTGAAGAAGAACTTCCCTGATGCTGAACGATTAATATTTCATATGGTGAATGTTTGCTTAGCCTCGAAGACATCCTCATGGGATCAAATGTCTTCCCGGTGGCAACAGGTATTATATTCATTCTAGAACACCAACCTTTAAATTTTTCACAATTGTGTTTCTAGAAATCAAAGATCTGGTATAGAAACCTATGGGAAAAAGAGGTTATTATATCCCAGGTTTCTGATGGCCATAATTTTAAATGAATTAACCACTAATGGCCTTGTTGGCCTTGGAGTCCCTGCATCACTGTTCTAGCTGAGTATACTCCAGGCATAACTCCGACCAATCCCTCAAAAAGCTGCCCGTTTGCTAAAACCCAAGCAAAGGGAACCCACAGTTTCAATTGCCAGATCCAAGTCCCCCCAAGCCAAAATCCAAACCCAAACAAGCGAATCAGGGAGATGAGTCCCCTGATGATGCTCCTGTACCACCCAAACAGGATAAACCTACTGGTTCAAACCCCTAGAGTGTTAACGACTCAACCAGCCACAGCCGCACAGGTATCCTCTCAAAAGGATCCTGTTGCAACCATTTCAGGGGAAACCACATTGCTGAGACCTCTCTCACTTGAGGAGGTTATCATTGAAGAATCATCCCTCCCCCAGATGCAATCAGCTCTATCCCCTCTCCCCATGCAAATGCCCCAAAGCCCAACCATTATAATTGCCAATATGCTGACTCACTGCATGCCTCTCCTCCTCCCCTACAACCACCACAAAGGGGAGAACAACAACATTGAGGAAGAGGATACACATGCTTCTGACAACCCACAGCACCGGGCTTTAATGTTCTATCTCCTGGTGTGGTATGAGCCAGAACATCTGGTGAGGTTGCCCCTCTTCTGAATCAGCATATGATCAGACTGAGGCTGGTAACATTCTTAGACTCACCAGAGGCAAAGCTGATGAAGAACAATTCCTGAGGCTGGAAGTCCCCAGTTCCAAGACAAAGGGGCACATGCGTTATCTGGTCTACACCCAGTGCATGTACATCCTGCTACAAGCAGGAGGTCAGGTGATTCACATCTGCTGATTGACCTGGGCTTCTTTTATGATGTTCTTGCCCAGAACACAATCCTAGAGGAGGAAGTCAGTAGGCTGCAAAACTGTTGGTCCATGTGATCGATGAACAGTACAATTGATAGGATAATTTGATCAATATCAAACACACAATCCAAATAACAACAATTAAGAAGTGAATATGATGATCAAGACATAATTGGTACTCAAATGAACAAACTCACTCAATAACAACAAGCACAATTGTAGTTCAATGAAGTAACTGCTTAGAAATGGTAGCTTGCAACAGAATTCCATGATTAGGGTTTTGCAAGCTTTCCGTACAAGTGAAATGACAATAGTATATAGCAGTCATAGATTCGCTGACAGTTTCGCTACCAGCGAAACTGTCATGCCGAAACTATAGTTTTCGCCCGGCAGAACACAAGTTCGCCGGGTAAACCAAAACAGCAAACTGTGAGCGAATGTATAGATTCGCTCACAGTTTCGCTGGACTGCCAAAACTGCTAATTACAAACAAAATACAAATGAAACTAACAAAAGTCCTATTACAATGTAAAGTAAACATCTATACTAAAGTGAGTCCAACCTAACATGATCTTCAATACTCCCCCTAGGTTGGACCTCACTATCTTCACTTCTCTTGATTTGACTCGTCGGCTCCGGTTTCCTCTGCTGCTGTTGGTCTATCTTCATCACCTCCTGCAGCAACATCTTTAGAAGCTTCAACCACTGATCCTCCAAGGTTTTCCTGCATCACCAGCTTCCTCAGAATGACCACTAGCTCTAGCAAACTGCCTGTCATGTCTTGAACATCCATGGCAAAGTCATCTTGTGCTCTCACCTTTTCAGCCAAACTCTTTACCTCCACCCGTACTCCTCTTATTTTGTTTGCCACATTCATAAACAAGCTTGCCTCTTTTCGTGTTCCTCTCCTGCCCCAGCCTTAATATGATTTTCATAAAGAGTCAAGAGATCTTCATCACTGAAGCTGAATAATTCCATCGGGTCAAACACCCTAAACTCTTTTCCGTGTTTGGCTCTAATCACCGCCTCGCCAGTGTTATTATCATAAACCACTTTTCAAAGTCCTGTAAACGTTGGGGAAGAGGATCAGCCAATCTTACCCTGTTTACAGTCTTTGGTGGTTTGACTCTCAAAACAATCCTCCCTTTGCCAGTCTCCCTGTCTTTATCTTTCTTTGATCTTTACGTTCAGCCTTCATGTATCCAAATGACTCAAAATTATCATTAAGTCCATTTTTAATTTCCTTCTCAAGAAATACACCCTTTTAACTTAAATGAGCATTAATCAAAGGCAAAGTGGCCAACCGTCTCAGATCCCATTTGGGCAAGGTCTTAAAAGCCTTCCTCTTGAGCATGTAGCTGATATTACCTCCTATTCTTTTAATCATAAACATCTTTAAACTAGGATTATAACACCAACTTATTATCTTCTTGTCTGCCTCTTTCCTGCTTAAACCTTCCATATTTTGAAACAAAGGAGTAAGTTCTTCAGCCTCCTTCTCCTTCACCAACCAGTCACTCTTATCCATCTCAAACACATCAGCTTCATCATCTCCCTTCTTAGCAACATACACCAGTGGTCTCTCATCTACTTCATAAAACTCTGGTTCAGAATCATAATCAACCAATTGCTCATCCTCCTCTTCTTCATCAATCAAACCTTTTCCTTTATCAGACATTCCCTCAGTGGTAGCAGTAACAACCACTTCTTCACCCATACTATCCTTATCAAAATCAAACTATAGGTTAACAAACCCTGCTTCAATAATATCATCATCCTCATTTCTTCCAGTATCTTCTCTTGGGATCTCTTGTTCCCCTGCTTCAGTATTAGCTGCTCCAGAAGTGCCCTCTCCTACCTTGGATGAAGTACCCACATTCAAGAATGAGTACTTAGATATATCAGTCATATCATCTAACTCAGATTGAGTTAGTTGACTAGGTAGGCCAGCAGCAGCTTTCATCTGAGAAATTTCTTCAAACAATCTCTTAATCAAATTATTCTGGTCAACCAACATCTTTTTCATTCCTTCAATTACCTCTTCCTTCTGTTTTTCCCTAATCTCCTGGAACGTCAGTTTAGTCTTTATCATACTCAACTCATTGGCCAATGAAGTATTTAGACTACGAATAACATCCTCATCAAGACCAGCACTAGCCTCTTTCCCTGCTGTGAAACCCTCGTGTCGATGTTTTGATCTCCGTTCAGGCTCAACAAAGTCAGTTTTCTTTTTAGATCTCCGTTCTTTCTCCACCCTTATCTCCTCTGCTTGTGCATCTATATCTTCTTCAAAATCATAATCTTTCTCTTTTGCATATCTCTTTCTCTTCTTAGCTGCATCAGCTTGTTGCACCCTTGTTTCCTTAGTCCTTTTGTTTTCAGACTCATCGACCCGTCTGATATAATTCCAGCGTTTTGGAGGGTACATATTTTCCCAGAGATGGGTGATTTTACCACTGAAATCATGGCGGATAGCACAGCAATCAGCAAATATCCGAGGGTTCATCTGCACTAATCTCTTGACTTCACCTTGTTTAGGAACATCAGGAATAAGATCATCAATAATCATCTGAATAAAGCAAGGATATAACAACCATTTATCCTTCTTCACAGCCATCACATTCTCTGCCATACACGCAAAGATCAGTCTAGCAATGTTTGCTTTCTCCCCTTTACAACATATCACCATAGCTTTGGCCCAGTCAAGATTAAGTCCATCGGATCCACCCTTACGGTGATCTAAGCACATAATAAAACATGAGCTATATATCTCCATTCCTTAGATAAAAAACTTTTTAATCTCCTTCCTCGAACCAAAAGCTGGTCCCTCATACCCCATTTGTCTGAAAGCTTGGAATACTTCAGACTCCGTCATATCCACTTCATCACCAGTATCATCTTCTAGTCTAAGAATCCTCGACACGCTCTCAGCAGTAATAGTTATATCATGATCAATCACTCAAGCTGTGATTCTCTGTACATCTCCTCCAGTGTTGTATTCTGCTGATCTCCAAAAATCTCTAATATTAAGATCATAGATAGTGGGTGAGTGAGAGATAGCATATGCAATGGGTGATCTCTGAAGCCATCTAATGCAGTCACGAAATCCGGCCGCCTTTGGAAGAGTATCGTCTAATATGGCAGTGATGTTATTCCTATCATCAAACTTGAGATTCGCCATGATAACCTGAGAAGAACAACAAATAAATTTGAATATGAAATATTGAAAATAAGAAAATAAAACAAAAACAAAAGAAACAATCAATTTCGGCAAGCGAAACAATAGTTTCGCTCACTAAGACATGATAGTTTCGCTGAATCAAAGACAATTTCGACAAGGAAAACAAACAGTTTCGACAAGCGAAACTATAATTTCGCTCATTGAAACTTGTTATTTTCACAGAACAAAAATTAGTTTCGACAAGATTAGAATAAATTAAAGTAGTTTCGCAATTAGTTTCACCAAATATTAATTTAGTTTCCCTATTACAAATTAGTTTCGCTGACATAAGAAAATACAGCGAAACTGTGTAAATTAAAGATCAGTCATTGCGAAATTAGAGAAGATATGGCGAAACTGTTAAGTTTGCTCGGACAGCATAACTTTACAGTTTCGCAGAAAAGATGTGAACTTTCGTTCAATTTCGCAGAGAAATTAGTAGTTTCGCTGATCGAACAGCGAAACCTCCGAAGAGACACAATCTAGATAACTTAAGAATAGACTATTTAATCCAGATTAGAAAGTGAATCAGTGTTCGAAACTCACATACGAAGTGAATCTCACGAAAAATCAGTCCAAATCACAAACACATGTCAAAATCGCCTTAAAAGTTATGGATAAACCCTAAAAGTGAAACTGAGCGATTGTGCGAAATTATGAGAGAAAATTCGCAAACATGACTTATATAGAAATAGTTTCGCAGACAGCGAAACTATAGATTCGTCTGGAGAATTTACAGTTTCGCCCAGTGAAACTGTAATTTCGCTAGGATGTAACTGATTAACAACTTATTAGCCAACCTAGCGAAATTGCAGTTTCGCTTTGCGAAATTATTAGCGAAAGAATACTTTCGCACCTTTTATTTTATTATTTATTATTATTTTTTAAATTATAATACTTAAAGGAAGCACATCTAATAATGAGATCTAAAATAATCAGAGATCACATTCTCTAAATATTTTAGAACATAAAGATGATCAAAAATCATCTACCAGTCATGAGATCATACTGAATACAAGATCTGATCACAATATGCATAGAAACAACTGAAATTAGAACAAATCAATAACGATTGCTCATATAATTGTCCACTTAAACTCATGCCTTATCCTTTTTCGAACAACAGCTTATGACTCATTTAAGGTTCGATTAGATGCTTTAAAATGCAAGACCCCACAATCATTTGGTAAAAAACCCTCACCCAACCTCAGGATTTCTTGAATTATGAATCAATCTTCAAAGAACAAGGTTTGTGAATTAGTGTGCAAATGATTATCAACAGAATATTTCATTCTGAGAGAAATTCATCGATAAGATGATTTGACATAATTATATCAAAATGGTGAGAGCTCCCGATCTATACTCACGTATAACAGAGGAGATAACCATTTGAACATGTGCTGATGAGAGCTCCAGGTCAATACTATCATACAGCAGAGGAGATCATCACTCCAGGTCAGTACTCACGTACAACAGAGGAGATAAGTACAGACACAAGACATCTTGACACTAAATATACCAGCAGAGGATGATGACAAAACAAAGCAAAATGAACGAAAGATTCATTCTCAATCCAATTTTTGTCAGGACTCGGTTTTTGTGCAATCCAAAACGATTGAGTAAATCCAGACATTCTTAAGCATAAAGTTTAATTTAATCAAAAAGCTGCTGTCTACTTCATTCATCAGGCAGAGTCTATCAAGCATATCGTTAAAGAATCTGATCCATTTCCTTTTTTTTAATGTGAAACAGAATCCAGTAACAGTTACTATCATTTCTCATAGAAGTACTAGTCATGTAAATAAAATTTTTTAGAGAATATACAATCATTTCTCATCATGTTAAATTCCAATCTCAGAATAATGATATTACTCCCCCAAATTTTTATTTTAATATTTCTATTATTATTAATGAATTTTCATTTTAATTAAATTTTTTTATATGTTTGTTATAATTTTTTTAATAAAGAAATAGAAAATGAAAATTTTTAAAAAGATATTAACCCAAGCATAGAAATCAATTCATAAAAACGAGGTTTATCAAATGTTTTTGTGAAAAGATCAGCTTTTTGATTTTTTGTATCGATGGGTATAATATTAATGAAACCCTTCTCTTGAGCATCACGAATAGCATGGATTCGTGTTTCAATATGCTTTGTGCGGGAATGATGAATGGGGTTTTTAGCAATTGATTTAACACTAATTGGCCCAAATAAATCAGTATGTAACAACTCAAGAGGACTTGATATGCTATTTAAAAGTTTGGGCTTATGAGGTTTCTTATGTTGTTTCCCTTTGGCACATGCCATGCATTTTTCAGTAACAAAAAAATCTTTTAAAGGAAGTCCTCTAACAAGATTGTTCTTGACTAATTTATTAATTATCTTAAAATTGACATGGCCTAAGCGACGATGCCACAAGAGTGACTCAGAGGTTGATGCTTTTGAGAGAAGACAAGTTGCAGTAGCCTTTGACTCATTTGAATTCATATCAAGAAGATATGTATCATGTTTCCTTGGAGAACGCATGAGAATTAAATCCTCCGGAATAGCTATCGCTGATTTAAAAAATAAACATTCGTCAGATTTAAATAGAACAGGAATGTCTTTATCACAAATTTGAGAGACACTCCGAAGATTAAAAGCCAATTCAGGAACATGGTTGACTTTTTCTAGAGTAAGAGAACCATTGGTAACTTCTTCTTGTCCAATCATTTTTCCACCCTTCTTATTTCCAGCAAATGCCACATATCCTCCATCTATAATCCGATAATTGGTCAACAAATCCTTTATTCCCGTCATATGCTTGGAACATCCGCTATCAACATGCCACAGGCTGTGTACAATCTTTTAAGAGGATCCCTGAAATGAATTAACAAATCATTTAGCCAGGAGCAATAGAGACCCAAGATTGAACAACTTTTGTTTTTAAAGAAGCAGATTTTTTACAAAAGAAATTATTAACCAATTTTGTCAATTTATTCCCAAAACAATTCCTATTAGAGGATCTTTGAATCAAAGGGCAATTTTTGATAAGATGATCCTCTTCACCACACCTGAAACAATGATGTTTGAATCTAGGTTGATGATGTGATGAGGTAAAAATAGGATCAATAATAATCTCCTCATCACATTCAGACAAACTAGAATCAACATCACTGAATGTCTCATATATCTCATGATGTTTTTGTTTATTTGAATCAGAGTTCTTCTTGTCAAAATCAAAACGTGATTCTTCTGACAAATCAGTAAAACTCGTACCATTGGTACCAGTGTCAGATAAAGACGAACTACATTTTTCTGATGATGTCATATTTAATGGTATGAAAGATGGAATAGGGTGAGAAAAGAACTTTTCGAAAGAATTAATTTTAAGTTGCTCAGTTGTTTTAGGAGAAACATCAGATTCATTGCATTCATTACCAGAACAAAAATCATCACTATCATGATTTGAAGTACAAGATGAAATAGAACTATCAAGAGAACATGAGACATTCAAGTCTGTTACATTTGAACTAGAAACAAACACTGAATTTAAACTAGACTTATTATCTAAAATAGACTGCTGATTGTCAGGTGTACTAGAACTAGTGCATCCAAGCCCACTAGTTGATCCATAGTCGTAGTCTCCACGAATGTACTTAGAGTTATTCCCGACTAAACCTGTAGACATACTGCCAGTATCTGATTTGATTAAATCATTAGAAGGATGAGGAACAGGCATAGGAGAATAACAGTATGTACTAGGAGGAGGATAAACCTGTACATTTTCATAACCCAAACCTGTTTTAATTCTTGCTCCCCGTTGAGATTTACAAAGATTATCATGTTTCATTCCAGAAATAGTCCATTTATCTAACTTTGACTGAAGTTTGCTTGCTTCAAATTCAGCAAGAGCAACCCGTTCAGTCAAAGTATTAACCTCTACATTTCTTTCCAAAACAATTCTTTTTAAATGATCAATTTCTTTTAAAGCCTCATTTAATACACAAAATATTTTGATTCATTCATTTTAAGTTCATCATTAATTCGTTTTAAATCCTTTTCATTAAAATTAACAAACAATTAGCCTTATAAATCCCAAAAAGTCTAATTTTGCAAGCAGATGAGCACATATCCTGTATTACCTCATAAGGAAGTCCCATTACCATCCTTTCGGCAGCTAAAGCTTTATCGCACATGCATGCTGGAGTACTTGTTTCCTTTCCTCAACAGTAGCGGCCGCATCATCCTTCTCTTTTCCTTTCGCAGCTTTTGAATTCCTTTCTTCATCTGAACCTGTAATTTCCTTTTTCTCCTCTCCATCTTTATCAACTTCCACCTCATCACTTTCCACAACCTCAGCAACTAACGCGTGATTTATTTCAGATCTTGTTTCTTCCACCTCCACACTCCAGTCAAAGTTTGAGATCAAAGCTGACTCCTTTTTTGAATTTCCTTCTTCCTTTTCTTTCTCTGATGTGAATCTTGGTACTCCAGTGTTACTAGGATCTGTGACAATTGGTAATGGACATTCACGTTTAAAATGTCCCAATTGTTTACAGTTAAAGCACCTCAATTTTGACTTATCAAATCCTAGTTTTGAGGTAGATGATTGACCACCAAAGTTCTTTCTTCCTGTTCTTTCCATGAATCTCCTGGCTCTTAAAGTTAACATCGCCATTTGCCATTGAATGTCAGTTTCTTCAAAATCATCAGGATCAACCTGATACATATCCTCCATAGTCATTCCTTTACCTTTCAATTCACCAGCAACAAGAGCTTCATAGCTCTGAACAAACATTCCAAAAAGAGCCATTGTTTCAGATGAAATTGAAGTTTCAGCATTCACCTTAGAATTTCCCAATTCTTTTCCAACATGATTACTACCACTCGAGAAATTACTTGTATTGCTCCCTCCTTGAATTGGATTTTGAATGTGAGAGTTTGCAGCGGATGACAACAAAGCAGCATTTTGAGAAAAACCAGATGTGGGCATCATAGTCTGGTTAAATTCTCTTCTTTTCATATCCAACTCAAAAGATTTCAACTTGTTAATGATATCCATCAGCTTATAATCTGTAAAACCTCTTTCTTGTTTGAGCATCCTCACTTGAAGACTCCACTGTGGTGGAAGAGAATCGAGAAGCCTGTTACCTTGTTCACTGTTGGAGAGTCTTTCATCATACTTCTTCAGAGTGCTTGAGACGGTTAAGAAATGATTTGTCAGATCTGTCAAACTTTCATTCTTGTATCCTACAAACGAATTAAACTCGTTTCACTAGATCTGCATTCCCATCATAGAATTCACAGAGAGCATCATAAAGGGATTTAGCATTTTTATGCTCTGCAAAACGATTGTAGATATCTGGAGCCAAGCAGAGAGTTAGAGCACCAAAAGCTTTTTGATCACGATCAATCAGTTTTAGATCTCTTTCAGTATAAGAAGATGGGTCTTTGTTCTGAGAAACGACATCACCAACCGTAACCGTAGGTATATGATGACCTGAAATAATCAATTCCCATTGATTATGATCTGTGTAGAAAAAGAAAGCTTTGAGACATCTCTTCCAATCTTCAAAATTATCTCCATTAATGAGTCTTGGAGTCTATTAGGAGCAACACTTTCAAGATCCGCAAGTGTAAGAATAGTTAATTTCGACATAATAGTTTCGGCAGAAAAATTGATAATTTCGCTGACAAATTCGCTAACAAATTCGCTGAAAGAGGTGACTTGGCTAACAGTTTCGCTGAAACAATACTATCGCAGATACTTTCGCAAAAACAGACACTTTTGCTTGCAATTTCAGCAGCACTTTCACTTGAACAGAGACAACAATTGCTTAATTTCGCTGCTAAATTCGCAGGAAACAAGCTTGAACTTTCGTTCAAAAATAGATTCGGCAGCAATTTCGCTTGATGATTGGTCAAAAACACTAATGAACTTTCGTTCAAGGGAATACTTTCGCTCAAACTCTAGAAAACAACTTCTGATCCAAAATAACTCATAATTTCGCTGAATGAAGATGACAGTTTCGCTGTAAGAACAGTAATTTCGCTGGTCGATCTCAAAACCCTTTTTCACCTTAAAATCAATATGAAATCATCCAAATCTCAATGAATTTGAGATCTGATGATTGTAGAATCTTCCTCAATCAATAACAAGCATAATTCAATCAATTTCCATGCCAAAAACAGCTGATAATCCAATGAAAATTGATTAAAACTAGATATTGACCAAAACCACAAAAACTCAACAAATCAAGAGCACTAAGGCTCTAATACCATATTGTTGGTCCATGTGATCGATGAACAGTACAATTGATAGGATAATTTGATCAATATCAAACACACAATCCAAATAACAACAATTGAGAAGTGAATATGATGAATCAAGACATAATTGGTACTCAAATGACCAAACTCACTCAATAACAACAAGCACAATTGTATTTCAATGAAGTAACTGCTTAGAAATGGTAGCTTGCAACAGAATTCCACGATTAGGGTTTTGCAAGCTTTCCGTACAAAGTGAAATGACAATAGTATATATAGCAGTCATAGATTCGCTGACAGTTTCGCTACCAGCGAAACTGTCATGCCGAAACTATAGTTTCGCCCGGCAGAACACAAGTTCGCCGGGTAAACCAAAACAGCAAACTGTGAGCGAATGTATAGATTCGCTCACAGTTTCGCTGGACTGCCAAAACTGCTAATTACAAAAAAATACAAAATGAAACTAACAAAAGTCCTATTACAATGTAAAGTAAACATCTATACTAAAGTGAGTCCAACCTAACATGATCTTCAAAAACTACTTGACCAACTCTCTCAAGGAGAAAGACCATCTGCCACCACATCAACCCAACAGATGGCACCTTCCTCTGAAGGTCCCTTAAACACACAGCCACTACAAAATTCTCAGCCACCTGCCTCTATTTCTGGCACCATTTCTCAGGACCCAAACCCCCCTGAGCAAATGGATGCTATCCCTCAAAATCCCCTATCTCTCATCACACCGCAGCTAACCGAATTGTTATTAAAACTGTTGATGAGAGACTTTCTTCTATCTTACAACCCCTGGTGGAGGATGTACTGAGCCAACAACTTTCTGCTACTCAATCCCTTGCAACCAATGCACCCAAAAAGGGGGAGAGTTCAGCAGTGAAAGCTAAAAGAAAGAGGATGGAGAAGGAGAGAGAGAAAGAGAAGGATAAAGAGGTGGAAAAAGAGAAGGATTGTGAGTATGAGGCCGAAAAAGAGAAGGAGAATGTGGTTGAGAAGGGAGCTGAAATTGAAAAAGTACATGAAAGTCAAAAAGATTTTCATGTCACATACAAGAAAAAGAAGAGTGCTGAGAAAGAGAAGAACTTGAACGAAATGGTTAAAGAGGCTGATGCTGAACACAGCCGATCAATGGACAATATCATTGATCAGCTGTTTAGGCAAGGTTTCGACACTGAAAAGCTGGATTCTGAAATAAGAAGATTAGAGATCGAAGAGATCCAACAAAGATGGGCCAGCTACAGCACCATGGATAGAGAGAGACTTGAGATCATGATCAGATTTATCAGCAAATACCTTGGGAGATCATTGATCAAAGTAAAATCATGGACCAGGGACAGCATCTTGGCCATAACCTCCAAGATCTGTTCGTCTGAAGCATACACTAAGGTTTAGTAGTCGAAGCTTTGAATGAAGCAGGAGCAGGACTGAGCTAGCCAAACACTCAAAAGCCACACTCACCTCCAAAATGCTAACTCAGCCTGTCAACATTCCCTCTCCAAAACAACCACAACCACAACCCACAAAACCAACTCCTTTACCCTAAAAACCAACAGCCGATGATGCACCTAAGCAGAAGAAGAGAACGTGTTGAGGCTTGTGGAAGAAGAAGAAAATGATGATGAAGAAGATAGGCTGCCGATCTAAGTTGCTCTGCAGTTGCCTAAGGCCAAAGATCTCTCTCTTGCAATAACTCCTGAGCAACAAAGAGATGCAATCAAAGTGAAATTGGAAGAAGAAGAACAACACAGATTGCACGATGAAGAGTTATTGAGGAGAGTAGATAAAGCATATGCAACCACTTCCTCCATCATTAATATGAAAAAACAAGCTCAGAGGATTTATACTCTTAGACATACTTTTCAGTATGTGAAAGAAAGAGTAAGAATTTGGCCTGATCCCAGGGTGGCTCACAGAATACAAAAGAAAAATATCCCTCAGAGATACAATGGGCAAGTGAAAAAGATTGTAGATGAAGTGATCTCCTTAGCCCTTGTAGTCTCACCCTGGGAATCCTGGAAGATTTCAAAAAGGCCTACACCTCAAACATGCCTCCATAAAAGATGCTAGAGAACAGAATGATCAAAAAAGGGGCTGGTGTATAAGAGGCTGAATGAGATCAGAAAGGATGAGTTACCACTGCTGTTAGAAGGTCATCATCCTGATGAATTTGCTTACAGACAGATTACAACAGTGGTACTCAAAAATGGAAAACATGTCGAATTCCTGTCTGAGTACTATGGGCCTGAAGGATTCTTCGATGGTGAGGCAGAGGAGCTCACCATGGAGGAACAAATTGTATTTTTGGAGGCCTACACCAGGGAATCCTACAAGCTCATAGTTGGGAAGTGAGTCTCATGGATGGGGGAACAGCTCAGTGTCCAATTCCCCAATACAGAGCTCCCATCCATACATTGCCAACCAAATCATCAAAGACTCATTCCCAGGCCAGTGCTTATATGGGTCATCTTCTCAACTGATCAAGAAGGAAAAAGACCAACCATTCTGCCAACAATAAGTGGGAAAATAAATCAATTAGAGGTTTTGGCTGCATTGGTTCAGGGGGAGTTTGTTGGACCAAAAGAACCAATGAGCCAAGATCAGAAAACCTTTAAGTCCCACATGATATCACAACAACTACTGAAGGCTTCATCAGCAGTTCGACAAGTGCTGAAGACTTCAACAGCTGAAGATCAAGTACTGAAGCTCAACAGCTGAAGAACAAAAGTGCTAAAGCTCAACAGCTGAAGAATAAAAGTGTTGAAGTACAACAGCTGAAGAACACAAGTGCTGAAGCTGAAGACCAAGTACTGAAGGTCAACAGCTGAAGAACACAAGTGCTGAAGCTGAAGACCAAGTACTGAAGGTCAACAGCTGAAGAATACAAGTGCTGAAGCTGAAGACCAAGTACTGAAGTACAATAGCTGAAGAGTCCACAAGTGCTGAAGATCAACAACTGATGTACAAAGTCTGAAGACAAAGACTGAAGACATCAGCTGATGACATCTACTGAAGTCATCAGCTGATGAAACGTCTGAAGTTCAAGTCTGAAGACCAAGTACTGAAGTTTCAGTAGTTTGTCACAACAGCTGAAGAGTACTTCTTCAGTAGTTGTGATATCAGTAGTTTTATGTTTTTACTTTCAGTAGTTTTATGTTTTTACTTTCAGTAGTTTTGTAAAACGACTGAAGAGCTTGTTCTTCAGTCGTTGTAGTTTCAGTAGTTTCTTTTCAGTAGTTGTAGTAACTGATAACACTTAGTATTTTTGTAAGAAGTTGTCAGCTGTTTTGACATCTTCAGTAGTTGTGTTTCAGTTGTTTAAATAATTCTGTTAGATGTCACTATCAAGTGACATCAGCAGACGTCACATCTTCTATATAAGGAATGTTCCACCATGACATTCCTATATAAGGGATGATTGACCTGATTGTATGTGTGACAATTTGCCACCACGAAAGCGTGTTATTGAATGAAATATTCTTTTTGCAGAAACTTTCTCTCTCTATAACTAATTCTGTTCATTGCAATATCTTTGGTATTCTTGCTCGAATTGTGCTAGTTAGTACTCTATTCCGCTACTGAAATCATTCGAATCAATCAAACTAGATGCTGAGATCCTATCAAAGAGGTCAAGGAGACCTGAGTTGGTACATGCCTAACAGACCTCTCAATCTGTTTCTCAGCTAGTTTGGCCTTGAGAGTTTCAATCTCAAGTTGCTGAGTGGCAGACCTATCCTCTAAAGTCCTAACCATGGATTCAAGATTTGAGACTTTAGAAAGTAGGTCTTGAATGGTAAGTTGCATTCTTCCCTCATCTTCTTTTGAAGAATCACGGGGAGATGAGGTAACATACCTTGTATGTTCATCCTCACCACCAGATATGGTTTCTTGGCACCCTGGTTTCCCTTGCTCAAAGATGTCTCTTTCAGAGTCATCAAAGGGCATGGTTGCCGTAGATTCAGTCTTAGTGATGTTACCACTGTCCTGAGGATCCATTGAAACTCCTTTAGTAGTGGCAGCTGAATCTACATGAGTCCCATCCACATCAATGGGACTCACCTCAATAAAGGTTTGCTGATGGGGGCTAGAGATAAGAGGTCTCTCTGGGCTCTGTTGATCCTTGAGAGGGTGTTATGGATCAACTTCATCGCCCTTAAGAGACATAATCTCTTCATCAGCTCCAATTAAAAGGTCAGTAAAGGATATGGAAGTGAAACCTAATGGCTCGGGACTTTGATTAATGTCTAAAGGCATTTAGCCTGTGATAGGGCTGTCCCTTTTTGGCTGCTCAGGGGAGTATAGAGACTCACCCTGAGGGCTTTCAGCTTGGGTTTCAGGCTCATGGGTCTGAGATTGAGGAGACTGAAGACCCATATTGAGGTCAATTGTGAAGGATGGTTGGACCTCAGGCTGAGCCCTTTGTTCCACTCTAGCCTTTTTGGGTAGAACATGAGGAGCTTGTTCAATCAGAGAAGATTGAACAAGGGTTCGTTTGGGACGTCTCTGATAAGTTAAGGTAATGGTTGGAGAAGGTAGATTTGGCAAAGTGAGGGTAGTTGTTGGTGTGGGTTCATCACCTGTGGGGTTAACAGGGATGTCACCAGGAGCCATTGGCTCAATCATACCTGGAAGAAGTGTAGTATCTCTTCGGTGAAGTTGGTGGACATTCTCTTCAAAGTCTTGAAGATGGTTGGCCTCATTTGAGGAGCAGTCAGAACAGCTGCACAAACAAGCTTGCTCTGGTCCAGCTCGCAGTTGATTATGTGCTGTAAAAACCTGGGATACATGAAGAATGTGTCCTTTTGAAGATTTCCCATTAGGTTAATCAGCACAAATCTTGAATAGTTGAAGCGGAGGCTTTTCACCAATCCATGAACTAGGCACCCAAGTTCATATGGGATTTGATCCCATACCCCAGATTTATTCGACAAGCAGTGAAGAACCACATGCAGTAGGAACTTCCATTTGTAAGAGAAGTTAAATTTGTAGATAGTTGACCTGCTAACGTCTCCACCATATCCCATTTGGAGATAAGAATTGTCCAAATCTGCTTTGGGGAATTCCGTTGGAGCGCCCTCATCATGAAGCTCAAGATGCTCCCTGATGAGATGTTCAGAAATGACCAACTCCTGCCCACAGATGCTCGATCGAATGACACGAACCCCATTTAGGGTTTGAATCTGACCATTTGCCCAAAATTCAGACATATGGTTTGAGTAAATTGTGGAGTTTACAGTTAGAGCGGTGTAGTAAGAAGATTGGGTTAGAAAGGAGATGATGTCCGAGAAGTCAACATCTCTTGAAGAATCAAGAAGTGCGACTTGGTTGTGCTGAGGGTTGAGTGCCATTTGGAAAGGTGAATGGGGATGATTTGAGTTGGGGTAAAGTTGGAGAGGAGAAATTTCTAGGGCAGTAAAATTTGCAAGTAAGAAAATGAAATTGAGTAGTCGAGATTATTTAAAAGATTGTGGAAAGGCGGTTTTGGGGGTAAGGATAAGGTGATGTGATGGTTTAGTGGAAGAAATGACAGTGGCGGTAAGGTTAAAATTAGTTAAATAATCCGACATCATTAACAAAATCTTTGCTTTTTACAGTGTGGGGCCCAAAAGATTTACGTTACACGGTGAAATCTCTCTTCCGAGTGTAAAACATTTCCGAAGGTAACTTGTCTTCCAAAGGCAAATCTTCTTCCGAAACCAAAACTTTGCTTCTGAAGGTTAAAGTTGCTTCCGAATAGAGAATTTGTAAGTTTCGGAAGTAGATCTGATATACAATCAATCGCTTCTTCCGAGGCCAAAAATTCTTCCAAGAAGAAAGTTATCCTTTGAGGAATTTTGCTTCAGAAGATATGAGAATGTCTTCCGAAGGTAAATTTCTCTTCGGAAGGAATTTACACTTAGAAAATTTCTTGTAACAGGGCTTAAATTGTATTGACACAAGACTTACATATTAAAAAGATCTTCAAAAGAGATCAAATTAATCACCGTTTATCATCCCAATAGCGATTATGAGATACTTGAATCTTTGTTCATCAAAAGCTTTGGTGAACAGATCAGCATATTATTCATTTGAATCAACTTTGATTAACTTGATTAGATTTTTCTCATGAATATCTCTAATGAAATGATACCTGACGTCAATGTGCTTTGTTTTGGAGTGCTTCACCGGATTTTCAGTAATGGAGATAGCACTGTTGTTGTCAATATGGATAGGAGTACTCATAAAGTTAAATCCGTAGTCTATCATCTGGTTTTGAATCCACAGCAGCTGAGCACAACAACTAGTAGTAGCAATGTAATCAGCTTCAGCAGTTGATGTAGAGACACATGATTGCTTCTTGCATTGCCATGAGATGATCCTTCCACCAAGAAATTGACATCCACCGGATGTTGATTTCTTGTTGATATTGCAGCCACCATAATCACTATCAGAGTAACCATAGAGATTGAAATCACTATTTCTTGGATACCAGAGACCTAGTTTAGGTGCTCCTTTGAGGTATCCAAGAATTCTCTTGGCATCTATTAGGTGAGACACCTTTGGAGCAGCCTGATATCTTGCCCAAATGCAATTTGCAAACATGATATCAGGTCTACTGGCTGTTAGATACATAAGAGAACCAAAAATTGCCCTATACTGATGTTGATCAGTATCCTCCCCCTCAAGGTCATGACAAAGATTATGGTTTCTGGGTATGGGTGTCTTGGCAGGCTTGCAATCCTTCATCTCAAATCTTTCTAAGATGTTAGAGACATATTTAGATTGATTAATGAAGAACCCTTCCTTCAGTTGCTTTACCTAAATTCCAAGGAAAAAGTCCATTTTTCCCATGGAGCTCATCTCAAACTTTTTCTTCATAATGCTCTCCAAGTCCTTGCACATTTGGTCATTTGAGGAACCAAATATGATGTCATCAACATAGACTTGTACGAGCAAAATGTCCTTTCCAGATTTTCTGATGAAGAGAGTCTTATCAATGGTACCTCTAGTGTAGCCATTCTTCAGAAGAAACTGAGACAAAGTCTCATACCACAGCCTAGGTGCTTGGTGCAACCCATATAGAGCTTTATCCAATTTGCACACATAGTTGGGGTGCTGTGGATCTTCAAATCCTAGAGGTTGGCATACATAGATTTCCCTATCTATATCCCCATATAGAAATCCACACTTGACATCAAGTTGGTATACTGTGAAGTCCTTGGATGCATCATAAGCAAGGAAGATCCTAACTGCCTCAAGTCTTGCAACTGGTGCAAAGACATCAGTATAATCGATTCCTTCCTCTTGAGTGTATCCTTGAACTACAAGTCTTGCCATATTCTTGATGATCAAGCCTCTAACATCTCTCTTGTTTCTGAAAACCCATTTGGTGCCTATAGGTACTTGACCAGATGGTAGTGGGCATAGGTTCCATACCTTCTGTCTCTTGAATTGAAGCAGCTCCTCTTGCATCGATTCAAGCCAGCTACTATCTTTCAAGGCATCTTCTACCTTCTTGGGTTCCATCTGAGATAAAAAGCATGAGTACAAGCAGACATTCCCTTGATAAGTCTGTCCTTTTGTTCTCACACCCTCAGAAACATTCCCTATGATGTTCTCAGTTGGATGAGTGTTGCGAATCCTAAGACGAGGAATCACTTCCAGTTGCAGAGATAGATCCAAGTTAGACATATTCTGCTCGGGAACTGGAACACTCTGTCCAGCTGTTGTTTCAAAGTCATTCAATGAGGACTGATTGAATGACTGAGAAACATCATCAATAGTTGGCTATGAAGTAGTATTAACAGTTGCCTGTTCCTTCAAGATACTACTTCCTTCTGCCTGGTGTTGTGGTGGATCACCTGATGAGTTTTGAGGCTCAGTAGGTGATTCACTTGTGGAAGCTTCACTATTCCTTGATATAGTTAGACTATCGGATCTGTGAATAGTGGAAGCTTGGTGTATTGCAACACTTGGAGAATTTGGTCTACGACTGGGAAGCTCAAACTGTAACATCTTGTAAATTTTGGGTTAAATTAAAGTTAACATTGTTAAGTTCTTGTATGGGCTAATTTTGTCATTTATGAAACTTGTGAATTTGTTATGTGTATTCTTTGTTGCATTTAATTTTTCTAATCAACTAATAATTGTGATAATGATAAATAAGTAATAATAATAACAATAATAATAATAATAATAAATAATTATAAGAGCAATAATAATTATGTTGCTAACAACACTAATAATAATAATGACAATGAAAAAAAATTTTAGCAATAATAATAATAAACTAAGAATAATACCAACTATAATAATTTGGTTATTAATAATAAAGAATTGCAAACTTAAAATGTATAAAATCTTGCTTTAAAAGTCAAGGGGGCCTAGTTGTCATTTTAGAAACCTTAAAAGAAAATTTTTCACATTAATTATCAACTTTTAAACCTCAGGGACCATTTATGTAGATTTACAAAACCCAAACCCCCTCCCCTTTTCACCCTCGATTTTCCGGCCAATGTTCGGCCACCCTCAGCCGCAGCTCCGGCCACATCTTAAATACTTTAATCACAGATAATCAAGTTTAAAAACCGTTTCAAATCGGTCCTAGTGCTTGAATCGAACCCGTAACCATCTTTAATTCATGCTGAAACGCTCGATTTCCTGATGAAATCCCCGAAACCGAAACACCAATCAACTTCTAATCGTTCAACGTTCATATCGCGTTAAAAACTCAATTAATGGAATCCATAACCATCGATTAACTATTCCTAACATACTACCACTCGCAATTTCATCTAGGAAACACACAAATCTCTCATTCGTATATCAATTCTTTTGCAAAACCACCATTGATCGAACAGTATCATCTGGGTCATTCCAATTGAATTAACAGAGGGCTTTTGCTTATCAATGTCCTTGGAAGCTTCTGGTAAGACGAATTGAATTATTAATTACAATTGCACTGTGAACCGACTTCGATTAGGTTGCGGTTGTTCTTCGTTCTGTTCCACCTTCAAGCTATCATCAATCGGGTAAATAAATACAATTATATACACGTAATTACATGGGGAATCAAAGCCCCATGTTCATTCCCATAAACATCATCGATTTGATCTTCAATTTTGGTTCAAATCAAACTAGGGTTCTTATGAAATTGGGGCTATTTTGAAACGGGTGTTCTTAAGATTTGAGAACCAAGTAAAACCGCGGCTAAGGCCTTGGTTCACTGGTTCCCCACTCACATTTTGAATTAGAGGTCCCGGGTTCGAACTCGGCGACCTCCAACATATTTTTTTGTGGCTTTTCAGCCTTTAAAAAGTTATATAAAATCTTCTGAAAATTATAAAAAATGTTTTGTAAACCTTGGTCATTCTTAAAGCTATCCTATTATTTTTTTAAATTTATTTCCATAATTACGCTAACAATTTTCTTATAAAATAAAAATTGACAAATATTTTGCCTAGTTTAATCATGTAAAAATAGACTTTATATAATATTTTCATTTAATAATTATTTGGACACTAAACATTTTATATCTTTGGATTAATCATGGTTACTATGGAAATTATATATTTTTATAAGTTAAATTTATAAAATTGTTATAAAGGCTTTTATTTCTTTAAAAGTTCCTTACATGATATTGTTCATGGACTAAAATATATATAAGATCTCACTAACTAGCGTTAACTAAATATTAAAACCCCAAATTCCCATCGAAACCCTAAATCATGTTAAACCATTAATCTAAATCTTGTAAATTCATTTACACTTAGGTACCTTGTGAAGAACTTCGCTGGAATTATTGCTTATTATTCATATTAATTGTCATTTATATACGTTTGATCAAGTGAGTATTTCCATACCCCTTTTTGCTTATTTTCACACTTTGGGGTGAAACATGTTAACTTATTATCATTGCACTTGTAAACTTATTTGAGACTTGTAATCTTTATGGCAAATCATCATGCAAAGTTATGGTTAGTTGAACTTTTGTGGTTACCATATTATGGCGTTATATGTACAATCATTAACTATTGCTAGCCTAGCGAAGTCATAGATCTATGGGCAAGACAAGCCTACATTGGTTGATCCAAGTACACTTAGCTGATCGTATAATCTTGTAAACATTTGAGACTTGTAAAACTTTGTCGAGGCTTGGTTGTTGCATTGTTCATATCATCCCTAATCACTTTATTCACTAACTTATGACTTGGATTGCCATCTTTTATATAATCTATGTATTTAAAACTATGGAATGCTCACCAACATTGTTGTTGACCTTTTATTTTTAACATGTTTCAGGAAACATCCAAGTTTGATTTCTACACATTGAAGCTTACACATCTAGGAATGGACCTAGATAAATAAGTGAATTAAAATGACTTGTTATCTTTTATGTTATGGTTTTATTTCTTTGTGACTTAAGCTTGTAATGATACAATTGAATTTTATGATTAATTTATATTTGGGTTAATAATAGCGTTATGTGGCTGTGAACGATCTTAACTCTCACTCCTCGACGTTTCCGCCGTCAAGGTTCGGGTGTGACACAAACAATTGATCATTAGCAGTAGTATCAGCATCATTTTGAGCACCTATCCCAACTGAAACATTCTCACAAGAGGGTTCAGAATAGTTTGGAAACAATTTCTAAATCAAAGATGTGATCAGGTCCATTCCCCCTAACACAAGAAGTGTGCTCATTAACAACTATATTGGATGAATCCTCAAATTGTTGATTCTTTATGTTGTATACTCCGTAACCTTTGGAGCTAGAAGAATATCCAACAAAGATAGCATCATCTGACTTTTCAGCAAATTTTGACAAATTTTCCTTTGTGTTAAGTATGGTACACCTGCTGCCAAAGGACCTTAGAAAGCCATGTGAATCTTGTATTTTAAGAATAAAAGATTTTTAATGTTTTAGCAGTTTCATCTTTAGTTCTTAAAAGAATACACATGTGAATCTTGTAAAATCATCAACTATCATAAGGCAATATGATTTCCTTCTAATGCTCATTATACTTGTGGGACCAAATAGATCCATGTGCAATAAGTGTAATGGGGTGTTGACTCATGTACCAAGTTATTTTTATCCAATTTATTCATTGTCTTAAAATTTACATGACACATTTATTTATGCCATAGTGTTGACTCATCACCATCAGCTTTAGAAGAAAGCATGATACTCCTCCTATTGGAGAAGCATTGTTCATATCAAGCTTGTACATATCCCCTTTCCTGGGAGATCTAAGAAGCACCAATTCCGGAGGAATTGTCATCCCTGGTTTGAGGATAATGCACTCATGTTCTGTGGATAGCATTTGGTGCTTTTGATCACAGAATTGAGAAACATTTAACAAATTGTGTTCAAGCTGTTTGACAAAATGGACTTTGTTAACTGTTAACTTACCATTGGATACACTCCCTCTGCCAGAAATATATCCTCTGGACTCACCTCCAAATTGGACAGGACCTCCATCATAGTTCTGAAACTGTTGAAGGAGAGATCTGTTCCCTGTCATGTGCCTAGAGCATCCACTATCTACAATCCAAATGTTGTTATTCTTGTCATATGGATGTCCCTGCACATAAGATGAGATGATTAGTTTTGATTGGAAACCCAAGATTTATTGGTCTTGGGTTCTTCCAAAGATAATGACATAATTGAACCAAAGTTTATGCATGGGGGTTCAATGGATGTCTTTGAAGAAGAGGTTTGGGCTACAACATCTTCCTTGATCTTTCATTCCATCCCTTGGTTGATCATGGAGGATGAGCTTGTTGAAGCTTTTGTAGCTTTGCATTCTTTCGAAGCTTCTTTCTTTTCGGAAGAAGCCTTCACCACCTTTTCTTCCAAAGCAGTCTTCTTTTGGGATGGTTTCAAGGGGACTCTTTTGTTCTTCTGAGTCTTGACAGCTTTAGCTTCCGAAGCCTTTTTCCTTTCGGAAGAAGAATCTTCTTCCGAAAGCAGCCTTGCTTCGGAAACAAGCTTTCCCTTTTTCATCACTTGAACCATTTGATATGGTCCAAATGAGAAACCTTCCCCGACTCCTTCCTTTTTAACATTATTTTCATAATGTGTTCTAGCAGGATTATAGTAACAATCTTTGGCCATGTGGTTTTGCAGACCACACATTATGCATGCAATGTTAATCTTTTAGGGATTTGAGGATTGTTGTTTCTTGTTCTTTTTATCTTCATCAGCAACTTTTCCCTTTAACTTCTGATCCTTTGGTAGGACAGGAGTGCTGGTACTACACCCCTTTCCTGAATCAGAGTTTCCAACCACCTAGAATCCAACTGAGATGAATATACCTCTTTGCTTTGGGTCTATCTTTAGCTTGGACTCAGCCACTTTCTTGGCAGTTTTTCTGGCTGCCTTAGCTCTGCTTCTTCTGGCTTTGGTGGTCAGGGTTTGATCATCATTGGTAGGGGAGGGCATAATTACCTAATTCTTCCCTGTGATGGTCTCCATAGTTGCATCATTCTTTGACTCATGAGAAGGTGGGTCAGCAGATGGAACCTCTTGCTCTTCAGTACCACACCTTGGTTGTCTTATAGAATCATAAGAGTGTGGTGGAGCAATTTCATTGGTTCCCAACCCTCCTTCATTTTGGTAAAAAAATTTTGAGTGAAAGGATGATGCAAGAATGGCTTGGAAGTTTTGCTTGGAAATAGCATACTTCCTGGCTTGAGCCTCAGCTGTGACAAGCTGGGCTTGAGCCTCAGTCAATTTGGATATTAAATCCTTTATCTGAGTCTTATTGTTTGTGCGTTCATGTTTTAATAGGGACACAGTTTTCTCTAACTCCTTAACATTTCTTTGGTAGTCAGATTCAGCCCTTTTAAAGTCAGATTTCAAAACATTTAAAGACTCAATATGAGATTTAATCTCCATATTGTAGTCCTGATACAATTTAACCTTAGCAATACAGGCAGGAGTACAGAGATGTTCATATACCTTATTTTCATCTGTTCCAGCCATGAGTGCTTGAGCAGGAGTAACATCCTGTACTATGAAGCTCCAGTCAACTTCTTGAGCCATTGCAGTTGCTTCAGTTGACTTTCTGGTAGGCTTTGGTGTAGAGGGATGTGTGGAGGCCTGTGGGGTTCCCGGTTGGACTTGGGAGCTTTGCATTCCCTTGCAAAATGACCAAGTTGGTTACAGTTGTAACATTTGGCCTTCGTTTTCTCAAACCCAAATTTGCTGTTGATTGGGTTCTGGGGAAATTGCCTTCCAGTTTTCTTAAAGAACTTCTTTGCTCTGTAGGTTAGAAGAGCCATTTGTTGGACTATGTCCACGTATTCCACGTCATCCAGGCTGAAACACTCTAGATCATCAAAGCAGTATTGATAATCACTTGAGTGTACACTTCCTGAGACAAAAGCACAGTTGTCCTGAAAGGAGCTTTGCTGAGCTTGTTGAGACCTTGGAGTCTCAGAAAATGTGATGTATGGCCCAGAAGAACAAGATGGCTGCTGGGTGTAAGTCAGGTATTGTTGAGGCTGGGAGATTCCTGAGCCTTGAGCAACCATTAAGGCATTGCTAGCAGGAAGACTCAAGGGTCTGCTTGTCTGATGACCCCTCTTACTTTCCATTTCCAAACGGTATCCATCAAGGATCCCATAGAGTTCAGTCATGGTGAGTGTATTCGGATTTTCTGTTCTCTTGACAGAGACACAGTAGAATGTCCACTCATTAGGTAATGCACTCATGAACTTTCTTGTAAGGTCTATGAGTTCATGAGCAATTCCCACAGATTGAAGGGAAGAAATGAGATCCATGTACCTAAAATATTGCTGGCTAAGAGTCTCTCCAGCAACATGGGTGAAGTTCTCGAACTGCTGCTTCAGTGAGTCCTTCTTGGAGTCATTTGAGTTTGAGTATATTGAGCAAGCGCATCAAATAGTTCTTTGGCAGACTTGCAATGCTCAAACCCCACCATGATAGAGTTTGGAATTGTAGTCATGAGAACAGTCATAGCGTTGCTGTCAATGTCAAGCTTCTTCCTGTCCTCATCAGAATAATCTTCAACAGCTTTCTAGATCAAGGCACCATTTCCACCAACTACTTTTGGCTTATACGGGCCATTGACAATGGATTGCCACATTTTGCTTTCTTGATACTTAATGAAGCCTTCCATTCTTCTGCTCCATGACCTGAAGTTTACAGGGGTGATGATGGGTGCTTTGGTCATCGTCCCCATCTCTACTTCAGATTTGTTGAGGGTCATTTTGAGTGAGGTATAAGGAGGAGTGAAAAACAGGTTGATTAGGATGGTAAGATCTCACAATCAAGAGCCTAAAAATCTCTGATACCAATTGCAGGGTCGGGTTTGTCACTTAGACACTTGGATTTCTCTCAAACTCACTTATAGAAACACTCAACTCAAATGAAGTAAAGTCGTTTACAAGAGTTGATAATAATATAATAAGTAGTAAAGGAACACATAGAAATAAATTTTCAAGGCACTTGTATATATTACTTCTCAACTCAAGATATTACAAGACTCTTACAAGCATGATACATGAGTTACAATGAGAAACTATATATACTAGATCCTACAGCCGGATATAATTTGATAACAGCTGGAAACCTAAGACTAAAGCATATACTACAATGCTAAAGTTAAGGTATCTTAGATAAAGTATTATCTAAGATATGGTTGTCATGACATGTCCATGACTTACCTTTTGTCACCAACTAAAGATGGCAACTATACTAACATAAAAAGGTAAATAGTGGATTATAGTATGGTCAACTACATGGCTTTTGAGAAAACGCGATGCAGTATCTCAGAGATTTGCAGCGGAGGTCTTGAACTTCGGAAGTTGGAATTTTTCCTTCGGAAGTAAGCTTTACACTTTGTCTTCGGAAGAGCTCCTTTTTCCTTCGGAAGTTCCGCAGTTAGCTTCAGAAGTCCTTTATTTGTTGTACCAAAATCTTCTAAGTGACTTGGTTTGGTTGCCCCAGCTTTTCTAGATCCAACAATATTATATATGAGATAGAGAAGATGGGTAGAGTTATTAAATGATTATGATTGTAAAATCAAGTATCAAATAGGAAAGGCAAATGTTATGGATGATGCCTTAAGTAGAAATGAGAGAATTAAACCATTACGAGTTCGTGCTTTGAGAATGGAATTACGCTTGGATCTAATAAGTCAAATTTGAGAAATTCGACAACAAGAAGAATCAGAAGGTATGTTGATGTAGAATGGAAAACTGGAAGTTGCATCGGATGGAATTTTGAAATTTTAAGGAATAATTTGGATTTCTAACCATGATAAGCTTAGAGAAATTATTCTAAGAGAAGCACACAAATCAACATATTCGGTACATCTAAAATAATAAGAAGTACAAGGATTTAAGAAATCAATATCGGTGGCCAGGTATGAAGAAATTTGTTGCAAAATTTGTAGAAAAACGTGACATATGTTCTAGAGTTAAGGCTGAATATCAGAAACCCTTAGGATGTTTACAACAAACAAAAATTACTGAGTGGAAATAGGATCAAATTACTATGGATTTTGTAACGAAGTTACCCATTTCCTCAAGTGGGTATGACACCAAATGGGTTATAATCGATAGATTGCTTAAGTCAGTTCATTTCTTGCCAATAAGATAAGATTATAAGATGGGAGAAAATTAGCAATGTTTATATGCATAAAATTATGTCCAGACATGAAATACCTATTCAACGATATCTTATGGAGATAATAGGTTTACATTAAGATTCTGGCAAAACTTGCAGAAAGCATTAGGAACTCAAGTAAACATGAGTTCAGCATATCACCCATAAACAGATAGACAAAGTAAGAAAACAATATAAATATTGGAAGATATGTTGTGAGTTTATGCATTAGATTTTGGTGGTAACTAAGATATACATTTTCCTTTGATAAAATTTTCATATATCAGTAGTTATCATCTAGTATTTGAGCAGTTGAAACTCTACACGAAAGGAGGTGTAGGTCACCTTTGTGTTGGAACGAAATAGGAGATAAAGTATACTTGAAGGTATCACCATTGAAAGGAATTTCCTGGTTTGGGAAAAGAAATAAATAAACTCTAGGTATGTTGGTCCTTTTGAGAGAATAGATAGGATTTTGTCATGTAGCCTATAAGATAGACTTGCCTCAGAAACTAAGCGAAATACACAACACCTTTCACATATAAAATTTTAAGGAATGTTTAATAGATGCTATATTAAAGATACCAATATAGAAAATTAAAATAGATAAGAAACTTCATTTTGTGGAAGAAGCAGTAGCCATTATGGATAGGGATAAAAAAAAGTTTAAGAAAAAGTAAAATCCCAATAGTAAAGGTCAAAACTAGGACCTGAATTTACATGAGAAAAGGAGGATAAATTCAAATAAAATATCCTCATCTGTTTAATGTTAAACTGAATGAAAATAGCAACTACAAAGATAAACTCTCCGCAACCTCTGAGAATACCTACCAATGAATTCGGGACGAAATTCTTTTTACGGGGAGAGAATATGACAACCCTATGTCAAGGTTAGGTAAATTAAACGTTATTAAGAATGACTCTAAATAGATAATGTAGACCCATATACTCATATAAATTATTAAATTATTAAGTCAATCTTATGAGTTAACTTTATATAAGAATTTTATATTTTTGCATGAAACTTTACATGTGCATGTAATTTTTATATGTGAATTTGATTATTCTTTTTATTTACCAATTGTAAGATTATTTGACTAGTTACTTGAATGATAAATATCTCATATTTACATAAAATGGATTAAGATCAAAACTTAATCAAACATTAAAACACCTAAACACTAACTAAAACATTATCTAAACCCTTGCATCGGTTCATTAAGACACTAAATAATTCGATTAACCACATAAACTACTAACTAAACTTAACTTAATAACTAAGTGAGTCATTAGACTCTTTGCTTGACACCTAGCCACACTATTGACACTAATCACCACCTAAACCCGCCACCTAGCACCATGACACTAAGCACACATAGAAGCATGCCACCTATCCCTACTAATAACTTCACTAAGCAAGCTTATAACCCACCTCATCATTAGAGTTAATTATGACATTCTCCATTATCTTTGTAACCTTCATCCAATGAAGCCACCACCACACTGTAACACCCGAATATTTACTATTTTGAAGCCGGTGAAGAAAGAAAAGAAAATAAAGTCCAAAAGTCGAGGGACCAAACTCGCCAACGAAGAAAAGTTGGGAAATGTGGTGATATTAGTAGGGAGAGGGCAGCCCACTCTCCCCACACACCCCACATTTCAGGTTCTTAGAGAGAAGAAGAGAGAAAAAGAGGAAAAGTGTTGGTTCGAGTCGGTTCAGGTCGCCAAAATTGTCGTGAAGCAAGCCGAATCGAAGCTCTTGTCGTTGAGCTCGTTTAGGTGAGTTCTAGGACCCCTCTTTTACATGTTTTTGAATGATTTTGGGGCTGGAACACATCTGAAAACCCTTTTTCACGTTTTTGGGTGAAAACCCGTATGTATGCGTGTATGTATGCGTAGGACCCGTTTGGGGCTTGATTTCTTGCTTGGTTGTGCTTGAATAATGTTATGGTATGCATCCCTAAGGTTTAGGATGGTCGATTTAGGCTTAAAATGGGTCTAGATGAGTTTGGAGGCCGAAAACCCTCGGTTGTAGTCGGGATGAATTGCATTCTGCATCAGTAGGGTTAGGCGACCGACTGGAGGCCGAATGGAGGCCATACGGCCGATTAGGGTGCGACTGGGGTCCATTCGTACGATTGGGGTTCATTCGCACGATTGAAGGGCCAGTCGCATGGGGGTCATGCGACTGAAGGTCCATTCGCACGACTGAAGGTCCAGTCGCATAGGTGTTCATCCGCATTGTCCATTCGCACGACTGGATGTTCATTCGCATAGGTGTTCATCCGTATTAGTTCATTCGCATGATGTTCAATCGCATGGAGGCAATGCGACTGAAGGGTGTCCATACGCCCGAATAGGGCTGTTGTACCCGAGGAAGGTGTAGATTGACTTCTGACTTTCGGGGGAAAGTGCAGATGTAAGTTTGATGTAAAGGTTCCCATAAGAGTTTGTAAGATGACGCTTGAGGCCTTAGAAAGCATGTTGGGCATGATGATGATGATGATGTTGCATGTCTAGGCTTGTCACGTATGTATGATGTTGCCCTGTATGATGATGACGAATGTGTATGATATGTTCCTTAGTATGATGTATAATATCTTTCCTTTGGCTTTACCTATTATGATGAATGAACAAAGTATTATGTAACATAAAGTGAAAGATAAAGAAAGAGGAACATAATGAACGAATGTATGCATTAATGAACGAATGAAAGAAGTCTTGCAAACATTGGATAACAGGGTCCTTCTTTGTGATTGACCAAACGTGTAGTGCCTCTAACACTTACCCCTAGTACTGTGGCATGCGTTTAGATGTTCATTTGTTGACTTCGGCCCAGTAGCTAAGACTGATGGTTACTCCTAGTACCGTGGCATACGTTTAGCTGTTCATTTGTTGACTTCGGCCCGGTAGCTACGACTAACCGGGGTGTAGCACATGGTATTGGTACGGATGATGTCCGATGCGCAAGTAAAGTCATAATGAATGAATGAATGAATGAAGAAGATAATAATGATATCATCTATGTGTACGTACGATGTGTGATCATGTAAAGTAACGAATGGTTTTATATGAAAGTAAAGTATGTTTTGTAATAAAACTAGAACTCACTCAGCAACGCTGACTTTGATGTGTTTTCCAGTTGGCAGGTAATGTTCGCTGAGGATGGCACGGGCGACTACTCAGCTCTTTTGGGGATGGCATTCTTTTGATTAATGTTTTTGCATTGTAATGCGAACAAGCTATTTTGTAATGAATGTCGTATTAACTTGTAAAAACTTTTACATGGAAATGAAAGTTTGTTTTAGTTTTCCGCTGCAATTTATGAAATACAAATGTAATTATACGTTTTGTGTGCGATGAGAACCCAGTTGTAAGCGTCCCAGGAACGGGGCCTTACACACACCGCCACAACCACCATCATCATCACTTCTCTTGGCTCTCTCTCTCTTCCCTTTTCGGCTCTCAATTCACCACCACCCTCAAACACTCGGTTCTCACCTCATCACTACCTCTTGATCACTAATAACCTTGAGAACAACATGGAAAAGTTACTTTCCTAAGCTTATAATCAATCAAGAACCCTATGCGGATCATCAAGAGTCTAACCAAGCAGTTCTCTTAAGTTTTCACTCATCCAATAAGGTATGATCCTCAAATCTATAACTAACAAATTATATATGTGTTTAACTAACACATATGATTAACCCTTTAGCTAAATTATCAAGGTTCTTTTCAAAAAAAACTCATAAACACATGATTTTTATCAAAAATCAATATGAAAGGATTCAAAACAGAAAGTTTGAAGGTTGTATAAAAATCAAAGAGTTAATTAAAAAATAAAAGGGTTAAAACGTAGATATTCTTGATGAATTAGATTAAATACTTAAATGACTATGATTATGGGAATGAAATTAGGAACTTGTTAGAAGATATTGGAAATAGCTTTCTGTGAATTTTGATGGAGTTATAATAAGTAAATTAATTTATATAAATTATTTAAGGTAATGAAAGAAAATTTTCTACTGGAAGAACCAAACCTGGAAAGAATTTGGAAAAGTTATATGTTGATTCTTATGATGTAAAGGACTTGTAGAAAATGTTTTTTGGCTTAATTCGAAGTTATTCATAAGTTATGAATTTTAGAATTTTCTACTATTTGAAAATCGAGAAAAATACTTAAACTTTAAGATAAACTATGAAAATTTTAAAAAAAGCATGATAAATACAATAGAACCGATTGTATAAAGATAAGAAATTTTGGACATAGTTTGCTATTTTTAATGAATACTCTTAAAATAACAAAAATTAGGAAAATAGGCTCTGTTGTAATTTAGGGTCTAAGAAAATTATTAGAAACTATAAATATTGTAACATATATTCTGACAAAGTTTGAAAAGTTTTAGAGGCCCAAATGTATTTTTGATAAATTGTTCAATAAATATAAAAATTACAGAAAATAAACTGTAATTAATTAGTATATATAATTTTAGTAATATATTGCATCTGTTGTTTGGACCCACCTAATGTAAAATTTTTGTAATATATGGTTGAATATAAATTCTGTAATAGATTTTATAATTGAGGTAATGAAAATTTTAAAGAAAAACTATTTTTCTAAATTATGAATATTTTGTTTATAGGTTATCTTTTGGAGTAAAGATGAGACTCATAACCCCATTTTTATTTTTATACACTTTTGGGGGGGAAAAACATACTGTTTTGTGTTTGATGCAATTATGTAAAGTTATGAGATGTACTGTCATTTATCTTACAACCATTAATTCGGATGTGAAATCATTGGATAGTATAGGTAGCGCTACTTAAGAAAATATTTCCTACGCCAACAGGATGAGTGTTGTGATGCTATATTATCTGATTTTATAAATTATGATATGACAGTTATAAATCATCTGAGTATTATGTAATGTTTGGTTGTATATGATGCATCAAAAATATTTTGTTTGATATTAAACCTATGATCTCACCAACTTTATGTTGACAATTTTGAGTATGTTTTTTTAGAAAATCATCATGAGTAACAGCATAATGTTTTCTTTTGATGTTTACAACGGCTGGGGAGAAATTATGGAAAAAGTTTGTGTTAGTCTAACTATAAACATGTATGATCTCAGCTTATCGGTGGACGTGCACTTCCATCGTTACTGAAGATGTAACAGTTAGATTATATATTTGTAATAGGATTATATTATATCAAATTTTGACTAGTTATGATGTGATGTAATCCTAACTATATAATTATATGTTATGTTTTGTTATGCTTATTTGTTTAGTCTTTTAATCAATGAGTTCTGAACAAACGAGTCACACCCAAAAAGTATCTCACGCTTCCGTCGGGATGTGACAAACAAGGACAATGCTTAATTTCTAATGTTTTGATAGATTCATTCTCTTTATAGATCAACAGTTCTTTCGCCTTCTCTGGTTTTTTTCCTTTTTTATTTTTGTTTTTCTATTGCTATTTGCTAGTTTATTTTATTACTACCTTTAAATTTATTATATAACATTTCGTTTTCTTATGTCTTTTAGTTGTTTTAACTTCTTTTTGTATTTAGTTTTCATATATAGTGTAGAAACCTTATCACCTATTTTTTTGTGTAAATACTAGATATCATTCTAATCAAATGGTGTGAAAATCTCTACTTTGCAATCCTAGTATATTATTAAAGTTATATGTTCGGTCTACAATAGCCACCGACCACCATTGCGTAGAAGTGGCCAAGCATAAGGTACCACCTTGTAATTCACATGTTTGTTTATTTTTTCTATTTAATTAGATCTAATTGACTTTATAAAAATTCATTGTCACAAGATTTACCAAATGGGAGCTTGAAGGAGTTGATTGGCATGAATTGGCGTGAGGGGGGCTTAAAGGAGTTGGTATACGCTCATTGTATTGAGGGAACCCACCCTGGTTCGTTCCCCTTTCCCTTTATTTTAATTTTACTAATTACCAATTTAAAGATGCATTATATATTATACTAAGTGCATAAAAGATTGTATATATCCTTTTCTTCTTTTAACATTTGTTTTAATACCTTAAACTTTAGTCCCCAATAATTTTTATCTTTTATAAAGTTTTGATTTATGGTCTATAGTTTGAAAGTTAACACATCATAAAGAGCATGTGTGGTTGAACGTTCTTACATTTGTTTTTTTCTCTTTAACATCTTTGTCGTAACGTAGGGTTAGTCCTAGAACGACTTACTTATTATTTTTAATATTTTACATGTCACGTACATAATTCAATATTTTTACATTTACTTTAAGTTTTGTTTTATCTCCGTAGTTTTTATTTTTTTTTAAATAAGTTTTTCTGCTGTTGATGGTCGCTAATAGTAATATGACATTAGTGTTATATAGTATGGTTTTACGCACCCACCACACTGAAATACTAATTTTAACCGTTTCATAGTGCTATTTTTAAAATTATTTTTTCCTAACCTTTATTTATTTTATTTTATTTTTCTTTTACAAACTTCTCCCTCCTTTTAATTGTTGTTTGTTTTTGTTTACTAGTCTATAAAAGTTGTGTTTTAAACGGTTTTGCTTGAGAAGTTGACTCTTTTGTTATTTAGTATAATCTTTTTACCTGTAGTTATACGCATATTATAACTCCATAGAAAAATAAAACTCAAAATAGATCCGTGACAATAGAAGGTCTCAGATTATAGTTTTATTCTATTATCTTAACTGTAGATCCATCTATCATAGTTGTTATGACCTTCATTTCTTTAATTATTTATATAAAGCAAGTGACGTCTAATTTATAAACTTTATTTCATTAAACAATTATTTTGTTTTTTCTAAAAAATAAAATGCTTTATATATTTTTATCTAGAAAATGCACCATGCATAAACTCCATTATGACATAATTTTTTTTCCGTTGAAGTCTTTTGTATATAAACAGATAGTGGTTTGTGGCATTGTGGACTTCCATTTCATTACAACCAGCACTCAATTTTCTATGTGATGAGACCTAATTAATTGTTTATTTAAGTTAAATCTTTTGATTATAAAGACTTCCTTAATTGTTCAAAATTTTCCTTTCACTCCCTCCTAGAGACGTAGATAAAGGAAAACAGAAGTATGTCGTAATTTTGTCCGGTCAGCAAATAAGCATAATTAACAAACATAACACATACGTGGCAATATAATCTAAGCTAGAGATAAGTAAAATATGTATTGATGAGAAGAAGGTGTTTAACTAAAGCTCATACATGTATGGCCACTTTTATCTTGATGAAGACTTTAATCTTTAGAAGGCATATTTATTTATGTTACTTCTAAATGTCCTTAACAACTTATACATATAGAGCTATTTGAGTGTCAAGTTTATATATGTCCAACAACTTCGCAACATAGAACTGCGATACCTCATCTGAAAACCTACAATTGAACCATAGTCTTAGCAATGCTCCTTTTGTTGAAAATGTGTGGTGGTCCTCAATGTTTATGTACATACTTGGAGAATTTTTATTATCATTGTGGATCCTTGCTATCATGACCAAGATTAGGGTTTGGATGTTTTAGTTGTTTAACTTAATAAATGATAAACGTAGTCTGACATCTGATGGTTATCAGTCAATGTCATATTATATGATTGATATTCATCCCATGTTTCAGGCATGTGTTGGCATGTGTTGATTGATTCAATTGTGAGATGGATTTTGTGTGTTCATATTCATGTTGAATCCATCATAAGTAATTGAGTCCAGGATACGTACGACAATTGGTTATTGGTGGGCTAATGCATAAATTTATTGGGTAAATTAACCGATATAGTACTTTATGCCTGTGTAACTAGCTAGTTGAATATAGCATTTACAACCAAACTAAAACAAAAAGTGATTGCTCATTTCCTCATAAGTAGCAAAACCACTTTTGCTCATTTCCTCATAAGTAGCAAAACCTTTTGCTCATTTCCTCATAAGTAGCGAAACCTTTTGCTCATTTCCTCATAAGTAGCAAACCTTTTTTCTTTAAAGTTTAATTTGAGAAAAGTAGTTTTATTTCAACCTAAACACAAATGAGAATGGAACCCTTACTTTATAGTTAAATATGAATTGAACCCCTAGTTTATAGAATAAGGTAACATGTTTAATCTTTGATCAAGACTTCAAGATTGATTAAGTTATAATCAAGAAAAACACCAAAAAAAAGGTGTCAAGTATGAGAGAAGCAAGTGTGAATATCATGGGTCATATATAGGAGTAGAGCTATCATCCTAGAGTGTAAGTTCTAAGCAATAGTAAGAGAGTAGAATTTAAACCCATAGGATTTGACTGGCGACTGTTTTATAGAACACAATGTTATGCATATTTATGTTTGTGATAGTTTTTTAATGCATGCTTATATGTATCTTTGAACAACGATTTGTACAAACTTGATAGGAAAATGGAAAAGATTACAAAGAAACAGAAGATACCACGAACAAAAATAATAAAATCAGTTAACTAATGAGACAAGAGAATGGGAAGCTTACGAAGAATTCCAGGAACTTGAAACCTTATTTGATCTCCTAGTAACCCAATGGAAAGACGTTGATCTGGTTTCTTTCAAGAGATGCATGCCACCGGCTTGATGTTGTTGATTATACATGACAGTGTTTCTAGCCTTTCAAATTAACCAACCATAAAACAGAGTAGAGATCTGCAAAATGCAGGGTTATCCTCTTGTTTGAACCTTGAAAGGCGTTGATCAATTAAGGTATATTCGATAAATTTAAAAACTCAAACCGATCGAAGTGCTTAATCCATGGGCAAAGCAAAACATGCAACATGAGCGGTAGACACCTCACTATCATAGAACCAACATAATAAAGATGAGCTCTAGGCTAATATCACTATTTCATAATTTAAAAGAACAACTCTTGATGCTGTTTTACAATATTCAAATACATTAATTTAGTTGAAACTACAAGCCCGAAATAATGCATTTTCAAGGTCTTCAATTGCAACCATTTTGATCAAATTAATAATAACAATACTAATTCTAATAATATTATCATTATTTTTTTATGGCTGTAACTTGTTCTAAATAGAGGGAATATATGTCTGTAGCTACGGATGATCTAAAGGGTATGAAAAACCTTCTATAGTCTCATGTGTAGCACATAATAGAACGAGGAATAAAAAAACAAAGTCACATCTTATAAAATTATATTCACTATGGATACATCTTACAACCTTCTTTTCTTTTCATACTTACAATACAAGTGACATCTAGTTTGTAAGTTTATTCATTGAATAATGATATAATCTTTTTCCACAAAAATGAAATGCTAAAAGCATATTTATTTAGCGAATGCACTTTATATACACAAACTCGGTCATGACATACGATTTTCCTTTTTGGTCAGTGTGGTTTGTATATAAACAGTTAGTGGTTTGTGGCACTGTGGACTTCCATTCTCATTACTACCAGCCTTGAATTTTCTATGTGATACCTAAACTTGGATAGACTAATTAATTGCTTCTTTTCGTTAATTCTTTAAATATATTTAGAATATTTGAATATATTATAGTATATATATTTATACTTGAATGAATCAAAACAAGTGTTATGTAAAACAAAATTAGAAAAAAACTAAACCCAACAATTCATGAAAACATAATCTTGACTTTGAGGCTATTAGATAGGTTAAACATGGCTTAGTTGACCCCTTTTAGTGAGATGAAAAGTTTTTTAAAATTTAAAAGGGCAAATTATTACTATCATTAAGATTTTCAAAACCAAAACAGATCATACAATCGGATCGTCAACTGGCCTAGTTCATTCGGTTCACCTATTGGTCTTCTAACCAGCTGGATTTTTGTTTTTCTGTTTAGGAAAAAACCAGTTATTCTAAATGATATTTGTTGTTCCAAAAAGAAGTTTTATTTCTATTTTTTATCTTTTAATTGATTATGACATCATGTTTTTAAAAGTGGTACAGAGTAACTTGTTAAATGATGGATGTTATTTTCTAAACAATATAGTTGTTTTTTAAAGCTATAGTTAAACATTAAGCATACATAAATTTATTGTTAGAATAAAATGTACCTACCTTCTCCAAAATGAAATATATACATTTAGGGATAGAAAGTTGCCATGATATAAACTTTTTACATAGAATAAAAATATAATATAAATTTTGTAACATTTTCCTTCTGAAATAAACTATTACTAATGCATTATAGGTTGGTTACTAAAGAGTGGATGCTCCAAAGACAAGCACTTGGTGTATTAGACATTATATTAGTTTAGTACTTATAAATAAGTTTGGTGGTATAAAATAAACACTGATAACCCAAGTGATAACCTAAGTGGTTTATGGCATTGTGGATTGTGAGCCTTTAGTTTTCTAAGTGATAACTTAAACTTGGATAAAGATTATTTTGATGTAATAGTGGGTAGATAAAGTGTTCTAATAGTATTATATTTTTTATTTGATAATTAGTTAGTAATTTTTTTTGTTAACATTTCAATTTTATGATTATGTAAAGGTCAGATAAATACTTAATATAAGTTTTAATAAAAGTATTGGCAAATAATAACAAAAATATATGTACTCTACGCTTTATCTTTTGTATCGACAAACTCACCCGTATTCTAAATTCTTTCGTTTACCTCGACAATATCTTTAAGAGACACTTTGAATACACTTTGAATACACTTTAATACTTCCATGCTCCTTAAATATGTTGAATAGAAAAATAAAATATGTTAATTATTGAAACATATAATATATATACATATACACACATATATTTAATTCTTCTTAAATTTAAAAATGCATTTTAGAATTTGAATATTCTAATATAAACAATTATTAAATAAAGAGTAAATTACTATTTTAGTTCTTGTGATTTGGTCATTTTAACCATTTTGAGTTAAAAAAAGAATTTTTTAACAAGTCAAGCCTCATAGTTTGTATTTTATTACATTTTCAGTTCAACATATTAATAGAGTTAGATTTTTCAGTTAGTTTTTATAAAATAATGTAGGCCCTGTTCCCGAAGACCTTACAGTTGGTCAATCACAGCAGCTAAAACATTAAACATTATAATTATACAAATTTAAGCAGCGGAAATGATTTATCAAAAACCATTTATTTCATTTAAAACATTGTTGTTAAGCAATACATCATCATTTATTGTTTACAAAAGAATTGTTTTACTGTGTCACAAAACAACAACAACATAGAATACGAATGGATGTCAGTCTTTTCCTGCAGAGTAACTTCATCCTCGTGCCATCCTTAGCAATAATTACCTGCGAACTGAAAATGTATAAAAGTCAGCGTTGCTGAGTGAGATCTAGTTTTAAAGTAATAAAATACTTTCTATACGTTGTATATGAAAATACTTTTTTTGTAAATACAACTCTGTACTGTATATGCGAGCACGCATTAACTATATGAACAGATACTTTTCGTTCTCTTTACTGTATGCCTTGTATGTTCTGTAAACGTTTATCTTTATCTTTCACTTTCTGTATGGACCAATGAGCAATGCCCCACCTGTATGCGCGATGGAAAACAGGTGATGGGCCATCTATATCCCTCGAAAGGGTCAACTGTATCCCTCGAAAGGGTCAACTGTATCCCTCGAAAGGGTCAACTGTATCCCTCGAAAGGGTCAACTATATCCCTTGAAAGGGTTCTGTGTACTATATACAAGGCCAAACCAATCACCCTGGGCACGCTGCGAAGGTCCTGCCAGTCTCAATTGATTGGCCCTGTGTGCATAATAGGGTAGCTAACCCGCAGCACAGTTGAGCTAATGACAACATGGTCGTGTACCTCCTGTAAGCTTGCAAGACTTGTTAACATTTTTATTAATGTTCCTCTTCTTTTCTTTATTGCTCTTTCTCTTATTATTACGATATACTTTACGTTACGATAATAAACATACCACGTAAAGTCACATACTATAAGTAATAATAATAATAGCAATAACAATATTAAGGAACAATCATAACCATGTATGAAACATCATCATAAGTAAGCCCCAGTCAACTCTCGATCAAAAACCTTAAAGCACAGACTCCTAGAAAATTCTGTAAAAATTTTCAAGTGCTTAGGTGCTTTGACACTATTTGAGCGCATGAGCCCTGTTTGGGCGTTTCATTACTATATAGGCGTATCAGCCAACACTTAATCATTTTATCACTTAGGCGCATGAACTATTCAGGCGCATGGGCACTATTCGGGCGTATGAACACTTAGGTGCATGGGTTATTCGGATGCATGGACACTTAGGCGCATGAGCCACTTGGGCGCATGGGCACTATTGGGGCGCATGGCCCTACACTTAGTCATCCGACTAATATTTCTAGGTGCATGGACCACTGTTCAGGCGCATGGGCTATACTTAAACATTTCTAAGGCAATCTTAGGCGCATGGGCTACTGTTCAGGCGCATGGATTACACTTAAATCCTTCTAAGGCATTTTCAGGCACATGAGCCTTATCTAGGCGCATGGACCTTCTGTGTAACATCATCTAGTATGTTTTCTAACCCAATCATCAAACCCATCTGGTCTAAGCTTAATATGGCTATTCTAAACATGAACAACCTATAAGCATTCAAGAATTAACATCCAACATGCACAATACATACGGGTAAACATACATAAGCTTTGAAAATCGTTTTAATATATTTTCAGCCCCAAAGATAGTTTAAAACAAGTAAAAATCAGGATCTAGAACTCACCTGATGCAACTTGGGTGTTTCTTCCTTTCTAACCCACTTGCAAATGAGTTCAAACACCTGAAAACATCACCAACACACACACCCGAGCACATACACAAACACATAAGCACATAAGCATATAACCGGGATAAAACCCGTCATAAACACTTAAAAACCACGAATTCGATTCCTTTTCTTCCTCTTATCTTCAACCGAGAGTTCCTTTGCTCTCTCTCTCTAAAACCGAAAGAAAGAATTATGTGAAGGGAGGGTGGGCGGCCATGCCCACCTTTACACCAACTTTTTCAAAGATTTGTCCTTTTGGACACTTTTAGTCCCTCCACTTGGACTTTATTTCTTTTCTTTCTTTTATTCTTCGTGTCTTGTTTTTTTAAAATAACGGGTGTTACAAATAACCAAAATGCTCTTGACAAAAATATTTTTTAATAACCTCGGGGACCAAAAACGTAACTGCAGGACCAGTTAAGGGTGATGATGCAACAGTTTCACAAATTTGTAGAGACTTAAACACTTAACAGATCAAACAGGGAACTAGTAAATAAAACAATGAACAAGAGTAAAGAACATAAGAAGAACACAAGTATTTGGTTTTCAAGAATGATGTGTATTACTCTCAAGTGTTTTATAATTGTTACAAGATTTAGTCCTAAGGATTGGTACATGAGATACTTTATATTACATCCTACAGTCGCTTATACTTTGAAGGCCAGTTAGAACATCAATCTAGACAATAAGATCAATGTAAAGTCAAAAGGTAGATTGTCTTTTGACTAGTGACTATAATATGTCATAGCTCAATCATTATCTATTAGAAAAAGGATAAAAGTACAATTATAGACTCTAAGATCTTAATCTACGGTTGACAAAAGTACAAAGATATCATTAACTGGTATAAGTTAGTGAGTCTTTAGAGATGACAACGAAAAATGGTTCAACTTTTGTCAAAAGCATGTCAGAGAAAGCATATATTCTCTATCTTCAAAAAAAATCAATATCTTGGCTTCGGAAGACTTTTTCTTGAATTTTCGAAAGACTTCATCTTTGATTTAAGAAGAAATGGTCTTTAGCTTCGGAAGATTTGACAATTTGTGAGTTTCTTCGTGTTTTATCAAATCTTTCAAAGTAACTTCCTTTGTACTTCAGAAAGCTTGATAAGAGTTATTTGGATTGCATTAGCCTCTAAGGTAAATCTTACAGTTATTTATTTTCTCACACAATGTAAGGAACTAGCTTTTATGTATTACAATATCGAGTGAAAAGCAAAAACTTAAATCATACGAGAAAAACAAAGATGTGAGAACTCCAAGATGATGGATAAAGATCTTATCGCGTGGAAACTTAAAGTTTCCGCGCGAGAACATAGGACTTTTCATGAGAGAACTTTTCCATGAGAAAACTTTTTCATATGAAATTTTTTCATGAGAAAACTTTTCATGCAAAACGTTCGATGTAGTAACTGTCATTTGTGAAAATTTTCTCATGTAAAGACTTCACCATGTGTAAGGCCCCGTTCCCGGAACACTTACAACTGGTCAATCATTACACATAAAACATATAATTACATTTAATTTTCATAAAACATCGCAGCAGAACATTAAAATAACTTTTCATTTCATAATAACTGCTTTTGCAAGTTAATACAATCATTCATTACACATCTTCATTTGTTCACATTACAATACAAAAACATTAACAAAAGAATGCCATCCAAAATGCCAAGTAGCTGCCCCGCGCCATCCTTAGCAACTTTACCTGCTAACTGAAAAAATACATAAAAAGTCAGTGTTGCTGAGTGAGTTCTAGTTTTATAATAAAACATACTTTATCTTTCGTTTAAAATCATTCTTTACTTTCATTCAATCATAACAGGTTTTAGAATGTGATCACACATCGTACGTACACATAGATAATATTTATTATCTTCATCATCATTCGTTTCGTACATTATTATCTTTCATTTCCATCTAGGTCTTGTCAAGTGCTTAACCCCCTTCTAGTGCACCAAGCAATTCATCTAGGGTTAAGAGACAAAGACCCCATACATCTGGTCAATCACAAAGATTAAACCCTAGTGTCATCCTCATGGGGTATTTAACCCGCACACAGTTGAGCTGACAACCCCTCATTGGGTGTGAACCTCCATACATTTGCTTAATCACACGGATTAAGTATAACATCCGTCGAATTTCAAAATATGAAACCAAACCCGAACTCACTTTAAACTTTCATACGATGGAAATTTAATATTAAAACTTTTTTATTGAATTAAACGCGTTAAATGTGCAATTTAAGCAATATTGAAAATTGTTTTATTCATTTTATCATTTAAACAAAGAATAATAATTTATTTATTTTATAAATAAATCTTTTTCATAAAAATATAAATCTTTATTTATCATTTTACAATAAATAACTAAATGGGAAAGACTTATTAAAACTTATAAAGTTATAAAATGAATTTTAATAAACTTATAAAGTTACAAGTCTTATAAAGTTATAAAGATTTTATAAGAAAATAAGTTGATTAAATTAAAATTAAGGTTTTAATAAATAAAAGTTTAAATTGTAAGTATTATTTTATTTATTTTTTATTAATCTTATATTTATTTCAAAATCATAACCCCCTTTTAAAAGATTTATAAATTACCATTAACACCATTCATAACCTCCTCCTAACCTCAAGTATAAAAGCAAGGCTTATGCCTCACTTTTTATTTGCTCATTCTCTAAAAATCTCACTATCATATATTTCTTTCATCTATTTGTTATGATCAATTTGAAGAATTTTATTTTACAAGAAATTTCAAGAACTCTTAATACTAAAGTAATCTTTTATTACTTTTATATTATGCATTTTAATCATCTTAACATCCAATTGTTCTTATAACTTTATGTTCTTACTATTGTTTTTTCTTCTACCAAATCTCTTTTTATTTTAATCATCATCATTTGATAATTAACATTTTAATAATCACTAACCTTATAACAATCACTAATATTTCTAAATCAAGCTAACAACACACTAACATAAACAAAGAATCCCGTTTGCATATGGACGACTATGCCGCCGCATTCGGTTATTCCACAAGATTATTGTTCTAAGTGATGGCTATGCCAAATTCTTAGAATATTTTTTTTAACTCAAATGAAGACTATTATACCATATATTGACATAATAAAGTGTTCTAACCCATTTCATGTTTTAATGATTTTAAAAGTGCACATAAGTGTCTTATTACAATTCTGGCAGAATATAATCTTAATTTAATCGAATCATAAATTGATCATAACAAAATAAATTTGAGTAAAATCAGACTCCAATGTTAAGTTCTTTTAATTACCTTTTCAATGACATTTTATACGTCTTCAAACTCAATCGGACGACTCAACAATAGCCTTCACAAGATAAGTGCGCATTTCAGCATCTTCTGTCTTGTGCTGCTTGTTTAACCTATTTAAAATCTTTTCATAAAATATTTTCTGAATGAAAGTTGTCCGGTAGATTTTGAACTAATCAAGTATAATTTTTATAATTTTATGAAACTGTTTTCTATTTTTAAAACCTTTTCAAACACATACCAAACATTCTGTCCAAAATCTAAAATCGATGCAATAATCTTTTTTCAATCTACCTTTCGTTTTTAGCATTCTTTAAACGTCCTAATTTCTTGTAGTGAATTCCAACCTCAAGTTATTATTCTTTTTATCATTTAGGATATCACCTTTGACTCTTGACATTCAAGTTTTCTTATGTACTCTACAACTACCATTATACTTGTGAGTTTTCCATGTGAGTATTTCTATACCCCTTTTTCATATTTCCATATTTTGGGGTGAAACATGTTACCTTATAATCGTTGTACTTGTAAAACATTTGATTCTTGTAAACTTATGGCAATTCACTTGTATGTTGTGGTTAGTTGATCTTTGTAGCTATCATGTAATGTCGATTATATGTACAATCATTAACTATTGCTAGCCTAGCGACATCATAGATCTATGGGCCTAACAAGCCTGCTTGGTTGATCCAAGTACACTTAGCTAATCGTATATACTTGTAAACGTTTGAGGCTTGTAAAATTGTCAAGGTTTGATTGTGCATTCTGTCTTACATCCCTAGTTACTTTGTTCACTAATTTCATAACATGAGTTGCTATCTTTTATATACTTATATATTAGAAAACTATAGAAATCTCACCAACATTATTGTTGAGCTTTTATTTTTAACATGTTTCAAGTTTAATACTTGAGGTTTCTCTTCATGCTCATATAAGACTTGGACCTAGTTTAACTAAATATGTTATTTCTTTGTTTGAAGCTTTTGTATTGTATGGACTTATTTGTCTTGTAATGTTCATGATTAATGATATTTAATATTATTTCAACTTAATTAGTTCCATGTGCTATGAACAATCGTTTTACATTTGTCCGCCCCGATGATTCCGCCGTCGGTCGGGGTGTGACATTAAGCCCCAGTGTGCATCCTCATAGGGTAGCTAACCCGCACACGGTTGAGCTAACACTCCTCATTGAGTGTGAACCTCCATACATTTGCTTGCAAGCCTTTCTTTCGTTTGTTCATTCATTAATGTATGCATTCTTTCATTTCGTTCCTCTTTTCATTATCTTCCACTTTACGCTACATAATACTTTCATTTCATTCATTAACATTCAACACAAAGCCAAGGAAAATAATCATACATAATAAGGAACACAACATACACAGTCAACATCATCATATCGGGCATCATACATACATAACATACATCATACATAAGATCATGCATAAGCATCAATCATACATCATAACATGAGCAACATAACATCTATGACCTCAAAAAGTCAACTTACATAGCCCCGGGAACCTCCCAAGTCAAAACCTACATTTTAACTTTTTCCCCAAAATAGTCAGAAAATATTCTAAGTGTTCATACACATTTGCTTTTTTGTACATCCACATTTCTTTTTGTTCATCCGCATTGACTTTACTCATCCGCATTTTTTCATCCGCATTGACTTTACTCATCCGCATTTCGTAATCCGTATTTCCTCACACTTAGACTTTCTCGTCCGCATTGACTTTCTCATCTGCATTAACTGTTCATCCGCATTTCCCACTACTCATCCGCATTTCCCACTACTCATCCGCATTTCCCACTACTTATCCGCATTTCTTTTGAACACTTGGCAGATTCTAAAACTTAAACATATGAACTACTGTTTGGGCGTTCGAGCAGCCTAGGGCACACTTATCAGCAGATTCAGTCCCCAAAACCTCGTCTATCATGTTCTAAGCTTAAATCTACATTCTAAGCCTTAGAAACACAACCATAACATCGTCAAACATGAATATAGACTAAAATCACACCACAACTACAGCATACACAAATTCATTCATACGGGTATAAAACCCAGTTTATAAAAAACATAAGTTCATGCATTTCCAGCCCCAAAAATCAGTTAAAACATGTAAAAGAGGGTTCTAGAACTCACATTAGCAGCTCTCTTGGGTAGGACTTCCTTCAAAACCCGTTTGCTACAGGTTCAACACCTAAAACCCACTAAAACACACACAACCGAACATACAAACACACATAAGCATACAACCAAGGCAAGACCAGTTAAGAACACTTAAAAACCATGAATTCTTACCTTAAGTTCGAATTTTCAGCTTGTTCTTCCTTCTAAACCAAGAGTTCTGCTCCTTTTTCTTTCTCTCTCTCTAAAAATGCAGATCTAGATGTTGTAAGAGTAGAGTGGGCTGCTAGGCCCAGTTTACACCCACTTTCAAACCTTTTTGTCCTTTTGACACTTTTTACCCCTTAACTTGGGTAAAATATATTTTCTTTCTTTTTCTTCACTTTATTCGTCTTTCTTTGACTAAAAAAAATAACAGGGTGTACAAGTCCACCCCCCTTATATAGGTTTCGTTCCTAAAACCTATTATTTCTCAAACAATCGTGGGTAATGCTGTCTCATCTCTTCTTCAGTCTCCCACGTAGACTCAGAACACTTCCTGTGCTTCCACTGTACACGCACAAGAGGAACCACTTTATTCCTCAGCCTCTTATCTTTTTGATCAATGATCGCCACTGGTTGCTTCACATAATTGAGCCGTTCATCTACCTCGATATCCTCCAGTGGTACAACCATATCCTCGTCTTGTAAACATTTCCTCAAATGAGATACATGAATGTCGGGTGAATTCCACTTAACTCATCTAGTAACTCCAATCTATAGGCCACCTCTCCTACTCTAGCAATGATTCGGAAAGGCCCTATGTATCTCGGCTCAACTTGCCTCGCTATCTGAACTGAATAATACCCTTCCAAGGTGAGACCTTCAACATAACCCGGTCACCCACCTGAAACTCAATCGGTCTGCGCCGTTTATCAGCATACGACTTCTGTCTATCTTTGGCTGCCTTCATGAAGGCTTTGATCTTTTCAAGCTTCTCCACCATAGCCTCGATTACCTCGACTCCCTAACTCTTTCTGACCAATATCACCCCTAACAGATGGGTGTTCTACATCTCCCACCGTATAGCATCTCATAAGGAGGCATACCAATGCTAGCATGAAAACTGTTGTTATATGAGAACTCAACTAATGGTAAGTGGTCATCCCAACTTCCTCCAAAATCGATGACACATGCATGAAGCATATCCTCCAATTCTGAATGGTCCTTTCTGACTGACCATCCGTTTGGGGATGATAAGTCGTGCTAACATGTAACCTCGTCCCCATCGCGTCGTGGAATTTCTTCCAAAATTTAGGTGTAAACCGGGTGTCACCATCAGACACAATAGACACTGGCACACCACGACGATTTACAATTTCCTTGATGAATAGATCTGCCAACCTCGGATGAATATATCTCGTGGATCGGTAGGAAGTGAGCACTTTTCGTCAAACGGTCAACTATCACCCATATGGCATCATACCCTTTCGGGGTACGCGGTAGCTTCTTAATAAAATCCATGGTGATGTGCACCCACTTCCACTCCGGTATATCCAAAGGTTGGATCTTTCCATACGGCTTTTGGTGCTCGACCTTCACTTGTAAACAAGTAAGGCATTTACTCACATACTCCACCACATCACGCTTCATACCCGGCCACCAATAATCTTTCTTCATGTCTTGGTACATTTTTGTAGCACCGAGATGAATAGAGTATCGAGTCTTGTGAGCTTCGTCCAAAATCTTCATGTGTAGATCCCCAAAACGAGGAATCCACATCCGTCCAAATTGGGTTCTAACACCAAGTGTGTTTTCACCCAATTCCGCAATCAGACCTCTCATTCTTTCGGAGTTAAGATGATCTTCTTTCAATGCCTCATCTTGGAACTCTTTGACTTGTTTCATCACATCGGAGGTCATGATCAACTGGTAAGCTTTCACCCGAATCGGTTCGGGTCTCTCTTTCCGGCTAAAGGCATCCGCCACCATATTGGCTTTGCCCGGATGGTAATGGATCTTGCAATCATAATCCTTTATGAGCTCCAACCATCATCTCTGCCTCATGTTCAGGTCCTTCTGCTCGAAGAAGTACTTCAAGCTCTTGTGGTCAGTGAATATGGTGCACTTCATCCTGTAAAGGTAGTGCCTCCAAATCTTTAATGCAAAGACCACGGCTGCTAGCTCCAAGTAATGAGTAGGATAATTGACCCCATGAACCTTCAACTGTCGGGATGCATAGGCTATAACCTTTCATCTCTGCATTAACACACATCCCACCCCGAGTAGGAGCATTAGAATAAACCACCAGTCTTTACTTCCATTGGGTAATGACAGAACAGGAGCTTGAGTCAACCTCGCCTTTAACTCTTCGAACGCCTTCTTTTGAGCTTGACCCCATACAAACTTTACATCTTTCTGGGTCAACTTGGTTAGTGGAGAAGTGATCTTAGAGAAGTCGTGAATGAATCCTGTTGGATCAAGAAAAAGGCTAATGCAACCAAAACTAAGTCATTTAGATAATTTTGGTTCTGAATGAAAAGGCTTCCGAAGCTTAGCAGGGAACTTCTGAAGGTTGTAGAGTTCTTTCGAAGACAAAGTGAAAGATCAACTTCTGAAGACAGAACTCTACTTCCGAAGTCAAGTGTATACTTCTGAAGTTCAAGCCTTAGAAGAATGAACTGAAGACCACTTCCGAAGTATGATGAAAAGAAGAAGTCTCCAAGCCTTGGAAGAAGCAACCTCTTCCGAATTATAAGTGGCTTCAGAAGTACTTACTCTTCCGAAGCCATTTAACCTTGGGAAGACACTGCTATGACCAGTGGACACAAATATGGTCTCTGACACTCCACTGCAGACCTCTGATATATATGGCTTCTTCCTAAAGAGCCATGTAGTTGATCATACTTTATTCCATTGTTCACCTTTTCATGATAGTACATGTTACCAACTTTAGTTGGTGACAAAAGGTAAGTCGGGACATGTCCTGACTACCAAATCTCAGATAAGACTTTATCCAAGATACCTTAAACTTTAGTCTTGTAGTATAGACTTTAGCTATAGGATCCCAGCTGGTATCAAAGTATATCCGGCTGTAGGTAGTATTATATATAGGTTCTCTTTGTAACTCATAGTAACAAAACAACTACTGCTTGTAAGAGTCTTGTATCCTTGAGTTGAGAAGCAATATATAAAAGTACCTTGAAAATTACTTCCTGTGTTCTTTATTACTTTCTATATTGTGATCAACTCTTACTGATTCTATCTTAACCCGAGTGTTGTTCTAGGTGAGTTTGAGAGAAGAAAATAAGTGTTTAGTGACAAACAACGATCCTACAATTGGTATCAAAGCTTCTCAGGCTCTTGATTGCGTGATCTCACCATCCAAATCAACCTGTTTTTCACTCCTCCCTATAACCCATTCACTCTAATGGCCCTTAACAAGTCCGAAATAGAGATGGGAACCATGACAAAGGCTCCCATCATTACTCCTGAAAACTTCAGGTCTTGGACCAGGAGAATGGAAGACTTCATCAGATATCAAGACAGGAGGATGTGGAACTCTATTGTCAATGGCCCGTATAAGCCTAAGGTGGCACCACCTGGTGGAAACGGTGCCATGATAGAAAAGGCTGTAAGGATTACTCTAATGAAGACAGAAAGAAGATGGACATCGACAGCAATGCTATGACCATTCTCATGACTGCAATACCGAACTCCATTATGGTGGGATTCGAGCATTGCACGACTGCCAAAGAATTGTTTGACGCATTTGCTCAGATGTACTCAAGCTCCAATGACTCAAAGAAGGACACACTGAAGCAGTAGTTTGAGAACTTCACTCATATTGCTGGAGAGACCCTCAGCCAGCAGTATTTCAGGTACATGGATCTTATCTCTTCTCTTCAGTCTGTGAAGATCACTCCCGAACTCAGAGATCTTACTAGAAAGTTCATGAGTGCTCTTCCAAACGAGTGGACATTTTACTGTGTCTCTATCAAGAGGACAGAGAACTTGAACACTCTCACCATGACTGAACTCTATGGCATCCTTGATGGATATTGCCTAGAGATGGAGAGTAAGAAGGGCCACCAAACAAGCAGACCCATGAGTCTTCCTGCTAGCAACGCGTTAATGGTTGCTGAAGGCTTATTACCCCCACAACCTCAGCATTTCCTGACTTATCAGCAACCATCATGCTCTCCTGGGCCTTACATCACTTTTCCTGAGACTCCAAGGTCTCAACAGGCTCAACACAACTCCTTTCAGGAAAGTTGTGCCTTTGTCTCAGGAAGTGGACACTCTGGTGATTGTCAATACTGCTTTGATGATCTTGAGTGTTTCAGTCCAGATGATGTTGAGTATGTGGACATTGTCCAATAGATGGCTCTTTTAACTTACAGAGCGAAGAAGTTCTTTAAGAGAACTAGAAGGCACTTCCCTCAAAACCCAACTACCAGCAAGTTCGGGTTTGACAAGAGCAACGCAAAGTGTTACAACTATAACCAATTGGGTCACTTTGCAAAGGAATGCAAGGCTCCCAAGACCAATCCGGGAACCCCACAGGCCTCCACATATCCCTCAACCTCAAAGCCCGCTGAGAAGTCAACTGAAACAGCTACAATAGCTCAAGAAGTTGACTGGAGCTTCATGGTACAGGATGTGACTCCTGTTCAAGCTCTCATGGCCGGAACAGATGATTCCCTGGTATATGAACATCTCTGCACTCCAGCCTGTATAGCTAAAGTTAAACTCTATCAGGATTACAATATGGAAATCAGATCTGATATTGAGTCTTTAAATATCTTAAAATCTGAGTTTAAACGAGCTGAATCTGACTATCAAAAGAAAATTGAGGAGTTGGAGAAAACTATGTCTCTTTTAAAACATGAACACACCAACTACAAGACTCAAATCAAAGATCTGATATCCAAATTTTCTGAGGCTCAAGCCCAGCTTGTCATTGCTGAGGCTCAGGCCAGGAAGCATGCTATCTCTGAGCAAAACTTCCAAGCTATTCTTGCATCATCCTCCCACTCCAAACTCTGCTATCAGAACAAAGGATGGTTGGGAACCAATAAAATTGCTCCACCACACTCCTATGAGTCTATTAGATAGCCTAGATGTGGTACTGAGGAGCAAGAGGTTCCAACTGCTGACCCTTCTTCACCAGAGTTGAAGGATGAAACAACAATAGTGGTCACCACAGGGAAGGAACAGGTAGATGTACCCATCTCCTCCTGCGAAGAACAAATCCTAACCGCTAAGGCCAGAAGAAGCAGAGCTAAAGCTGCTAGGAGAACTGCCAAGAAGGTGGCGGAGTCCAAGCTGAAGATTGATCCTAAGCAGAAGGGTGTCTTCATCTCAGCTAGATTCCAAGTGTTAGGTACTTTTGATTTAGGAAAGGAGTGTAATACCAGTACTTCTGTCCTACCAAAGGATCAGAAGTTAAAGGGAAAAGTTACTGATGAAGAAAAGAAGCCCAAGAAATAGCAACCCTCACATTCCCAAAGAACTAACATTGCATGCATAATGTGTGGTTTGCAAAACCACATGGCAAAAGATTGTTACTACAATCCTGCAAGCACACATTATGCAAATAATGTTAGAAAAGAAGGACTCAAGGAAGGTTTCACATTTGGACCTTTTTAAACGGTTCAAGTGATGAAAAAGGGAAAGCTAGTCTCGGAAGCCAGGTTGCTTTCGGAAGAAACTCTTTCTTCCGAAGGGAAAATGGCTTCGGAAGCAAAAGCTACTAAGGTTCGGAAGAACAAGAAAGTTCCCTTGAAACCTCCCCAGCAGAAGACCGCTTCGGAAGAAAAGGTGGTGAAGACTTCTTCCGAAAAGAAAGAAGCATCGGAAGATAGTCATGCTGCTAAAGCTTCAACAAGCTCATCCTGTAAGATTAACCAAAGGATGGACTGGAAGATCAAGGAAGATGTAGCAGCCCGAACCTCTTCATCAAAGACCTCTATTGAACCCCCATGCATAACATTTGGTTCAATTATGTCATTATCTTTGGAAGAACCCAAGACCAGCAAGGCTTGGGCTTCCAAACAAAACTAAAATTCTCATCTTATGTGCAGGGACATCCATATGACAAGAACAACAATATCTGGATTGTATATAGTGGATGCTCCAAACAGATCTCTCCTTCAATAGTTTCAGAACTATGATGGAGGTCCTGTCTAATTTGGATGTGAGGCCGGAGGGTATATTTCTGGTAGAGGGAGTATATCCAATGGTGAATTAAAGGTTGACAAAGTTCACTTTGTCAAACAGCTTGAACACAATCTGTTAAGTGTTTCTCAATTTTGTGATCAAAAGCACCAAATGCTTTTCACAGAACATGAGTGCATTATCCTCAAACCTGGGATGATAATTCCTCCGGAATTGGTGCTTCTTAGATCTCCCAGAAAAGGGGATATGTACAAGCTTGATATGAACAATGCTTCCCCAATGGGAGAAGTATCATGCTTTCTTTCCAAAGCTGATAGTGATGAGTCAACACTGTGGCATAGACGTATGTGTCATGTAAATTTTAAGACAATAAATAAATTGGCTAAAAATAACTTGGTACATGGTTTGCCTAAAAAGGAGTTTTTCTGCAAAGATAACTGTGTTGCATGCCTGAAAGGGAAACAACACAGGACATCTCATAAATCCAAATGTGTTAACTCTATCACTACTCCATTACACTTATTGCACATGGATCTTTTTGGTCCCACAAGTATAATGAGCATTGGAAGGAAATCATATTGCCTTGTGATAGTTGATGATTTTACAAGATTCACATGGGTATTCTTTTTAAGAACTAAAGATAAAACTGTTGAAACACTAAAATCTTTTATTCTTAAAATAGAAAATCAAATTGATCACAGGGTTAAAATCATTAGAAGTGATCAAGGGACTGAGTTTAAGAACTTCGTTCTTGACTCATTCTGTAACTCAAAAGGGATTGCCAGACAATATAGTTCTCCCAGAACTCCTCAACAAAATGGTGTTGTTGAGAGGAGGAATAGGACACTTATTGAGGCTACTCGAATTATGTTAGCTGATTCAAAACTACCTCTAACATTCTGGGCAGAGGAAGTCAGCACTGCATGCTATGTGCAAAATAGAGTTCTTGTAGTTAAGCCCCATGGAAAAACCCCTTATGAGCTATGGAACAAGAGGCCACCATTCATTGGCTTTATAAGGTCCTTTGGCAGCAGGTGTACCATACTTAACACAAAAGACAATTTAGCAAAGTTTGCTGAAATGTCGGATGATGCTATCTTTGTTGGATACTCTTCGAGCTCCAAAGCTTACAAAGTATACAACATTAAGAATCAACAATTTGAGGAGTCATCCAATATAGTTGTTAATGAGCACACTCCTTGTGTTAGGGGGAATGGCCCTGATCATATCTTTGATTTAGAATTGTTTCCAAACTATTCTAAACCATCTTGTGAGAATGTTTCAGTTAGAATAGGTGCTCAAAATGATGCTGATACTACTGCTGATGATCAACTGTTTGAGCTTCCCAGACCTAGTCCAAATTCTCCAAGAGCTGTAACAAACAAAGTCTCCACAATTCACAGATCTGATAGCTTGACCATATCAAGGAATTGTGAAGCTTCTTCAAGTGAATCACTCACTGAGCCTCAAAACTCATCAGGTGATCCACCACAACACCAGGTAGAAGGAAGTATAGTTTTGAAGGAACAGGAAAGTGTTAATACTACTTCACAGCCAACCATTGATGATGTTTCTCACTCATTCAATCATTCTCATTAAATGATTTTGAAACAACAGCAGGACAGAGTATTCCAGTTCCTGAGCAGAATATGTCCAACCTGGATCTATCTCTACAACTAGAAGTGATTCATTGCCTTAGGATTCATATACTCATCCTACTGAGAACATCATAGGGGATGTCACTAAGGGTGTGAGAACAAGAGGACAGACTCATCTTGGGAATGTCTGCTTGTACTCATGCTTTCTATCCCAGATGGAACCCAAGAAGGTAGAATATGCCTTGAAAGATAGTAGCTGGCTTGAATCGATGCAAGAGGAGTTGCTTTAATTCAAGAGACAGAAGGTATGGAACCTATGTCCGTTACCATCTAGTCAAGTACCAATAGGCACTAAATGGGTTTTTAGAAACAACATAGATGATAGAGGCTTGATCATCAAGAACAAAGCAAGACTTGTAGTTCAAGGATACACACAGGAGGAAGGAATTGATTATACTAATGTCTTTGCACCAGTTGCAAGACTTGAGGCAGTTAGGATCTTCCTTGCTTATGCTGCATCCAAGGACTTCACTGTCTATCAACTTGATGTCAAGTGTGCATTTCTATATGGGGATATAGATAGGGAAGTCTATGTATGCCAACCTCCAGGATTTGAAGATCCACAGCACCCCAACTATGTGTGCAAATTGGATAAAGCTCTATATAGGCTTCACCAAGCACCTAGGTTGTGGTATGAGACATTGTCTTAGTTTCTTCTGAAGAATGGCTACACTAGAGGTACCATTGACAAGACTCTCTTCATCAGAAAGTCTGGAAAGGACATCTTGATTGTTCAAGTCTATGTTTATGACATCATATTTGGTTCTTCAAATGACCAAATTTGTAAGGACTTTGAGAGCATTATGAAGAAGAAGTTTGAAATGAGTTCCATGGGAAAAATGGACTTTTTCCTTGGAATTCAGGTCAAGCAAATGAAGGAAGGGTTCTTCATTAATCAATCTAAGTATGTCTCTGACATCTTAGAAAGATTTGAAATGAAGGATTGCAAGCCTACCAAGACACCCATACCCAGAAACCATAATCTTTGCCCTGACCTTGAGGGGGAGGATACTGATCAAGATCAGTATAGGGCAATTATTGGTTCTCTGATGTATCTTACTGCCAGTAGACCTGATATCATGTTTGCTACTTGCATTTGTGCAAGATATCAGGCTGCTCCAAAGGTGTCTCACTTAGCTGTTGTTAAGAGAATCCTCAGATACCTCAAAGGAGCACCTAAACTAGGTCTTGGTATCCCGGAAACAAGGATTTTAATCTCTATGGATACTCTGACAGTGACTATGGTGGCTGCAACATTGACAAGAAATCAACATCAGGGGGATGTCAATTTCTTGGTGGAAGAATCATCTAATGGCAATGCAAGAAACAATCTTGTGTATCTGCATCAACTGCTGAAGCTGAATACATTGCTGCTGCTAGCTGTTGTGCTCAACTGGTATGGATTCAGAATCAGATGTTAGACTATGGATTAAACCTTATGAGTACTCCTATCCATATTGACAACAACAATACTATCTCCATTACTGAAAATCCGGTGAAGCACTCCAAGACAAAGCATATTGACATCAGGTACCATTTCATTAGAGATATTCATGAGAAAAATCTGATTAAACTAATCAAAGTTGACTCAAATGAACAATATGCTGATTTGTTCACCAAAGCTTTTGATGAGCAAAGATTTAAGTATCTTATAATAGCTATTGGGATGATAAACATTGATTAGATCACCTCTTTTGAAAACCTTTTAATGTGTAATGTCTTCTGTCAATACAATTTAAGCCCTGTTACAAAAGATCTTCTAAAAATTTTCTAAGTGTAAATTTTTTCTGAAGAAAAATTAACCCTCGGAAGTTATTTTTTATCTTCCGAAGCATAATTTCTCAAAGGATAATTTTTCTTCTCGGAAGAACTTTTGATCTCGGAAGAAGCGATTGATTACATATCAGATCTACTTCTGAGGATTACAAATTCTCCATTCGGAAAGCAACTCTACCCTTCGGAAGCAAAGTTTTTGCTTCGGAAGTAAGATTGCCTTCGGAAGACAAATTACCTTCGGAATGTTTTACATTCGGAAGAAAGATCCTACTATGTAACGTAAATCTCTTGGGCCCCACAGTGTAAAAAGCAAAGATTTTGTTAATGATGTCAGATTATTTAACTGATTTTAAAGATTTTAACCTTACCGCCACTGTCATTTCATCCACTAAACCATCACATCACCTTATCCTAACCCTCATAGCCGCCTTCCCACCCTCTTTTAAATAATCTCGACTGTTCAATCTCAACTTCTTACTTGCAATTTTTACTGCCCTAGAAATTTGTCTCCTTTGTAACTTTACCCAAGCTCAAAATCATCCTCATTCACCTTTCTCTAAATGGCACTTAACCCTCAGCACAACCAAGTCGCACTCCTTGATTCTTCAAGGGATGCTGACTTCTCTGAAATCATCTCCTTTCTCACCCAATCTCCTTACTACACTACTCTCACCGTTAACCCCACTGTTTTCTCCAACCACATGGCGGAATTTTGGGGAAATAGTCGAGCCAAAACCCTAAATGGGATTCGAGTACTGAGGTCCAGCATTTGTGGACAGGAGTTGATCATCTTTGAACAACTCATCAGGGAGCATCTTGAGCTTCATGATGAAGGAGCTCCTACTGAGTTCCCGAAGGCAGATTTGGATAGCACCTACATCCTTATGGGATATGGCGGAGACATAAGTAGGTCAACTGTGTACAAGTTCAACTTTTCTTACAATCGGAAGTTTCTCTTGCATGTTGTTCTCCACAGCTTGTCCAACAAGTCCGGCGGATGGGATCAAACCCATATGAACTAGGATGCTTAGTTCATGGATTGGTGAGAGGCCTGCGCTTCAACAACTCACGATTTGTGTTCACCAATTTGATTGGAATCTACAAATGGAGACATTCTATATGTATCCTAGATTCATACAACACATCATCAACTATGAGTTGGACCAGAGCACGTTTGTCTGTGCAGCTGCTCTGACTGTCCCCCACATGCGGCCTACCATCTTCAAGACTTTGAAGAAGGTATCCACCAACTTCACTGGAAGGTACACCACTTTGCTTCTAGGTATGATTGAGTGCATAGCTCCTGGTGACATCCCTATTCACCCCACAGGTGATGAACCCACACCAGCAACCACCACCATCATGCCAACACTGCCTTCTCAACCCATCACCATCACATATCAAAGACGCCCCAAATGAACCCTTGTTCAATCTACTCCGATTGAAAAAGCCCCTCCTGTTCAATCCAAAAATACTATAGTGGAAACATGCGCTCCCACTCAGTTTGAGGTCTCTCCATCCTTCTCTTTTGACCTCAATATGGGTTTTGAGTCTCCTCAGTCTCAAACCCAAGAGCCCGACACCCAAACCAGCAGCCGTCAGAATAATTATCTACACTCTTCTGAACAGCCAACAAGGGACAACCCTACCAAAGGCTTAATGCCTGTAGACATTGATCAAGGTTCCGAGTTAGTAGGCTTACCCTCCCTATCTTTTACTGACCTTCTCTTCAAAACTGATGAAGAGATAACATCTCTCCATGGAAATGAAGTTGTTCTACAACACCCTCTTCAAGATCAATAGAGCCCGGAGAAATCCCTTATCTCTAGCCCCCATCAGCAACCAATTACTGAGGTGAGTCCCACTGATGTGGAGGGGACTCATGCAGATTCAACTGCCACTACAAAAGGTTCCTCAATGGACCTTGTGGACATTGGTAACATATCTCAGACTAAATCTGCGGCAACCGAGTACTTTGATGACTCTAAAAGAGACATCATTGAGCACGGGAAACCAGGGTGCCAAGAAACCACATCTGGTGGTGAGGCTGAACGTACCAGGTATGTTACCTCATCTTCTTGTGATTCTTCAAAAGAAGATGAGGGAAGCATGAAACTCCTCATTCACGAACTTCTATCTAAAGTCTCAAACCTTGAATCCTTGGTAAAGACTTTAGAAGCAAGGTCCGCCACTCAGCAACTTGAGATTGACAATCTCAAGGCCAACTAGCTGAGAAACAAACAGAGAGGTCTATCAGGCATGTACCTATTCAGGTCTCATTGACTTCTTCCTCTAGCTCATCTAGCTCTCAAGATGATGCTACCAAAAAAGGGGAGAATGTTCAGAGACAAACACTTGAGGACCCCCAACAGAGCCACACTTCAACTTTAACTTCATCTACTCCTATCATCACTGTGTCTGAGCCACCTCAAGACATTCTACAGATTGACTCAAGATGCTCAGTGATCTCTACAGACTCTTCACCAAGTTTCTATTGAGATCCTCCACAGATCAGCCAAGCCCAGATGCTGCAATGCTCTACTTATGAGCTGAAGAGCTTCAGAGGCTGACTGCACCTTGTACCACTGTGGAAGAAGTTGGTCAAACTAAGGTCCACATGGAACCTAAGATTCATTTCAAAGGGGAAATGGGGACTGATGGCCCAGAAACTAAAACAGTTGGGACAGAATTTGCATCTCCTCCAACTTCCGAAACTGAAGTTAAAGCCTCGAAAGAACAAGTTGAATCTTCCGAAGCTGAAATGGAAGCTGCGGAAGGACTGTTTAAAATGTTCGAGGAACTGATCATCACAGATGCAATCCTTGAAATGGCATCTGAGGTGAACAGCGAGGACTTTCTGAATCTTCCTCTATCCCAAACACCATCTCTACTTCTCTCACAATCAGAATCCACTCTCCAAGAACCACCACAGTCAGGATCTTCAAAAGATAAAGTAAAAAAGAAAAATGACTGTTGAAGAGCTTCAGGAAGCGGAAAAGATTGAGAAACTTAAGAAGAAAGGAAGACGTCCAACTGAGAAGTTGCTAGCTGCCAGTACAAAAGCAGTTGCAACCAATCAGGAGGCTGCCAACAACAAGAGAAGAGAAGAGATCATTGACTAGCTTATCCAAATGGGAGCTGCCAATGAAGAGACACTCCTGCTACCACTAGAGGAGTTGGTGAATCTGGAGAAAGCAAAACCAGCTGAAACTTGAAGAAGAAGCCAGGTTAGCCTTGGAGAGAGAAGAAGAAAAATAGAAGGAGGCTGAGCTACAGCTGAGGAGAAAGAGGATAAACTTCCTACTCTCCAGAGGCTTTAATCTTCAAGAAATTTCTCCACACAATGATGATATGATCCTCTGGCTCTACAACAAAGAGCAAGATCAAATGGAGAAAGAAAGGAAGAAGCCTGCAAGAAAAAATGCAAAGGAGAAGAAGAAGAAGGAAGAAAAGACTAAGGACACTGCAACCAAGAAGCTCACTGAGAAGGCCTGGATGAAAGACTATCTTCGGGCCCACGGCTTCTCTGGTAGGCAAGTGGGTACCATGTCTGAAAAGACACTTCAACAGATTGTTAGTGAAATCAAGGCTGACATCGGATGGGGAAGAGAAAAGAGATGTATAGAAGGGTAAAGGGGATGACCTTCACTACAACCACTCCACCTCAACCTGAATCCTCACCCTCACCCTTCACCATTAAAACCGAACCATTCACCCTTGAACCCACACCATTACCCACATCTTCTCCCTCACCACAACCACCCAATCTTCCCATCCTTCAACCCAAAACACTCACCAGAACCTCTGAACCTCAACCTACCCAACTACCATCCAAACCATCCCCTCAGCCTTCTCAACATCTCTCTCTTAACGAGTTTAAGGTAATCAAGACCAAGCTCATCAACTGCACTACTCTGAGCGAAGTCTCATGTGATGAAGATTCTATCAACATTACCTATGTTGATGGATCCTTGTTCCCTCACAAGAGATCAATTTCTTGATTTACCTAGAGGAACACTGGACCAGGCAGATAGACTTCTAGGCCTCAACTCAGATTCATTAAATGATGAAGAGAAGAAACTTAGAAGGAAACTGTTGACTCTGCTGGACACTAAGAAAGAGGACAAGATTCCCAGTCAGTCTCTTGTGCCTAGAAAGAAAATAGTCCAGTGGAGGTTCGATGAAACTTCTCACAACTTTGTTATGGAAAGGGAGAATGGTGAAGTCAATAGACTTAATGCAACCTCTCTGCTACACTCCAGCAGGTTCGATATTGTTGAGTTAGTAGAGAAGCCATTCTCCAACCCCTCCAACTCTGAAGCTGCTACTCTCATCAGAAATCATCTTAGCAGCCTTCACCTAGCCGAGTTAACTGCAAAGGCCAAGATTGAAGAAGAGTTGAGATTGAGAAGACAGGAAGACAAGGAAAGACCTTCCACCAAAGGCACTGCCTTTCTACAGATGGTTGAGGGTCCAGAATTGGAACCTATAGTCAGATGGGAATATGATTACAGTTCCCATCAACTAACTCTTTTCAGAGGGCAATAACAAAGGGTACATGTCATCCAAGGTGATAGACTGGATTCCTGTCCACCAAGGATATGTACAAACTTCTCAGCACCACATCAGGGAAGAACAAGGAGACAGACAAATATTTACTCTCCTTGGTGCTGAAAGTTTTAAGAAGCAGAAACAAGTGAAGTTTTGGTAGCATCAGCCTAGGGGGAGTTTTTTGGATCAAGAAGAAGGCTAATACAACCAAAACTAAGTCACTTAGATAATTTTGGTACTAAATGAAAAGGCTTCTGAAGCTTAGCATGGAACTTCCGAAGGTTGTAGAGTTCTTCCGAAGACAAAGTGAAAGATCAACTTCCGAAGACAGAACTCTACTTCCGAAGTCAAGTGTATACTTCCGAAATTCAAGCCTTAGAAGAATGAAATGAAGACCACTTCCGAAGTATGATGAAAAGAAGAAGTCTCCAAGCCTTGGAAGAAGCAACCTCTTCCGAAGTATAATGGCTTTGGAAGTACTTACTCTTCTGAAGCCATTTAACCTTCGGTAGACACTGCTATGACCAATGGACACAAGTATGGTCTCCGACACTCCGCTACAGATCTCTGATACTCTATGGCTTCTTCTTAAGAGTCATGCAGTTGACCATACTTTATTCCACTGTTCATGTTTTCATGATAGTACATGTTACCAACTTTAGTTGGTGACAAAAGGTAAGTCAGGGACATGTCCTGACTACCAAATCTCAGATAAGACTTTATCCGAGATACCTTAAACTTTAGTCTTGTAGTATAGACTTTAGCTATAGGATCTCAGCTGGTATCAAAGTATATCCGGCTGTAGGTAGTATTATATATAGGTTCTCTTTGTAACTCATTGTAACAACAACAACTACTGCTTGTAAGAGTCTTGTATCCTTGAGTTGAGAAGCAATATATAAAAGTACCTTGAATATTACTTCCTGTGTTCTTTATTACTTTCTATATTATGATTAACTCTTATTGATTCTATCTTAACCCGAGTGTTGTTCTAGGTGAGTTTGAGAGAAAAACATAAGTGTTTAGTGACAAACATCGATCCTGCAAATCTTCTATAATAGCCCGCCAAACCAAGAAGCTACGAATCTCAGATGGCGTTTTGGAGACTTCCATTGCATCACCACCTCCACTATTGCTGGATCCACCATAATCCCCTAGGGATTCACTACATGACCCAAAAACTAAACTTTGCGCAACTAGAACGCGCACTTGGATAATTTAGCATACAGTTTCTCCCTTCTCTACATCTCCATCACCTCTCGAATATGGCCGGCATGTTCCTCTTTACTCTTGGAATAAATCAAGATATCATCGATAAACACAATCATTGATTTATCCAACATTGGCTGACACACTCGATTCATCAAGTCCATAAAAGCAGCTGGCAGGTTGGTCAAACCAAATGACATAACGAGGAACTCGTAGTGACCATAACGCGTGCGAAAAGCTGTTTTAGGAATATTCTGCTCTTTCACCTTTAATTGATGGTAGCCCGGTCGAAGATCTATCCTTGAGAACCAACTGGCACCTTGAAGCTGATCAAACAAATCATCAATTCTCGGTAAGGGGTATCGGTTCTTTATTGTCAACTTATTCAGCTCACGGTAGTTAATACACATCCTCATACTACCGTCTTTCTTCTTCACGAATAAGACCGGAGCACCCCAAGGAGAGATACTCAGTCTAATAAACCCCTTATCAAGAAGCTCTTGCAACTGCTCCATCAACTCTTTCATCTCAGTCAGAGCCAACCGATATGGTGTCTTGGCAACAGGTTGGGCACCCGATATCAAATCAATCTGAAACTTGATCTCTTGGTTAGGTGGCACTCCTCATAAGTCTTCTAGGAACATGTCTGGGAAGTCACACAACTGGTACTTCAGACAACTGTGGTGTTGGTCTATCCATGTCTTTTACATAAGCCAAGTAGGCACTACATCCACGCCTCATGCACCTTCCCGCCACCGCCATTAAGATTACTTTCAGGATCGTCGTGCCCGATCTCCATAAACCGTCACCATACTCCCGTCAGGCGCTCTCAAACGAATCATCTTCTTGGACACACAATGCGCCTCGTAGTCCGCTAACCATTCCATCCCAAGAACCATATCGAAACCACTTAAGGTCACCACGAATGGTCTAACCGGAAACTTATGACCTTCTAGTTCCATATCACAACCCTCTATCATCTTAGAAATTCTGGTAGACTTACCTACATCAAAGGGTGCACCTATATTCTTACTACTAAAAGGAAATTTAGCACAAAAAGCAGCATAAATGAAACTTTTACTAGCACTAGAATCAAATAACACAGAGGCTAAAGTTTGGTTTACTAGAAACGTACCTGACAAAACATTAGGGTCCGTCCTAGCCTCCTCCTGCGTCATTGTAAATGCTCTGGCTCTCGCCCTCGGTCCTTCACCTCCAGTCTTCTTCATCCCAGAACCCTCAGCCCTTGGCTTCTTTCAATCCCTACTCATGTGACCACCTTCCCCACAGTTGAAACACCTCATAACCCCACAATCTCTAGCCATATGACCAGGCTTCCCGCACTTGAAGCAGATGTTCGAACCCCATTTGCATTCCCCCGAATGCTCTTTCCCTCATTTACCACATCTCTTTGACCTCGTACCAAGTGTGACCACTCGGTGATTGTCCATGCGTGCCTTCTTGTTACTTGTCGAGGCACCACCCCGACCAAACCTTTTCCTATTCCAATTCTAGTCGCCACCACTCTTCTTACTCATCTTAGCCACCACCACCTCTCGCTCGTCATATAACCATCCTGCCAAATCAACTGTTGACCTAAACGTTCTAGGTCGGGCAACGATCATGTGCCTACGGATATCCGCCGGGAAACCCTAAATGTACCTCTTGATCTTTTGTGACAAAGGCGTCACTTGTTCCGGCACCAAATATGCAATTTCATTGAACTTGGTGGTGTACTGCTGATGTGTCATCGTCCCCGCCTCCAACTGCAGGAACTCTCTCTCAACCTTGTCCATCTCCCTATGAGGACAAAACTCCTCAATCACCAACTTTTTCAGCTCAAACCATCTCATTCTCCCATAACCCGACTACCCTCAGCTTGGAAAATATTGTCCCACTAGCATAAAGCTGAGTCCATGAAAGATTGGGCAGCAAACTTCACTTTCTGATCCTTTCGACACTCGTTGATGTTCAGAACAGCTTCCATTTCTCTCATCCACCGGTGAGCAGTAGCAACAGTGTCGTTACCATCAAAAATAGGGGGCTTACACCTTTGAAATGCCCCGTAGTTACAGCCTCGTGCCACCTCCGGGTTAGGCTCTTCTTCTTCTTCTTCGTCATCAGATAGAATCGTCTCAGTCTCGGGCTATCTTCTTTCACCCGTAGGTCTACTCCTTTCCTTCCTTTCTCCTTCCCTCACAACCTTCATAACTTCAGTCACCACAGATGGTAAGATTGTCTGCATGACCTGATAAACGTCTTCCACAAGAGCCTCTTTTACTGAGGCTCTCATATTGGCACTCTCATCACCACCCTCCAAATAAGGAGTCTCGGGTTCTTCATGAACCACCTTTTCAACTCTAGGCTTTCCTCTCATAGTCTGTGGTTCAGCACCACGACCTCCACGACGTGAAGCTTTAAATGATCCGTCACCGGCCATCCTTACACACATTATAAGATTCAAACACCAACACGGTTATTCAAGGGAGCAGCTCAGTTTATGTCAAGTATAATAAGTCCCTAATTACAGTGGCCAGTTGTGATTAGCCACTTAGTTTACTCTTCATACCCAAGTATTACCTATCCTGACTACATCAGCATCTAAATCTACAAACAGCACATAAACCACATAACATGCGCACGTAATACCAGTTAACATTAAGAAAATACCTGATGGCACGCAACTACTCGGACTGGCATCCCTTCCCCTTCCGTCCCATTTTTAGTTTATGTTTAGTTTTTTTTGAAAATTTACCCATTTCACTTAAAATTTGGCTCTGATACCAACTTGTAAGGCCCCGTTCTCAGGACACTTATAGCTGGTCAATAATTGTACATAAAACATATAATTACATTTAATTTTCATAAAACATCGCAACGAAACATTAAAATAAATTTTCATTTCATAACAATGGCTTTTGCAAGTTAATACAATCATTCATTACACATCTTCATTTGTTCGCATTACAATGCAAAAACATTAACAAAAGAATGCCATCCAAAATGCCAACTAGCTGCCCGACGCCATCCTCAGCAACTTTACCTGCCAACTGGAAAAATGCATAAAAAGTCAGTGTTACTGAGTGAGTTCTAGTTTTATAATAAAACATACTTTATCTTTCATTTAAAACCATTCTTTACTTTCATTCAATCATAACAGGTTTTAGAATGTGATCACACATCGTACGTAGACATTGATAATATTTATTATCTTCATCATCGTTCGTTTCATACGGTATTATCTTTCATTTCCATCTAGGTCCTGTCATGTGCTTAACCCCCCCCCCCTCTAGAGCACCAAGCAATTCATCTAGGGTTAAGCGACAAGGACCCCATACATCTGGTAAATCACAAAGATTGAACCCCTGTGTGCATCCTCATGCGGTATTTAACCCGCACACAGTTGAGCTGACAAAGCCTCATTGGGTGTGAACCTCCATACATTTGCTTAATCACACGAATTAAGCCCTAATGTGCATCCTCATGGGGTAGCTAACCCGCACACGGTTGAGCTAACACTCCTCATTGAGTATGAGCCTCCATACATTTGCTTGTAAGCCTTTCTTTCGTTTGTTCATTTATTAATGCATGCATTCTTTCATTTCGTTCCTCTTTTTATTATCTTTCACTTTACGTTACATAATACTTTCATTTCATTCATTAACATTCAATGCAAAGCCAAGGGAAAATAATCATACATAATAAGGAACACAACATACACAGTCAACATCATCATACCGGGCATCATACATACATCATACATACGATCATGCATAAGCATCAATCATACATCATAACATGCGCAACATAACATCTATGACCTCAAAAGGTCAACTTACATAGCCCCCGGGAACCTCCCAAGTCAAAGCCTACATTTCAACTTATTCCCCATAAAAGTCAGAAAATATTCTAAGTGTTCATACGCATTTGCCTTTTTGTTAATCCGTATTTCTTTTTGTTCATCCGCATTTCTTTTTGTTCATCCGCATTGACTTTACTCATCCGCATTTGTCAATGCTCATCCACATTTCCTCATCCGCATTTGCTCACACTTAGACTTTCTCATCCGCATTAACTGTTCATCCGCATTTCCCACTACTCATCCGCATTTCTTTTGAACGCTTGGGCAGATTCTAAAACTTAGACATATGAACTATTGTTTGGGCGTTCGAGCAGCCTAGCACTCACTTATCAGCAGATTCAGTCCCCAAAACCTCGTTTATCATGTTCTAAGCTTAAATCTTACATTCTAAGCCTTAGAAACACAACCATAACATCATCAAACATGAACATAGACTATAATCACACCATAACCACAACATACACAGATTCATTCATATGGGTATAAAACCCAATTTTTAAAAACATAAGTTCATGCATTTCCAGCCCCAAAAATCAGTTAAAACATGTAAAAGAGGGGTTCTAGAACTCACCTTAGCAGCTCTCTTGGGTAGGACTTCCTTCAAAACCCATCTGCTACAGGTTCAACACCTAAAACTCACTAAAAACACACACAAACGAACATTCAAACACACATAAGCATACAACCGAGGCAAGGACAGTTAAGAACACTTAAAAACCATGAATTCTTACCTTATATTCGAATTTTCAGCTTGTTCTTCCTTCTAAACCGATAGTTCTGCTCTTTATTCTTTCTCTCTCTCTAAAAACGTAGATCTGGATGTTGTAGGAGTAGAGTGGGCTGCCATGCCCACTTTACACCCACTTTCAAACATTTTTATCCTTTTGACACTTTTTACCCCTTTAGCTTGGGTAAAATATCTTTTCTTTTTTTTTCTTCACTTTATTCTTCTTTCTTTGACTAAAAAAATAACCAGGTGTTACACCATGTTAAAACTTCATCATCCATAAACTGTAAGTGAAAGATGCTGGATAATTTGAAGTTTGGTACTTAAACAAGGGGTTTTTGTGATGTTGATCAAGTTTAAGATTCTACATATACAAAATTTGATTCATGACATTCGTGAATTGAAACTTGACAATGTGTGCTTATCTTATCTTATTAATGGAGACAATGATCGAACACATTGATTAAGTGAAGATTTAATATTGTGTGGTATTCTTGCTCCAAAAATATGGCTCATTACATCTTACTTAGGATGAAGAATACTTTATATGATCTAGTTTGTTGTCACAAAATCTTTTGTCAGATTGAAGAATCAGGTTCTTCAGGAATCCAAAATGGAAGTTGGATCTCTCTATGATATACCTAATACATCTTAAGTTATAAGTGATCAAGATCGAATAGTTTAATATTGATTCAGACGTGATATCCTTTATAAAGCTATACATTAGGAGGAGTTAAAGTTGAGGGGGAAGACTGAAGTGACATATACCCGGATATTGGATAATTCTTGAAGATGAGTGACTGAACTCAATCATAACTTGATATCATAATCCATGGGGGGAAACTATAAGGAACTAGCCTTTGTAGATTACAATATCAAGTGAAAAGCAAAAACTCAAATCATACGAGAAATACAAGAATGCGAAAACTCCAAGATGATGGATAAAGATCTTATCACACGAAAACATCGAATTTCCACCCACACGAGAACATCTGGATAGTATATATAGATGTTTTTTCTTTTTATTTCAATATGTGTGTTTATTTTTAAAGGTGCTCTGAAAGTAAGAGAGCATATAGATGTGTGATAGGCCACCTGAGGGGAGCTCACCTCGAGCTCACCTTGGGTGGATCGAGCTTAAACGATGTAAATTCCTTTGGTTTTGTAATCATTGATTAATAATATTCAATTGAGTTTGTTTGAAGTTCGTTAATGTCACACACGCACACATCCTTCATAATTTGATTATCAAGTGCAACAATATATGGAATCGATCGAGATGAGAACTTTACACACAAACATATATATAGCCAAAGATCATATGGCCAACTTTGTTAAGAAACTAGATGATGGACACTTTATTGGATACTTTGCCCAAGCTAAGGATTATAGAGTATACGATCTTAGAACTAGAGTAGTTGAGTAGTCAACCAATGTGATCTTCTCTCCAAGAGTATAGTGACCCTTTTTTGGATAAATCTTCTCACTCATTTCTGGTTCTTCCTTCACTATCTACTCTTCATCTTCATCCTCTTCTTAGATAGGGTCAATGAGTGGCAACTCATCTTGACTAGTTTCAAACCTTGGAGATCTTACAGATAATAATGTGTGTGGAGGAGCTATCTCACTTGAACCAACTCCTTGCCTATATTGATAACAAATCTTTGCATATAAGGATAAGGATATGATGTTCTTGAAAGTTTTCTCTTCAAGAACACACTTTTTTGTCCTAGCTTTATAATCTCATCTTGGCATTCAATTATCTTGGTAATTAGATCTTTGATTTAAGTCATGTAATTTGTGTGTTCATGCTTAAGATTTCAAATTGTTTACTCTATCTTCTATTTTAAGTTTATGGTTATTTTCAACTCTTTTAAATCAAGTTTTAAAATATTAAAAGACTCAAAGTTAGATCTCACTTCCAAGTTATATGACCTATACATGTTTACTTTAGTAATGCATTTAGGTGTACAGAGATGTTCCAATACCTTATCTTCTTGATGGTCGGCCATCAGTGCTTGATTTGGAGAGACATCATCTGCATGAAAGTTCTAGTGAAGCCTCCCTCTTCAATATCAACAACAGCTTGTTATTTTGGTTGGCTTGGCTTCCCATATCCGGGAGCTGCATTAGTGTAGCTTGGTTTGGATTGTGCTTGGCCACCATTTGTCCTGGGTGCCTTACACTCCCTAGCAAAAATGTCCCATCTGGTTACAATTGTAACACTTCATTTTGCTTTTATCTAGTTCAAACTTGTTGAACCAAAAGAACCAATGAGCCGGATCAGAAAAACCTTTAAGTCCCACAGACGTCACAACAACTGCTGAAGTCCACAACAGCTGAAGACAAAAACTGATTACAAAGTCTGAAGACACAAGTGCTGAAGACAAAGTTTGAAGACACAAGTGCTGAAGACAAAGTCTGAAGACAAGTGCTGAAGACAAAGTCTGAAGACAAGTGCTGAAGACAAAGTCTGAAGACACAAGTGCTGAAGACAAAGTTTGAAGACACAAGTGCTGAAGACAAGTCTGAAGACACAGGTGCTGAAAGACACAAGTGCTGAAGACAAAGTCTGAAGACAAGTACTGAAGACAGTCTGAAGACAAGTGCTGAAGACCAAGTATCAGACGTTGTCACAACAGCTGAAGAGGTCTTCTTCAGTAGTTGTGACGGTTTCCTTTCGGTAGTTTTATATTTTCCCTTTTCAGTAGTTTAGTTTCAGTAGCTTAGCATCAGTAGTTTTATATTTTGCTCTTAGCGTCTCTGGTATGTTCTCAGTAGTTGTGAACATTTCAGTAGTTTGTTAAGTGTTAGTTATTTTTGTAATAAATCTGCCAGATGTCACTATCCCATGATATCAGCAGTGATTGCACTCTATATAAGGAGTGTCAACCTAATTGTAATCGGTGAATGATTGAGCAGAAACATTTGATATAATTGAAACATTCCTTTTCACAGAAATATATTCTCTCGTTATAACCGTATTTTTTCTTAATGCATACGAATATCAAATTCTTGCTATAATTTGTCTAATTCTTGATCTTATTCCGCTACGTTACACTCTAATCCATCAAACTTGAGATCACTGATCCTGTCAAATGGTATCAGAGCAGGTTAATCATTGATCGATCTAATAATTGATCATTGAAACTGCTATCCAAGGTCCAAGTTTGATTGAATTAGCATTTTTGCAAGAAACAGTTATAGAGATTGAATTTTCTGTGTTTTTGGTCATTCATCCTGAGATTTATTCTTGGTTTTCATTGAGTCTGTTGTGGTCTGTGTAAAATCTTTTAAAAGCTTGAATTAAATTGTATTTGGACCTAAAATGACTACTCCTTCCAATGATCCCCACAATACTGGTTCCTCAACCAAGCCTCCAATGCTGGTTAGGAGTGAGTATAACATATGGCAACGACGAATGCTCCATCACCTGTCTGTTAACAGCTCAGGTTGTTGGACATCAGTGGTACATGGTCCACACAAGCCTTGGTGAATAACCCGGAAACCAATCAAATGGTTCCGAAGAGGAGGGAGCAATACTCAGATGAGGATAAGAAATTGTTTGAGATTGATGCAAAAAGCCTATGGAATTCTGGCCATGGCACTGCCCAATGAAATCTATTCTGGGCTAATGCATTATGAAACTGCCCATGACCTCTGGAATGCCTTGAAAGAACAATTTGGAGGAACAGATGAGGTCTTGGCAAATAATAGAGAAATCCTTGCCCAACAATATGAGACATTCTCTCATAGGAAGGGTGAGACACTGACTCAACAGTTTGAGCGGTTCTCTTGTTTGATCTCTGAATTAAAATGCTCAAACATGAGTACACCAATAGCCAGATGAATAACAGATTTCTCAGATCACTGCCTGAGAGATGGGACACATATACTATTGTCCTACGCTCCAGTGCAAATTTGGACAAACTATCTCTCACCAACTCCATGGGAAATTGCTCACATTTGAGAGAGAGATAGAACAGAAACAAAAACTGTCATCATCTGGAAAGCTCACTGCTGACTTTGTACCAGGAAACACTGCCTTGGTAAGTCATGAGTCAGAGTAGCAGGATCAGAATGCCACTATGATGAGCATATTGATTTCACCTTAAACAATTCTAATCATGCCTTTGTGAGTGTTGATTGTCATTCTGGTAATAATAGTGACAATCTATGCTTTATCATGGATGATTTGAAGGGCATTGCTGATGATGATTTAGAAGAGATGGATATTTTGAGCCAAATGACCTTGATCAATATCAGATCTCATGAATTCTACAAGAGAACTGGCAGGAAATTTCCTGGACTCTCTGACAAAACCAAAGTCGGTTTTGACAAGAGCAAGTTGAAGTGTCACAAATGCCACAGGCTTGGACACTTTGCAAGAGAGTGTAGATCAACTGGATCTAACACCTCTGCACCCTTTTTGACTTTTTCACAATCCAAAGGGCAACATTCTGCTGGTTCTAGTCATTCATCACACCCTCAATCTCCTGCATATTTTGTTCCTCAGGGTCAAATGCCATATCCTTATCCCTGCTATTATATGCCACAGTCAAATCAAGTTCAAGCTCCTATAGTATCACAACCTCATGCACTACCAGAACCTCAACCATCTCCATCTCAATCACAACCTCATCACAGCTTCTTCACACCTGGAGTCGTTGACTGGAGTAGCTTACCTGATAACTTGTCTGGTCACACTGAGCAATACTATGTTGGTGCTAGTCAACATGGTGGTGAACACCCTTTTGGAAATCTTGCTCTCATGGCCCTGGAGTCTACTGAGGGTTCCTGCTCAAATGCATCATCTTCACAGGTAACTCAGGTATCTTCAGAGGCTAAAGCCAAGTTATGTTCTGAATCATGCATAGCTGCCTTTGTCTCTATTAGAGAGGCAAATGTAGCATTAATAAATCAAAAACTTGAGTTGGAGAAAACCATTTCCAAAAGAAAAGCTGAGTATGAGTCTGCTCTTAACAATAAAAGTGATGAGATTTATAAGCTTAAATGCCAATTAAATGATGAAAAGGCCAAGCTAGAGGTTATTCTGGAAGACCATAGGAGTCTCAAAGAAAAACTTGCAGTGACCCAAGTTGAGTGTGACCGCTGGGTCATCATGCAAAGGATTTGAAATGCTTCTTAGCAAGCAAACTGCTTCAAATGTGAAGTTTGGTATTGGTTACAACCATACTGCTCCACCAACAGACTTTACTCCTAACTCCATAGTTAAGTCTGAAAGTGAAAGCAACCTCCAAACCACATTATCATGTGAATCATTCTCCAATGATAATCTAAGATCAGAGAATGAAACCAGTGTTAAGATCTCAGCAAATATATTGACTGATGGTCTAACTACTGAGACTCATATGAAGCTGAGTACTTCAGATGTTGTTCCTCAATGTACCCCAAGTACTGAAAGAGACCCAACATCTGATAAGCATTTCAAATCAGTTGAAATACAAGGACTAACAACTGCTGAGGAATCCATCAAACGGTCTATTAGGACGGATGGAAAACAGTTGAATTACTAGTCTTCAGCTGTTACAAATTCTTTAGTACCTAGTACTGATAGGAGGAAAGTACTGAAGATCACACCTTCAGTAGTTTCCACTTCAGCAGTAAGATGTCCAAGATGAAGAATAAACCATGTGAAATTTGTGGTAAATTCAATCATCTATCTGATGAATGTTGGTACAAAAAGGGTTTAAAGCTCCAAAGGGATGAGCTCATTAAACTAGAAATAAATAAAATGAAAACTGAGTTTGAGACCAAGTTTGTACCACAATCATCTCAACCTGATAAACCCAAGCCTTACCCAAATCCACTAAGAAGGATGCGGTTTATCAGAAGACAGCTGATTGTTCCTCATGATAAACATAAGACTAAGTCTGTGAAATCTAAGAAGGAGGAAATCGTGGGTCACAGAACTCATCAAAAACAAGCTCTGGAGTGTCAAATGAACTGAAAGCTCAAGCTTCAAATCAGACACAGCTTGTTATGATGGTTCAGCATCTGTTGGGGAGAGTTAACCAACTTGAAGCCCATGTGATCAAACCACTAAAAAGGAATTCCAGGTCCAAATCTATTTCAGCACCATCTCCATCTTCATCAGCTGTTAATCATGAGAAACCAGCTATGGTTAAATCTGTTGATAAAGTCAGTCCCAAAACCAAAAAGGTTTGGGTCTCCAAAGCTAACTAGTTTCTTATGATTTTGCAGGGTTTTTCAGCATGCCAAAGAAGCATCTGGTATATGGACAGTGGAGGATCCATGCACATGACTGGGAGCAGCTCTCTTCTTCATGATTACTCTCAAGGAAAGAAGGGATTTGTCTTATTTGGAAATGATGCTAAAGGTTACATCATTGGAAAGGGATTTGTGTCTAATGGAGATATTAGATTTGATGATGTCAACCATGTGGAGAATCTCAAATACAATCTGTTGAGTGTCAGTCAGATGTGTGACAAAGGACATGTTGCTCTTTTCACAAGCCAGAACTGTAGTTTCTGAGCCTGATTGACAAAGTACTGAATGATAATACTCTCCTGAAGGCCAACAGGATAGGAGAGTATATGCCTTGGATTTGTCAAAGAAAATTGAGTTAAAAGGCCATCCATGCTTGTTCTCCAAGGCCTCTCTCCAAGAATCTAAACTGTGGCATAGAAGGCTGGGTCATGTTAATCTCAAAACATGAATCAGCCGATCCACAAGAGTTTAGTGAGAGGTCTTCCAATAAAGGAGTTCAATTGTGATGAAATCTGCACTACATGCTTAAAAGGAAACAACATAAAGTTTCACTCCCACCCATAGAAGAATCCAAGTCTAATGCCTGCTTACAACTACTGCACATGGATCTTTTTGGTCCTGTGAAGGTAATGAGTATGGCAAAGAAGAAATACTGTCTGGTAATTGTGGATGATTACTCTAGATATGTATGGACTTTCTTCTTGCATTCAAAGGATGAGGTTGCTCAGTCCATTATGAACTTTGTGTTACACGTGAGAAGCAGTATTCCCTACCAGTTAAGTGTGTGAGGAGTGACAATGGTACTGAATTCAGAAACCACACTCTTGATGAGTTTTACTTGTCAAAGGGAATCAAGAGGCAGTATAGCATCCCAGGACTCCAGAGCAAAATGGAGTAGTGGAGAGAAGAACAGGACCCTCATTGAAGCTGCAAGGTCCATGTTGGCTGATTCTGGTCTGCCACTGACTTTTTGGGCTGAAGCTGTCAATACAGCTTGCTATGTACAGAATAGAGTTCTAGTAAATCAGAGGTTGATGAAGACTACATATGAAGTTCTTCATCATTTGGCCCCTTTGATTTCATTCTTTAGAGCATTTGGGTATCCCTGTTACATTCTCAACACAAAGGATCAACTCCAAAAGTTTGATTCTAAGGTGGATGCAGGGTATTTTGTTGGGTATTCATCCACTTGCAAGGCTTACAGAGTATTCAACTGTCGGACAAAGATAGTTGAAGAAACCTTGCATGTGAAGTTCAATGAATCCCCTAAGGATACAATTCCACAAAACCCTGTGGAGTTGTTTGATCTGGACATTCTGCAATATGTTCCTTATCAACCGCCTACTGTTGCAGATCATATGAATCCATCATCTTCTGTAGCTAGTCATCCATCTGGTGTTACTGATGATGATGATGATATTAGTAATCACCTTTTCAAGTTTAGTGATCAACTGCCTGATTCAGCTAGACCTGATGTTCCTGTAGCTCCAGTAGCACAATCCACAACAAATGCTGATGAGATTTCTACAACCTCAACTTCCTTTGAATTACCATATACTGATTGGTTTCAAGGAAATGCTTCACCATCACCATCACCATCTGTTGCTGCTGAGCCTGCTACAAATACTTGCACAGATCTTATTGTGTACCAAGATCTGAAGAATCACCCTATGTCTCAAATCATTGGTGATATCAATGCTGGCGTGTCAACAAGAAGTCAATTGTCAAATTTCTGCTTCTATGCTCTCTTCATTAGTCAGCAAGAGCCAAAGAACCATCACATTGCTTTAAGGGACAATGGATGGGTTGAAGCCATGCAGCTTGAGCTTCTTCAGTTCAAGAAACAGCAAGTGTGGGAACTAGTTCCTCTACCTCCAGGTAAGTGTGCAATAGGCACTAAATGGGTGTTTAGGAACAAAACTGATGAAAATGGGCTTATTGTTAAGAACAAGGCAGACTGGTTTTCAGGGTTTGCACAAGAAGAAGGTATTGATTATGATGAAACCTTTGCCCCTATAGCCAGACTGGAGCAATAGATTGTTTTAGCTATGCTGCACTCCACCCTTAAAGTTTTTCAAATGGATGTTAAAAGTGCATTTTTATATGGTAAATAAAGAAGAAGTTTATGTGTGTCAACCACCAGGTTTTAGGATAATAAACACCTAGAATGGGTATACAAGCTTGATAAGACTCTTATGGGTTGAAACAAGCTCCTAGAGCCTGGTATGAGACATTATCTAACTTTCTTCTGCAAAATAATTTCACTAGAGGCTCCATAGATAAAACCTTATTTATTAAGAAGTGGATCAGCATAAGCTACTTCAAATTTATGTAGATGATATTATTTTTGCATCCTCTGATCCACAGTTGTGTGATGCCTTTACAAAGTTGATGCAACAGAAGTTTGAAATGAGTGCCATGGGAGAATTACAGTTCTTTCTGGGTTTGCAAATCAAACAAAAGGCTGATGGAATTTTCATTCATCAGTCCAAATACACAAAAGATCTTTTGGAAAAGTTTGATTTACAAACTGTAAGCCCTGTTCTACTCCCATGTGCAACACCACACAACTGGATACAGATCAGAAAGGTAAAGTGGTTGATGAAACACTTTACAGATGTATGATTGGGTCCTTGATGTACTTAACAGCTTCTAGACCAGATATTATGTTTGCTACATGTGTTTGTGCTAGATTTCAGGCTGCACCTAAGGAGTCTCATTTGATTGCAGTCAAGAGGATCTTTAGATATCTGCAAGGCACTCCATCTCTAGGTTTATGGTATTCTACTAGACATTCTGGTAAATTAGTTGCTTTTTCTGACAGTGACTATGCAGGGTGTAAGTTGACAAGAAAGTCCACTTCTGGAGGATGCCAATTCTTAGGCAACTGCTTGATTTCTTGGCAGAGTAAGAAGCAGACCTCAGTTGCTACATCAACTGCTGAAGCAGAGTACATTGCTGCTGCAAGCTGTACATCTCAGGTACTCTGGCTTCAAAACCAATTATTGGATTATGGCATAACAGAGACTAAGACCCCATTGTTAATGGACAGCTCTTCAGCTCTTTGTATTGTCAAGAATCCTGTCCAGCACTCTAGGACTAAACATATTGAAATCAGACACCATTTTATTAGAGATTGTTTTGAAAAAGGTCTGATTGATCCAAAATTTGTTCCTAGTGCTGATGAGCTTGCAGACATTTTCACTAAGCCCTTGGATAGCACAACTTTCCAAAACCTAGTGCTAAGGCTTGGTATGCTGCAGCTAGAATAAGTGACAACTACTGATGATCTCAGCTCACAAGTACTGATGATCATTAGTTTATTATTGTCATATATAAGTACTGAAGTTATCCTCCCTTCAGAAGTTTTTAAAACTACTGGAGCTTAAGTAACTTCTCAGTACTCAAGTACTTTATTTGTTAAAACAGCTGATGTAGTTACAACAGCTGATGTAGTCACAACAGCTGATGTAGCTACAACTACTGATGTCAGAAATGCAGATAAGTATGATGACCAATGAAAGTCTGAAACTCAGATCTAAGTCTGATGAGTAAGTGTGGAGGTCAGACTGAAACAGCTGAAAAGCTATGAATTGACGAAAACAGCTGATGAGAAATTTCTCTTCAGTCGTTTATACAACTATTGTTTCATTAAAACAACTGAAGCCAAAACTATGTCTTCGGTAGTTTACAACTACGGAAGACTAACACCAAGTCTTCAGCTGTTTACAACAACTGATGACAAAACCACTGTCTTCAGTAGTTTCACAACTACTGATGACAAACACCAAGTCCTCAGTTTACATCATTTGAAGTCAAAACCAAGACCTTCAGTAGTTTCACAACTACTGATGGTTCACACCAAGACTTCAGCTGTTTCAACGTCTGATGGTCAAAACCAAGTCTTCAGTTGTTTTATAACAACTGATGACAACACCACCACTGTCAGTCGTTTTAACCTCTGAAGGTTAATACCACGTCATCAGTAGTTTCAAACAGCTGATGACCACACCAAAACCTTCAGTAGTTTTCTTTCAGCCTTTTCCTATCCCACCCTATAAATACCTGTCTTCTTCTCAAACGTTCCATTAGCCGTTCTTCTGACCTTCATATTTCAAAATGGCAACCATGAGCCTAAAACCACGACACAACTGCGTTGCATACCTTACCAAGTCGGCTTTCTGGAACAAATTTGATAATGCCATTGACCTAATGGTGGATTCCCCATATCGCACAGCTTTTCTCTTGAATCCGACCATCTACCCTGAATCTCTCAGTCAATTCTGGTCAAATGTTTTTGTTCATACTGATGAGTCTACTGGCCAAATCTCTGTTCGGTCCCTCGTCAACCAGAAACCAGTGGTTGTTACAGCCGACATCATTCGTCAGGCATTACACTTACATGACTCCACCACTGTGACTGAATACCCAAAGGCACAATGGATATGTCCTTTATCAATAATGGGTATGAAGGTGATCTTCGGGCTACAACTATTCTGAAGAAACATTTCCATGATGCTGAAAAACTTATCTTTCACATGGTAAATGTATGCTTAGCTTCAAAGACATTCTCTTGGGATCAAATGTCATCCCAATGGCAACAGGTATTGTATTCTATTCTAGAACACCAACCGCTAAATTTCTCTGAAATCGTGTTTCTAGAAATAAAGAACTTGGCTCAGAAACCTGCGGCAAACCGCTGGCTATTATATCCCAGGTTTCTGATGGCCATTATTTTAAATGAATAAAAATCTGATGGCCTTGTTGGCCTTGGAGTCCCTGCACCAGCTATTTTGGCTGAGGTATACTCCAGGCACAACTCAGACCTCACTCTCAAAGAAGCTGCCCGAATGCTAAAACCCAAGCAGAGGGAACCCATAGCTTCCATCACCAGATCCAGAGTCCCCACCAAACCAAAAACCAAACACCCCAAAACAGCTATTCAGGGAGATGAGTCCCCTGAAGATGCTCCTGTACCACCAAGGCAGGATATACTTGCTGGTTAAACCCCCCAGCAGTATCAGAGACTCTACCACCAACACCGCACATCCTCTCAAAAGGATCCTGATGCAACCTTATCAGGGGCAACCACATTACTGAGACCTCTCTCACTTGAGGAGGTTATCATTGAAGAGCATTCCTCTCCCGAATGCAATCTGTTTCTACTCCTCTCCCCATGCAAATGCCCCCAAAGTCCAACCATTATAATTGCAAACGTGCTGACTCAGCTGCATGCCTCTCCTCCTCCCCAACAAACACCAACAAAGGGGAGAACCACAACAATTGAGGAAGAGGATCAACATGCTTCTGACAACCCACAGCACCAGGGTTTAACTGTTCTATCTCCTGGTGTGGATATGCAAATACGAACATCTGGTGAGGCTGCCACCTCTTCTGAATCAGCACATGATCAGACTGAGGCTGGTAACATAGCTAAGACCTCACCAGAGGCAACAGCTGATGAAGGACAAAGTCTTGAGGCTGGAAGTCCCCAGTTCCAAGAAAAAGGGGCACATGCTAAAACTGGTCTACACCCGGTGCATGTACATCCTGCTACAAGCAGGAGGTCAGGTGATTCAACATCTGCTGATGATGACCTAGGCTTTTCTATGATGTTCTAGCCCACAACACCATCCTGGAGGCTGAGGTAAGCAGACTACAAGAACTGCTTGCCAAGAAGTCTCAGGATGTAAGTCCATCTGCCCCCACTAACCCACAGATGGCACCTTCATTCGAAGGTCCCCCAAACACTTCACCCTCTCACTTCACTGAGCCTCCAGCCTCTGCCTTTGGCACTATCTCTCAGGGACAGAACCCCCCTGAGCAGATGGTTGCTGCATTCCAACAATCCTTACCTCTCATCACTCCCATCATCAATGACATTGTTCATAAGCCATTGATGAGAGGATCTCCTCAAGTCTACAACCACTCATTGATGATGCTGTGCACAAGAACTTTCTGCGGTACAAACCCCTGCAACCAATGCATCCAAAAGGGGGAGAGTACAGCAGTGAAAGAAAGAAAAGAAAAAGAACTGAGGATGAGAAGGCACAAGAGAAAACCAAGGAGTTGGAGAAGGAAAAGGAACAACAACTGATCACTTACAAAAGAAAGAAAAGTGCTGGTGATCAAAAGAATGCTGAAGAAAAATCCTTGGAGGAGCTTATAAAAGATGCAGATGAAGCACACAGCCGATCCATGGACAAAATCATTGAGCAACTCTTCAAGCAAGACTTTGATACAGCCAAACTAGACAGTGAGATCAGGAGGTTGGAAGTAAATGAAATCCAAAACAGATGGGCTGGGTACAGTGTGCTGGAGAAAGAGAGATTGGAGATCATGATTTGATTCATAGCCAAATACTTAGGAAGATCACTGATGGAGATTCGTTCATGGACCAGAGACAGCATTCTGGCTATAGCCACCAGAATCTGTTTGTCTGAGCAATTTCATAAGGGGATAATTATTGAAGCACTTGATGAGGCTGGAGCTGGGAAAAGGCTTGAAATGGCAAAACTCACAAAAGCCAAACTTACAACCAAAATGCTTGAACAACCTTCCCAATCACCCACTCAAAAACAGCCTACCCCTCAAATCTCCAAACCAATCTCAAAACTCAAATCCAAACATCCTCAACCCTCAAAACCAATTCCTTTACCACAAAAACCAACCCAGCCATCATCCAGTGATGCACCTAGAAGGAGGAGAAGGGTGCTGAGGATAGAAGAAGATGAAGAAGATGATGATGAAGATGATAGTATGCCACTCTCTGCTGTTCTAAGGGTACCAGAACCCAGGAGTCAACTCATGATCACACCTGACTCACAAAGGGAAATGGTTAGAGTCAAAATAGAAGATGAAGAACCAGAAGCAGCACGATGAGCAACTACTAAAGATGGTTGACAAGGAATTTCCCCAGTCATCATCTATACAAGCCATGAAAGGGCATGCTCAGAGGCTGTACACTCTCAGACACATATTTCAGTATCAAAAGAGAGAGTGAGAGTATGGCCAGACCCCAAGGTGAGCTCTAGAATACACAAAAGATCCATTCCACATAGATACAATGGCCAGGTTAGAAAATAGACTCTACAATCATGTTGGCCATTGTAGTCTCACCTTGGGAAATACTCGATGAATTCAAGAAGGCTCATCAATCAAAAATGACCCCTCAAGCCTTACTGGAAAACAAGATGATCAAAAAGGGTTTATTATATAAGAAGCTTGAAGACATTAAGAAGAATGAGCTCCAGTTACTCCTTGAGGGCACCCATCCTGATGAATTTGTCTATAGGGAGATAACTACTGTGGAGTTGAAGAATGGCAGGACTGTAAAGTACCTATCTGAGTACTACGGTCCAGAGTTCTTCTTTGAAGGAGGAGTAGAAGAACTCTCCAAGGAGGAACAGGTTGTTCTCCTTGAGGCCTATGTTCGTGAGTCTTACAGACTCGTAAATGGGAAGTAGGATTCATGGTTGGGATCACAACTCTATGTCCAGATTCCCCAAAACAGAGTTCCACTCCATACATAGCCAAACACATGATTAGAAACCTCTTCCTGGCCTGTGCTGATCCGATTCTCTGAAGCTGATCAAGAGAAGTCTTTGCCAACAATAAGTGGGACCTCAATAAAGTTAAAGGTTTTGGCTGCATTGGTTCAGGGGGAGTTTGTTGGACCAAAAGAACCAATGAGCCGGATCAGAAAAACCTTTAAGTCCCACAGACGTCACAACAACTGCTGAAGTCCACAACAGCTGAAGACAACAACTGATTACAAAGTCTGAAGACACAAGTGCTGAAGACAAAGTCTGAAGACACAAGTGCTGAAGACAAAGTCTGAAGACACAAGTGCTGAAGACAAAGTCTGAAGACACAAGTGCTGAGACAAGTGCTGAAGACAAAGTCTGAAGACACAATGCTGAAGACAAAGTCTAAGACACAAGTGCTAAAGACAAAGTCTAAAGACAAGTGCTGAAGACAAAGTTTGAAGACACAAAAGCTGAAAGACACAAGTGCTGAAGACAAAGTCTGAAGACAAGTACTGAAGACAGTCTGAAGACAAGTGCTGAAGACCAAGTATCAGATGTTGTCACAACAGCTGAAGAGGTCTTCTTCAGTAGTTGTGACGGTTTCCTTTCAGTAGTTTTATATTTTCCCTTTTCAGTAGTTTTGTAATCAGTAGTTTAGTTTCAGTAGTTTAGCATCAGTAGTTTTATATTTTGTGCTTAGCCTCTCTGGTATGTTCTCAGTAGTTGTGAACATTTCAGTAGTTTGTTAAGTGTTAGTTATTTTTGTAATAAATCTACCAGATGTCATTATCCCGTGATATCAGCAGTGATTGCACTCTATATAAGGAGTGTCAACCTAATTGTAATCGGTGAATGATTGAGCAGAAACATTTGATATAATTGAAACATTCCTTTTCACAGAAATATATTCTCTCGTTATAACCGTATTTGTTCTTAATGCATACGAATATCAAATTCTTGCTATAATTTGTCTAATTCTTGATCTTATTCCGCTGTGTTACACTCTAATCCATCAAACTTGAGATCACTGATCCTGTCAAAACTTTTCACTAGTTACATTGCTAGAAAACTTTCTTTCAGTTCTCTTGTAGAACTTCTTGGCTCTATGAGTGAATAAAGCCATTTACTGGACTATCTCCATATACTCCAAGTTATCTGGATGGATACAATCTAAGTTTCAAGAGTGAAGAGAAAGTTTTCATAACTTTCATCAAAAAACACAAAGGCTTGAGATGAGCTTGTATCTTGAAATGGGCTTCCTTGGATGTAGCTCTCCCTTGGTGTCTTCAGAAAGGTGAAGAAAGGGCCCTTTTGTGAGTTGTCAGGGAAGCATATAAGATGATGCTATGGTTCTCTACTATCCCTTTTAACCTCATGCAGGGTTGAACTCTATTGATTGCTGAAAGAGTTGAGGGATGGATTCACGTTCATCTCCATCTAGTAACTGCTCAGGATACCATATAGCTTTGTGTATATCTCTTTATGGCCATACAATAGTGAGTCAATTGTTTGGGAAGAGAGAACATGAACTTCCTCATAATGTTCCTATTCTCAAGCTTAACTCCAACATCCATCAGAGTCCCTACAACCTTAACATACCTAAAGTAATATTGAGTCATAATTTCACCTATTTTGTAGGTGAAGTTCTTAAATTGTTGCTTCATGAGATCATTCTTGTTTTCTTTAGCTTCATTAGACCCCTTATACATAAGCTTTAGTACATCCAAGAGCTGCTTAGTAGTTTTGCACTTCTTGAAGCCTTTATAGATAGAGTTAGGAAGAGACTTGATATGAGTTCCTAAGACAACAGATCTCCACATCCTGCTATCTTAAGACTTGATAAAGCATTCCACTCTTTGACGCCAAGTGTTAAAGTTATCAATAGTGATTAATGAAGATTTGGTCATAGTACTAGTTTCCATGTCAACCTTAGTGAGAGCTGCCATTTAAGCTGGTAAACATTTTGTGAAACTAAAGGGATTTAAGATGATTAGATCTTACAATCAAGAGCCTAAAAAGATCTAATACCAATTGCAGGACGGGTTAAGGTGATGGGACAACAATTCACAAGGTTATAGAGACTTAAACACTTCATAGATCAAACAAGAAACCAGTTACTGAAACAATGAACAAGAGTCAAGAACACAAGTAGAACACATGTATTTGGTTTTAAAAAATGATGTATATTGCCCTCAAGTGTTTTATAATTGTTACAATGCTTAGTCTTAAGGATTGGTACATGAGATACTTTATACTACATCTTATAACCGACTATACTTTGAAGGACATCTATAACACTAATCTAGACAACAAGATCAACGTAATTTCAAAAGGCATATTGCCTTTTGACTAGTGACTATAACATGTCATAGCTCACATCCTTATGTATTACAAAAAAAATAAAAGTACAAAATAGAAAGTAATAGACTATAGAACCTTAATCTACATTAGATAAAAGTATAGAAATATCATAACTTGTATAAGTTGGTGAATATTTAGATATGGCTGCCGAAAGTGATTTAGCTTTTGCCAAAAGGACGTCAGAGAAAACATGTCTTCAGATTAAATCAGTCCCTTGGCTTCAAAATACTTTGTTTGATTCTTCAGAATACTTCATCTCTGGCTTCGGAAGAAATAGTCTTTGGCTTCGGAAGATTTGACACTTCGTGAATCTCTTTGTGTTTTATCAAATCTTTCAAAATAACTTTCTTTGTACTTCAGAAAGCTTACTAAGAGCTATTTGGTTTATATCAAATTCTAAGGTAACTCTTACAGTAATTTATTCTCTCACAAAAACATATATATATATATATATATATACTATATCATACAATATATATACATGAAATGTTTTTATTCATATTATTCAAAGTTTTAAGTTTATTTTTAAATCACTTGGTTTTAAACGTTGTATCTAAACCATTCATCTTATCTAACAGGATTATAAAACCGTTTGCTTTATTATACTTCTTATTTAAACATTAGGCTTACTTAAGGGTCCTTTTTCATCTATTTTTTTTTATTTAAAGCGCAAAGTCTTTTAACTGTTATTTTAATCGTTCAATTCTTTTAAACGTCTTTTTTTAACGTTCAATTCTTTTAAACATCTTTTTTAACTTTTTGTTTTATTTATACATGTTTTTTAACCATTGGGCTTGTTTAAATGTAATTTTATCCGTTTTTTTTTATTTGTACGTATTTTTACCATTCGTTTATTAAAAGGCTTCATTTTAAACAATTCATTCTATTAAAACATTTTTTTCTCTTTTTGATTTTTATATCATCTTCTATTCACGTTGACTTGAAAGTGATTTTTACTTTTACGTCATGTGTATTTTTTAAGGTTTAACTTGGGTTTTGATTATTATAATTAGAGCTTTTACGATATTAAAATTACTTTTTTTTAGTTTATTTAAAATTTTTAAGTCGATGGTTGCGTTTGAATAACCAATCATTTTGAAAAAGACGTTTAATTGATAAGACAAACAAATTTAGAAATAAATTTAATTAGTTGAACGGTTTAAAAAACCATTTAAATAAAACGTTTGAAAAATGTAAAGAATTTAAAAGACATTTAAGTAAGACGAATATTAAAAAAACTAAGTTTATAAAGCCAAACGATTATAAAAAAATAAGTTTAAAAGGCTGAAATATTTTAAAGCCGAGTGGTTCGAAGATAAATGATTTTAGAAATTGTTTAAAAAACTACCTTTTAAAAAAAGAAATTCAAAAACCAATTTTTTAAAAATGATGTTTATAAAACCAAATGGTTTAAAAACACTTAGAAAATGTTTTTTAGTAATTACATTATTGGTTTAAAATCCAAACAGGCTAAAAAATCTTTATAAAAAATAAATATATTTTATACATACATATACATATACATATACATATGCATATGCATATGCATATTGTATAGATATACATATACATATACATATACATATACATATACATATACATATACATATACATATACATATACATATACATATACATAACATATACATATACATATACATATACATATACATATACATATACATATATATAATATGTTTGTGAGAGAGAGTAAATTACATTTTTGGTCGTTGATGTTATTAAAAACAACAATTTCAGTTTAAGGGCATTTTAATTATTTTATTAGAAATTAACTGAAAAAAACTAACTCTGTTAGTGTATCGCACTAAAAGAGTTATAAATATAAACCATGGGGTTTTATTTGTTAAAAAATTCTTTGTTAAACTAAAATAGTAATGTACTCTTATATAAATATAAACAAAAAATATCAAGAAACTGCAAAATGAATTTTCAGGGTCAACTATTTATAGGTAGTTACGATGATTTTTTTTGCAATTTTGTTTTTAAAATTTAGTTTTTAACATATACAATATAATTTTCTCAACTGATTTGATGATGACTTTAAAGACAAGATTCGTATATCACCTTGTATAACTTCTCATCTTTCAGTGGAAAATGAAAAGTACGGAAATTATAAATATGAAAATTTTAATTAGGAATTAAAGATAAACTTAGGAATATAGTTATTAGTTACAGGTTAAAGAAAACTTAACATATGAAACAAAGAATACACCAATGTAATACTTTATTGTTAGACTTTCCGCTTGGCCCATCAAGGTCTTTTTAACTCTTTATATCTCAATTATAAATCTACCATCATATTACTCTAAAATGATTTTAAAAAAAAAACTAAATTTGTTATATTTACAGGTAATGAATGTGTAATTAATAATCAAAAATTTTGTTCAAATAAAATGCTAAGCTTTTTTGAGAAAACTGCCAAAAAATCTAATATAAGTGGTATATTTGCTGATGTGAAATATAACAACGTTCTGTCTTCAATTGAAGAAATAAAAAACCAGTTTTTAACATTTTAATAGTTAAAAGTTTAATTGTTTATAAATATAAAAGTAAATTGTAAGGTATTAACTTGTATGAATTATAGTATTAAATGAAAAACAAAATAAAAAAAATGAAAATATCTAAAAGAACGTAAGTTTCCAAGTACATGCGAAAAATTTAAGTTTATCAAGAACTTTTAGTTGATGCGAAAACATTTAGGTCGTGCAAAAACTTATATAATGCGAAAACTCTTGAAAGTTTTGTTATAAAGACCATCATGTATAAATAGTTGGTTTTGCTTTGTACTTCATTATGTTTGTCTCATTTGTAAAAGTGTTTTGAGTGTGAGAGAGCATAGGATTTTATGATAAACAAGTGAATCGAGCTTAAACGACAGAAACTATTTGGTATTGTAATCATTTGGTTAATAAAATCTTATTGAGTTTTTTTAATGTTTGTTGATATCACACACATATATATACATCTTAATTTATTATCACATACAATATTTTATGGATTCAATCAGCACCAGAGCTTTACATAAAGGTTTAATCTAAATAACCTTAAGGCCCGGTTTAGTTTAATTTATCTATATATTCCTGAAGTGTGTATATTTAAACTACTTTCTAAAGATTTTAATATATTTATCCCAAACAAATTTAATAAACTAAAAACGATTTTTTAATAATTTGACCAATGTCTTTTTTCATTGTGCTATGGACACCACCGTGGCACCGTCCAACCAATTGGACATTTTGTTAAATTGGATAATAAACTGAGGTGTCACTGGTAAAGCACGCAAGTTTAAAAAAACAAAGGCTCTGGCCTTTTAGGATCTAGAATTTCACATGAGTTCATAAGAGGGGTTCAGTATGGACACGTCAGCAAATTATTAATACTTTAAAATCACTTATTTTCTCTGTAACGCATGATCATTCTCAAACACCCCTCAAATTCTATATTAATCACTTTTAAATAATTTTCATACCGAATTACTTATTTTAATAAACTTTTTATTGTTATATTTAATATAATTGGTATTCTAAAAGTTTAATAAGTTTATATATCTATAATTTATAATATGTGTAAATTTCGAAGCCATGTAAAGAAAATTTGGTTTAATGAGTTTCTTTCATAAAAGTTTGATAATATATAACTCCTGAATTTGATAACTTTATGATTCATAGATTTATTATATAAAGGTTTTATAAAATATAATAATTATATACATATATATAACTATTTATTTTTATGATTTATATTATATAGTTATTTATTTATATATATAATTATTTGTATTTTATTAAACCTTTCTCAATGTAAAGAAAATAGGAAAAACAGTGTTTTAAACTTTTATTAGTCCAACGCTATGTGTCTTTAAGCTCGTTTGTGATTACAAATGTATAAAAATGCTCCAAAAAAGAAGTTGCGCAACAAAGCACACAACCAATCTTGTGTACAGACCAATGTTTTCACCATTCTTGGGGTTAGAAAGTTAGGAAACAATCAAGCACCCGTCCCTCAATATCAAAATCTGGCTCAAAGGCAACCGTAGAAACTAGAATGACAAGGATACCTTGAGCCATCTTACCAAAAACACGCTATTGACATTTTTGAACTTTTCATTATTGTAATAATGCAAAACATGAGTCTCTATCTTCCCTATCTTCCCCCAATATTTGTGTAACTTAGTTTTCTTATAGGTGTTTCTGAACTTCCCATTCCAATTTAATCAGTTCGTCATGAGTTTTTTTAATGTCCATTGTTCTCCGGTTATCACTTATACTATACTAGGATTATAAGTTATTGTAGTGACAACACCTTAAAGTTCTTTCTTTTGAGCCATAGATTTTTTACTTTTAAGAATAGGTATGCATATTCAAATCTAGAATATCATTAACTCTTGTGTTTACAAAATTTTCTTGAACAAGCCATTTAATATAGCGTCATTGTGTTTTGGCTCAAGAACCACAACAATAAATAAAAACTAATTTAGCTAATTAACATCCCTTGATACTTTTAGTACTTTTGTTTATATTAATTACCATTGAACATATTGGAATATTCTTATTCATAGTGAAATCATCAATCATAGTGCCAATTCCTAGTATGGTCATTTATCTCTTACATCAAGAACCATAACAATGAACAAAAACTAATTTAGCTTAATAGCATCCCCTAATACTTTTGATGCTTTTGTTCGTATTGAACATCATTGAACTGATTGGAATATCTGTATGCATGGTGAAATCAAAAATCATAGTGCCATTATCAAAAGTCACATAACTAGAACCAAGAAATCTTAATATAACTTCATAAAATATCTATAAAAAGCAAGATGCTAGTAATATCGATTAATCATCCTTATGAATTAAACCACCGTCACACTTCTTAAATTCTTTCTAACAGTTAGGTACCTTTAGTAGTGAGTTAGAAAAGGCTTCCTTGAATTTGACAACAATATCTTCAATAAATAAGTGTAGTTCATTAGGTTTCAACATCCAAACACACTATACTCTTACTTTGTATTTTCTTTTCTTTGGCACAAGCTAAAATTTTGAAATCTAGCATAAGAAAACCTCACATATTTCACTAGCGCATAAAGTTCTTTGATTGATAAATTCAAACTACTAAACCCATCTTTAACAACTATGTAGGTCCTATAACAAGGATCTTCAATACAATACTAGATTAATACCAACAATACAATGGCAGAAAACGCATTATGGGGTGTAATCTCTCTATATCTCGGTGATATGTGAACAAACAACATAACACACACAAATATGGTAAATAGTAGAAACTAAGCACAAGAACCATTTCCATATGCAATTATATTCACTAAAATATATGTTATAAAAAGATGTTCGCACATATATATAATGGTACAACTGTCCTATTTATAGTGAACATGTCAAACCCTCAAAATCTACGTACGAGGTTTTTACCGCGAGGCGAGTGAACAAACCAGAATCACAGTCACTAGTTACTCAAAACGATACTATATACCACAATTAAAATAAAACCAACCAAATTTCTAAATTTTAAAACTATGCGGAAGCGTTTTGTAAATAAGACAAACCCAAAGTATATAAATGCAATTTGGCAAAACACGCGCCAACCCAATATTTAAACTCTTAAGTAAAAACCAAGTGTTATGACTTAAAATGAGGTCTTAGAATGTATGCAGGACGTGTGACGTACTCCTACTGACAACTTGAGTTAACGACCTGAGAATAGCATACTAAAAATGTCAACACAATGGTTGGTGAGTTCAAGAGTTTGCGTTTAGAATAACAATAATATTTGTATAGCATAAGAAGTGCATTGAAATAGATAGCTAGTCTATATTTACAAGTAATAACTATAGTGATTTCGCGATCGAAGTTGATTATGTTGTATTTGTTGCCTCCCTTGACTAACCAGGCGTGACGATGTTTGTGTTAGTATAATATTGCACCCGTTTGACCTCGAGTCGCACAAGTGGGGCTTGTCAAACCCAGTAGTGTGAAGACTTTCAAGGTATAACACACTATGTTAAACTATACACACCTTATAATAGTAAAGTGTTGCAAAAAAATATGTTATCTACCCAAAAGAGAGTGTATAAAAAGTGGGGCATGAACTCACCTGATGCGTAAACAAATGATAACAAAAGCTAACAACGGACGGAATGACAAACCTTCAAAGGTTAGCTAGAACACGCAAGAACATAAGTATGTGTACACAAAAAGCTTAACAACCCTAGGTGCTCAATAAACCACTGACCCAAGGTTTAGAAAACAAGACACATTTCACCTAGTTGATCTGTTTGTATGTGTGTTTAAGACACATTTAACTTGCTAACACCTTGAAATTCTTGAACTAGATCAAAATCGATTTGTATGTGTGTTTCCTTGATCAAAATCGCAAAGATGAGGGTTTAGGGTGATGGTTTTGGCCACAAATGGTGAGGGGGGCCTAGGGTTGGGTTTTTTACCTAATATAAGTTTTGTAGCTTTTACAAATTAACCCCTAGTTAATCACCTTTTGTAAAATTAATTCTTTGTAACACTTTTTAAATAAGATTTAACTAGAAAACTCATATATTATTACAAAACACATGAACCAAATAGATATTACATGTTATCACTTTATCAAGCAAAATCTATAAATAATATTTAAAATCCATAAATTCATGAATCACATAACCACAAACTAATAATCAATATTATTAGTTAAATTATTATTTTTTTATCATAGATAATTTTTATTAAGTCGGCAACGTTCAACGACAACTATTGTGTGCTCATGACACGTGTATGCAAGACCTAACGAAATTAATGGAGTTTGGTAAGAAAAATTACCGGATGTCACATTATCCCCATGTTGAAAGAACTTTCATCCTGAAAATTGCATTACATGGTTATGTTACATCACTAGTTTACTGCATTGGCATAATGAAATCGAGTGAGTTGTCACATCATCTCTACGTTGAAAGAAATTTCGTCCTGAAATTTAATCCGTAGCTTCCCTAACTGTCACCATCGTTTCGAACAAATGAGGATACTTGAGCTTTATCTGATCCTCATGTTCCTACGTGAATTCCGGTCCATGTCTTGATTTCCAATGAACTTTGACTATAGGTATTTTGCTTTGCTTAAGAATTTTGACCTCACAGTCCATTACTTCAATTGGCTCCTCAACAAAGCGCAATTGCTCATCCACTTGTACTTCCTCGAGTGGTACAAACAAAGTCTCATTAGATAAACACTTTTTTTAGATTTGAGAGATGAAATACATTGTGAATGCCACTTAGTGAATCAGGCAGGTCTAATCGATATGCCACCCGACCTATTCTTTCAAGAATCTCAAATGGTCCAATGTATCTTGGATTAAGACTGTCTATTTTGCCAAATCGAATGATGCTTTTCCATGGTGAGACCTTCAACAACACTTTTTCACCGACCTGAAACTTCAAAGGTTTCTATCGCTTGTCTGCATAGCTCTCTTGTCTATGTCACGCTGCAGCCAATAGGTTTCGTATCTACACGATCTTCTCGGTAGTCTCGTGCACCAATTCAGGTCTAATCAGCTGACTATCACCAACTTCTACCCAACAAACTAGTGATATATACTTTTGCCCATACAACGCCTCAAATGATGTTTCCTTGATGCTAGTATGATAACTATTGTTGTACGAAAACTCGACCAATGGTAGGTGAACTTCCAAGTTATTTCCGAAATCAATCACACAAGCTCGTAACATGTCCTCCAAAGTTTGAATAGTACGCTCACTTTGCCCATCGGTCTGCGGATGATAGACAGTGCTCATATCCAAACACGTACCCAAAGATTTCTATAACGACTACAAGAAATGGGATGTATAACGAGCATCACGATCATAAATAATCGATATTGGCATGCCATGTCTCGAAACTACCTCCTTCGGGTAAATTCAAGTTAACTTGTCCATTTTATTAGTTTCCCTAATCGCCAAGAAGTGAGGTGACTTAGTCAGTCGGTCCACGATCACCCGTATCGTGTCACAACCACTAGGAGTCCTAGGTAACTTAGTAATAAATCCATAGAAATATGTTCCCACTTCCACAAAGAAATCTCAGGTTGTTGAGGTAGTCCAAATGGTTTTTGATATTCCACTTTAACCTTAGAACGGGTCAAACACTTGCTCACATATGTAGCTACGTCAGCTTTCATATTAGGCCACCAATAATCGCCTTCAAACTATGATACATTTTGTCACTACTAAGGTGTATAGGATACTTAGACTTATGTGCTTCACTCATAACCAAGTCTCTTAGATTTCCATACAAAGGTACCTAAAGTCTATCGATGAAGTACCGGATTCCATCGGATTTGAATTTCAATTGTTTGTCCATCCCACGTAAGGATTCGATTCCAATGTCTTCCCCTTTCAAAGCTACCGCTTGACTTTCCTTGATTTGATCGAGCAAGTGAGTCCTAATCATCAGTTTTATAGTACGCACTTGTCGGGGCTTAGTAGTCTCCTTTCTACTCAAGGCATCAGGAACTACATTCGCCTTACCTGGGTGATATTTGATAGCACAATCGTAATCATTTAATAATTCCACCCAGCGTTGTTACCTCATGTTTAGCTCTTTCTGCTCAAAGATATGCTGACGACTCTTGTGATCGGTGTAAATAGTGCATTTGGTACCGTATAATTAATGTCTCCAAATCTTTAAGGCAAAGACCACCGCACCTAGTTCCAAGTCATGAGTAGTGTAGTTCTTTTCGTTCACCTTCAGTTGTCTTGAGGCATAGGCTATTACCTTGTCACATTGCGTTAGGATACAAGCATCACAGTATACCACAAAATCATCACTTCCTTCTGGTAATGCTAATATCGGCATGCTACAGAGTTTCTGCTCCAACAACTGAAAAGTAGCTTTTTGACTCTCACCCCATTTAGAAGTCGTTCCTTTATGGGTCAAGGTTATGAGAGGTTGAGCAATCCCTTAATGAAACATTGGTAGTATCCCGTCAGTCCAAGGAACTGCCTTATCTCACTAGGCGTCTTGGGTACCAACTCGTTCTTTATAGCCTCAATCTTCGCAGGATCCACATGTATTCCCTTCTCATTAACAATGTGACCCAAGAACTGCACCTCACGAATCCAGACGCCACACTTAGAAAACTTGGCGTACAACTACTCCTTTTTAGTAATTCCAAGATTAAATGTAGGTGCTCATCATGTTCCTCCTTGGTCCTAGTATAGATCAATATGTCGTTGATAAACACAATAAAAAAACTGATCAAGGTAGAGTTTGCACTCACGATTCATGAGATCCATGAATACTACTGGTGCATTAGTCAACCCAAATGGCATGACCAAGAATTCATCGTGACCATAACAAGTACAGAACACGGTTTTCAAGATGCCTTCTTCTTGAACTTGCAGTTGATGATAACATGACCTCATATCAATCTTTGAGTCATAGTTTAATCCCTGAAGCTAATCAAAGAAGTCATCGATACGAGGTAAAGGGTATCGGTTCTTCACTATGACTTTATTCAGTTCTCTATAGTCGATGCACATTGGGAAAGTGACAGCTTTCTTCTTAACAAATAGAACAACTACTCCCCAAGGTGATGAGCGGTCAAATAAGAACTTTATCCAATAGCTCCTGAAGTTGTGTAGATAGTTTCTGCAATTCGTTTGGTGCTAACCGATAAGGTGCTCGCGTAATTGGAGCTGCTCTGGGAGTCAAATCGATTTGAAATTTGACTTGTCGATGAGGTGGTAGTCCAGGAAAACCCTATGGAAACACCTCTAGAAAGTCACAAACCAACGGAATATCCTCGATTATCCTTTGCTCTTGTTGCTTATCAAAGACTAGGGTTGATATGGCTAACTGACCTTTGCGTAGCCACTTCTGATCCTTAATGAATGATATGATGTCTATTACAACACCACTCTTCACGTCCTTAACCGATAGGATTTCCCCGTCCATGAGAGGAATGTGAATGACCTTCTTGTGACAAATCACCTCTGTCTGCTTCTTGGACACCCAATCCATGCCTACGACCACATCGAAATTTCCAAGAGTGACGGGCATAAGATCGATATTGAAGGTATGACCAGCAAGTTCTATCTTACAACACTTAAGGATGTGCGTAAAGGAGATTTGCTTACCGTCAGCTAATTCTACGGTATACTTGGATTCCAACGCAGAAGGCATATCACTTAGGAGGCTACAAAACTTAGTAGAGATAAAACTCCTATAAGCTCCAGTGTCAAAAAAAATATAGAAGCAAAACGACCATTAACTAGTAGGATCGTTTAGAGCCTCACCTGAACCCATGACAAAGCCTGCCCCTTTAGCTCCACCATTATTGCCACCATTATTGTCACCATTGCCACCATTATGTTATTGCCACCATTTCCGTTGCTATTACCATTCCTTTTTAATTGAGGGCAATTTCTCTTGTAAGGCCCATCTTTTCCATACTCAAAGCAACCATTTAGTGTTTCATGGGGTTGTTGAGGCTTCATCATCAACTCTCCACGGCAATCCTTTCCCACATGTCTAACCTTCCCATAACGCTGGCATGGAAAACTGTCACACCTGTTAGTGTGGTGGTAGTTGCATCGGCTGCACTTAGGATTTTTCTCCACATAACCCCTCGGTCCTTGAATTGGGGCAAATGATTTATTGAAGTCACGGTTGTTATCAAACCTCCTTGTTGTTGTTATTTCTTAGGCTGGTGTTGCTAAGGTTGGATACTAGACGACGATCCCTTGCTGGCATTATTTTCCGACTTGCATTGGGAATGCTTGTCACAACGCCCCACTTGGGTAGCTTCCCTTGCTCCACCACCTGATCAGTGAGTTTATGAGCCAACCGAATGGCCTGCTAAATAGTAGGTAAATTTGCAGCGGTCACCATACTTTGAATCTTTGGCACCAACCCACCTAAGTAGAGCTCAATTCGTTGGCTCGGCGGGTCAACCATGTTAGGAAAGAGTGTAGCTAGCTCATGAGACCTAGTAGTGAGCCTTAATGTCATATCCTTCCATTTTTAATTGCTAGAACTCAGTATCTAATTTTTGAACTTCATTAAGAGTGCAGTATTCCTCCATCATTATCGTTTTGAATCCATCCCATGGCAGAACGTTTGCCATCGCCTGGCCAAGCATCTGTACTTGAGCAATCCAACACGTGAGTGTTGCATCCTCCAGCGTCCCCATGGCGAATTTCACTTGGTCCACCGCCGGACAGTTGCACTTAGCAAAAATTGACTCAGTCATCTCTAACTACCTTACAAGCCCAACAGCTCCCTCAGATCCACTATAGGTATGGGGCTTAAAATCCATGAATGCCTTGTAAGTGCATCCAGGAGGTCCTATATTCAACGTGTCAGGGCGTTTAATCAAACTGAAAGTATTAATTACCTAACGGAAAATTCATGTAATTGATGACTAGAATCACCGTTTACCTCCAAACTGGGCGGGTTGAGTGTTCAGTGCCGCTTGCACGTGCTGATTAATCAGAGGAGCTAATTCAGGTGGGGTCATGTTCACGGTCCCGGTGCCACGTCCATGATGCGGTGCGGAATGTATATATTTTGATAGGGATTTTTTTCACAAAGATTTAGTTTTAATTGGTTATTAGTAATACTAAACCACACTCACAAAAGGCGATTGTACATGTCGTATGGTAATATAGTATCAGTAAGAACTGAGTATCAATCCGTGAACACACCTAGTCTACTCAACAATCTTTAAGATTTGACTATCAGATTTGGTTTTTGTTTGAGAAAATGATAAATTGTATTGATGAAATTTTTAGCATTTAAAAACAATAGTACAAATAAAGTAAACTAAGATTAAAGCATTTGGATTTAAAACCAGGTAATAAAGGTTATCATCCTAATTAGATTACACTTATGTAACTATGATGAATTGGTGGTGTGATTTAAAGATATTGATTAATTTAGTTATGTTAATGTTTATAAAGATGAGCTGACACGATTTCTCGTCTATCCTGCTGTCGTAGTGACTAGGATCATGTCAGGTTGAGTTTACTGCTTAGATCAAAGCCCTAGTAATGTAGGTAAATCTTTTTTGACCTTTTTGAAATACGATTTTTGAAGACATAACTTAATGTTAAAAGAGAGTTGATCAAGTTCCTTCCTAACATACTATTAATTTTAGAAAATCATAACAATTACTGTAGATTTCTCAGACTAATAAAAGGGAACCCGCAAATGATTAGAAAGTTAAGGTGGTATGATTTCTAATAACCATCTCTAATTCGTTAGCCACTAATTTGTTATGAAGACTGGTTTCATGAATAAAAGCTGATGATACGTTTTTCAACCGTGTATGACAATCGCAATTACAAACCATAAATTTATAACTTCCCATTCGAATGTAGATACTACCCATCAAAAGTTTTCCCAAGACCACCATAACATTAACATAACATATATCACACCATTAGTTTATCACAAATTACATAAGTTTCATCCAATTAGGATGATAATAAGAGTTTAGCTCATAATGAGCTTGAACATAACAACATACAACAAAGAAGATATATATGAAATCATCAGTGAAATGGAACAATCAAACCGGTGATCCACAATGGATGGTGTTTGGCCAATCTCGAGCTTCTTCCAAGTGTTGTATGCACCTCCCGAGCCTCCAAATAGTCTTGAAGACTTGATTCCTGAGAGAATTCTGCAGAGTAACTCTCCCACCAAAGCTTGCCAAAATATTGAACTTAGGCTTCAATATATAGGCTTTCTGGAGTGTTTAAGCATGGCCTCGTGCCTAAAAGGCATGGCCCCATGCTAGTACAATGCTTATGAAAGTTGGCCGGCTCGTACGTGCAGAGGGTGTCGGGCACGACCTCGTGCTTGATGGGGCATGACCCCGTGTTGGAGGTGGGGCACGGCCTCGTGCTTACTTTTTAAGAGACAGTTTTTTTGTCCTATCAGATGTCTAAACACGGGAGTGTGTAAATTTAGCACGAGGTGTATTTCAGGCAAGGCATGGGGGTGTGCTTAATGATGCACGACTCCATGATTAGACTCCAAAGCTTGGATTACTTTAAATTCTTGTCAAATATGCTTCTTTTGTCCAACTTGCCCTTTTAAACACCTGTAAACACAATTTAACCTTTTTAAGTACATATTCATCATTTTAAGGGAGATATTGAAAATTAATTGATGTGCTTTTGATAATATGTTTATGTATAATTTGAAAACATCAGTCCACCACCGTGCCCACGACCACGTCCACGTCCTCTACCTCGGTTGTCCATATTTCACTTTACATTCACAAATACAATAATGAGTAACATCCAAGATATTAATCTCATTGGAGTATGGTAAATAATAAGAAATAATATACTAGCACAACCACAATATTTATAACCAAAATAATAACTTATCATAAATAGATTGTAAGTAACTCATATATCCAACCAATGCCAAAATTTCAAGTTTTCAGTTGTGTGGGAAACAACCCTTCCCAGGTAGTTTTTTAAGAAACGCTATGCACTCTAAGTCATATAATTGAAAAAACCAATCCAACAAATCCCTATCAATCACTATCTCCGTTGGTTGGGCTTCTTCTGACTCTTCCTCGGGGTCTTCATCAGAATCTTCTGCTGGTGCAGGATTGACCATAATCTACAGTGCTGCAAGCTGTGCTTCTAGTCCAGTTAATATACCCTCAAGGCCCACATTATGGTGCTCCTGCTCGTCCATACGCTCTATAAGACCCATCACTCTACTAGCCATGTTGAAATTTCCAGTAATAGACATCGACAACCGCTCTTCAAGTGTCGCTACTTGCAGGTGTAGCTGGCGCATCTCATACTTTAGTGTGGAGTTCTTGTTAGTGAGTACCCCCAATGCACCTACGCATAGTGTCCAATGTCACAACTAAAGTTGCAATAGCCTGCTCAAGAGGAACATCAAGTGAGGGAAGACTAGGTGTCATAGAGGCAATAGCTGACCAGGTCCTGGGTCTAGTAGTAGTTGTGCCCGGGACACGCTCCCTGTAAACCATACGGTTTACATAGGTAGCATAGTATACCCAATACTATGGAGGATCATGTTCAGGTAGCACAAACGGTTGATCCCAATCTATCTCTCTAGAAGGGTAAGGATTCGCGGCCAATCGGCTTCTCGATAAGGTATAGGAGGAGAAGGATGGGATTCAGGATGCGCAGGTCTTTTACCCAAAACCCGTGATGATGATGCCATGCTGTAGTACACATGATGTGTATGCTAATGAGTATAAAGTAAGAGGATAAGCAACAAGTAACTAACTGACTGTGTATGGTTATAGACTACTGTGTATACAACCTAGTTCCCTATAACCAATACCAACCTGTCACACCCTCAAAATCCACGTGTGGGGTTCTACTACTAGGCGAGTGAACAATCTAGGATCACAGTCACTAGTTACTTAGAACGACATTATTTGCCACAATTAAAATAAAACCAACCAAACTTCGAAACTGTAAAACTATGCTAGCACCTTTTGAAATAAGACAAACCCAAAGTATATAAAATGCAATTTGGCAAAACACATGCCAACCCAATATTTAAACTCATAAGTAAAAACCAAGTGTTATGACTTCAAATGATGTCTTAGAATGCATGTTGGACTTGTGACATGCTCCTACAAAAGCTAACAATGGACAGAAAGACAACCTCTTCAAAGGTTACCCGAAACATGCAAGTACATAAGTATGTGTACACAGAAAGCTTAACAACCCTAGATGCTCAATAAACACATTGACCCAAGATTTAGGTAAACAAGACACATTTAACCTAGTTGACCCATTTGACTACCCATTGGTGAAATAGTAATCGAAATATATTTTAATCAAGCGTATCAACTTATCATACATGATTATCAAACAAACTATTCACGTATATCATATCATCAACTTCTTGTCCTTTCAAGATCATCATAGTACCTTAGATTATCATACAACTCAAGCGAATCCCAAACAATTATCATGCCTAACTCAGTTATAAATACATCACAACTAATAAATCATACATGGAGTCTAATCATGCACTACATGCCATGTGAAGTCACTCAGGACTTCACATCCTAAACCCTGCCAATCCTACTAAGTAAGGGCCTTAGATTCGCACGTGTGTATGACAATCATAATCACATTTATCAACAAGGTTCATTCCGACCAACATACACAATATTGATTAATTCCAATCCCAAACATGATTCTTTAGTCACTAACCATAATTCATCATCATGTATAATCATCAAGAACCTAAATTCCTTACATGATTAATCAAGCATCCATACAACCCAATTAACACATTCTACCACATTAAACATCATCAACGACCATTCTAACATGATCCTAACATCATAATCATGCCCAATCATCATATCCAATGTTTTTCAAAAATGAAGTTTCCCTTTTGGCAAAGTAACACCCAGAAGCAATATAAAATCCAAATAACTCATAATTCATCAATTTTATACCTAATCAAGTTCATATCATTCATCAAATCATGATAATCATCATCAATTCATCATAATTCCAAACATCATACATAAAAGTTTCATCCTATAGTAAGTTATGAAAAATCACTAGATTTCATGATTTTTCTTGCATTATCTATGTAAACCAACATCCAAACAATGTATCTAACATCATACAATCATCAAAACATGAATTCGAAGAAGAAAAATTTCATCTTAAGGCCATGTGTGAAATTCATGGTCAAATCATGGATTTCTTGCATAATCAATATCATCTAACATTCAAAAAACATAGCTAACATCATATTACTATCTAACACCTTGCAATGCTTGAAAAACTTGATAAAACTATCCTTTAAACGTGTAGAAATCAATATTGGAACTTGCTAACACCTTTTAACGCTTGAACTAGATCAAAATTGATTTGTATCTGTGTTCCCTTGATCAAAATCGCAAAGATAGGGGTTTGGGGTGATGGTCCTGGCCGCAAATGGTGAGGGGGGCTAGGGTTAGGTTTTTACCAAATATAAGTTTTGTAGTTTTTACAAATTAACTCGTAGTTGATCACGTTTTGTAAAATTGATTCTTTGTAACACTTTTTAAATAATATTTAACTAGAAAACTCATATATTATTATTCAAGAATATTAATTATATATTTTAACTAATTACAAAACACA